>JAOPSE010000005.1:98059156-98659156 GCA_029449295.1 Zea luxurians
CTTTAGAGGATACCGTAATTTCACATTTAGTGGAACATACCATGAGTAAAACTCGTGGAATGCACATGTGCTTATTCGATGAACTTCAAGTCCTTTTGTACCACATCTTATTCCTTTTCGGGTCTATATGGGTCTTTGTCCCTTTATAGGGGTTATCAAACTTTGGTGTGTTCAATACAAACCTTTTTTCTTCTAGAATGGTTCTACCAGGGAACTATAATCTCAACTAGGAGATATTCTCTCTACATTGGAGAGTGGACATTCATCATGAATGCATTATTCGGTATGAGATTTATATGTTGCATATTTATAATTCAAGAATATGAGTCCTCCTAGGATCTCATGACGGATCTTCCATATCCTTTAACTCCATATTTTAATTCATGCCATTTGTCAGATTATATCATATTGCAGAACAATGTTTATTCAACACATATGTGGGATGGGTCTCTCACAAGACCACTTGAACCATTGCATTGACCACGCATTATTTTAATAGTGCCCATAAATGTCCAAACTCCAAGCTCGCGACTTTCACTTTGTGATTCTTGGTTCAGCCTTGATTGCATTTATCAATGACCCGATAAGAGAGCTTCAAGTACTCATGCCTAGCACTTTGTATTGGATCCAAATGCAATTTAGAGAGGCAAGATAGGTGTCGACACATTTGTCTCCCACATTTAATAATGATCTTTGTCATTTCCCAAAAAAGAAAGATTTATTGTTCTATATTCTCAGCACAATGATATTGTGCGCATTGCTAGGAATTTCATCATCAGGATGAACCTCTTTGTGAGGAAAATAACCATCAAGGTGAATTAATCGGAGGAGAGTTATCACAGACCACATGAATCTGTAATCAGAATGTTTGCTTTAACTAAGGATGATGGATCATATCCACAGGCATCCCTAAGAATAGATCAAATGCCAATAAGTCAAATGTGGATATGATATTAATCCCGGGTATATCCACATCTACATCAGGTAGAAGCATTCAAACCTATATGGTTACTCCTCAATGATTTTTGGCAAACTTCATATACACAGGAGTACACATTGAACGACAGGTTCAGCTTGGCTTTTGTCCATTTTATAGAATATTGAGGCATTACACTAGATGCGTATTTATCTCCCCCCTAATGTCGAGATCTTCAAAAAGCATACAAATAAAATCCCCAACCATAATCATCCAATTGTGGCCAATGTATGCTATTATGGTGTTTTATTTGGGAAATTTTACGCATATTGCAGATAGGGGTTTTACGCAGTGAGCTTTGGATCTAAATTAATGCAGTGGCATAAATACCACATATTTTCCTTCTTCATGAAGAGTTAGTCTCAACTTTTAGTGAGACAAACAACAATAGGTTCTTTGTGGTTACAATTCTGCAACTTATTATTATTATTGCCAAATACACAATCAATCGTCTCAATTCAGACTGATATGTCCAACACTATGTTATCCTTAAGGGTCCTTCAGGGGCTCATGCACACTATTCGTCATTTGGAGTAAGTAGTCGACTTCAGACCAACAAGTAAAATGACCATCAGGGTCCCGTGCTCACAAGGACATTCACTGGTTGCATTGTGCTTTCAAGCACATAAAAAATGTGTGCACATATAATGGTAGTAAAGTGCATGACATCAGGTCAATGATGCCAAGCAGAGATATTTTTATGCGGAGATGTATTTTCCAACTCATTTTATCATAGCCCATGGTTTACCCAATTACTCATACTGTTCTAAAATCGGGTATCGATTTATGCAACATTTTTAGGTATTAAAATTTTGAGAGAGAACTTATAACAATAGTCATTTATTTGTGATCTAAGCTTTCTATAGGAAACGTTGACGCCTAAGAATGGGGTGAATTAGGACTTCTAAAAACTATCTCTAAACTAGGACACAATTAAATCCCTAGATCAAAACCTATGCATATAAACAATCTAGAATTTGCAAACTAGGTTTTGTCTAAGTGTTGCTATCTCTACTGCAAAGCCTAAGTTTCAATCCTAAATAATCTAACTAGAAAGGAGAGATTGAAACTTAAATACTTCATATAAATGCGTAAGGTAAAGAGCAAGGTAGAGATGCAAACTCTTGTGGATGACGTTGGTATTTTTACCGAGTTATCCAGAACCACATAAGGTTCCAACTAATCCTCTCGTGAATGAAGGCGGTATTTTTACCGAGGTATATGGAACCACACAAGGTTCCAACTAATCCTCGTTGGTGCCCCTATGCAAGGGGTAGCCCACGCAAGGGCCAAGCACCTTAGTCGAGTAACTCCATAGAGAGCTACATGCCTTCTCCTCGCGCAAGTGGTGCTCCACTTCTGGCTCCTCTTGGATGCTCCCCGTCATCGCCACTATCGAGCTTCTGGCCGAAACGCCGTGGGCCTCATTCCCTCCGATACACAGTGGTGATTGTGACACAAACTCGGTTGTCACAGTCTCGCAATACTCTCGCCCCATTCGGTACAATTACAATGACTCGAGCAAGAGCCGAAGGGTTGTATGGTTTTTCTAAACTCACACAACTAACTAGGATTCACCTAGAGCAAGCGCATAAGCGGTCTAACTAACCTAAGCACTTCGCAAAGCGCCTACACTAATCATCGAGTGATTCTATTAAGCACTTGGGTGTTTGAGCACTTGGAAATGTCTATAACATGTGTTGTTATGTTGCTTGGGCTCCCACACCTTCAAATGGATGGTTGGTGGGGTATTTATAACCTCCTCCACAATTCTAGTCGTTGGACAAGAGGCGGACTGCTCTATCGTTGGGCGCACCGGACAGTCTGGTGCCTTAGCCACGTCAGCCGACCGTTGAGGTATCTAGCAGTCGACCATTGGATCCGACCGCTACCTAGACTATTTGGTGCACACCGGACAGGTACTATTCACTGTCCGGTGTGCCACCAGAGCGCTGGCTGACTGCCCTCTTCATGGATTTCTTCACTGTTTCTTTTGGGCTTATTTTGTTCTTGAGTCTTGGACTTCTACGTATCTTTTAGGTCTTCTTTTGAGGTGTTGCATCCTTAGTGCCTCAGTCCAATCCTCTTCGCATCCAATGAACTACAAACACAAACACTAGAAAACACATTAGTCCACAAGGTTATGTTGATCATCAAACACCAAATTCACTTGGCAAAATGGTCTGGGGTCCATTTTCCTTAAAATCTCCCCCTTTTTGTTGATTGATGACAACACAACCAAAACTAGCAAATATAACAAAGATTTTAAAGAAAATATGTAATCTACTTGCTAGGATGCATGAATGTCCCTACAAGGTGAGATTATGGACTTAAGCCTCCCCATAACTCCATAATCCACCTACTTCCTATTTTAGACGAAAGATAATTATAGGACCAAAACCACTAGTAAGATCAAGATTTAAATTTTTGAAATTGGGTGGTGTTTGGTGTTTGATATATTTTGAGTTGCTTTGGTCCCTAAAGCTTCTCCCCCTTTGGAATCAAACACTGAAAAGGAAGACATCAAAAGCATATAGGAAGCACATAAGACTTGCCCTCTAAAGGATTTCCTACTTTTAGCTCTAAAGGATTACTCTCCCTAAAAGAGTGTTCTCCCCCTTTGAAAGAATATTCTCCCTCTTTGTCATAGATGAGGATATCGAAAGTCGCCTAGAGGGGGGTGAATAGGCGAAACCTGAAATTTATAAACTTTAAACATGCACTATGCCTGGGGTAAGTGTTAGAAATAATTCAGAGTGTGGAAGATAGTTCTTCTTGCTAGGAGTTGCTCAATCAATGCGGATAACTTTGGGAGCCAACTCAATTTAATATGAACAAGGGAACTTTTAGAGAGGCGAGGGGATAAACAAAACGAATAGAAATCAACACAAATGAACACAACGATTTGTTTACCGAGGTTCGGATCCAAAGAACCTAGTCCCCATTGAGGAGGCCACAAAGGCCAGGTCTATTTCAACCCTTTCCCTCTCTCAATCGGTCACTTAGACCGGTCGAGTGCTTCTTCTTAATCTCACGGGTCACTAAGACCCCGTAAGGATCACACAATTAGGTGCCTCTTGCTTGCTTTACTTAGAAGGTTTAGAAGGATATGAAGAAAGCACGATTGTGAAAACCAAGCAACAAGAGTGACAAATAACACACGAATCACACTCTCTCAAGTCACTAAGCACTAATGATCATTTGACTTAATTGTGGGACTTGGAGAGATTTGAAGTCTTGAATGTGTCTTGGAATGGATTGCTAGCTCTTGTATTGAATGTGAGTGAATGGAGTGCTTGTGTGTGATGAATGGAGGTGGTTGGGGTTGTATTTATAACCTCCAACAACTTCCTAGCCGGTGCTCCTTTTCTGCCTACCGCAGACGACCCGCGCTCCTGGTCCGGACGGTCCGCCCTCCTGCACATCAACGACTGAAATCGCAACAGTCAGTAGTAACGGCTATAGAGCATTTAATGCGTCGTCAGATATTAGATAAAGCAGTCGCGGACGTTCCGGCCGTGCACCCCGGACGATCTGCGAGGACGCTAAAAATACATTTTACCGAACCCGTCACCTTCGGGTTTTTTAGTTTTTCACCTACCGGATGGTCCACGCCTGAGGCCGGACGGTCCACGCTTGGTTTCGGACGGTGCTCGTTTCTCCTTCGGACAGTCCATAGTGTAAACGAAGTTTTTGCAGTGTTTCTGTCTGAGGCTCACCCTAATGTTGCGGACGGTCGGCTGCAAGGGCTCGGACGGTCGACTGCAAGGGCTCGGACGGTCCGCACATGGGTGTTTTTCCAAAAATCTTCTTGTGTCCGGAATAATCTATGGTATTCCAGACAGTCAACTTAGGATAATTGTAGATGAACTTATGCACCTGTGGAATGATCAACTGAACAAACTAGTTAGTCCATAAAGTTTGTGATGGTTATCAAACACCAAAATCGATTATAGGAAATGTTTGAGGCCATTACCCTTTCATTCTCCCCCTTTTTGGTGATTGATGCCAACACAAACCAAAGAAAATACATAGTATATAAATGTATTTAGTTTGCATTATGACAGATGTGCATAAGTTACTTTGTATTTAAACCACTTGAAAGTATTTCTAAGTATGCATGGTTGTTTTGATAGTTTTAACATTTTGGACCACATTTGCACCACTTAGCTTGTTTTTACAAATCTTTTGAAAAAGTCTTTTTGAAATTCTAAAAGCATTCTCGAGTTTATGAAAATTCTCCCCTTGTTTCAAATGCTTTTCCTTTGGCTACATAAAATCTCTCCCTGAAGAAGTTCTCTTAGCTGTCAAGAGGGTTTTTGCAATTTAAATAATTTCTCCCCCTTTGTGAAATAATTTTTGAAAAAAAGGTGGTAGTGCGATCCTTTTGCTTTAGGCCTATTACTCTCTCCCCCTTTGGCATTAAGCGCCAAAAACAAAGAGAATTCGAGGCCTCGTGCAAGATATGAATGTAAATACATGAGTAGGGCAAAGGATAAATGATACCGACAGAGTTGTAGTGGAAGTCTTGCCTTTGCCGGTACTCCATTTCCCTTTCAGTCTAAGACTAATCATATAGATACTCATGGAAGCACATTAGTCTTAGCCTTGGCACAAGAAGAATAAGAAATATGCGTTTGTACCAAATGAAAGAGACACAATCAAAGGTATATAAATGAACAATGTGTGCAATGTTTCAATCAAAGTTTCGAGAATCAAGTATATTTAGCTCATTTCTAAGCTTGCTAAAAGTCTTTTCATCTAGTGTCTTGGTAAAGATATCGGCTAATTGGTTGTAGGTACTCACATAAGCAATTTTGATATCCCTCTTTTGTTAGTGATCTCTCAGAAAGTGATACCGGATTTCTATGTGCTTAGTGCGGCTGTGTTCAACGGGATTATCCGCCATGCGAATTGCACTCTCATTATCACATAGGAGAGGGACTTTGCTCAACTTGTAGCCATAGTCCCTAAGGGTTTGCATCATCCAAAGTAATTGTGCACAACAGTGTCCTTGAAAGGGAAATAGGGTTAACCTTTTCCCACAATTAATTTTGGTGGTTGAATGCCCAACACAAATATATGGACTAATTAGTTTGCTCTAGAATACATGTTCTACAGGTGCATAAAGGTTCAACACAAACCAATAAATATTCAAGTTAGTGGTTTCAATTCAAAGGAGCAAAAGAAACCAAGTGTGCTGTGGTCTGGCGCACCGGACTGTCTGGTGTGCCACCGGACAGTGTCCGGTGCACTAGGACCATACAGAGTCTGACTAGCCACTCTCGGGTTTCTTCAGGCGCACTTCGCTATAATTCACCGGACTGTCCGGTGCACCAGCGGAGCAACGACTATCCAGTGCAACGGTCGACTGCAAAAGCCGCTGACATAGCTAAACAGTGAAGAACAGTGTGCGTGGAGTCAGAGCGCAGAGTCAGAGGCGCACCGGATAGTGAACAGAACCTGTCCGGTGTGGCATCGGACTGTCCAGTGCCGCATAAGGACAAAGCCTCCAACGGTCAACTGCTCCTAAACCCTAACGGTTGGGTGACGTGGCGGCGCACCAGACAGTCTATAGGACCTGTCTGGTGGCGCAGCAGTCTTCCCCAACGGCCATTTGGTGGTTGAGGGCTATAAATACCCCCAACCACCACAACTCCAATCATCCAAGATTTCTGAGTATCACATTCATTACAAGAGCTCTAGCATTCACTCCTAGACACAATTCAAAAGATCAAAGCCTCTCCAAGTCCCAAATCCATCTCAAACACTTAGTGACTTGTGAGAGAGTGTTTTTGTATTCTTTTGAGCTCTTGCCTCTTGGATTGCCTTCTTTCTTTCTCTTTCTTGTTCTCAAGCAACTTGTAATCAAAGCAAGAGATACCTAAGTGTGTGGTGGTCCTTGCGGGGTATAAGTGACCCATTTGATTAAGGAGAAGGCTCACTCGGTCTAAGTGACTTTGAGAGAGGAAAAGGGTTGAAAGAGACCCGGTCTTTGTGACCACCTCAACAGGGACTAGGTTCTTTAGAACCGAACCTCGGTAAAACAAATCACCGTGTTCATTCGCTTATTTCTCACTTGATTTGTTTTCCCCTCTCTTTCGGACTTGAGTTTTAATTCTAACGCTAACCCTCGCTTGTAGTGTGTGCTTAAGTTTATAAATTTTAGGTTTCGCCTATTCACCCCCCTCTAGGCAACTTTCAGTCCCACAGCAATATACTCGGCTTCGGCGGTGGATAGAACTACTGAGTTTTGTTTCTTTGAAGCCCAAGACACCAAGGATCTCCCCAGAAACTGACAAGTCCCTGATGTGCTATTTTTGTCAATTTTACATCCGACGTAATTAGCATCGGAATACCCAATTAAATCAAAGGTAGATCCCTTGGGGTACCAAATCCCAAACTTAGGAGTGTAAACTAAATACCTCATGATTCTTTTCACGGCCCTAAGGTGAACTTCCTTAGGATTTGCCTGGAACCTTGCACACAAGCATACAGAAAGCATAATATCTGGTCGTAAAGCACATAAATAGAGTAAAGATCCTATCATCGACCGGTATACCTTTTGATCTACGGATTTACCTCCCATGTCGAGGTCGAGATGCCCATTTGTTCCCATGGGTGTCTTGATGGGTTTGACATTCTTCATTCCACACTTCTTGAGTATATCTTGAATGTACTTAGTTTGGTAGATGAAAGTGCCTTCTTGGAGTTGCTTGATTTGAAATCCAAGGAAATACTTCAACTCCCCCATCATTGACATCTCGAATTTTTGTATCATAATCCTACTAAACTCTTCACAAGATGACTTGTTAGTAGACCCAATTATAATATCATCAACATAAACTTGGCAAATAAACAAGTCTTTAGCAATAGTTTTAGTGAAGAGAGTAGGATCAGCTCTACCAACTTTGAAGCCATTAGTGATGAGAAAATCTCTCAGGCATTCATACCATGCTCTTGGGGCTTGCTTGAGCCCATAAAGCGCCTTTGAGAGCTTATAAACATGGTTAGGGTACTCACTATCTTCAAAGCAGGGAGGTTGCTCAACATATGCCTCTTCTTTGATAGGGCCATTGAGGAAGGCACTCTTCACGTCCATTTGATATAACTTAAAGCCATGGTAAGTAGCATAGGCAAGTAATATATGAATTGACTCAAGCCTAGCTACGGGTGCATAGGTTTCATCGAAATCCAAACCTTCGACTTGTGAATATCCCTTGGCAACAAGTCGGGCTTTGTTCCTAGTAATCACACCATGCTCATCTTGCTTGTTACGGAATACCTACTTGGTACCTACAACATTTTGATTAGGACGTGGAACCAAATGCCATACCTCATTCCTCGTGAAGTTGTTGAGCTCCTCTTGCATTGCCACCACCCAGTCCGGATCTCTTAGTGCATCCTCTATCCTATATGGCTCAATAGAAGACACAAAAGAGTAATGTTCACAAAAATGAGCAACTCGAGATCGAGTGGTTACCCCTTGTGGATGTCACCAAATATGGAATCGACGGGGTGATCTCTTTGAATTGCTTGGTGGACTCGGGTGCGGTGGTCTTTGATCTTGAATTTCTTGATCATCTTCCTTGTCTTGATCTTCTTCATCTCCCCCTTGATCAATGTCCTCCTCTTGAGATGGCTCATCATCTTGATCTTCATCCTCTTCTTGTTGAGCCATGTCCTCATCTTGAGTTGATGGAGATGCTTGTATGGAAGATGATGGTTGATCTTATGCTTTAGGAGGCTCTTTGGATTCTTTTGGACACACATCCCCAATGGACATGTTCCTTAGCATGACACATGGAGCTTCTTCATCATTTAGCTCATCAAGATAAACTTGCTCCACTTGGGAGCCATTAGTCTCGTCAAACACAATGTCACAAGAAACTTCAACTAATCCAGTGGACTTGTTGAATACTTTATATGCCCTTGTGTTTGAATCATAACCAAGTAAAAAGCCTTCTACTGCTTTAGGAGCAAATTTAGAATTTCTACCTCTCTTAATAAGAGTAAAGCATTTGCTCCCAAAAACTCTAAAATAAGAAACATTGGGCTTTTTACTGGTGAGGAGTTCATATGATGTTTTCTTGAGGATTTGGTGAAGGTAGAGTCGGTTGATGGAGTAGCAAGCGGTGTTAATCGCCTCCGCCCAAAACTGATCCGATGTCTTGTACTCATCAAGCATGGTCCTTGCCATATCCAATAGAGTTCTATTCTTTCTCTCCACTACTCCATTTTGTTGAGGTGTGTAGGGAGAAGAGAACTCATGCTTGATGCCCTCCTCCTCAAGAAATCCTTCAATTTGAGAATTCTTGAACTCCGTTCCATTGTCGCTTCTAATCTTTTTTATTCTCAATCTGAACTCGTTTTGGGCCCGTCTTAAGAATCTCTTTAGGGTCTCTTGGGTTTGAGATTGTTCCTACAAAAAGAATACCCAAGTGAAGCAAGAATAATCATCCACAACAACAAGACAATACTTACTCCCGTCGATGCTTATGTAATCCATGTGGAGTAGCTCAAGTGGCCTAGCGGTTGTCATGATGTTCTTGTGCGAATGATGAACTCCAACTTGCTTCCCTGCTTGACATGCGCTACAAATCCTGTCTTTCTCAAAATGAACATTGCTTAGTCCTAAAATGTGCTCCCCTTTTAGAACCTTGTGAAGATTCTTCATCCGAACATGAGCAAGTTGGCGGTGCTAGGGCCAGCCCATATTAGTCTTAGCAATTAAGCAAGTGTCTAGTTCAGCATTATTATCATTGAAATCAACTAAATATAGCCGACCATCTAACACTCCCTTAAAAGCTATTGAATCATCACTTCTTCTAAAGATGGTAACACCGACATCAATAAATAGACAATTGTAGCCCATTTTACATAATTGAGAAATAGAAAGTAAGTTGTAGTCTAAAGAATCTACAAGAAAAACATTGGAAATAGAATGGTCAGGAGATATAGCAATTTTACCCAAACCTTTGACCAAACTTTGATTTCCATCCCCGAATGTGATAGCTCTTTGGGGATCATCATTTTTCTCATATGAGGAGAACATCCTTTTCTCCCCTGTCATGTGGTTTGTGCACCCGCTATCGATTATCCAACTTGATCCACCGGATGCATAAACCTACAAAACAAATTTAGGCCTTGTTCTTAGGTACCCAAACGGTCTTGGGTCCTTTGACTTTAGAAACAAGCACCTTGGGTACCCAAACACAAGTCTTGGGACTCTTGTGTTTACCCCCAACATATTTGGCAACTACTTTGCCTGATTTGTTAGTTAGCACACAAGATGCATCAAAGGTCTTAAATGAAATAGTATGCTCATTAGATGCATTGACAATTTTCTTTTTAGGCATTTTGATATGAGTTGAATGCCTAGAGCTAGATGCCTTATTACTATACATAAGAGCATGATGAGAAACATTATGAGGTTTTCTAGCATGAATTCTCCTAATTTTGTGCTCAGGATAGTTTTTAGGATACAAAATATAACCCTCTCTATCCTGAACCATGGGAGCCTTACCCTTAATAAAATTAGAGAGTCTGTTCTTGGGGGCATTAAGTTTGATGTTGTTTTGGCTCCCTTGTTGGAAGCTAATGCCATCCTTAATGCCAGGGCGTCTCCCATTATAAAGCATACTACGAACAATTTTAAATTTTTCATTCTCAAGCTCATGCTCGACACTTTTAGCATTTAATTTAGCTATGTGATCATTTTGTTCTTTAATCATAGCAAGGTGATCATTCATAGCATCAATATTAACATCTCTACATCTAGTGCAAATGGTGACATGCTCAACAGTAGATGTAGAAATATTGCAAGCATTCAATTCTTCAATCTTAGCAATTAAACTAGCATTCTTAGTTCTAAGATAAGAAATTGAATCATTGCAAGCTCTTTAATGGTTTCTACTTCAAGAGCATATGCATTTTTCAACTTAACAAACTTCTTATTTTCCTTAACAAGCAAGTCCTCTTGGCATTCCAAGAGATCATCTTTCTCGTTAATGGTTTCTATCAATTCATTTATCTTTCCCTTTTGATCCTTGGTAAGGTTTGCAAAAAGAGTGGTCAAATCATCTTCATTATCACTAGAGCTGCCCTCATCATCGGAAGTAGTGTATTTGGGGTATCTCTAGAATGTACCTTCTTCTTTTTCCGTCCTTAGCCATGAGACATTTGTGGCCGACGTTGGGGAAGAGAAGGCCTTTGTTGATGGCGATGTTGGCGGCCTCCTCGTCGGAGGAGGAGTCAGTGGAGCTCTCATCGGAGTCCCATTCTCGCCCCATGTGTGCCTCGCCACCCTTCTTCTTGTAGTATTTCTTCTTCTCCATCTTCTTCTTCCCTTTCTTGTCATCGTCCCTGTCACTATCACTTGCATATGGACATTTAGTAATAAAATGACCAGACTTACCACATTTGTAGCAAACCCTCTTGGAGCAGGGTTTGTAGTCCTTCCCCTTTCTTTGTTTGAAGATTTGCCGGAAGCTCTTGATGATAAGAGCCATCTCTTTGTTGTCAAGCTTGGAGGCATCAATTGGGAGCCTACTTGTTGGTATAGACTCTTCCTTCTTTTCTTTCGTAGCTTTGAATGCAATGGGTTGCACCTCGGGTGTGGATGTGGTGCCTTGCTCCAAGTTGACAATATGTTTGGAGTCTTTGATCATAAGTTCAAAGCTCACAAACTTGCCAATGACCTCCTTGGGGGACATCTATTTGTATCTAGGTTCTCCACGAATTAATTGAACTTGAGTAGGATTACGAAAACAAGAGATCTTAGAATAACCTTGACCATTTCATGGTCATCCCATTTGGTGCTCCCAAGGTTGCGCACATGGTTGACTATTGTTTTGAGTCGATTGTACATTGCTTGTGGTTCCTCTCCTTTGTTGAGGACGAATCGACCGAGTTCTCCCTCGATTGTTTCGCGCTTGGTGATCTTGGTCACCTCGTCCCCTTCATGCGCCGTTTTGAGGATGTCCCAAATTTCTTTGGCACTCTTCAACCCTTGCACCTTGTTATACTCCTCTCGATATAAGGAAGCGGGGAGTATAGAGGTGGCTTGGGAATTGAAGTGCCTTATTTGAGCAGCCTCATCGGAGTCGTAATCCTCATCGCCCACCTATGGTGCCTGTGCTCTAAACTCAACAATATCTCATATGCTTTCGTGGAGTGAGATTAGATGATGCCTCATTTTATCACTCCACATACAATAATCTTCACCATCAAAATATGGTGGTTTGCTTAGGGTACGGAAAGTAGAGGAGCACGCTTAGGAATGCGGGGATAGCAAAGAGGCATCTTACTATACTTCTTACACTCTTGGTGCTTTGAAGATGTTGACTCGGTGCCGGATGTGGAAGGTGATGAAGAGTCGGTCTCATAGTAGACCACCTTCTTCATTTTCTTTTTCTTCTTGTCACCCTTCCTATATGACTTGATGGAGCCGGCGGATTCTTCCTTGTGCTTGTCGCCGGCCTCCTTTGATGGAGTTCGTTCATCGTTCTTCCTCCCCGATCCTTTGGGCTTGTTGCCGGTGACCCTCTCCCTCTTGGCGTGTTCTCCCGACATCACTTTGAGTTGTTAGACTCTAATGAAGCACCGAGCTCTGATACAAATTGAAAGTCGCCTAAAGGGGGGTGAATAGGCAAAACCTGAAATTTATAAACTTTAAACACACACTATGCCTAGGTTAAGTGTTAGAAATAATTCAAAGTATGGAAGATAGTTCTCCTTGCTAGGAGTTGCTCAATCAATGCGGATAACTTTGGGAGCCAACTCAAATTAATATGAGCAAGGGAACTTTTAGAGAGAGGCGAGGGGATAAACAAATCGAATAGAGATCAACACAAATGAACACGGCGATTTGTTTACCGAGGTTCTGTTCCAAAGAACCTAGTCCCCGTTGAGGAGGCCACAAAGGCCGGGTCTATTTCAACCCTTTCCCTCTCTCAATCGGTCACTTAGACCGCTCGAGTGCTTCTTCTTATTCTCACGGGTCACTAAGACCCCGCAAGGATCACCACACAATTAGGTGTCTCTTGCTTGATTTACTTAGAAGGTTTAGAAGGATATGAAGAAAGCACGATTGTGAAAACCAGGCAACAAGAGTGACAAATAACACACGGATCACACTCTCTCAACTCACTAAGCACTAATGATCACTTGCCTTAATTGTGGGACTTGGAGAGTTTTGAAGCCTTGAATGTGTCTTGGGATGGATTGCTAGCTCTTGTATTGAATGTGAGTGAGTAGAGTGCTTGTGTGTGATGAATGGAGGTGGTCGGGGATGTATTTATAGCCTCCAACCACTTCCTAGCCGTTGCTCCTTTTCTGTCGACCGCGGATAGTCCGCGCTCCTGGTCCGGACGGTTCGCCCCTGCACATCAATGGCTGAAATCGCAACGGTCAGCAGTAACAGCTATATCAACGACTATAGAGCATTTAATGCTTCGTCAGATGTCAGATAAAGTAGTCACGGACGATCCAGCCGTGCACCCCGGACGGTCCGCGGGGACGCTAAAAATATATTTTACCGAACCCATCACCTTCGGGTTTTCTAGTTTTTCACCTACCGAACGGTCCGCGCCTGAGGCCGGACGGTCCACCTTGGTCTTGGATGGTGCTCGCTTCTCCTTCAGATAGTCCGTAGTGTAAACGAAGTTTTTGCAGTGTTTCTGTCTGAGGCTCACCCTAATGTCGCGGACGGTCCGCCGCAAGGGCCTGGACGGTTCGCACGTGGGTGTTTTTCGAAAAATCTTCTAGACAGTCGACTTATGATAATTGTAGATGAACTTATGCACCTGCGGAATGATCAACTAAACAAACTAGTTAGTCCATAAAGTTTGTGATGGTCGTCAAACACCAAAATCGATTATAGGAAATGTTTGAGGCCATTACTGTGGGGGACAGATATCCCCCGGGTCCACTAGCAGAGTAAAAGACCTCACGAAAGGCCCAAGGGCCCAATAAATCGTAAGGTCATTTCTTCATGGGCCTGGAGGGGAGGACAATCAGCAAAGCAAACCGATGTAAAGCCGGATCGACGCAAGTCCGGATAGGTCCCACAGCGCTGAGCGAGAAATCACAACAGAAGACCCGACTTCCCTGCGCTGGAGCATCATGCAGTAGAACCAGGCGAGGATAAGTCGGCTGAATCATAGGGAGATAGACTCAAACAGTTCACTATCTTTTAGGCGCACGTTGTTATCATATCCACATGTATCGCCCCACGGCCGAATATATAAGGCCCAGGGGCACCCCTTCAGATCAATCGAACACGCTATCCAGCCATCTACCTACACTTTCCACATCCTCGCTCTAGAGAATCACCTTGTAACCCATTACATGAAGCATCTTCACCAGGACGTAGGGTGTTACGCATCTCTAAGCGGCCCGAACCTGTAAACATTGTCTCTTGTCTCTCGTGCATCCGGCACGAACCATTTTGCTACAGTCGGCGACACCACCCTACTCCTAAAGACACCTCAAGGGGCAACCCCGGGTGTGCGGTCGGACCCAAAACACCGACAGCTGGCGCGCCAGGTAGGGGGGTGTCAACGATCTAAGTTAGCTCAATGGCTGTCACCATCCACAGCAGGATCACCTTCCGTCCCGGATCCATGTTCTGCTTTGGAACGATCTCGTCCATAGCCGACGAAACGGGAATTCTACACCGCGTTGCAGATCCGCCGGGAAGGAAGCCTCCTCCAACAAACTCCGAAAATACCGGGGAAGCACTACCCTCAGCTCTCCGAAAGAAGATCGCCACGACAGCCACGCCATTCTACCCCGACGTTCTCTTCATCGGGAGAGTGGAGTCGCCTCCCGTCTCTGACGACAAGCCGACCGCGCCTGGGGAGGAACCACCTCAGCGGGAATCCCATCGACGAAGAAATCGGCGCCGAAACATCCGGAGACATCACCAAGCCGGAGAACGAGATCCAGAGCAGCCTATCTCGCGAGACGAGGTCTCGGAGATGGGAGAAACTCTGGAAGAACGCGTCTTCAAGGAACGAAGGAACTCCCGACGATGTGATCATCGACGAGCTCAGGAACAAGCCGAGCAAGACGCGAGGCAGCGCCGAGAAAATCCACTCTTCGGCCATAACCTGAACCCCGACTTCGCCCGAGCCATGAACACGCCGAGTGAAGTTGGAGGAATGCTAGCTCGGATAGCTGACGGACTCCCTCGGACTCCAGACGCCGAGGGCTATCGACGCCTGTTCACCCAGGCAGCAAACCATCTTCTACCTCTCGCTCACCCGCCGAACGACTTGCGACATGCCATCAACAGTCGCCGAGACGCGCGGAGCTCCATCAACGCTTCGCGTGAACTACGACATGAGAACGAGATACGCCGCTGGGAGGAATACGACAGGGATCATGGCATCCCCACTCGGAGTCAAGCCACCAGAGCCGAATCGACAACGGCCTCGACTGGCGGAACTGCCCGGGGACGGTCGAGGAACCACAACAACTACTCCCCTCCCCGGGACAGACATCATCCCCGACGACAGGAGGACACATGCGGAGTATCCGCCCTTACTCCACGCCTTAGGGCCATTCAATGGCCCCCTAACTTCAAGGTATCCAACGTCGACAAGTATGAACCTAAGCAGGATCCGGGAGGCTGGCTGGCCATCTACACCACCGCCGCTCGAGCCGCTGGAGCATCCAAGGACGTGATGACTGCATACTTACCCATTGTCCTCGGGCAAGACGCACTACAATGGCTACGACATCTACCTCGACACTGCATCGACGACTGGAGCGACTTCAGTCGGCGCTTCACTGCCAATTTTCAGTCCCTCTCCGACAAACCGGCGCAACCATGGGACCTCAAATCCATCAAGCGCCGGGGGGACGAAACTCTCCGATCGTACCTCAAAAGATTCTAGACCATGAGAAATCGTATCCCTGAGGTCACGGAGACGGTCGTGATCGAGGACTTCTACAGAGGATCCAATGACTCGGCCTTTGTTCGAACCATATTACAGAAGGCACCAACTACCTCCGAGGAGCTGTTCCGGGAAGCCGACCTCTACATCACCGCTGACGAGCGAGCCCAGGACCTCATCGGAGGAGCAAAGCCCGCACCGGCAGCACCACGACGCGACGCGAACCAGCAACCTGACAAACGCTGGGAGAAGAGACCGCGCGAAGAGGTACACGTCGCCGGACCACCTGCCTCTCGCGCCCGAGGAGGACCTCGTGGAGGCGAGCGCACGCTGGACGACATCCTCGACGCCCAGTGCCCATACCACAAGGACATGCGCCACACTCTTCGGAACTGCCGGGATTTCAAGCATTCCGTTGGGCACGGCCGACCCTTCCAACCTTTACCTCCTCCTCCGCCGCGGGGAGGACTAGAAGAACCACGACAACCCCAGCAGCAGGAGGAGGGAGGAGGAGGAGCCTTCCCGCGCGTTGACAGGGAGGTCAACATCATCTTCGGCGGACACAGATCGTAGGAGAATAGAAGACAACAAAAGCTCAACGATCGCCAGATATTGGTGGCGACCACCGGTCCTCCCGCCCCATACCGGTGGTCGGAGCACCCGATCACCTTCACTCGGGCGGATCAATGGCTCAACTTTGACCATCCGGGCAAATACCCGCTCCTCGTCGATCCGGTGATCCGAGAGAGCAGGGTGAAGATGGTGTTGGTGGACGGGGGAGCAGCATCAACGTCACCTTCCCCCGGACACTCCAAGGCTTGGGAGTTCACCTCAAAGAACTCCACGAGTCAGACACTCCCTTTTTTGGCATCGTGTCAACTGAGGGAGAATACCCGCTAGGCCACATCTACATGCCCGTCACCTTCGGGACTCCGGAAAACTACAGAACCGAGTTCCTGAGGTTTGAAGTGGCAAACTTCGACTGCGGGTACAACGCCATCGTCGGGAGGCCGGGACTGGCAAAATTCATGGCCATTCCGCATTACACGTACATGATATTGAAGATGTCGGGACCGCAAGGAATCATAACTGTGCGTGCCGACCTCCAAGACGCCGCGGAATGTTTCCGAGTGGCCATCTAGGCAGCCCTCGCTACTAAACCATCGGCAACTTCTTCGATCCAGGCAAACTCTAAGCCTGAGGAAGACCATACAGCACCGACGAATGAAGCTCAAGCTGCGACCTCTATGCGGCCGACTGAAGAAACTAAAAGGATCAATCTGGGGTTTGCTGATGAACGCAAAACTGCCATCATCAGCTCTAGCCTAGATGATAAATAGGAAAGCGCGCTCGTCCAGTTTCTGCAAGACAACCGAGACGTATTCGCATGGCAACCTGCGGATATGCCGGGAGTCCCGAGAGAACTGGCTGAGCACAAACTGAAGGTCTACCCCCAAGCAAGACCGATCCGGCAAAAGCTACATCGTTTCACGCCCGACAAGAGAGAGGCCATTCGCGCTGAGCTGGCCCGCTTGGTCGCGGCCGGGTTCATTAGAGAAGTGTTACATCCCGAGTGGTTAGCCAACCCTGTTCTTGTACTAAAAAAGAATAAAGTGGATTGGCGTATGTGCGTCGACTATACTGATCTCAACAAACATTGTCCGAAGGATCCCTTCGGGCTCCCAAGGATAGATCAGGTGGTAGACTCCACCGCCGGATGTTCTGTGCTGTCTTTCTTGGATTGCTATTCGGGGTACCATCAGATCAGCCTGGCAAAGGAAGACGAGGAAAAAACGGCGTTCATCACTCCGTTTGGTGCTTTCTGTTATACCTCCATGCCGTTCGGCCTCAAGAACGCTAGAGCGACTTATCAGAGAGCCATCCAAACATGCTTAGCCGATCACTGGGGCAAACGTGTGGAAGCCTATGTAGACGATGTGGTAATCAAAACAGAGAACTCGGAAAACTTCATCGAAGACTTGCAACTGGTTTTCAATAGTCTACGACGGTATCGGTGGAAGCTTAATCCCGAGAAATGTGTTTTTGGGGTACCAGCAGGGAAGCTACTCGGATTTATTGTCAGTCACCGGGGAATTGAAGCTAACCCGGAAAAGATTGAAGTTATCATGAAAATGGAAGCTCCACGATCACAAAAGAAGGTTCAACGACTTACCGGATGTATGGCCGCTCTGAGCAGATTTATATCCAGGCTGGGAGAAAAAGGTTTACCGTTCTACAAGCTGCTCAAGAAGGTGGACAAGTTTCAGTGGACTTCAGAAGCGCAGGAAGCCTTGGACGCACTGAAAAAATTCTTGACAACCCCACCAGTACTGAAACCACCACGGCGAGCCACGTCAACTCAACCGGCTGAAGATCTGTTGCTATATATCTCTTGCACGACTCACGTGGTAAGCACCACATTGGTAGTCGAGCGAGCGGAAGAAGGACATGCCTACCCAGTGCAACACCCCGTTTATTTCATCAGTGAAGTTCTGGGACCCTCGAAGAAAAAGTATCCTCAAGTGCAGAAGCTATTATATGCAGTACTTCTAACTGCCCGCAAGCTGCGTCACTACTTTGATGACCACAAAGTCATAGTAGTCACCAGTTTTCCGATAGGGGATATTCTCCACAACAAGGAAGCCATTGGCCGAATAGCCAAGTGGGCCTGTGAACTGGGGTCTCATGACATCGAATTTCGACCTCGTACTGCCATTAAGTCTCAAGCATTGGTTGACTTCGTATCAGAATGGACTGAACAACAAATACTAGAGAACCCGGAAACTGCAGAAGTATGGAAGATGTACTTTGATGGCTCGCTGAAGCTGCAGGGAGCAGGTGCAGGAATTCTCTTCATCGCGCCCGGAGGCGAACACCTCAAATATGCCCTCCAACTGTTATTTCCAGCCTCTAACAATGCAGCCGAGTATGAAGCCCTGATCCATGAACTGAACATCACCATATCATTGGGCATCAAGAGATTAAT
The DNA here is from genome assembly GCA_029449295.1 of Zea luxurians. Lineage (NCBI taxonomy): Eukaryota > Viridiplantae > Streptophyta > Magnoliopsida > Poales > Poaceae > Zea > Zea luxurians. Next base: position 98,078,022 of record JAOPSE010000005.1, read on the forward strand.
GGTATACGGAGATTCTCTGGTGGTCGTAAGTCAAATAAACAAAGAATGGGACTGTTCGAATGATTCGATGGGAAAATACTGCACCGCCGTCCGAAAACTAGAAGATAAGTTTGAAGGTCTAGAATTTCATCATGTGGAGAGAGATCGAAACACGGCAGTCGATGTATTGTCCAAGTTAGGATCCAGCCGAACTCGTCCCACCCAGAGTCTTCGTGCAAGAAATACCACGACCGAGCATCTCGACAGATCAAGCAGAAGAATGTAATATCGTGGGTCAACCCGGGTCAGACCCTGATGACTGGAGAAGGCCGATCATCAGATATATAAAGAATGAAGAGGAACCAGATGACAAAAATATAGCCGAATGCATCGCCAGACAGTTAGCCCACTACACACTCATTGGAGAAACATTATACAGAAGGGGTGCATCGGGCGTCTTCATGAAGTGCATTCTCTCATCCACTGGGAAGCAACTTCTAGATGAGGTCCATGCTGGGCAATGTGGAATACACGCAGCGTCCAAGACAATAGTCGAGAAAGTCTTCAGGTCAGGATTTTATTGGCCAACAGCGAAAAACGATGCAGCCGAGTTAGTTCAGAGGTGCGAAGCTTGCCAGTACTTGTCAAAGCAACAACATTTACCAGCACAGAAATTGCAGACCATACCAGTAACTTGGCCCTTTGCATGCTGGGGACTGGATATGATTGGACCTTTCAAGAAAGCTCAAGGAGGATACACTCATGTACTGGTAGCGATCGACAAGTTCACCAAATGGATAGAATTCAAACCCATTGCTTCCTTAACTTCAGCCAAGGCCGTGGAATTCATACAAGACATAATATTCAGATTCGGAATACCAAACAATATCATAACTGACTTGGGATCCAACTTTACAAGTTCAGAATTCTTCGACTTCTGCGAGCAAAAGGGCATTCAGATCAAGTACGCTTCGGTAGCACACCCGAGGGCCAACGGGCAGGTTGAGCGAGCTAATGGGATGATACTGGAGGCACTCAGGAAAAGGGTCTTCGAAAAGAATGAAAAGTTCACAGGAAAGTGGATACGCGAATTGCCCTATGTCGTCTGGAGCCTAAGAACTCAACCTAGCCGAGCTCTGCACGGAAACACTCCCTTCTTCATGGTCTATGGATCAGAAGCAATATTACCCGCCGATCTCAAGTTCGGGGCGCCGAGGTTGGTCTTTGAAAGCATAGCAGAAGCTGAAGCTACTAGGCTGGAGGACATTGATGTACTCGAAGAAGAACGGCTGAACGCAGTAATTCAATCAGCATGGTACCAGCAGACTCTGAGACGCTATCACGACAAGGCCGTGCGACAATGATCCTTCTCAGTAGGGGATCTCGTCCTCCGCCGAATTCTAACGGGAGAGGGACGGCACAAGTTATCGCCCTTATGGGAAGGACCATTCATAGTAGCAGAAGTCACCCGGCTGGGATCATATCGTTTAACTCAGATGGACGGCACAGAAATTGGGAATTCCTGGAATATAGAACACCTCAGGAAGTTTTACCCCTAGCTGAATTTCAAAAGCTATCGGGACGATAATGTACTCTGTAAAACGAGAGATATGTCATCAATAAAGAAGACTTCAAAGATACTCAATTTGTTCATGATTGACTAGCACTCTTACTTAACTCGGGGTGACCACTATGCCCTGCTAACGGAGCAATCGGCTTAAGTCGGCAAAGATTTAGGACGGTGCAACATGCTCACGCTTACATAACTTGGGGTGACCACTATGCCCTGCTAACGGAGCAATCGACTTAAGTCGGCAAAGACTTAAGACGGTGCAACATGCTCACGCTTACATAACTCGGGGTGACCACTATGCCCTGCTAACGGAGCAATCGGCTTAAGTCGGCAAAGACTTAAGACGGTGCAACATGCTCACGCTTACATAACTCGGGGTGACCACTATGCCCTGCCAACGGAGCAATCGGCTTAAGTCGGCAAAGACTTAAGACGGTGCAACATGCTCACGCTTACATAGCTCGGGGTGACCACTATGCCCTACTGACGAAGCAATCGGCTTAAGTTGGCAACGACTTAAGGCAATGTGACATACTCGCGCTTACGTAACTCGAGGGATGACTTCTATATCCCGCAAACAAGTCTCAAAAACCATCACACAGCCTTTTTACTGCTACAAATTTATGCACTGTTGAACTCTAAAACAGTAGGAGAATAGCAATATCATTCAAATGCTTAATTGGTGTCCTCTAAAAAATATATGATCGTGCTAACCGCGCGCTCAGAGCACGCGAAACATTTCTCTATTTCGTAATGTCTTTCTCAGGAGCCACCGACGAGGAAGGGCGACTTGAGGAATCAAGCGCATCATTCACATCAGCCCTTATATCTTCAGGAACGACTACACCAGGTCTCCTCATCAAGATTCGTCCCGCTCAAATGGCCTTATCCATGGCCCTGTCGCGCTGGGCTCTCAGAGTAATGGAAGTCTCTTCAGCAACCTTGACAACCAACTGGGCAGCCTCTAGCTCCTGGGTAACAGATTTCTTGGAAGCACGCAGATTCTTGATGACAACGTCTTTAGCCGATATCAACTCCCTAAGACGAATCACATCATCCAAGGACTCCTGCAGCTTATAGCGAAGATTGTCTAACTCCTCCATGGAAAAGCGATGACTCCTCTCCAGGATGGTCAGCGAGTGGCTAGAATCACGATACAGTCTATCGAGATTGTCGCGAGATGCAGCAAGGGCACTTTTTTCTTCCTGCAAACAAGAATCAACTCCTTTTAAATATCAAACAAACAATAGGAACACAACAACGCAAAGTACAGTTTCACAAGTCACCTTTTCAGAATCAAGCTGAATGCGCAGAGAAGAGCTCAGGGCATTGGCATCATCTAAGGCAGCAGAAACCTGAGCTAATTCAGTCTGGCTTTGAGAATACTTTTCTTCAAAGTCAGAGCACCGCTGGACCAGCTCAGCTAGATCTCGGGAATGTTTTTCTTCAAGAGTGGAAATTTGCCGAGTCATATCTAGCAAGAAATAATCAAACAAAAAGGATTAGGATATAAAGCAGTTCAGTAATGTAGAACAAAGAGAAGCAGAAAGGCACTAACCAGCGTTGGTCACCTCCAAGTCAGAAACACGTTGTTGAAGTATCACCGGATTCCAACGTGCAAGAGACAAAGCTCCTTCTGGAACGGAAGCACCCTGCAACCTCAGCTGACTAGCCATTCCGTCTACCAAAGCCTGATAAGAAGAACAGATGAGCGTAATGACAGCAGTTCACACAGCGCAAAAGTTAAGACAAGATATATTACAATACCTGAAGATTGGAAAAGAACGAAGGGGCTCCCAGATCATGAGAGATCAATTGATGGCCTGGCTTAAGGTCACCACCCGAAGCAGTTGGCAACAAACCAGCAGAAACCAACTCAGTGCCATCAACAGGGCTTAAGACTTGGCCAGCGGGGACGCTGCCCTCCAAAGCGACTCCCTGGTTCGAAGCTTGGGCGACCACCATACAGCCGGAGTGCGGGGGCGATCCCGCATGAACGTCCATGGAAGTACAAGACGGGGACCTTGCTGGGACACCCTCGGGGGCTGGGTCGTAGTTTTCACTACCCACATGAGCCGGATCATCTCCGGCAATACCCTCGGGGGCTGGACAGTGGCTGGCACTTTCCACCCAAGCCGAGTCACCCTCGGCAACACCCTTGGGGGCTGGGTAAGCATCAACACCATCCTTGAGAGCCAAGTTCTCTGCAGTGGCCACTTCTAAGGCTAAAGGCCCCTTAGTTGCTTCCATGGGACCGAGATGATCCAAATCAGTCTCCTGGCCCTCAGGACCGCGCTCTAAGGTCGATGAGGCACGGGATGACCTCAACCCAGCATCAAGCACATCAGCACAAACCTCCACCACACCATCATCCGCTGGCTCTAACAAAAGGTCCTCTGGAACCATATCCTCCAGGGTCTGATCAAAGTTTGCCAGAGATAACTCCTATAGGCCAACGAGGGCTGACAAAGCAGGAGAAGGAACTCCACTGCTCTCCCCACTGGCCATATACTGTCGACTGTTCTTCTCGGGTCAGAGGGACCTCGTCTTCTTCCTCCCTGTCATTTTCATCAACAACATAAGCATCACACCCATTGGGGTCAGCAGCAGCTGGAGCACACCCATTGGGGTCAGCGTCAGTGAAATCAGGCACGGGAACCTCCTCAGCAGCAGGAGCCGAGGGACCAACACCCCGATCGAAACCAGACACTTGCCAGAGACGTCTCTTTTTCTTTTTCTGCTCATCCGCAGAATGACCAGGTTGATTGGCTCGGCAAGGGCGTCTTGAGCAAGCATTGGCAGGCTTCTGAACATCCAAAGTTATACTAGCTTCTGAAAGAGGCGCCACCACCAATGTCCCAGCAGGAGCAGCATCAGGGGAGTCCTCAGCCAGAAAATCAAGCATAGCACTTATTTCTGCATCACTAGGATCCAAGGGCACCTCAAAGTGGACTTGCCGTTCGTCGTCAGGAATTTCCCCGAGCGAAGCAACCAATGTGTTAACCTCTTCGGCAGAGGGTCGCACTCTAAGGCCCAAACCGTCATCAGTAACAGGTGGATTCGACATAAAAAGAGTGAAGGTCTTGGGAGAAGGCATGTTCCATGCTGAATATGCCACTGGGGCGCCAATATTTGATACTTTGCCTCTAAGGATCGTCTCAAGTCGGTTCACCAAGTCTACAGAGGGAATTCTCCTGTTGGTAACCCGAGTCGGATCAGCCAAACCTCTGTACAGATAAGCTGGGTATGCTCTGTCCTTCAACGGCTGAACATTCTTGAAAACAAAATCAGCAACCACAGCTTCAGCAGTCAGGCCCTTTTCTTTCAGCAGACCAACTTCAGCTAGCAAAGCCCTCGCTTCAGCTACCTCCTGATCTGTGGGAGACTCAGTCCAGCTCGGAGTGCGAACATCCGGCTGTCTTCCCGACCGTGTAGGGAGGGAATTTCCATGGTTCTCAACAATAAACCATTCCAAGCGCCATCCCTTGATGTTGTCTTTAAGTGGAATTTCAAGATACTCAGTCTTCCTCCCACGGCGCATCTCCAAACTAGCACCCCTGACCAGCTGATGTTGACCCCCGGCCATTCCAGGACGGCAGTGATACAAATACTTCCACAACCCAAAATGTGGCAGCACACCCAGGAAAGCTTCGCACAAATGAACATAAATAGAAATTTGAAGAATAGAATTGGGATTCAGGTGGGTCAAGTTAAGGTGATAAAAATCAAGGAGGCCGCGGAAGAAAGGTGAAACGGGGAGAGCGAGACCGCGGAGAAGAAAGGGAACGTAAATCACGGATTCATGAGTATCCTCTGTCGGGACAGTGACCCCATGACAAATCTGCCAAGAACAAAGCTCCCTCGGGGGAAGAACCCCGATGGACACGAGGTGGAGGAGATCAGACTCGGAGACAACGGACATGTGATTACCAGCGAAAGGCAATTGGCTGTTGGGGTCGATAGGGGGAATTACTGCAGCAGATGAACTCGAAGCTTTTCTCTTGGGCGCTATCTCGAATCTACTGGCGAACAGAGCGAGAGCTGAATTGCAGAGAGAATTTGGAGGCAGAAAAACAAGAACTAGGGCACGGAAAGCAGAGGCGGCTGAAAGCGCTGTATAAGCGGGATATTCCTGAGCCGGATGCCGTTTCCAAAAGCGCCCAGTCAGCACCCAGTGGTTACTTCTAAAACACCGGTGTGCCACATCATCACTCGGCCATTATCCTCAAAAGTGGCCGACGCGGCCCGTTTTAACTCGGCTGTCATTTCTAAGACGCTGACGTTATCACCAATGTCTTCAGTTGCTCGGCGGCTATCTCTAAAGCACCGATGATGTCTTCATTCGCTCGGCATTTACCTCTAAAGCGCCGATAATATCTTCCGTCACTCGGCAGCTATCTCTAAAGCGCCGATGATGTCTTCGCTCGGCAGTTACCTCTAAAACGCCGATGCAGCCTTCAGTCATTCCGTCGCTGACACAGTTTCGTAATCACTCGGACGCTATCTTAAAAAGCGCAAATGGTGACAATAATAGCTCGACCATCACAAAACGTCGGCGTGATGCCCGAGTTATTTAGTTACTATCCCAAAGGAGTCAACTTTGTAAAAAAAGCAGGCGGAGGAAGGAACCAAAGACTCGGCGTTGATCATAATTGACAATTTAGTTGATTAAGGACTCAAAATCTGCACAGAAGGGACGAAACTGTTCTTCATTAAGGGAGTTTTCATAGTTACAAATCAACTCATTATGAGTTGATAACTTCCATATTGCTACTACTACTACTACTACTACTACTACTACTACTACTACTACTACTACTACTACTACGCTACACTATACTACTTTACATTACTAATATTACTACATAATACTACTTCTAATCTATACTAATATTTAAAAACCAGTGGCATCTAGCCACTGGCCTTGTTGCCGCCCCTGCTGCCGCTGCTGTTGCCCCTGCCGCCGCTGTTGCCGCCCCTGCTGCCGCCGCTGCTGCCCCTGCTGCCGCTGTTGCTGTCCCTGCCGCTGCTGCCGCCCCCGCTGCCGCAGTCACCGTCGTCGTCGCCGCCACCGCCTTCGTCATCGTCGTCGTCGCCCTCGCCACCGTCGCCGCCGTCCTCCTCGTCCGAGGAGTCCTCCGACTCATCCGAGCCCGCGAGCCCGGAGCGCTCGACGGCCCGGATGTAAGTCCAGACCTCCGCCGCGAGCCCCTGGGAGTCGTCTGAATCATCAGACGACTCACGCAGAGGGATGGGAGCCGGAGACCCCTCGTATTCAGAGGAGAACTCCTCCTCTGAATACTCCAAGTCACCAAAGTCCTCAGACGGAGGAGTTGGCTCGTGCTTGCGTTTCTTGCCCATGGTGGAAATGCAGGTAGAAGAAAGAAAGCAGGCAGTGGAGAACAGCGAGAGATGTGAAAAAGCCAAGCAGGCAAAGGCACTATTTATAGGAAAAGAAGGCAACCGCTCACCTCCAACCGTGGTCACTGAACAGTCGCGAAGCATTCAATACACACTTCAACCCGTCTGAAGACGCGCGACTGACGCCGTTTCACGCAATGCAACACCCATTGGGACTACAGTCAAACAGCACAGAAGATATGATTACACTCGCTGTCACATCACATTACTACTCAGAAGCAGCCGGTTAAAACACTCAGCGTACCAAGCCGTCTCTTACCCACACCCATTGGGGGGGGGACGACCAGGAATTATCAGTATATTTTTCAAAAAAACTGTCACATCCATGCAGGGCGTGCAATGAACACCCCAAGACAAAAATGAGATATCAGTAAGGATCAGAGGAAAGCCAAATATAGCCGGTGAAGTACAAAATCGGACCGATGGAAGCGACGTAAAGACTAGCCAGGGAACGTCCATCAAATGTCCAATCAGTCACAGAGCAAATAAATTGCACCACTTAGCAAGATATGGGCAGATCTCGAACTCGGCTGCAAAAGACAAAATACATGCTGACCTCAGATGCATAATAGTGATGATATGATGCTGACCTCTAAAGCATAATATGGATGACATAATGCCGACTTCTAAGGCATCCAAAAACGAAAAAGGAGAGAAAGTATGGCTCTCGGTAAAAGGACACGAGGTAAAAACCTTCGAGAGGATTGTTTTCAAAAATCCACTCAAAGCTCGGGGGCTACACCCATTGGGTGCACCTTCGGTGCACCCCATGGATCACCATTTCAAGCCAAGGTAGTGCCGATTTCTAAGGCATAAGACGAGATTAAAAGACAAGGCTGGACCTCAACCAGAACACGAGAAGAAAACAATTACGATTTCTGATGAAGACCTTCGAGTAGATTATCTTCTAAAATCTACTCGAAGCTTGGGGGCTACACCCATTGGGTGCACCCAATGAAATTCAAGGTCTTGCGAAATGACAAGCCGACTTCTAAGACACAGATGTGAGGCAGAACTACAGATTTCGAGTGAAGAAAAGCAGAAGAAGACAGTAAGAAATCATCTTCACCAGACTGCTCGAGAAGCATTTCTTGTTGTAAGCAAAACCTGCAAGTTGGGCCTAGGATCTTTGGGCCGATTATCTCAAAATCAACCCAAAGATCGGGGGCTTGTGGGGGACAGATATCCCCCGGGTCCACTAGCAGAGTAAAAGACCTCACGAAAGGCCCAAGGGCCCAATAAATCGTAAGGTCATTTCTTCATGGGCCCGGAGGGGAGGACAATCAGCAAAGCAAACCGATGTAAAGCCGGATCGACGCAAGTCCGGATAGGCCACACAGCGCTGAGCGAGAAATCACAACAGAAGACCCGACTTCCCCGCACTGGAGCATCATGCAGTAGAACCAGGCGAGGATAAGTCGGCTGAATCATAGGGAGATAGACTCAAACAGTTCACTATCTTTTAGGCGCACGTTGTTATCATATCCACATGTATCGCCCCACGGCCGAATATATAAGGCCCAGGGGCACCCCTTCAGATCAATCGAACACGCTATCCAGCCATCTACCTACACTTTCCACATCCTCGCTCTAGAGAATCACCTTGTAACCCATTACACGAAGCATCTTCGCCAGGACGTAGGGTGTTACACATCTCTAAGCGGCCCGAACCTGTAAACGTTGTCTCTTGTCTCTCGTGCATCCGGCACGAACCATTTTGCTACAGTCGGCGACACCACCCTACTCCTAAAGACACCTCGAGGGGCAACCCCGGGTGTGCGGTCGGACCCAAAACACCGACAATTACCCTTTCAGATGTACTCCCTCTATCAGAGACTTTCTCCTTAGGAAAAGCACATGAGAAAGAGAGGTGCAAGATATGATTGATTTAGGCTAACTCCCCCTATGCATAGGAAAAAGATATATTTTGACAACATATGCATTTATAGCAACACGGGAAGTCAGGAAGCATAAGATGTGAAATGTAGTCTAGTCAAAGTCTGGAGAAGACATGTAAATGATAACAGTTGTGGAGTGAAACCATTTGTGGAATCAATTGAAAATTCTTGTAGATTTGTAGTGGAAGCTTATTGTCTTTCTCCAGGGACTCCATTTTCATTCAATGAGGGTTACTAAATGTAATAGACTTGAAAACAAGTATTAGTCTCAAATACTTAGATTATAGAGTAACCTCCCCCTGAAAGTGTGTATACAAGTTTTGAATACTTGTAGACAAGCACTTTGATTTTGATATCAAGAGGGGTAAATTATCTATAATCCGAGCTTTGGCACATATAAGTCAAAATGACACCACTTAGAGAATACCACTAGTAGGATATAAACTTTGAAGCATTAGTGTCATTTGCTTAGGAATGTTAAATAAGCTATGTGTCGTGCTTAACTAAACATTTTGAACCATGTAGGTTTGCTCAAGAATATGAATTGAAAGTGAGCAGTCCTACCATATAATTGACCTAGTATGCATGCAATTCTGATCAAAAGGAAATACACATATCTAAAAACAAAGAAATGAAATAAATCTAGTTACCTTAGTCATGGGTGGGGAATTTGGGTCCAAAATTTTTACTAACCCACATTGCAATAGACTTGATCCAATATGATGCATCCCATGATATACATCCCAATTTTTCCAATTCTCCAAATTCCCTGAAGTTCTTTGGACTTCTCACTTCCCTCTTGGGATCCAAACCTTCTTGGTGCTTTTCATGGTTGAGATAATCTCGTTTGACACCTAGATGCGTTTGGCCCCCTTTCCTTTGTTGGCTTGCTTATTTAGCCTTGATTGCTATCACCTTTCCATTCTTTTTCTTCTTGATCAAATATGGTGTAGCGGCCTTTTTGTCTATCTTGCTGATGTAGATGTTGGAGATTTTGTTTGTTGGCTTGAGATCTTGCTTTTGCTTATCCCTGGTCTTCGCCTTGCATTGGTAATACTTGTGACCTTCCTTGTGGCATATCCTACATATCACAGTTTCTCTCTCAGGCTTGTTCACTCCCGCATTGATGTTATCCTGATGAGGTTGGATTTGTTTGGCTTTGCCTTTCTTGTCATACAAGGCCTTGCCAAGGTGAGCCACCTCTTGCTTTAATTGCTCAATCTCCATTGCAATCTCATCCGAACATGTTTCTATAACTGAAAGTTCCCTTTGGCCCGGGAACAGGATCTAGATGTCGCCTAGAGGGGGGGGTGAATAGGCGAATAAAAATTATCACTTTAAAACTTAAATCTTACTCTACTCGAAGACAGGATCGCAGTGGAGTGAAGAACCCTTCGAGTAGATTGCAGTGGAATTGAAGTTCCTGTCTTACGAATATCCTGCACTTCAAGGAAAGCTAGTACCACAAGTAAGTAGTGAAGTGCAGATATATAAGCGAGTAAGATAGAGAGTCAGAGTACAATACAGAACAGAGCACACAGACGCAAGGATTTATCCCGAGGTTCGGCCAAGCCTGAAATGCTTGCCTAGTCCTCGTTGGAGTTAGCCACACCTGGGCTTGGAGTCTATTTCAACTCCTTCCTCCGTTTGCTCAGATCTGTCAGTATGACAGATAGAGCCTTTCACTATTGAGTGGGGTTACAACAGAACCGCGGCTGCTTACAAACTTCTTGGCAGCACCCCGGCAGAGTAACGATACGCTCAAGACCTTGCTCTAGCTCTAAGCAGCACTTCTCCTCTCTCTAAAGGCTTATAGCTGTGCCTTCTACACAAACTATAGAGTTACACACAAGAGGGACAGCGAGAATTGATTCCAATGAAGTCTACACTTGTTGGCTGCACTTGTATACATCTTGGAGGCGCCTAGGAGTCCCTTTAATAGACCCAAGGGGCCTAGGAGCCGTTGGAATCCCATTTGGAAGGCAATACTTTCTTTCTGTCGGGTGGCGCACCGGACAGTCCGGTGCACACCGGACACTGTCCGGTGACCGATTTCTTTCCTTAAACAGCGCTGCCGACCGTTGCAGACCGTTGTAGATCTGGGAGCCGTTGGCGCACCGGACATGTCCGGTGCACACCGGACAGTCCGGTGCTCCCTTCCGACCGTTGGCCCGGCCACGTGTCGCGCGCAGATTCCGCAGCCGACCGTTGGCCCGGCCACGTGTCGCGCGCAGATTCCGCAGCCGACCGTTGGCCCGGCCGACCGTTGGCTCACCGGACAGTCCGGTGCACACCGGACAGTCCGGTGAATTTTAGCCGTACGCCGTCGGCAAATTCCCGAGAGCGGCCACTTCACGCCGAGCCAGCCTGGCGCACCGGACATGTCCGGTGCACACCGGACAGTCCGGTGCACCCAGACTGGGCAGTCTTCGGCTGCTCGAGCCATTTCTTCTCCAACTTGATTTTTTCTGTTTCCAACACTTAGACAAGTATATTAGTACACTAAAACCAATGTACTAAGTCTAGAAACATACCTTCTCTTAATTATTACATCCATAGTATTTCTCATGCTTGAGCTTTGATGTTGGACTCATAAATCATCAAGTCGGCTTGACTTGATTTAGATTGACATTTCTTAGCTCCAACATCCTGCAAAGGTCACATAGAACATCTCCAAACATAGGAACAACCCAAACTAAAGATTAAGTAACTTAGCTCTTTTGGGCTGCTTCCAGTTCTGGTTTTGACACTTGTTCTCCTTCTAGTGACCTTGATCTCTTTCTTAGAGCTTGGTCTTGAGCCTTATGACTTACACCACATAACTGTAGCTGTTACCTCATTGGTTGTAAGTCACGTCCTTATGTAGTGATCCTTGATGTGCTATAGCTCTTCTCAACTCGATCACCCTTGACTTTGCAAGCCTTCTTCTTCACCCTTGGCTTTGGGTTCCTCAGCCTCCTTGACCTTCTCCCGTGCACTTGGTACCTCGAAGCTTCTCTTGCCTCCGTCCTTGGCTTGATCAGTTGTCTCCGAGCTTCGCACCCGAGTCTCACTTTATGCAATGTCTATCTTACTTGTGATGTCCATTATGTATCCATAATCCAGTTCTTGGACCATCACATTTGTTCTCTTGTGTTGAACCCTGTTAGCTTTACCTTAGGCACCTGTTCAACACTTAGTACACTTGTTAGTCCTTTAATTGAGTTGTCATCCAAACACCAAAACTCACAAGAGAGCTTTCAATCTCCCCCTTTTTGGTGATTGATGGCAACACAATTAAAGCTTACATGAGAATAAGATTTGAAGCACAAATTTTGAATTCTAAGTTTATAGAATGCTCCCCCTAAATATGTGCTTACTTCAAAAACATAATTTTGGCCTCAGACGTCAATTTGCACATACTTAGGAAATTCGAAACATTTCTATATCTTAGCAATTTTGAAATGCATTGTATCAAGAATCAAACCATGATACTATAACACACAATATGCACATAATCAGAGTTAAACACCATTCAAATTAGTGGATATATCACAGGAATATCAACCTACCACTATTCACCATTAAGATACCAATTCAAACTAATACCAATTTAAACTAAGACACTAAATTTAAAGCAATCTTAAAGCACCATTAACCACATGACCATCTATTACACTATAGAGGCCAAATAATTCATCGCAGCGGAAACACTAGTCCATATGAGCAACACATATAATACTGCAAGAAACATATGAATATCACATTTGGCAAAGCTCAAACTAACACATCACCTATTAGGATAAGCTTTCCTCTCAGGTTGAGATAAGCTTTAATACACAAATTCTCCCCCTTTGACATCAAACACCAAAAACCATACGCAACCAAGAACGTAGGATGATGTCAAGGGACAGCAGGGTGTTTAAGGAGGAAAAAACGACTATCAAAACTCCCCCTTACTTATTGAACATATGCACTATCACATATATGCAAAAAGATTAATACTTCCTTTTGTACCTTTACCATGTTGTAGTGTACTTTCCATCTTGAAAGTATTTAATCTCTCGAGAGCTTCTCCACACTTGTGCCTGATTCTTTATCCTAACATTTTCTTGTTGCTAAGACACCAAACTTAGAACAAGTTATAGTATGGGCACAAGAAGAAACTTCTATTCTAATGATTATCAAGAGATGTCAAATGACGCAAACTATCACAGCTACCAATTGAAAGATACCAATTGCAAGTTCATTTATTATCATGGCTCCATGATATTTAAGAATAAGCATCTATTATCACCAGATATTATAGAGCATGAGCAATCTAAAGATATACAATTACTCATGACTTAAGATACCAATTACTGGACTTACAGAGGTACCCAAGTCCTGATTGCTCCATTTCATGCTCATCTTCTCTTTTCCACCTTGAGACTGTACAAGATTGCTCAAGAAACAGTTAGTCTCAAAAGACACAAGTTATGTGTGCTCCCCCTCAAGTTGTGCATCAAGTATTTGAATGACTTGCACTTTGCACATTCTAGCTTCCTCAGAACTAGAGGGGATCACAACATACCTTGGTCAAGGCATACTCTACCACTTTCATCACCCAAAGATGCCAATTTGAATATCAAGTGAAACACCACTTAACACAAATTGAAGGCTAAATGAAAGGTTGACTAACTACAACAATGCATGCCTCAGGAGCACCTAAGCCAATTGAATACTCACAGGAAGTCTAAAATTTACACGTAACTTAGACATGCTTCATATTTAACTATCATTGCATATACCAATTGAAGATCAGCACAATCATATATATAAAGCGAAATATCTAAGCATGTCATGATTAAGAAGGTTTCTTAGGTGCACAAAAGAAACGACATTTAAAAGGCATAAATTACTTAAGCCAAGATATTACCAATTGAAAGACAAGAACATAGCTATGATCACAATGAATGGAATTTCAAGAATATTTAATGAAATTGCATAGCTCAATTTTCCATACCTTTGCCTTTATGAGAGCCCTTGTTATCACCAATTCAGGGCTCCTTTTGCTTACGCACCTCATAGCTCAAAAGGGCACGACATGGATATGAAATTCACACAGTACCAAACTAGGGTAATCATGTGAACATGGACTAAACAAAATGTCATATTTGCACATAGCATTACTTACAAAAAGTTACAGGTTTATCCATATACACCAAGAGAGTTAATCGTTGTGGATATAACAAATGAAAGAGCTACCAATGAATGATTCAAAAGATATATCCTATATAACACCAGTCATGATTAAGCAAACATCATTATGATTCATTTAACACAGGTAATCATAAAGCATAACTACTCCAAAGACAGGTAGCACAACAAGCCAACTTAGGAGCAATACTAAATTGCAATTATGTACTTAAAACACACGGGTACCATCCTTTGGAGAGCAAGGTGTAAATTCTCATCAAAGTCCTTTACTTGATACACCAATAATGATTTAGGACCTATACACCTTATTTCACTTGAGATGAACATGGGATTAGTGTTTCACAATAATTCAACCTTGGGTCAATAAACACCAAAACAATTAATAGCTTAAGCATAGAGTTTTAGATAACCGTCTTAAGCTCTCCCATGGTCTCCAGTTCATCTCAAGGCACCTGCATGGTCTAGTTAGCACAGTTTGGTACCCATCTCGGGATGAGTCTATAATGATCATCTAAATGTGCCTTTGGTACCCAAATTGCCTTTGTGCTAGTTCTAGGTGCTCTCGTTATAGATCTAGCACAAGTGTATGATTTGGGTCTCCTACGCGAATAAGATTGACACAAATTCACTTGCTTAGGAATCTTACCTTTATAACATACCTTGGATATATGACCCTGCTCACCACACTTGTAACAGAAGCGTCGCTCAACCTGACATGACGCTTGCTGTGTGTCACTTTCCTTGGTGAGGGTCACCTTGGAGGATGCACATCCTTGATTCTTCATGACCGGACATGAAGTGATCGTGTGGTCCTTATTGTTGCATCCGAAACAACTCCTTGTCCCTTCATTCTTGTCTTTGTACGGACAAGACGCGATGAGGTGGCCTAACTTCTTGCACTTGAAACACCTCCTTTTTCCTTTTCCCTTTGTGTACTTGAATGACATGGAGAGAGGGTCAGTGCAAACAACATGATTAATTGAATCTTTACCTTTTTCCAAGCTCATGTTGATTTCTTCATCTTTAGGAACATTTTTCTTATTGAGCTTGACACTTGCTGCAGTTTTTCCTTTCTCAAGCTTCTTCACCACGCGCCCGTGGATATCTTGAGAGAGTTGAGCAAAGTGTCTTCTCCTCAGTTGTCGTTGCTTCTTATTCCCACAGAATTTCTTTTGTGACCCTAAACCTTATTGCTCAATCAATGATTGGCTTTCTTTTGAGCAACTGGGGTTAGCACATGATGATATACAATTCAAATGCGCACACGTGCGAGAATGAGGTTCACATGAATTTAAGTTTGCAAATATAACCTCATGAGCAACATTAAGCATGATATGGTCATCAACTAATTTATTATGAGAATATGACAACATATCATACTTTTTACCTAGAGCACGTTTTTCTAAGTCCATTGTTTCTACTTGACTCCTAAGCATAGAATTTTCCGTTTTAAGTTGAGCAATGTTAGATAAAGCATCATGACTATTTCTTTGCTTAAATAAAATAGATTCATACCGTTGGACCAAATCGTCATGAGAGCACTTTAGCTCCTCATGTTCTTTGGTCATCTTCTTCAGGCTGTTGTTGGTTTTGATGAGGGTCTCCTCTAGCCTGAGAAGCGTCTCGCCTTGTTCCTTGTTCCTTCTCAACAACTTAACCAAGAGAGCTTTGTCTGCTTTGTTGAGATGGTTGTAGAAACAGCGAATCTCCTCTTCTTCCACATCATCGGTCTCATTTTCCCTGTCATTAATGTTAGTGGAAGCAATATAGGAAAATGTACCTTGTGATGATGAAGATTCATCCTCGCTATCATCCTCATATTCCTCCTCATCCTGGCTTTTGTCTCCACCGTCATTGTTAGCAATAAAACATTTATCACTAGTGGAGAACAAGCCTGTTGACGAGGTGGATTCATCGTTTGGGTGCCATCGTTCTTGTTCTTCTCCCTTTGAATGGTTAGTATCACAAGTAATATAGGGAGTAGGAGCATCACAGTTTGCTACAAAATATCTTTCTTTAATCCTATTCCATAAATCATGAGCATCAACAAATAGATCACTATCACTACTCATGATGGCAAAATAAGCACTTCTAGAAAGAGAGTCAACTAAGATGTTGCAAGCATGGTGATTGAGAGATAAACATCTTAGTTCTTCATTAGAAGGATTTTTACTAAAATCAGAGGGAAAAATACTTCTACTAAAGATCTGTCTCAAATCAGAATCAACATTCATGAAAGCTTTGTAAATAGAGACAGACCAAGATTTGTAATTAGAACCATCGCCTAAAAGAAGTTCTACAGTTACCTCTTGTGACGACATCGTTATCTCCGGACGGCTAAGCCCACACTGGAGAGGCCTAGCTCTGATACCAATTGAAAGTTCCCTTTGGCCCGGGAACAGGATCTAGATGTCGCCTAGAGGGGGGGGGTGAATAGGCGAATAAAAATTATCACTTTAAAACTTAAATCTTACTCTACTCGAAGACAGGATCGCAGTGGAGTGAAGAACCCTTTGAGTAGATTGCAGTGGAATTGAAGTTCCTGTCTTACGAATATCCTGCACTTCAAGGAAAGCTATTACCACAAGTAAGTAGTGAAGTGCAGATATATAAGCGAGTAAGACAGAGAGTCAGAGTACAATACAGAACAGAGCACACAGACGCAAGGATTTATCCCGAGGTTCGGCCAAGCCTGAAATGCTTGCCTAGTCCTCGTTGGAGTTAGCCACACCTGGGCTTGGAGTCTATTTCAACTCCTTCCTCCGTTTGCTCAGATCTGTCAGTATGACAGATAGAGCCTTTCACTATTGAGTGGGGTTACAACAGAACCGCGGCTGCTTACAAACTTCTTGGCAGCACCCCGGCAGAGTAACGATACGCTCAAGACCTTGCTCTAGCTCTAAGCAGCACTTCTCCTCTCTCTAAAGGCTTATAGCTGTGCCTTCTACACAAACTATAGAGTTACACACAAGAGGGAGAGCGAGAATTGATTCCAATGAAGTCTACACTTGTTGGTTGCACTTGTATACATCTTGGAGGCGCCTAGGAGTCCCTTTTATAGACCCAAGGGGCCTAGGAGCCGTTGGAATCCCATTTGGAAGGCAATACTTTCTTTCTGTCGGGTGGCGCACCGGACAGTCCGGTGCACACCGGACACTGTCCGGTGACCGATTTCTTTCCTTAAACAGCGCTGCCGACCGTTGCAGACCGTTGTAGATCTGGGAGCCATTGGCGCACCGGACATGTCCGGTGCACACTGGACAGTCCGGTGCTCCCTTCCGACCGTTGGTCCGGCCACGTGTCGCGCGCAGATTCCGCAGCCGACCGTTGGCTCACTGGACAGTCCGGTGCACACCGGACAGTCCGGTGAATTTTAGCCGTACGCCGTCGGCAAATTCCCGAGAGCGGCCACTTCACGCCGAGCCAGCCTGGCGCACCGGACATGTCCGGTGCACACCGGACAGTCCGGTGCACCCAGACTGGGCAGTCTTCGGCTGCTCGAGCCATTTCTTCTCCAACTTGATTTTTTCTGTTTCCAACACTTAGACAAGTATATTAGTACACTAAAACCAATGTACTAAGTCTAGAAACATACTTTCTCTTAATTATTACATCCATAGTATTTCTCATGCTTGAGCTTTGATGTTGGACTCATAAATCATCAAGTCGGCTTGACTTGATTTAGATTGACATTTCTTAGCTCCAACATCCTGCAAAGGTCACATAGAACATCTCCAAACATAGGAACAACCCAAACTAAAGATTAAGGTGAACTTAGCTCTTTTGGGCTGCTTCCAGTTCTGGTTTTGACACTTGTTCTCCTTCTAGTGACCTTGATCTCTTTCTTAGAGCTTGGTCTTGAGCCTTATGACTTACACCACATAACTGTAGCTGTTACCTCATTGGTTGTAAGTCACGTCCTTATGTAGTGATCCTTGATGTGCTATAGCTCTTCTCAACTCGATCACCCTTGACTTTGCAAGCCTTCTTCTTCACCCTTGGCTTTGGGTTCCTCAGCCTCCTTGACCTTCTCCCGTGCACTTGGTACCTCGAAGCTTCTCTTGCCTCCGTCCTTGGCTTGATCAGTTGTCTCCGAGCTTCGCACCCGAGTCTCACTTTATGCAATGTCTATCTTACTTGTGATGTCCATTATGTATCCATAATCCAGTTCTTGGACCATCACATTTGTTCTCTTGTGTTGAACCCTATTAGCTTTACCTTAGGCACCTGTTCAACACTTAGTACACTTGTTAGTCCTTTAATTGAGTTGTCATCCAAACACCAAAACTCACAAGAGAGCTTTCAATAACAACATTTTTAACAAGAACTTGATTGCAGGGATTAGAATCATCAATTAAACCATCGTAAGAAGTAGAAACATCTTTCTTAATAATTTTAGGAATTTTAACTACACATGCTCCTGGGGTGCTACTGATGCTCTCTAGCTTACTAGTTAGCTCATTATTATGTATGCTAAGAATTTCCATTTTCTCTAGCAAGTTTTTGATAGCTTCTTGAGAGCTAGCTAACTTAGCATTAAATTTTTCATTCTTTTTGATAAGGCTATCATCCATAGTTGAGGATGGAGCATTAGACTCTGATTGCTCAATTTTAGTTGTTAGCTCACAATTGAAATTTGCAAATGTTTCTAACAAACATTTATAATCATTTTGAGAGCTAATCAACTTATTTTTCATGGTTTTAAGTTGAGCCTTTTGTTTAGTGCAAACATCCTCAAAAAACTTAACGACATGCGCAAGTTCATCTACGGAGGGCTTTCCCTCATCATCACATTCATCATCACTATCATCACTAGAGGATGGGATGCTTGTTTTACCTCTTGCCATAAGGCATCTGTGTGATGACAGTGAAGAGCATGATGAAGAGTGGTGGCTACGAGTCCTTGGAGGATCATCTTCGCTTGAAGAGTCATCCCAAGTCTTGACACTTGTGAATGCCTTGGCTTTACTCCTCTTTGTGGATTCGGCCATATTTGGACAGTTGTCCCTAAAGTGGCCCTTCTCCCTGCATGCGAAGCATCCTCTCTTTCTTTGCTTTTTCTTATCAATGTTAAAGAGAAGATTCTCGACATGTAGAGGCACACCCATTAGATTAATCTTGCAAACCGTCCCCATTACCTTTCCGACACGTCAGACTGTTTCTTTGTCCTCAGAGGATGATGCGGAGGGTTTACCATCTTCATCATCATCTTCTTCTTCCTCTTCTTCACTTGAGCTTGGAGCCTTCTTCTTGCCTTTCATTTTTTTGTGTTCATCACATGCAAAAAGCACATGGCTTTGAAGAAGTTGGCTCCTCTTATTGACCCATTTTCCGTGACATCTCAAATACCACAATTTTTCCAATCATAATCGTCGGGGTCATTTGCCTCAAGTCCTCGAGGTTGTGAAGGATGGTGATGACTGATGATGCTACTATATCTTTGTTGTGGTAGAAGGGATATGATCTTCCTCACAATATCTGCATCACCTAGCTTATTAATTTCAATAGAGTTGAGCTCATTAATCACAAGATTTAAGCGTGAATACATATCTCTAACAAGCTCATTTTCCTTCATAGCAAAAGAATTATACTCATTTAAGACTAGGCAATATTTCTGCTCACGGACATTAGATATGCCATCATGGAGCTCATGCAATTTTAGCCAAATCTCATTAGCAGTTTTCAAGGTAAATACTTGATTGAAAATTACCATGCTAAGAGATTCATATAAGCAATTTTTGGCTCTAGCATTCAAATGAATTTATTTTTTGTCACTCGTGGTGAGCTTCTCGGGATTCTTAGGCGGTTTCATCCCGTTACGAGTGACTCTCCAAACACCTAGATCAACCGCTTCTAGGTAACAAGCCATTCTAGCATTATAATATGAGAAGTTAGTACCTCAAAGTGTGGTGGCCTATGCACTACACCAAAATAGTGAACTTCCTAGAGCCTAAACTCTAGGAAGTTAGCTAAACCCTCAGAAGTAAAGCCATCCCGTCAGAAGTTAGGCTCTCGGAAATTTTTTGTCGAAAGTTAGCTTAGGAAGTTAGCTAACTTCGTAGAGCCCTCTAGGAAGTTAGCTAACTTCCTACAGCCAGAGGAGCCTTTCGGAAGTTAGTAGGTTCTCGGAAGTTAGTAGTTTCATGCCGTCAGCATCGTCAGCTGACTAACTTCCTACGGCTTACTGTAGCCCATAGGAAGTTAGCCTATGGCTGACTATAGCCCCTAGGAAGTTAGCTGCCTAACTTCCTACGACCCAGTTGCCCTCTAGAAAGTTAATTTGACCAACATTACAAATGCTGTTTAATTTTATTTTACACCACATTCCACAACATAACAAATATATCAACAGCTATATAGCATAACATATTTTAACATAAAACATCTCACACACAATCACATAACAGTATTTAAATCCATAGTCTCATCAATTACATAAAAAAAGTCTCGTCCATAGTCATAGTAAGACACATCTCATCCAGTCATAATAAGAGACAATATCTCATACATAGTCATAATAAAAGTCTCAAGTATCACAACACATAACATGGAAGCTAACGATCACCGATCACCATCGGGGTACAATGACGAGTGATGGTCGATACCTCCACTAGCGAAGAGGGTTTCGACAAAGTCTAACCCGTCTTCTCGTTCATGCGTCGGCAAGTTAGCTGGAGGGGGTCTAATATACATGTACAAATGATATTTACTGAGTTGCATCATAATATAACTAACAAGTTGTCGGGGACCATAATTAGGGGTACCCTCAAGACTCCTAATTCTCAGCTGGTAACCCCCATCAGCATAAAGCTGCAAAGGCCTGATGGGTGCGATTAAGTCAGGGATCAGTCCATTCGAGCGACTCGATCGTGCCTCGCCCGAGCCTAGCCTCGGACAAGGGCAGCCGACCCCGGAGGATTTCCGTCTCGCCCGAGGCCCCCCTCCAACGGCGGACACATCTCCGGCTCGCCCAAGGCCCTGCCTTCGCTAAGAAGCAACCCTGACCAAATCGCCGCACCGACCGACCAAGTCGCAGGAGCATTTAACGCAAAGGTGACCTGACACCTTTATCCTGACGCGCGCCCCCCGGCAGAGCCGAAGTGACCGCCGTCACTTCACCGCTCCACTGACCGGCCTGACAGAAGGACAGCGCCGCCTGCGCCACTCCGACTGCAGTGCCACTTGACAGAGTGAGACTGACAGGCAGTCAGGCCCTGCCAAAGGCACCATAGGAAGCTCCGCCCGACCCAGGGCTCGGACTCGGGCTAAGTCCCGGAAGACGGCGAACTCCGCTCCGCCCGACCCAGGGCTCGGACTCGGGCTAAGCCCCGGAAGACGGCGAACTCCGCTCCGCCCGACCCAGGGCTCGGACTCGGGCTAAGTCCCAGAAGACGGCGAACTCCGCTCCGCCCGACCCAGGGCTCGGACTCGGGCTAAGTCCCGGAAGACGACGAACTCCGCTTCGCCCGACCCCAGGGCTCGGACTCGGGCTCAGCCCCAGAAGACGACGAACTCCGCTTTGCCCGACCCCAGGGCTCGGACTCCGCCCTGGCCTCTGCCGAACGACCTCCGCCTCGCCCGACCCAGGGGCTCGGACTCGGCCTCGGCCATGGAAGACAGACTCGACCTCGGCTTCGGAGGAGCCTCCACGTCGCCCAACCTAGGGCGCAGGCCAGCCACGTCAACAGGAAGCGCCATCATCACCCTACCCCGAGCTGACTCGGGCCGCAAAGAACAAGACCGGTGTCCCATCTGGCTAGCTCCGCCAGATAGGCAATGATGGCGCCCCACATGCTCTGTGACGACGGTGGCTCTCAGCTCTCTTACGGAAGCAGGAGGATGTCAGCAAGGACTCAACCGCTCCAACAGTTGTCCCTCCGCCAGGCTCCGTCGCTCCTCCGACGGCCACGACTTCACACCAGCTGGGTGCCAAAATCTCTCCGGCTGCCACATCGGCATGTACTTAGGGCGCTAGCTCTCCCCCGCTAGACACGTAGCACTCTGCTACACCCCCATTGTACACTTGGATCCTCTCCTTACGCCTATAAAAGGAAGGACCAGGGCCCTCTTAGAGAAGGTTGGCCGTGCGGGGACGAGGACGGGACAGGCGCTCTCTTGGGGCCGCTCGCTTCCCTCTCCCGCGTGGACGCTTGTAACCCCCTACTGCAAGCGCACCCGACCTGGGCGCGGGACGAACACGAAGGCCACGGGATTCCCACCTCTCTCACGCCGGTCTCCGGCCGCCTCGCTCCTTTCCCCCCTTCGCGCTCGCCCACGCGCTCGACCCATCTGGGCTGGGGCACGCGGCGACACTCACTCGTCGGCCCGAGGGACCCCCCGGTCTCGAAACGCCGACAGTTGGCGCGCCAGGTAGGGGCCTGCTGCGTGTTGACGAACAGCTTCCCGTCAAGCTCCAGATAGGCAGTCTCCAGCAACCTCTCCGACCCGGGACGGTGCTCCGTTTCGGGAGTCTTGGGTTCATGTCCTTCGACGGCAGCTACGACATGATACTCCTTCCACCGCCGCGCGACAACGACAATGGCGGCTGACAGCCCGCCCGCCGGCGGCGGAATCGACGACGTCTTCCCCGCGTGGTGGAAGAACAACATTCGAGCTCGCCCCGTCCTCTCCCCCGCCAATGGAGGAGGAGGCGGGGCAACCAAGGCCAAGCAGGAGGTCGCGCCTCGTCGGCTGTCGAGCGAGTCGATGTCCCTAGCGCCCTAACGTGGGGCGCGTCGGGCGTCGACCTCGCGTTTGAGACGAAGGCGAGCGCCGTCTCCCCGCGACACGCCAATCCCGAGCAAGCGGACGACGCCAGCACGCTCGCGGAAGGCTTGCTGGGCGTCACCCTCGTACCTGAGAAGACGGTGCAGTCAGTCCCCGACGTGACTTCATCGCCGTTCGTCGACCAAAAGGTACCGACCGATTCCCATCCTACGTCATTTGGATTCGGCCTCAACCCGCCTAGCGACCTTGCTTTGGCGGGCACTCTCGTAGAGGCGAGTTCAAACCCTCCGGGGTTTCGCATGCGGTCGCCTTGGGACCGGCTGACGGATGTCTCGACCTATGGGCCCTCCGGGTCCGAGGAAGACGACGACCCCAGCATCTGTTGGGATTTCTCTGGACTTGGCAACCCTAGTGCCATGCGGGACTTCATGACCGCATGTGACTACTGCCTCTCCGACTGTTCCGACGGTAGCCGCAGCCTCAACGACGAGGACTGCGGCCCAAGCCACGAATGTTTCCACGTCGATCTAGGGGGTCCCTCCGAAGGCAATCATCTCGGCATGCCGGAGGACGGTGATCTCCCTAGGCCGGTGCCTCGCGCTGACATCCCGCGGGAGCTAGCTGTGGTCCCTGTTCCGGCGGGGGGTCACGACCCACAGCTCGAGCAAGTCCGCGGGGCGCAGGCCAGGCTCGACGAGGGAGCAGGAGCGCTTGAGCCGATCCGCCGGGACGTCGGGCAGGCATGGGCGGGCCAACCCCCGGCCGGAGAAATACGTCACCTGCCCCAGGGTCTCCAGCTCCATGTCGCCAACGACGTCAGGGTCAGGCCGCCACCCGCATCCAGTGGGGTCGGTCAGAACCTGGCTGCAGCAGCGATGCTTCTCCGCGCGATGCCGGAGCCATCAACCACCGAGGGTCGGCGAATCCAGGGAGAGCTCAAGAATCTCCTGGAAGGCGCTGCGGTCCGACGGGCCAAGAGCTCTGCCTCCCGAAGGCAGGGATACCCCTCGGAACCTCATGTCGCGACTTCCCGATTCATGCGGGAAGCCTCGGTCTACACCGGGCGCACGCGCAACACCGCGCCTGCGGCCCCGGGCCACCTCGGCAACGAGCACCATCATCGCGACCGTCGGGCCCACCTCGACGAGAGGGTGCGCCGAGGCTATCACCCCAGGCGTGGGGGACGCTACGACAGCGGGGAGGATCGGAGTCCCTCGCCCGAACCACCCGGTCCGCAGGCCTTCAGCCAGGCCATCCGGCGGGCACCGTTCCCGACCCGGTTCCGACCCCCGACTACTATCACAAAGTACTCGGGGGAAACGAGACCGGAACTGTGGCTCGCGGACTACCGCCTGGCCTGCCAGCTGGGTGGAACGGACGACGACAACCTCATCATCCGCAACCTCCCCCTGTTCCTCTCCGACACCGCTCGCGCCTGGTTGGAGCACCTGCCTCCGGGGCAGATCTCCAACTGGGATGACCTGGTCCAAGCCTTCGCCGGCAATTTCCAGGGCACGTATGTGCGCCCCGGGAATTCCTGGGACCTCCGAAGCTACCGGCAGCAGCCGGGAGAGTCTCTCCGGGACTACATCCGGCGATTCTCGAAGCAGCGCACCGAGCTGCCCAACATCACCGACTCGGATGTCATCGGCGCGTTCCTTGCCGGCACCACCTGCCGCGACCTGGTGAGCAAGTTGGGTCGCAAGACCCCACCAGGGCGAGCGAGCTGATGGACATCGCCACCAAGTTCGCCTCTGGCCAGGAGGCAGTCGAGGCTATCTTCCGAAAGGACGAGCAGCCCCAGGGCCGCCCATCGGAAGATGCTCCCGAGGCGTCTACTCCGCGCGGCGCCAAGAAGAAAGGCAAGAAGAAGTCGCAAGCGAAACGCGACGCCGCCGACGCGGACCTTGTCGCCGCCGCCGAGTACAAGAACCCTCGGAAGCCCCCCGGAGGTGCCAACCTCTTCGACAAGATGCTCAAGGAGCCGTGCCCCTATCATCAGGGGCCCGTCAAGCACACCCTTGAGGAGTGCGTCATGCTTCGGCGCCACTTCCACAGGGCCGGGCCACCCGCGGAGGGTGGCAGGGCCGCGACGACGACAAGAAGGAAGATCACCAAGCAGGAGAGTTCCCCGAGGTCCGCGACTGCTTCATGATCTATGGTGGGCATGCGGCGAATGCCTCGGCACGGCACCGCAAGCAAGAGCGCCGGGAGGTCTGCTCGGTCAAAGTGGCGGCGCCGGTCTATCTGGACTGGTCCGACAAACCCATCACCTTCGACCAAGACGACCACCCCGACCACGTGCCGAGCCCGGGAAATACCCGCTCGTCGTCGACCCCGTCATTGGCGACGTCAGGCTCACCAAGGTCCTTATGGACGGGGGCAGCAGCCTCAACATCATCTACGCCGAGACCCTCAGGCTCCTGCGCGTCGATCTGTCCTCCGTCCGAGCAGGCGCTGCGCCCTTCCACGGGATCATTCCCGGGAAGCGCGTCCAGCCCCTCGGACGACTCGACCTTCTCGTCTGCTTCGAAACGCCCTCCAACTTCTGAAGGGAGACTCTGACGTTCGAGGTGGTCGGGTTCCGAGGAACCTACCACGCGGTACTGGGGAGGCCATGCTACGCGAAGTTCATGGCCGTCCCCAACTACACCTACCTGAAGCTCAAGATGCCGGGCCCCAACGGGGTCATCACCGTCGGCCCCACGTACAAACACGCGTTCGAATGCGACGTGGAGTTCGTGGAGTACGCCGAGGCCCTCGCCGAGTCCGAGGCCCTCATCGCCGACCTGGAAAGCCTCTCCAAAGAGGTGCCAGACGTGAAGCGTCATGCCGGCAACTTCGAGCCAGTGGAGACGGTTAAGGCCGTCCCCCTCGACCCCAGTGGCGACGCCTCCAAGCAGATCCGGATCGGTTCCGGGCTCGACCCCAAATAGGAAACAGTGCTCGTCGACTTTCTCCGCGCGAACGCCGACGTCTTCGCGTGGAGTCCCTCGGACATGCCCGGCATACCGAGGGATGTCGCCGAGCACTCGCTGGATATTCGGGCCGGAGCCCAACCCGTCAAGCAGCCTCTGCGTCGATTCGACGAGGAGAAGCGCAGAGCGATAGGCGAGGAGATCCACAAGCTAATGGCAGCCGGGTTCATCAAAGAGGTATTCCATCCCGAATGGCTTGCCAACCCTGTGCTTGTGAGAAAGAAAGGGGGGAAATGGCGGATGTGTGTAGACTACACTGGTCTCAACAAAGCATGTCCGAAGGTTCCCTACCCTCTGCCTCGCATCGATCAAATCGTGGATTCCACTGCTGGGTGCGAAACCCTGTCTTTCCTCGACGCCTACTCAGGGTACCACCAAATCAGGATGAGAGAGTCCGACCAGCTCGCAACTTCTTTCATCACGCCCTTCGGCATGTACTGCTATGTCACCATGCCGTTCGGTTTGAGGAATGCGGGCGCAGCGTACCAGCGGTGCATGAACCATGTGTTCGGCGAACACATCGGTCGCACGGTCGAGGCCTACGTCGATGACATCGTAGTCAAGACGAGGAAAGCTTCCGACCTCCTCTCCGACCTTGAAGTGACATTCCGATGTCTCAAGGCGAAAGGCGTCAAGCTCAATCCCGAGAAGTGTGTCTTCGGGGTGCCCCGGGGCATGCTCTTGGGGTTCATCGTCTCCGAGCGGGGCATCGAAGCCAACCCGGAGAAGATCGCAGCCATCACCAGCATGGGTCCCATCAAGGACTTAAAGGGCATATAGAGGGTCATGGGATGTCTCGCGGCTCTGAGCCGCTTCATCTCACGCCTCGGCAAAAGAGGCCTGCCTCTGTACCGCCTCTTAAGGAAGGCCGAGCGCTTCACTTGGACCCCTGAGGCCGAGGAAGCTCTCAGGAACCTGAAGGCGCTCCTCACAAAGGCGCCTATCTTGGTGCCTCCAGCTGACGGAGAAGCCCTCTTGGTCTACGTCGCCGCGACCACTCAGGTGGTTAGCTGAAAGGGAAATGTGCCCTTGGGCCATTTCTAAGTATTTTGGTGATTGAGTGCCAACACATGTGCTTAATTGTGAATTTATGTACATGGATGAACAAGGTGCAAATCATGAGATAAAGGTATGTTTCTAAGCCTTAGTACATTTGTTGTGGACTAACATATTTGTCTAAGTGTTAGAAACAGGAAGAGAGAAGAGGAGAAAAGACTTGGCTGTGGGCTGCCAAGTCCCAGCTCGGTCTGGAGCACTGGACTGTCCGGTGTGCACCGGACAGTGTCCGGTGCGCCAGACTGACTCGACTCGAACTGGCCGCTCTCGGGATTTTGGCCGGCGGCGTACGGCTAAAATTCACCGGACTGTCCGGTGTGCACCGGACTGTCCGGTGAGCCAACGGTCGGCCAGGCCAACGGTCGGCCGCGCAATCGGCGCGGGACACGTGGCCGAGCCAACGGTCGGAAGACGGCACCGGACTGTCCGGTGTGCACCGGACATGTCCGGTGCGCCAACGGCTCGTAGATCTCCAACGGGCTGTAACGGTCGGCAGCGCCAGAAAAGGAAACAAATCGGGCACCGGACAGTGTCCGGTGTGCACCGGACTGTCCGGTGCCCCCGACGACAGAAGGCAAGGATGGCCTTCCGGATTTGCGCTCAACGGCTCCTAGCTGCCTTGGGGCTATAAAAGGAGCCCCTAGGCGCATGGAGGAGACACACAAGCAACCTTTGAGCATTCTTGATCATCCACACTAAGTCTCTGCGCATTCGTTTGTGTTTCTAAGTGATTCGAGCTCTGTTCTAAGTGAGAACTCTGAGATAGTCTTGTGAGCTCGATTCTTGGCCGTGTGTGTGCGCTTTTGCTGTGGATTTGTGTGTGTTGCTTCCCTCCCTTACTCTGTGCTTTCTTTGTGATCATATACTTGTAAGGGCAAGAGACTCCAATTTGTGGAGATTCCTTGCAAACGGGATAGTGAAAGGAACAACAAAACACCGTGGTATTCAAGTGGGTCTTTGGACCGCTTGAGAGGGGTTGATTGCAACCCTCGTCCGTTGGGACGCCACAACGTGGAAGTAGGCAAGCATTGGCTTGGCCGAACCACGGGATAAACCACCGTGTCACCTCTGTCTTGATCTCTTGTGGTATTGTGTTTTGTTGAGACTTCACTTTAGCCACTTGGCAATAATCGTGCTAACACATAACAAGTTTTTGTGGCTTAAGTTTGAAGTTTTTACAGGATCACCTATTCACCCCCCCCCTCTAGGTGCTCTCAATTGGTATCGGAGCCGTTCTATTCACAAAGGGACTAACCGCCCGAATAGATGGATCCTAAGGGGAAGGGTATTGTGATCAACGACAAAGAAAAGGAGACCTTCGTCAACGAGCCGAAGGACGACAAGCCTACCGACTCCGGCTCGGGCCATAGACGAAAGGAAGGGAAGAAGAAGAAGACGAGGCGTATCAAGGAGATCATCTACTACGACGATAGTGATGAATCCACTTCTTCCCAAAAGGACGACGACAACGACTACAGGAAGACGGTCAATTCGAACTTTTCATTTGATTATTCCCGTATTCAACATAGTTCGAATTCGCATTTGCTTTCCATTCCTCTTGGCAAACCTCCACACTTCGATGGGGAGGACTACGGATTTTGGAGTCACAAAATGCGTAGTCACTTATTCTCTCTCCATCCTAGCATATGGGAGATTGTGGAGAACGGAATGAAATTCGATAGCTCGGATAGCCCTATGCTTATAAATGAACAGATTCATAAAAATGCACAGGCTACTACTGTTCTCTTAGCATCTTTGTGCAGGGAAGAGTACAATAAGGTGAGCGGCTTGGACAATGCCAAGCAGATATGGGACACCCTCAAGATCTCTCACGAGGGGAATGACATCACCATGCTCACCAAGATGGAGTTGGTGGAGGGCGAGCTTGGACGGTTCGCCATGATAAGGGGAGAGGAGCCAACTCAGACGTACAACCGGCTCAAGACCCTTATCAACAAAATAAGGAGCTACGGAAGCACGCGTTGGACGGATCACGATGTCGTCCGCCTAATGCTCAGGTCCTTTACCGTACTTGATCCTCATCTCGTGAACAATATTCGTGAGAATCCCAGGTACACGATGATGACGCCCGAGGAAGTGCTTGGAAAATTCGTGAGCGGGCGGATGATGATCAAGGAGGCGAGATACGTCGACGACGCGTTGAACGGACCACTCCACGAGCCTCAACCCATTGCTCTAAAAGCAACAAGGAGCAAGGAATCGCTACCCAGCAAGGTGGCGCAAGTTGAGGCGGCCGGGCTCAATGATGAAGAGATGGCTCTCATCATCAAAAGATTCAAGACGGCGCTAAATGGTCGCAAGGGGCAGCCAAG
The DNA here is from genome assembly GCA_029449295.1 of Zea luxurians. Classification (NCBI taxonomy): domain Eukaryota; kingdom Viridiplantae; phylum Streptophyta; class Magnoliopsida; order Poales; family Poaceae; genus Zea; species Zea luxurians. The sequence continues at coordinate 98,107,165 of JAOPSE010000005.1, forward strand.
CAAGACCAAGACCAAGGGGAAGCGCTCGTGCTTCAAATGCGGTAAGCTTGGTCATTTTATTGCTAACTGTCCTGATAATGAAAGTGACCAGAAAAAGGGGAACAAAAGAGAGAAGAAGAAGCAATACAAGAAGGCAAAGGGCGAGGCGCATCTAGGAAAGGAGTGGGACTCGGATTGCTCCTCCTCCGACTCCGACAACGAAGGACTCGCCGCCACTGCCTTCAACAAATCGGCTCTCTTCCCCAACGAGCGTCTCACTTGCCTTATGGCAAGGGAGAAGAAGGTGAGTACTCAAGACTCCACTTATGCTTCTTCTAGTGATAGTGAGTCTAGTGACGATGATGACATAGATTATTCTTGCTTGTTCAAAGGCTTAGATAGATCTAAGATAGATAAAATCAATGAATTGATTGATGCTTTGAATGAAAAGGATAGGCTTTTAGAGAAGCAAGAGGATTTATTGTATGATGAACATGATAAGTTTATAGAGGCACAAAAATCATATGCTTTAGAAGTGAAAAGAAATGAAGTGCTTTCTAGTGAAATATCTTCTTGTCATGAAACCATTGCTACTTTACAAAGTGTTAACCATGATTTAAATGCTAAATTAGAAGTAACAAATAAATCTAAGTCTTGTGTTGAAAATGTTACAATTTGCACTAGGTGTAAAGATTTTGATGTTAACACTTGTAGCAAACACTTAGTTTCAATTTCAAAACTAAAAGATGAAGTGGCTAGTCTTAATGCTCAACTTAAGACTAGCAAGAGTGAAGTTGAAAAGATAAAATTTGCAAGGGATGCCTATACAATTGGAAGACATCCCTCAATTAAGGATGGGCTTGGCTTCAAGAGGGAAGCCAAGAACTTAACAAGCCATAAGGCTCCCATCTTCGTCAAGGAGAAGGGGAAGGCCCCGATGGCTAGTAATGCTAAAAAGAATCATGCTTTTATGTATTATGATAGGAGACATGCTAGAAATGCTTATAATCATCTTGATTCACATGCTTATGATTCTCATGCAATGTTTGCTTCTAGTTCTTCTTATAATCATGGTAGAGATATGTGTAGGAGAAATGTTGTACATATGCCTAGGAGAGATATTGCTCATGTACCTAGAAAGAATGTTATTCATGCTCCTAGGAAAGTAGTGAATGAACCTTCTACCATTTATTATGCTTGTAATGCTCCCTTTGCTATTTGTAGAAAGGGTAAGAAGGTAGTTGCTAGGAAATTAGGGGCTAGATGCAAGGGAGATAAATCTTGCATTTGGGTCCCTAAAGACATTTGTGCTAACCTTGCAGGACCCAACATGAGTTGGGTACCTAAGACCCAAGCCTAAATTTGCCTTGCAGGTTTATGCATCCGGGGGTTCAAGCTGGATTATCGACAGCGGATGCACAAACCATATGACGGGGGAGAAGAAGATGTTCACCTCCTACGTCAAAAATAAGGATTCCCAAGATTCAATTATATTCGGTGATGGGAATCAAGGCAAGGTAAAAGGGTTAGGTAAAATTGCAATTTCTAATGAGCATTCTATATCAAATGTATTCCTAGTGGAGAGTCTTGGATATAATTTGCTATCTGTTAGTCAATTATGTCAAATGGGATATAATTGTTTATTTACAAATGTAGATGTGTCTGTCTTTAGAAGATGTGATGGTTCACTAGCTTTTAAGGGTGTACTAGACGGCAAGCTTTACTTAGTTGATTTTGCAAAAGAAGAGGCCGGTCTAGATGCATGCTTAATGGCTAAGACTTGCATGGGCTGGCTGTGGCATCGCCGCTTAGCACATGTGGGGATGAAGAATCTCCACAAGCTTCTAAAGGGAGAACACGTGATAGGTCTAACCAATGTTTATTTCGAAAAAGATAGACCTTGTGCAGCTTGTCAGGCAGGTAAACAAGTTGGAGGAGCACATCACAGCAAGAATGTGATGACCACGTCAAGACCTCTGGAGCTGCTGCATATGGACCTCTTCGGACCCGTCGCCTATCTAAGCATAGGAGGAAGTAAGTATGGTTTAGTTATTGTTGATGACTTTTCCCGCTTCACTTGGGTGTTCTTTTTGCAGGATAAGTCTGAAACCCAAGGGACCCTCAAGCGCTTCCTCAGGAGAGCTCAAAATGAGTTTGAGCTCAAGGTGAAGAAGATTAGGAGCGACAACGGGTCCGAGTTCAAGAACCTTCAAGTGGAGGAGTTTCTTGAGGAGGAAGGGATCAAGCACGAGTTCTCCGCTCCCTACACACCACAACAAAATGGTGTGGTAGAGAGGAAGAACAGGACGCTAATCGATATGGCGAGGACGATGCTTGGAGAGTTCAAGACCCCCGAGTGCTTTTGGTCGGAAGCAGTGAACACGGCTTGCCACGCCATCAACAGGGTCTACCTTCACCGCCTCCTCAAGAAGACGTCATATGAGCTACTAACCGGTAACAAACCCAATGTATCGTACTTTCGTGTTTTTGGGAGCAAGTGCTACATTCTAGTGAAGAAGGGTAGAAATTCTAAGTTTGCTCCCAAAGCTGTAGAAGGGTTTTTATTAGGTTATGATTCAAATACAAAGGCGTATAGGGTCTTCAACAAATCATCGGGTTTGGTTGAAGTCTCTAGCGACGTTGTATTTGATGAGACTAATGGCTCTCCAAGAGAGCAAGTTGTTGATTGTGATGATGTAGATGAAGAAGATGTTCCAACGGCCGCTATACGAACCATGGCGATTGGAGACGTTCGGCCACAGGAACAAGATGAACGAGATCAACCTTCTTCCTCAACAACGGTGCATCCCCCACCTCAAGACGATGAACAGGTTCATCAAAAGGAGGCGTGTGATCAAGGGGGAGCACAAGATGATCACGTGATGGAGGAAGAAGCGCAACCGGCACCTCCAACCCAAGTTCGAGCGATGATTCAAAGGGATCATCCCGTCGACCAAATTCTGGGTGACATTAGCAAGGGAGTAACTACTCGATCTCGATTAGTTAATTTTTGTGAACATTACTCTTTTGTCTTCTCTATTGAGCCTTTCAGGGTAGAGGAGGCCTTGCTAGATCCGGACTGGGTGTTGGCCATGCAGGAGGAACTTAACAACTTCAAGCGCAATGAAGTTTGGACGCTGGTGCCTCGTCCCAAACAAAATGTTGTGGGAACCAAGTGGGTATTCCGCAACAAACAGGACGAGCACGGAGTGGTGACGAGGAACAAGGCTCGACTTGTGGCAAAAGGTTATGCCCAAGTCGCAGGTTTGGACTTTGAGGAGACTTTTGCTCCTGTGGCTAGGCTAGAGTCCATTCGTATCTTGCTAGCATATGCTGCTCACCATTCTTTCAGGTTGTACCAAATGGATGTGAAGAGCGCTTTCCTCAACGGGCCAATAAAGGAGGAGGTGTACGTGGAGCAACCCCCTGGCTTCGAGGATGAGCGGTACCCCGACCACGTGTGTAAGCTCTCTAAGGCGCTCTATGGACTTAAACAAGCCCCAAGAGCATGGTATGAATGCCTTAGAGATTTCTTACTTGCTAATGCTTTCAAGGTTGGGAAAGCCGATCCAACTCTCTTTACAAAGACATGTGATGGTGATTTGTTTGTATGCCAAATTTATGTCGATGACATAATATTTGGTTCTACTAATCAAAAGTCTTGTGAAGAGTTTAGCAGGGTGATGACGCAGAAATTCGAGATGTCGATGATGGGCGAGTTGAACTACTTCCTTGGGTTCCAAGTGAAGCAACTCAAGGACGGCACCTTCATCTCCCAAACGAAGTACACGCAAGATCTGCTAAAGCGGTTTGGGATGAAGGACGCCAAGCCCGCAAAGACTCCGATGGGAACCGACGGACACACCGACCTCAACAAAGGAGGTAAGTCCGTTGATCAAAAAGCATACCGGTCAATGATAGGGTCTTTACTTTATTTATGTGCTAGTAGACCGGATATTATGCTTAGCGTATGCATGTGTGCTAGATTTCAATCCGATCCTAAGGAGTGTCACTTGGTGGCGGTGAAGCGAATTCTTAGATATTTAGTTGCTACGCCTTGCTTCGGGATCTGGTATCCAAAGGGGTCTAACTTTGACTTGATTGGGTACTCAGATTCCGACTATGCTGGATGTAAGGTCGATAGGAAGAGTACATCAGGGACGTGCCAATTCTTAGGAAGGTCCCTGGTGTCATGGAACTCTAAGAAACAAACTTCCGTTGCCCTATCCACCGCTGAGGCCGAGTACGTTGCCGCAGGTCAGTGTTGCGCGCAACTACTTTGGATGAGGCAAACCCTCAGGGACTTTGGCTACAATCTGAGCAAAGTCCCACTCCTATGTGATAATGAGAGTGCTATCCGAATAGCGGAGAATCCTGTTGAGCACAGCCGCACAAAGCACATTGACATCCGGCATCACTTTTTGAGAGACCACCAGCAAAAGGGAGATATCGAAGTGTTTTATGTTAGCACCGAGAACCAGCTAGCCGATATCTTCACCAAGCCTTTAGATGAGAAGACCTTTTGCAGGCTGCGTAGTGAGCTAAATGTCTTAGATTCGCGGAACTTGGATTGAATTGTAGCATACTGTATTCATGCTCTTGATCATGTTCCCTTCTGCATATTGTTGCTTATTATGGTGCTCAAGTTGTACAAACACTCCCTGGACCTCACAAGTCCGTTGCAAAGTGATGCACATGTTTAGGGGGAGATGTGTTACAACTTGACCCTTTGAGACTAACCATATGTTGAGTTTGTCTGATTTAGTCTCAAAGGAGAATTGAAAGGGAAAAGGTGGACTTGGACCATGCAAGACTTCCACTGCACTCCGATGAGGGGTAACTTACTCCAAGTCCATCTCATTAACTCTTATTGCCATTTGCTCTTAAGTGAAGATTTTGGTGAGGCAATGGGGTTAAAGGGCCAAGATTGATCCCGTTTTGGTGCTTGATGCCAAAGGGGGAGAAAATAAAGGCCAAAGCAATAAATGGATCAGCTACCACTTGAGAGATTTTGAAAATAGTAGAATAGAGTTTTTGGTTTGTCAAAATTCTTAAGTTGTCTCTCTTGTCAAAAGTTGGCTTCTTGTGGGGAGAAGTATTGATTATGGGAAAAAGGGGGAGTTTTTGAAATCCTTGATCAATCTCTTTTTGAATGACTCTCTTTATGCTTAAACATGTGTGTTTAACTTAGAGATAGAGATTTGTGTTTGATTTGCAAAAACAAACCAAGTGGTGGCAAAGGATGATCCATATATGCCAAAATTGATTCAAAATAAATTTAAGTGTTATTTGAATTGAGTTTGCACTTGTTCTAGTGGCTTTATGTTGTGTTGGCATAAATCACCAAAAAGGGGGAGATTGAAAGGGAAATGTGCCCTTGGGCCATTTCTAAGTATTTTGGTGATTGAGTGCCAACACATGTGCTTAATTGTGAATTTATGTACATGGATGAACAAGGTGCAAATCATGAGATAAAGGTATGTTTCTAAGCCTTAGTACATTTGTTGTGGACTAACATATTTGTCTAAGTGTTAGAAACAGGAAGAGAGAAGAGGAGAAAAGACTTGGCTGTGGGCTGCCAAGTCCCAGCTCGGTCTGGAGCACTGGACTGTACGGTGTGCACCGGACAGTGTCCGGTGCGCCAGACTGACTCGACTCGAACTGGCCGCTCTCGGGATTTTGGCCGGCGGCGTACGGCTAAAATTCACCGGACTGTCCGGTGTGCACCGGACTGTCCGGTGAGCCAACGGTCGGCCAGGCCAACGGTCGGCCGCGCAATCGGCGCGGGACACGTGGCCGAGCCAACGGTCGGAAGACGGCACCGGACTGTCCGGTGTGCACCGGACATGTCCGGTGCGCCAACGGCTCGCAGATCTCCAACGGGCTGTAACGGTCGGCAACGCCAGAAAAGGAAACAAATCGGGCACCGGACAGTGTCCGGTGTGCACCGGACTGTCCGGTGCCCCCGACGACAGAAGGCAAGGATGGCCTTCCGGATTTGCGCTCAACGGCTCCTAGCTGCCTTGGGGCTATAAAAGGAGCCCCTAGGCGCATGGAGGAGACACACAAGCAACCTTTGAGCATTCTTGATCATCCACACTAAGTCTCTGCGCATTCGTTTGTGTTTCTAAGTGATTCGAGCTCTGTTCTAAGTGAGAACTCTGAGATAGTCTTGTGAGCTCGATTCTTGGCCGTGTGTGTGCGCTTTTGCTGTGGATTTGTGTGTGTTGCTTCCCTCCCTTACTCTGTGCTTTCTTTGTGATCATATACTTGTAAGGGCAAGAGACTCCAATTTGTGGAGATTCCTTGCAAACGGGATAGTGAAAGGAACAACAAAACACCGTGGTATTCAAGTGGGTCTTTGGACCGCTTGAGAGGGGTTGATTGCAACCCTCGTCCGTTGGGACGCCACAACGTGGAAGTAGGCAAGCATTGGCTTGGCCGAACCACGGGATAAACCACCGTGTCACCTCTGTCTTGATCTCTTGTGGTATTGTGTTTTGTTGAGACTTCACTTTAGCCACTTGGCAATAATCGTGCTAACACATAACAAGTTTTTGTGGCTTAAGTTTGAAGTTTTTACAGGATCACCTATTCACCCCCCCTCTAGGTGCTCTCATTAGCGCCGCGATTGTGGTCGAGAGGCAAGAGGAGGGGCATGCATTGCCCGTTCAGAGGCCAGTTTACTTCGTCAGCGAGGTACTGTCCGAAACCAAGATCCGCTACCCACAAGTTCAGAAGCTGCTGTATGCAGTGATCCTGACGCGGCGGAAGTTGCGACACTACTTCGAGTCTCATCCGGTAACTATGGTGTCATCCTTCCCCCTGGGGGAGATCATCCAGTGCCGAGAGGCCTCGGGCAGGATTGCAAAGTGGGCGGTGGAAATCATGGGCGAGACAATCTCGTTCGCCCCTCGGAAGGCCATCAAGTCCCAGGTCTTGGCGGACTTCGTAGCCGAATGGGTCGACACCCAGCTACCGACGGCTCCGATCCAACCGGAGCTCTGGACCTTATTTTTCGATGGGTCGCTGATGAAGACGGGAGCCGGCGTGGGCCTACTCTTCATCTCGCCCCTCGGGAAACACCTACGCTATGTGCTACGCCTCCACTTCCCGGTGTCCAACAATGTGGCTGAGTACGAGGCTCTGGTCAACGGGTTGCGGATCGCCATCGAGCTAGGGGTCAGGCGCCTCGACGCTCACGGTGACTCGCAGCTCGTCATCGACCAAGTCATGAAGAACTCCAACTGCCGCGACCCGAAGATGGAGGCCTACTGCGATGAGGTTCGGCGCCTGGAAGACAAGTTCTACGGGCTCGAGCTTAACCACATCGCTCGGCGCTACAACGAGACTGCGGACGAGCTGGCAAAAATAGCCTCGGGGCGAACAACGGTTCCCCCGGACGTCTTCTCTTGGGATCTGCATCAACCCTCCGTCAAGATCGACAACTTGCCCGAGCCTGAGGCACCCTCGGTCCAGCCCGAGGTGCCCTCGGCACAGCCCGAGGCACCCTCAGCTCGGCCCGAGGCGGCCTCGGTTCAACCCGAGGTACCCTCGGCCTTCGAGGGTGAGGCACTACGCATCGAGGAGGAGCAGAGCAGGGCCACGCCTAATCGAGATTGGCAGACCCCGTACCTGCAATATCTCCGCCAAGGAGAGCTACCCCTCGACCGAGCCGAGGCCCGGCGGGTAGCGCGACGCGCCAAGTCGTTCATCTTGCTGGGCGATGAGAAGGAGCTCTATCACCGCAACCCCTCGGGCATCCTCCAGCGATGCATCTCCGTCGCCGAAGGTCAGGAACTCCTGCAAGAGATACACTCGGGGGCTTGCGGCCATCACCCAGCGCCTCGAGCCCTTGTCGGGAATGCTTTCCGGCAAGGCTTCTACTGGCCAACGGCGGTGGCTGACGCCACTAGAATTGTCCGCACCTGCGAAGGGTGTCAATTCTATGCGAAGCAAACCCACCTGCCCGCTCAGGCTCTCAGACGATACCCATCACCTGGCCCTTTGCTGTGTGGGGGCTGGACCTTGTCGGCCCCTTGCAGAAGGCGCCCAGGGGCTACACGCACCTGCTGGTCGCCATCGACAAATTCTCCAAGTGGGTCGAGGTCCGACCTCTGAACTGCATCAGGTCCGAGCAGGCAGTGATGTTCTTCACCAACATCATCCATCGCTTCGGGGTCCTGAACTCCATCATCACCGACAACGGTACCCAGTTCACCGGCAGAAATTTCTTGGACTTCTGCGAGGATCACCAGATCCGGGTGGACTGGGCCACCGTAGCTCATCCCATGTCGAATGGGCAAGTAGAGCGTGCCAACGGCATGATTCTACAAGGGCTCAAGCCTCGGATTTACAACGACCTCAACAAGTTCGGCAAGCGATGGATGAAGGAACTCCCCTCGGTGGTCTGGAGCCTGAGGACAACGCCGAGCCGGGACACGGGTTTCACGCCGTTCTTCCTGGTCTACGGGGCCGAGGCCGTCTTGCCCACTGACCTAGAATACGGCTCCCCGAGGACGAGGGCCTACAGCGATCAAAGCAACCAAGCTAGCCGAGAAGACTCGCTGGACCAGCTGGAAGAGGCTCGGGACAAGGCCTTGCTACACTCGGCGCGGTACCAGCAGTCCCTGCGACGCTACCACGCCTGAGGGGTCCGGCCCCGAGACCTCCAGGTGGGCGACCTGGTGCTTCGGCTGCGGCAAGACGCCCGAGGGAGGCACAAGCTCACGCCCCCCTGGGAGGGGCCATTCGTCATCGCCAAAGTTCTGAAGCCCAGAACGTACAAGCTGGCCAACAGTCAAGGCGAGGTCTACGGCAACACTTGGAACATCCAACAGCTACGTCGCTTCTACCCTTAAGATGTTTTCAAGTTGTTCATATACCTCGCACCCGCACAAAGTTTAGTCATCAAGGAAGGGTCGGCCTCGCCTCGGCAAAGCCTGACCCTCCCTCGGGGGCTAAAAGGGGGGGAACCCCCTCTGCGTTGAAATTTTCCTCGAAAAAAGATCTCTTCTGCCAGAATATCTTTCGTGCTTTCTGACTACTTCGAAAAGTGGTGAAAACGACGGAGTACACGTAAGCAGCCAAGGCTGACCGAGCCGAGGGACTCCTACGCCTCCGGGATACGGATACCTCACTCATCACCTTCTGTGATAAGTAACTCGCGTTCGGATAAAGTGATTCCGCGGACCGAACACGTTCGGAAGCTCTTCTGCCGAAGTGATCCTTCGAGCCTTCTCGACTGAGTCGGTGACAGGGCCTCATGGATGGGTGAAAGTGCGCGTAAGCGGCAAGGCCGACCGAGCCGAGGGACTCCCACGCCTCCGGGATACGGATACCTCACTCGTCACCTTCCGCGAGAAGCAACTCCCGCTCGCACAAACATCCCTGCTACCGACAAAAAAGCCTAGATACTCGAAACAAGAGGAAAGGATACGCAGCTTTACAACACAGCGAGGGTGTGTATTCTGGCCTCGGTGGCCGCAGAAGGCACACGCTACAAGACACTCTGATCCTGCAGGCTCGGGTCTTGACGCTGGAAGGGGGCAGTAACACCCTCGACATCGACGACACCTTCAGCAAGGTCCGACCTAGCCTCGGACGGCGACGCGGTCCAAGGATCCCCACTCTGGAGGACGACGTCATCGTCATGCCCGGACAATCGCTGCCAGGGACTTCTCCGGGAATCCGGCCCGAGCAGGCGGCTCGGTCGGTTACCCCTGGGGCCTCGGCCAACCATCTTCCAAGGGCGCCAGCCCGACCCGAGGCCTCGGCTCATCGACTCCGGCGTCGGTCCCGCTAACGGACAACCCGGCTAGGCTCCGGCCAACCAGGTTTCATTTTCGAGCCAACTCCGCCTCTGTTCATGCTGATATCGCTACCCCTAGCCTCGGCTCGTCGAAGAGCGGCCAAGGGGTCCCTTTAACTAAGCTAGAGGAGCCTCAGACAACAAGGCCGACCGAGCCGAGGGACTCCTACGCCTCCGGGATACGGATACCTCACTCGTCACCTTGACACGGGGCGACTCATGCTTGGTGAAGCGGTTCAGACAACCAACAGGCGAGTCTTAGTGCTTGAAAATGAGGAAAAAACATGGCTCCGTGCCAAAATTACATACATGTTCAGGCCTTGACAGCCGCGATGAACAAAAAACCCTGGCATTCGAAGTGCCATTACAAACGGAACTCCGGTTCCATCCCCATGGGTACGGACAACCTCCACACCGGGGAGCCTGCGGAGCGACAAGCTCCGGGCGAATCACCAGCAAACGCGGGTCGCCCCCAAGCGCACCGACAGGTCCTCGCTGCCGTCCTCGCCACGAATGCGAGGGAGAGGGCGGAATGTTGCATCCTAGCTGGGCAGCAACAGTTCGCCTTCCCCGGCATGGCTGGAGGACTTCTCCGCCGCAGGGCTGGAAGGCGATTGCCACCACCAGAAGCTGGAAGAAGAGGTGGCCCGCCGACCCACGCAGGAGGTAGAGCCCCGGCTCGCCTCGCTCCCCGCCCCAGCGAGGATGACGAACACCCTCGATGCTGAGGGCGGGATCGGGATCACAGCCCGGTTTGCCTCTCCCCATCCAGGAGCTGGAGGTCATCGTCTTGGGTGACCACCAGCGGAGGGGAGCAACCGGGCTGTGTGATGAAAATCCTTGAAGCCGAACGATGGCTGAAAGGTACCAACTCCCATGGAGTCGCGTTCCTCCAACGATGAGGCGAAAAGACGGCGGGTATCCCCCATCCGGGGGCTTGGAAGGTGGAAAGACGCGATGCATAAGGGAGCGAGAAGACATGGTCGCCTTCTGAAAGGGGTCGCCCTCCTTTTAAAGGCAACTCTCCCTACTTGCGCCCCCAACCGTCACAGGCTGAGTCTTCTCCAACACGCTCCAAGGCCCTCCCCTGCGGGGCGGGGGCTAGGTCCCGCATGTCATGCAAACCGACTCAGAGCAGAAGAAGCCAAACCGCCGCGCGTGGTGCACACGACCGCCCAGCGGTTACAAGTGACCCTCCACTTTTGCCCAGACCAATGGGCGAAAGAGGCGGACAGCCATGCAGGCGGCATGCAACCGCACCAAGTGGACGTGCTTCTCCGACTCCCAACACGCCAGCATGGAGGCCCAGGCCCACGCGTCACGCAACCGGCGCGCCGGATGCTGCATGCAAGCAACTGCACCGCCACTTGCGCCACCACCGCGCCTCCTCGATTGCGGAACCAATACCGCGACTCGAGGCGACCCAGCGCACGACCCAGCAGCGCCAGCCTGACGCGGCAGTCAATGCGGCCAAAAGTGGGCCGGCAGTAATGACGGTGGCAGGCGGGCGGGAGCAGCGGTCACGTCATCAGCCAAGCTCACGTCCCATCCGGGGGCAGCAAGAGAACCCCCTCTCACGGCGCGAAGACAACGCGCCCGTGATCCGTTCCTCGAACGGCTCGCGCACGCGCAACGGCCGCCCCGCCAACCGCTCGCCCCGTCGCATTAACTCCGCGGCAGGACAGGCGACGCTTCTGGCGGGAGCAATGGGCGACGCTTCGCCTTCGCCGTAATAACTGTGACAAAAAAGGTACGCCGCGTCGTTTCGATTTCATATCCTTTTCCTTTTTTCCTCTTTCTCTATCTCTTGCAGCAGGGACCGGGAAAGGGGGATACCCCGAAAAGGACCCTTCCCCATGAAGGAACCAGGCTCCGAGCCTCCTTACTGATCAGAGGTTCGAAGGCTGGCCCCCCGAAGGGTTTCAACAGCCGCCTCAGATCGTGTGGGCCCTACACCCACTACTGGTCAGAGGTTCGAAGGCCGGCCCCTCGAAGGGTTCCACGGCTGCCTCAGGCTACTCGAGCTCCGCACCCATTACTGATCAGGGGTTCGAAGGCTAGCCCCCGAAAGGTTCACAGCCGCCTCAGACGCCGAGTGAGGGATGACCAGGGGTACGTTCGATACATAACCAAGGCTCGGGCTACGCTCCCGAGGTACCCTAGGACATTTCCGAGACCAGCGGGAGCGATCTTGTAACGGAATCCCATCAGAGGGAGGCATCGAGCCCTCGGACCCCGTTGCCAGGGGACCGGGTCCGGCAGATCACCCGCAGGTACTTTTGGGCGTGCCTCTGGGCCCCTAGCCGACCCCTAACGAACGGGGCACGGACACCCACTCGGATTACCCGCTTGCAGCTCACCGGAGACACCATGTTCGGCGCCCATCGAGGGTAACATGGCGCTTTCCCCCCCCTCCTCCTTGCGGAAAGGCGACGCAGGGGCATATGTAAAAAAGCCGAGTCTGTCCCTGATCGCCCTCTCGCCTTGTGCGGAGGCTCGGGGGCTGCTCTCGCAAACCCGGCTCCGGCCGAACCGTTGACAGCGTCAACATACCAGCCCGAGAACTTGGGCCCCGACCGTACACCCGGGCTACGGCCAGTTCGCATGAGGGAACAACCAAACCAGCCGAAGCATTACGCAAGGCATTAAGACCTCGAAGGAGTGAAACCACTCCTCCGAGGCCTCGGGGGCTACACCCGGCGGGTGCGCTCGCGCGCACCCACCGGAACAAAATGCAACCGAGAAAGGCTGGTCCCCTTGCAAAAAAGTGCGACTAAAGCCTCCAAGCGAGTGCTAACACTCCCTTCGAGGCTCGGGGGCTACTGTCGGGGACCATAATTAGGGGTACCCTCAAGACTCCTAATTCTCAGCTGGTAACCCCCATCAGCATAAAGCTACAAAGGCCTGATGGGTGCGATTAAGTCAGGGATCAGTCCATTCGAGCGACTCGATCGTGCCTCGCACGAGCCTAGCCTCGGACAAGGGCAGCCGACCCCGGAGGATTTCCGTCTCGCCCGAGGTCCCCCTCCAACGGCGGACACATCTCCGGCTCGCCCAAGGCCCTGCCTTCGCTAAGAAGCAACCCTGACCAAATCGACGCACCGACCGACCAAGTCGCAGGAGCATTTAACGCAAAGGTGACCTGACACCTTTATCCTGACGCGCGCCCCCCGGCAGAGCCGAAGTGACCGCCGTCACTTCACTGCTCCACTGACCGGCCTGACAGAAGGACAGCGCCGCCTGCGCCACTCCGACTGCAGTGCCACTTGACAGAGTGAGACTGACAGGCAGTCAGGCCCTGCCAAAGGCACCATAGGAAGCTCCGCCCGACCCAGGGCTCGGACTCGGGCTAAGTCCCGGAAGACGGCGAACTCCGCTCCGCCCGACCCAGGGCTCGGACTCGGGCTAAGCCCCGGAAGACGGCGAACTCCGCTCTGCCCGACCCAGGGCTCGGACTCGGGCTAAGTCCCAGAAGACGGCGAACTCCGCTCCGCCCGACCCAGGGCTCGGACTCGGGCTAAGTCCCGGAAGACGACGAACTCCGCTTCGCCCGACCCCAGGGCTCGGACTCAGGCTCAGCCCCAGAAGACGACGAACTCCGCTTCGCCCGATCCCAGGGCTCGGACTCTGCCCTGGCCTCTTCCGAACGACCTCCGCCTCGCCCGACCCAGGGGCTCGGACTCGGCCTCGGCCATGGAAGACAGACTCGACCTCGGCTTCGGAGGAGCCTCCACGTCGCCCAACCTAGGGCGCAGGCCAGCCACGTCAACAGGAAGCGCCATCATCACCCTACCCCGAGCTGACTCGGGCCGCAAAGAACAAGACCGGTGTCCCATCTGGCTAGCTCCGCCAGATAGGCAATGATGGCGCCCCGCATGCTCTGTGACGACGGCGGCTCTCAGCTCTCTTACGGAAGCAGGAGGACGTCAGCAAGGACTCAACCGCTCCAACAGCTGTCCCTCCGCCAGGCTCCGTCGCTCCTCCGACGGCCACGACTTCACACCAGCTAGGTGCCAAAATCTCTCCGGCTGCCACATCGGCATGTACTTAGGGCGCTAGCTCTCCCCCGCTAGACACGTAGCACTCTGCTACACCCCCATTGTACACCTGGATCCTCTCCTTACGCCTATAAAAGGAAGGACCAGGGCCCTCTTAGAGAAGGTTGGCCGCGTGGGGACGAGGACGGGACATGCGCTCTCTTGGGGCCGCTCGCTTCCCTCTCCCGCGTGGACGCTTGTAACCCCCTACTGCAAGCGCACCCGACCTAGGCGCGGGACGAACACGAAGGCCGCGGGATTCCCACCTCTCTCACGCCGGTCTCCGGCCGCCTCGCTCCTTTCCCCCCTTCGCGCTCGCCCACGCGCTCGACCCATCTGGGCTGGGGCACGCGGCGACACTCACTCGTCGGCCCGAGGGACCCCCCGGTCTCGAAACGCCGACACAAGTAAACGATGAATTTGCATACCTGATGTTCGTAGGTGGAGATGTAGGTGTAGGTGGAGGTGAAGACCAAGGATAATGTACGGGAGGTGGTGGTGGGTCACCGAGACGTGTATCCCTTGGGCCTATGCTAGTTGCTACAAAATTGTCGAACTCATTCACATCAGCGTTTTAAATCAATACATATCTTAAAGTGAAAGCTATTATCTTTTGAACTTATTTGTATGAGTGTTTGTTGTTGTTGAATCTGTGTAGCATAGTATTCATGTTGCATAGCTTGTTGCCTTAAGTAAGCCTGATGTCGCATAAGTTCTTCTCACAGTTGCTCCACTTCTGCTAGATCTTGAGTGGAGCGACAGGAGCTACGAGCAGCAGACCTCGACGAACATCCATGCTGAACCCTCACCTAGCTCGAGTCGATGACGTTAGCAAACATTGTGTACCTACAAAACAAGTAACATCATGAAAGATTCAGAATACATGTATTGCACTCAACCAATGAAACAATATAAGATATGTAGAGTCCGCACCTTCCATGAGCTTTTCCACCACTTGCATACATAACCTGAGGATCAATAGGTGAGGTCCTCCAGTCATAGTCTGGTCCGTGCTGACTAGACATCGCCTCGCCATATGCAGCCTCATACAAAAGAGCAATGCAATCTTACATACAAAAATCCATATAAACAGAACCTTCTAAACATTTCAAAACACTCACCACACGATCTGTTGCCTTTTGGCTGCACAACACATCTGGATTTGCAGGATCTGGTCCTCTGTGCCCCATAAGATATATTTTAACATCATTGGGCACTGCACCAGTGCTAGCTTCCTATATGTACATTTGACAAACATTATAACCAAAAATTACAGCAAGTCAACTACAATCAACGAAAAATGGATTAAATTGTACTTACCATTCGTTTTGCCAAATGAAACTGATCATCACCTGCATACCTGTGATACGACTCGGTTCCACGATTGGAACTGTGTCACACAGACTTTGCCTTGAATTCAGTCGAAGCCCAGTAACGGCATAACGCACGCCAAGCAACATCATTGGCGGCTATCCATAGAATCGAATGCTGCAGAAACATAATTCATTTACAAGTAACTGTAATATCTAGAAGCAATGGAAAATTTTCAACACAAGCAAAAACATCAATTACCTCAAGATATTGTTGCTCAGTCATATCAAGTCCATACTGTGTCACCTCGTTCTTACTGTCTAGACGTCGCCCTTCACTACCCAACATAGCTTGACTAATCTCTTGTCTTGGCATCTACAAACGTGACACATACTACATGGACATCGTACATCCATGCCTCTTGATAGAGCAAAAGCACGATCAATAAAATTATCTGTCTTTCTTATCCACTCCGTCGAGGGATGATTCATACGCCAACCTTCATACATCGATCGACGGTCCTCACCCACCATATTTGATGCTAAAATAAAATAACACGTGATTTATAAATTTTCACGATACTAAAGCACATATCAATCATGTCACCACATCTATGGGAGAAGATAGGTCCTAAAATGATAATGTATATTCAAGGCAATATTAGGCTTCAATCAAACTAGATTATTAATCCAACATAAGCTTAATTTTTGCCATAACAAAAAAAGTCTAACAAAGTTAAACTATATGCAACAGTTAGCCGATCAAGTTAATTAACCTAACTACCTATGGTATAATTTGAGTTAACTCTCGGAAGTTAGCACATTCAATAAAAAAATAAAAGAAGTATAAACAAGGTACCTGACGGAGCCATTCGATGTCGAGCTGGGACGCCGGCGTCGTGGCTGCTGTGGCGAAGGAGTTCGGGAAGGGAGACGTGGTGAACAAGGGCATGACGGGCGAGACAGAGCGGGACGGGGGCACGATGGGCTTGGGCACAGCAGGGGCGGGCAGGGCGGGTGCGGGGGCACCCGGCGGTGTGCGTCGTGGCGGGGCGGGGCGAGGGTGTGGCAGGGCTGGGCGCGCGCGGCGGGCGGGTGCAGGGGCGCAGGCGGGTATGGGCACGGCGGGCGGGCAGGCGGGCGCGGCGGGGACTGGCGGGAGGGCATGGCGGGGGCGGGCGTGGTGTGGGCTTGGGCACCAGCGGGTATTGGTGCGGCGGGCGGGCGAGCGGGCGCGGCGGGGATGGGTGGGAGGGCGTGGCGGGGGTGGGCGCGGCGTGGGCTTGGGCGCGATGGGGACGGGCGCGGCGGGCGGCGGCGCCTGGCAGCTGGGCAGGGACGAGAGTTGTGGAGAAAGGATGAGTGAGGGAAAGATAAGGTAGATTCGCGGATTAAGATAAAAAATATTACTTCCTAGAGGTTGTACATATACTTTAGGAAGTTAATTTACTTCCTAGAGGAGGCCGTAGAAAGTTAGCGGCTTGTTTGACTGGTCAAAAGCTGAAAGCTAACTTTCTAGAGGAGGCCGTAAGAAGTTAGCAGGGGCAGCTAACTTCCTAAAGGAGGCCGTAGGAAGTTAACGACTCGTTTGACTGCACATACGTGTCAGCAACTGAATGTTGACTTCCTAGACGAGGCCGTCGGAAGTTAGCAGGAGAAGCTTACTTCTTAGAGGAGGCCATAAGAAGTTAGCAGAAGAAGCTAACTTCCTAGAGTAGGCCATAGGAAGTTAGCGGCTCGTTTGACCACACGCGTGGGTCAGCATGTGAAAGCTAACTTCCTGCACCTTTTATAAAACACCGTAGGAAGTTATGTTTATTTCTTATAGCTACCAGTTGCCTCTCGGAAGTTATTTATTTCCTACGGTTTGTTATATAAGCTGTAGGAAGTTAAAAAATTGTAGGAAGTTTATGTTTTTGGTGTAGAGATGGGTATCCATCCCCTTCCTCTAAAAAGCGTTGGCCCGATCAGCGGTGAAGCTAAAACGTTTCAAATGAGCCAAACCAGGCTCCGATACCAATTGTAGGAAATGGTGACGCCTAAGAGGGGGGTGCATTAGGGCTTCTAAAAACTATATCTAAACTAGGCCACAATTAAATCCCTAGAGCAAAACCTATGCAAATAAACAAACTAGAACGTGCAAACTAGGTTTTATCTAAGTGTTGCTATCTCTACCGTAAAGACTAAGTTTCAATCCTAAATAATCTAACTAGAAAGGCGAGATTGAAACTTAAATACTTCATATAAATGCGGAAGGTAAAGAGCAAGGTACCAGTATTTTTACCGAGGTATCCGGAACCACACAAGGTTTCAACTAATCCTCGTTGGTGCCCCTACACAAGGGGTAGCCCACGCAAGGGCAAGCACCTCGGTCGAGTAACTCCGTAGAGAGCCACGTGCCTTCTCCACACACAAGTGGTGCTTCGCTTCCAGCTCCTCTCGGATGCTCCCCACCGTCTCCACTATCAAGCTTCCAGCCGAAACACTGTGGGCCTCGTTCCCTCGGTACACGGTAGTGGCCAAGACACAAACTCAGTTGTTACGGTCTTGTAAGACTCTCGCCCCACTCGGTACAATTACAACGACTCACGCAAGAGCCGAGGGGTTGTCAGATTATATCATATTGGACTGAGGCACTGAGGATCCAACACCTCAAAAAAGACCTAATAGATGCGTAGAAGTCCAAGACTCAAGAACAAAAGAAGCCCAAAAGAAAGAGTGAAGAAATCCATGAAGAGGGCAATCAACCAGCGCTCTAGTGGTGCATTAGATAGTGAACAGTACCTATCCATTGCGCACCGGACTGTCCAGTGTGACACCGAGTAGTCTACGCAGAGAACTCACAACTAGGGACTCTAGGGGCTGTAGCACTGGACTGTCCGGTGTGCACTGGACAGTCTGGGTAATAGTCGGATCCAACGGTCGACTGCTACATACCTCAACGGTCGGATGACTTGGCTAGGGCACCGGACATGTCCGGTGCGCCTGACGACAGAGTATTCAACTTTCAGTCCAATGACTAGAATTGTGGGGGAGCTTATAAGTGCCCCACCAACCGGCCATTTGAAAGTGTGGGAGCCTAAGAAACATACCAACACATGTTATAGACATTTCCAAGTGCTCAAACACCCAAGTGCTTAATAGAATCACCCAGTGATTAGCGTAGGCGCTTTGCGAAGTGCTTAGGTTAGTTAGACCGCTTATGCGCTTGCTATAGGTGAATCCTAGTTAGTTGGGTGAGTTTATGAAAGGGAATTAGGCTTACACCTATTTTCTAAATAGATTTTGGTGGTTGAATTGCCCAACACAAATAATTGGACTAACTAGTTTGCTCTAGTCTATAAGTTCTACAGGTGCCAAAGGTTCACAATAAGTCAATAAAAAGACCAAGAATGGGTTCAAACAAAAAGAGCAAGGGACAACCAAAGTGTGCCCTGGTCTGGCGCACCGGACTGTCCGGTGTGCCACCGGACAATGTCCGGTGCACCAGGGGACTCCAAGCTGAACTCTTCACCTTCGGGAATTTTCAGAGGAGCTTCGCTATAATTCACCGGACTGTCCGGTGCACCACCGGACAGTGTCCGGTGCCCCAGGGGAGAGCGACTCTGAACTCGCCAGCTTCGGGAATCCGCTCCGCTAAAATTCACCGGACTGTCCGGTGTGACAGCGGAGCAACGGCTAGTTCGTGCGCAACGGTCGACTGCAACGCATTAAATGCGCGCCTGCGCGCAGAGGAGCAGAGCACGCGCGGGTGGCACACCGGACATCCTACAGGGCCTGTCCGGTGCACCACCGGACAGCCAGGCGGGCCCACAAGACAGAGCTCCAACGGTCGAACCCCAACGGTCTGCTGACGTGGCTGGCGCACCGGACAGTGTCCGGTGGCGCACCGGACTGTCCGGTGCGCCATGCGACTGCAGCCCTCCAACGGCCATTTTTGGTGGTTAGGGCTATAAATACCCCAACCACCCCACATTCAAGGTATCCAAGTTTTTCACCTTCCAACTACGAATCTTGAGATATTTGGCTTATACTCCTAAGTTTGGCCTTTGGTACCCTCGGGGATCCACTTTTGATTTAATTGGTTATTCCGATGCCGATTGGGCGGGGTGTAAAATTAATAGAAAGAGCACATCGGGGACTTGTCAGTTCTTAGGTAGATCCTTGGTGTCTTAGGCTTCAAAGAAGCAAAATTCGGTAGCTCTTTCTACCGCCGAAGCCGAGTATATTGTCGCAGGCCATTGTTGCGCGCAATTACTTTGGATGAGGCAAACCCTTAGGGACTATGGTTACAAATTAACCAAAGTTCCTCTTCTATGTGATAATGAGAGTGCAATCCGCATGGCGGATAATCCCGTTGAGCATAGCCGCACTAAACACATAGCCATTCGGTATCATTTCTTAAGGGGTCACCAACAAAAGGGGGATATCGAGATTGCATATATTAACACTAAAGATCAATTAGCCGATATCTTTACCAAGCCACTAGATGAACAAACTTTTAACAAACTTAGGCATGAGCTAAATATTCTTGATTCTAGAAATTTCTTTTGATGTCTTGCACACATAGCTCATAAATATACCTTTGATCATGTCTCTTTTATATATGCTATGACTAATGTGTTTTCAAGTGAATTTCAAACCAAGTCATAGGTGTATTGAAAGGGAATTGGAGTCTTCGGCGAAAACAAAGGCTTCCACTCCACTCCATAACTCATCCTTCGTCGTCGCTCCGAGCAATTCTTCGTCTTTGGTATAATCTTCACTCATATGTTATTTACCAAAGGGGGAGAAAGTAGCAAAAGGGCTTATATTTCACTCAAGCATCCGTTTTTGGCGATTCATGCCAAAGGGGGAGAGAATATTAGCCCAAAGCAAAAGGACCTCACCACCACCAAATTTTAAAACTTATGATTTTCAAATTGATTTCTCATTGTGTTCAAAAGGGGGAGAAAGTAGATGATTTTCAAATTGATATCTTAAAACCCTCTTGAACACTAAGAGGAAGATTTTATTAAGGGGGAGTTTTGTTGAAGTCAAAGGAAAAGCATTTGGAACAGGGGGAGAAAATTTCAAATCTTGAAAATGTTTCTCTAAATCTTATTCATTTACCTTTGACTATTTGCAAAAGGACTTTGAAAAGGATTTACAAAAAGAATTTGCAAAAACAAAACATGTGGTGCAAGCGTGGTCCAAAATGTTAAAAATAAAGAAACAATCCATGCATATCTTATGAAAATATTTATTGGTTCAAATCTTAGTAACCTTTGCACTTACTTTTTGCAAACTAGTTCAATTATGCACTTCTATACTTGCTTTGGTTTGCGTTGGCATCAATCACCAAAAAGGGGGAGATTGAAAGGGAATTAGGCTTACACCTATTTTCTAAATAGATTTTGGTGGTTGAATTGCCCAACACAAATAATTGGACTAACTAGTTTGCTCTA
Organism: Zea luxurians; assembly: GCA_029449295.1. NCBI lineage: Eukaryota > Viridiplantae > Streptophyta > Magnoliopsida > Poales > Poaceae > Zea > Zea luxurians. The sequence goes on from JAOPSE010000005.1 coordinate 98,127,749, forward strand.
GTCTATAAGTTCTACAGGTGCCAAAGGTTCACAATAAGTCAATAAAAAGACCATGAATGGGTTCAAACAAAAAGAGCAAGGGACAACCGAAGTGTGCCCTGGTCTGGCGCACCGGACAGTCCGGTGTGCCACCGGACAGTGTCCGGTGCACCAGGGGTGTAATGCCCACTTTGTAAGAAAGATCTGAAAGGGAGAAATTATATTTCTTCATAGATATGTGTGTTATCCCTATTCATCATTTCATGTGGACACCTCACTTAAACAAATAAATAACTAACAAAGGACACCACTAAATTGTGCATCATGATGGAGTTTTGCTTGTTTGTGCAATTGATAAAGAAATAATAATAATAGAAATACAATAATGAGATGGAGATTTGAATTTAACCCAAAGTTGCACTTTAGGGTTTTAGAAATAATATGTAAAAGAGAAAAGAGAAGGAAGAAATTACTATGTGAATAAAAATAATTATAATATATATATTATTCTTGTACAGATTTGAGTTTGTACATTTGACTCAAAGGTGAAGTTCATAACAGGATTCAAAATTCAAATTAGAGATTCAAATGAAAAGAAAATAAATCAAAAAGGAAAAGGAGAATAAAAGAAAAGAATAAAAATAGCTAATTGGGCTGGAATACCTGATTTCGGCCCACTCCACCGCACAACCTGCCCAACTCTACGGCTCTACCCTGTGCGCGCTTGTGCCACTGACCGGTGGGTCCCACGTGCAGCCTCACCGTTTCACGCCGCGCGCTCGCTGTGTGACTGCCTCGCTTGAGTCGCTTACACGTGGGACCGGAACGCCAGTTTGTCCTTCCACCCGAGCTCCGTAACAAACGTCGTCTTCTCCCCCCCCCCCCCCCGCCGATTTCGGACGCCCGGTCGCTGCCGCCACGGAATTCTCGGTCAGCTGGCGCAACTGCTTGGCGGATTTGTCTCCCGCACGCTCGGCCAATAAATGGCGAGCTAAAGCCCTCTCCCCTTCTTATCCCCTAGCCGCTTCCTCAGATTTCGCAGAGAGCCGCCACCATTATTGAGCAGAGCCGTCGCGACTACCCCCCCCCCCCCTCTCTACGTCGTGTGACCTTGACCCGTTAGTGCTAGGGGGTAATCAAGGGAGCTGCGAGGAGTGATTTCGTGGCTACTCCGCGCGTGTGGGCGACCCGGGGCGACCGGAATTCGTCACCGGATGGTGGTCTCCGCCGCGCTTGGTGGATAGGTGTTGGCACCGCGTTAATCAAGGTAATGGCGCCTCCACTACGTTCGTACTATTCACCTTCGCGTTTGGTTTCGTTGAATCGAGGTGGGGCGCTCGCTGGGGGCTCGGGCGAGTGGGCATAGGGCAATGGCGCTGCGGCGCACCGTGTACCGAATCATGTACTCGGTGTTGTCCAAAATTGGTTGTAGATTGGAGTTCAGGGAGTCCTCAGGGGTGCGAGGGACGAGTTAATTAGCAAATGGTGTACGGGGTAGCCGGTTTTGCTGCACCGGCGGTCTTGCCGCCGCACGGTCGGTCGCGCCTGCGTCGCGGTCTGGTGGAGGAAGGAGATGACGCGTGGGCCCTTGATTAGATAACCAACGGCTAGGATCGGGGCTGGACGTAGAGTTATTGCGCGCCGTTGATTTTGGAACGACTGGTGCAGATTAGGAGTTGTCATACCCCTTCGCGCGTTTGATCGTGACCATCGATTCCATGATCGACGATCCTCGGCGTGTACCGTTACATTAAAGGCTAGATTCTATCCGGGCCGCAGGATCTGGATCGTCCGGCCCAGAATAGAAGTTACCCCTTCGCCGTGTAAATTTATTAAAGAGTCCCTCTGTTTTCGGGGAATCAACCCGCCGTCCAGTGAACGCTGTTCACTGTGCCTTGGGCAATTTACCCCGTGGCCCCTGAACTTACCAGTAATTGAGGCCCGATCCAGAATTGTTTTAAATCAATTAAATGAATTAGAAATTGGATTTTTAATATGAAAATAAACCCTAGAACTTGTATAAATCATAGAAAATCCATCTTTAGTCCAAATCCATCCATTCCAATTTCTAAAATTTTGTAATAATATTCTCTATCATTTAGTATCTCTGTTTTGACATGAAAACATTTAGAAAATTAATTTCTCATCTAATCCTATTTTAATCACATTAAACCTTAGGAAATTCATAACTTGAATACTATAACTCCAAATTTAGTGATTCTAGTTCCTAGGATTTTATTTTAATGTGTAGATTTTTACTGTATATTTTATTCATCTGTTTGGTGTGATGTTGATTTTGGCTATACTATGTATGTATTGTGTCGATGCGAGTAGACGAGCAAGCCACTGTGGAAACTGAGGTTCAACAAGTAGAGATAGCTGAGCAGGAGCTCATTGAAGGCAAGTTGTGCCCTTGATCACTTACTTTTCCCAGCCATGTTCTTATTAATTTTAATGATCTGCATAGGTTAATTTTGATGGGAGCCTTTATGTTACCCCAGTTTTGATTACCTCTATACCTTGTTCACCCCTGAAATATTTTTGGGTAGTACTTGCTATTGCTTTATGTGGATTGGGTATGGAGATACACTATTCATGATTATTCTGTTATTATCTTGTTATTATTGCTGTTCATGTTAAGATCATTAAATTAATGGGAACATGGAGCGACCACCCGGGAAAACAGTGCTACCACAAGGGTTTAATGGGACGCCCTTGGCTGACTAATTAGGAAAGCTAGTGGAAGACTACCTTACCCGAAAGGGGCAAGGGCAGTAGGGGAGTGGTCAGTGTAGGGAGGTCCCTGGTTGATTTTGCTGCGATGGCGGTCAGCCAGGAACCCTGCATTGGAACTTCCTATAAACTGTAGCGGGTTTTCGGAAGCTAGTGGAACTTTGTAAAGGCCTCGTAGTGGATCCCTAGCCATTCACCTCGGTAGTGTCTAAGGGCCTTGCAAACCCTGGCGACATGGGATACACGACTTGTGGGTAAAGATGCGCAACCTCTGCAGAGTGTAAAACTAGTATACTAGTCGTGCTCACGGTCAAGAGCGGCTCGGACCCTCACATGATTAATTATGGAACTTAAAATTCAATTTGACATTTGCATCGCATTTGGGATTATTTTACTATTACTTTTCTCTATTATTATTAAGGTTTGGTATTTACTTACACTTAGTAATTGCTAATAAAATTTTGACCAACTTATAAAAGCAATGCTCAGCCTCAGCCTTTATTTTATTGATCAGCCTTACACTTCATGAACTCCCACCTTTGGTGAGTTCATGCCACATTATTCCCCACAACTTGTTGAGCTATGATCATGTGTGAGCTCACCCTTGCTGTCTCACACCCCCCCCACAGGAGAAGATCAGGTGGTTCAGGAGGAGCCGCCTAACACTGAGGAGTTCGATCTGATCTAGGTGGCGTTTCCCAGTCGACATTGGCGCCAACGATCCTTAGTTCGTTTTATGTTTACACTTTTATTTTGTAATAAGTCTTCCGCTATGTAATAAATACTCTGATGATTTATGACATTTATCTCTATACACTCTGTTATTATATATGTTGTCTTCTTGGCGCATGTATGAGATGCACCTGGCTTTGTTCCTTAAAGCCAGGTGTGACAGAAGTGGTATCAGAGGAAATGTTGACTGTAGGACGAAACCTAGATAGAAATGGACAAAACCCTTACCTACTTACCTTACTCTGATTCTTTCTATACTCATCTTGTCTTGATCCTGTCTCACCTTTGTCTATTCTACTCTGATTATTCTTACCTTTACTACTCTAAGCCAAGATGGATTTCAAATCTTGGAATCCCTACCCCTATGACATTTTTAAGAGATAGGAGGCCTAAGACCAAACCAAAACTATTTTCTCTATTAAAAAAAATGTTGGTTGATTGTTCTGATGATAAATGCTTGATTTGCTTCTTTGATTGATTGCAACATTATAGTTGGGCATCTTAGCATGTACCATCATAAGGTATTAGCTTTAGTGGATAACACACTAATCTACTTAGCTAATAAATCAACCGCAGTAACATTTCTCGTAATTACTCGCCTTGTCTACAATTCTTCCTTCCTTACCCTATGTTTCTAACCCAGATGCACTACCCCTATACTGTTAGAAGAGAGCAGTATAGACTTGATCCTTCGTATGTCGTGGTTAAGAAAGGTAAAGACAGTTTATACACTGTGCTAAAGGAACCATAGAACTCACCGTTCCAAAGAAGAAAGATTTGAAGTTGAAGTTGCAGTAACTACCACCATCAGACTAGCGGCATTCTTAGTAGATGGGAAGTTTGTTGGTGACAACATCCGGGTGGTTAGAGATTTTCCGGATGTCTTTCCAGAGGAGTTACCAGGGATGCTACCAGATAGGGAAGTTGAGTTTGTCATTGATCTCTTACCTTGGACTACTCCTAATTCTAAATGGCCATACAGGATGTCCGTAGAAGAGTTAAAAGAACTTAAGAAGCAGTTAATAGAGTTACAGGAGGTTGGGTACATTCGTTCGGATTCTTCACCTTGTGGAGCGCCGGATTTGTGTGTACAGAAGAAGGATGGATCACAAAGAATGTATGTGGATTATAGGACCCTTAATGATGTCACCGTGAAGAACAAGTATTCATTACCCTGCACTAAGGATTTATTTAATCAGATGAGAGGTGCAAGGGTATTCTCAAAGATTGATCGTCGACCGGGTTACCATCAAATGAAGATTAGGCCATCGGATATTCCCAAGACGGATTGCTCGACTCGATATGGATTATATGAGTTTACCGTTATGTCATTTGGACCAACTAATGCACCAACCTATTTTATGGATCTGAAGAATAAGGTGCATGATCTGGACAGATTCGTCGTGGTTTTCATGGACGATATTTTTACTTATTCCAAGAGTGATAGTGATCATGAGGAACATATGTGATTGGTACTACAGAAGCTTTAAGATAATCAACTCTACGCCAAGTACGGTAAATGCGAGTTTTGGATTGGCGAGGTGCCATTCCTTGGTCATATTATTTCTAATGGAGGAATAGCAGTGGATCCTGCTAAAGTGAAGGAGATAATGGAGTGGAGAGTACCCACTACAGTTACTGAGATTCGAAGTTTCTTGGGATTAGCAGGATATTATCGGAGATTTATTGAAGGATTTTCTAAGATTGCTAAGCCTATGACTTCACTTTTGGAGAAAGGAAGAGAGTTTAAGTGGGACGAGAAGTGTCAAGGTAGCTTTGATCAATTGAAGAAAAGATTGATGACGCCACCAGTATTGGTTATGCCAGACTTACAGAAAGGATTTGATATCTATTGTGATGCATGTGGCCAAGGCTTGGGATGTGTGCTCATGCAAGAAGGACATGTGATCGCCTATGCATCTCGTCAGTTGCAGAAACATGAATTAAACTACCCCACTCATGACTTGGAACTGGCTGCCGTTGTGCATGCACTTAAGATTTGGAGACACTACATCATGGGAACCAAGAGTCAAGTGTACACGGATCATAAGAGTTTGAAGTATATATTCACTCAGAAGGATCTCAACCTTAGGCAACGCCGTTGGTTGGAGCTTATTAAGGATTATGATTTGGAGATTCACTATCACCCGGGCAAGGCAAATTTGGTTGCAGATGCCTTGAGTCGCAAGGAGCATGTTCATTCAGCTATTGTTGCCCAGTTACCCGATGAGATTGTTGAGGATTTCAGGAGACTTAACCTGGGGATAGTTGCTCATACTGAAGGAGTTACTATTGATGTGGAATCTACTTTGGAGCAAGAAATTCGTAAAGGTCAAATTGGTGATGCCAAAATAAAAGAGATTAAGGATCTGATTACGGAAGGTCGAGTTCCGGAATTCACGGAAGATGAGCAGGGCACTGTATGGTTCAAGGACAGGATGTGTGTTCCTGATATTAAAAGCCTACGAGAGACTATTTTAAAGGAGGCACATGATTCGGATTATTCTATTCATCCTGGTAGTACCAAGATGTATCAGGATTTGAAACGGAAATATTGGTGGTATGGATTGAAAAGAGATGTAGCTGCACATGTGGCTATGTGCGATGTATGTCAAAGAGTTAAGGCTGAACACCAGAGGCCAGCTGGATTATTGCATCCACTGAAGATACCCGAGTGGAAGTGGGAAGAGATTGGTATGGATTTCGTCACTGGATTGCCTCGCACCCAGAAAGGATATGATGCTATATGGGTGATTGTGGATAGATTGACTAAAGTGGCTCACTTTATTCCTGTCAAGACTACTTATAAAGGTTCTCAGCTAGCAGAGTTATATATGGCTCGGATTGTGTGTTTACATGGAGTACCAAAGAAGATCGTGTCTGATCGAGGTTCGCAGTTTACCTCAAGATTTTGGAGAAGCTTTCATGAGAACATGAGTACAAAGTTGAATTTTAGTACAGCTTATCACCCTCAGACCGATGGACAGACCGAAAGGACTAATCAAGTATTGGAAGATATGTTGAGAGCATGTGCCCTTCAGCATGGAGGAAGTTGGGATAAGAGTCTACCTTATGCTGAATTCTCATATAATAATAGTTATCAGGCCAGTCTGAAGATGTCACCTTTTGAAGCTTTATATGGGAGAAAGTGCAGGACTCCTCTATATTGGGATCAGACTGGAGAGAGACAGTTCTTTGGGCCTGAATTGATTCAAGAAGCAGAAGAACAAGTTCGTATAATTCGAGAGAATTTGAGAGTGGCTCAAACCAGGCAAAAGAGCTATGCTGATAATAGAAGAAGACCACTGGAATTTGAAGAAGGAGATTACGTGTACCTCAAGGTGTCACCCCTTCGTGGAATGAGGAGATTTAAAGTTAAGGGCAAATTGTCCCCTCGCTATATTGGACCATTCTTGATCCTTAGGAGAGTTGGGGAGATGGCATATCAACTCGAGTTACCTGCTAGTCTATCGGATGTGCATAATGTGTTCCACGTATCTCAACTTAAGAAGTGTCTCCGTGTTCCCGAGGAACAGTTACCAATGGAAGAGCTCAGTGTTCAAGGTGATTTGACTTACACGGAATACCCGATCAAGATTTTGGATACATTGACTCGAGTTACGAGAAGTAAAGTGATAAAGATGTGTAAGATACAATGGAGTCACCATGGCGAAGATGAAGCAACTTGGGAAAGAGAAGAAGAGCTTTGCATAGATTTTCCCCACCTTTTCTCTAGTTCTTCTTAAATCTCGAGGACGAGATTATTTTTAAGGGGGTAGGATTTGTAATGCCCACTTTGTAAGAAAGATCTGAAAGGGAGAAATTATATTTCTTCATAGATATGTGTGTTATCCCTATTCATCATTTCATGTGGACACCTCACTTAAACAAATAAATAACTAACAAAGGACACCACTAAATTGTGCATCATGATGGAGTTTTGCTTGTTTGTGCAATTGATAAAGAAATAATAATAATAGAAATACAATAATGAGATGGAGATTTGAATTTAACCCAAAGTTGCACTTTAGGGTTTTAGAAATAATATGTAAAAGAGAAAAGAGAAGGAAAAAATTACTATGTGAATAAAAATAATTATAATATATATATTATTCTTGTACAGATTTGAGTTTGTACATTTGACTCAAAGGTGAAGTTCATAACAGGATTCAAAATTCAAATTAGAGATTCAAATGAAAAGAAAATAAATCAAAAAGGAAAAGGAGAATAAAAGAAAAGAATAAAAATAGCTAATTGGGCTGGAATACCTGATTTCGGCCCACTCCACCGCACAACCTGCCCAACTCTACGGCTCTACCCTGTGCGCGCTTGTGCCACTGACCGGTGGGTCCCACGTGCAGCCTCACCGTTTCACGCCGCGCGCTCGCTGTGTGACTGCCTCGCTTGAGTCGCTTACACGTGGGACCGGAACGCCAGTTTCTCCTTCCACCCGAGCTCCGTAACAAACGTCGTCTTCTCCCCCCGCCGATTTCGGACGCCCGGTCGCTGCCGCCACGAAATTCTCGGTCAGCTGGCGCAACTGCTTGGCGGATTTGTCTCCCGCACGCTCGGCCAATAAATGGCGAGCTAAAGCCCTCTCCCCTTCTTATCCCCTAGCCGCTTCCTCAGATTTCGCAGAGAGCCGCCACCATTATTGAGCAGAGCCGTCGCGACTACCCCCCCCCCTCTCTACGTCGTGTGACCTTGACCCGTTAGTGCTAGGGGGTAATCAAGGGAGCTGCGAGGAGTGATTTCGTGGCTACTCCGCGCGTGTGGGCGACCCGGGGCGACCGGAATTCGTCACCGGATGGTGGTCTCCGCCGCGCTTGGTGGATAGGTGTTGGCATCGCGTTAATCAAGGTAATGGCGCCTCCACTACGTTCGTACTATTCACCTTCGCGTTTGGTTTCGTTGAATCGAGGTGGGGCGCTCGCTGGGGGCTCGGGCGAGTGGGCATAGGGCAATGGCGCTGCGGCGCACCGTGTACCGAATCATGTACTCGGTGTTGTCCAAAATTGGTTGTAGATTGGAGTTCAGGGAGTCCTCAGGGGTGCGAGGGACGAGTTAATTAGCAAATGGTGTACGGGGTAGCCGGTTTTGCTGCACCGGCGGTCTTGCCGCCGCACGGTCGGTCGCGCCTGCGTCGCGGTCTGGTGGAGGAAGGAGATGACGCGTGGGCCCTTGATTAGATAACCAACGGCTAGGATCGGGGCTGGACGTAGAGTTATTGCGCGCCGTTGATTTTGGAACGACTGGTGCAGATTAGGAGTTGTCATACCCCTTCGCGCGTTTGATCGTGACCATCGATTCCATGATCGACGATCCTCGGCGCGTACCGTTACATTAAAGGCTAGATTCTATCCGGGCCGCAGGATCTGGATCGTCCGGCCCAGAATAGAAGTTACCCCTTCGCCGTGTAAATTTATTAAAGAGTCCCTCTGTTTTCGGGGAATCAACCCGCCGTCCAGTGAACGCTGTTCACTGTGCCTTGGGCAATTTACCCCGTGGCCCCTGAACTTACCAGTAATTGAGGCTCGATCCAGAATTGTTTTAAATCAATTAAATGAATTAGAAATTGGATTTTTAATATGAAAATAAACCCTAGAACTTGTATAAATCATAGAAAATCCATCTTTAGTCCAAATCCATCCATTCCAATTTCTAAAATTTTGTAATAATATTCTCTATCATTTAGTATCTCTGTTTTGACATGAAAACATTTAGAAAATTAATTTCTCATCTAATCCTATTTTAATCACATTAAACCTTAGGAAATTCATAACTTGAATACTATAACTCCAAATTTAGTGATTCCAGTTCCTAGGATTTTATTTTAATGTGTAGATTTTTACTGTATATTTTATTCATCTGTTTGGTGTGATGTTGATTTTGGCTATACTATGTATGTATTGTGTCGATGCGAGTAGACGAGCAAGCCACTGTGGAAACTGAGGTTCAACAAGTAGAGATAGCTGAGCAGGAGCTCATTGAAGGCAAGTTGTGCCCTTGATCACTTACTTTTCCCAGCCATGTTCTTATTAATTTTAATGATCTGCATAGGTTAATTTTGATGGGAGCCTTTATGTTACCCCAGTTTTGATTACCTCTATACCTTGTTCACCCCTGAAATATTTTTGGGTAGTACTTGCTATTGCTTTATGTGGATTGGGTATGGAGATACACTATTCATGATTATTCTGTTATTATCTTATTATTATTGCTGTTCATGTTAAGATCATTAAATTAATGGGAACATGGAGCGACCACCCGGGAAAACAGTGCTACCACAAGGGTTTAATGGGACGCCCTTGGCTGACTAATTAGGAAAGCTAGTGGAAGACTACCTTACCCGAAAGGGGCAAGGGCAGTAGGGGAGTGGTCAGTGTAGGGAGGTCCCTGGTTGATTTTGCTGCGATGGCGGTCAGCCAGGAACCCTGCATTGGAACTTCCTATAAACTGTAGCGGGTTTTTGGAAGCTAGTGGAACTTTGTAAAGGCCTCGTAGTGGATCCCTAGCCATTCACCTCGGTAGTGTCTAAGGGCCTTGCAAACCCTGGCGACATGGGATACACGACTTGTGGGTAAAGATGCGCAACCTCTGCAGAGTGTAAAACTAGTATACTAGCCGTGCTCACGGTCAAGAGCGGCTCGGACCCTCACATGATTAATTATGGAACTTAAAATTCAATTTGACATTTGCATCGCATTTGGGATTATTTTACTATTACTTTTCTCTATTATTATTAAGGTTTGGTATTTACTTACACTTAGTAATTGCTAATAAAATTTTGACCAACTTATAAAAGCAATGCTCAGCCTCAGCCTTTATTTTATTGATCAGCCTTACACTTCATGAACTCCCACCTTTGGTGAGTTCATGCCACATTATTCCCCACAACTTGTTGAGCTATGATCATGTGTGAGCTCACCCTTGCTGTCTCACACCCCCCACAGGAGAAGATCAGGTGGTTCAGGAGGAGCCGCCTAACACTGAGGAGTTCGATCTGATCTAGGTGGCGTTTCCCAGTCGACATTGGCGCCAACGATCCTTAGTTCGTTTTATGTTTACACTTTTATTTTGTAATAAGTCTTCCGCTATGTAATAAATACTCTGATGATTTATGACATTTATCTCTATACACTCTGTTATTATATATGTTGTCTTCTTGGCGCATGTATGAGATGCACCTGGCTTTGTTCCTTAAAGCCGGGTGTGACAAGGGGACTCCAAGCTAAACTCTTCACCTTCGGGAATTTTCAGAGGAGCTCCGCTATAATTCACCGGACTGTCCGGTGCACCACCGGACAATGTCCGATGCCCCAGGGGAGAGCGACTCTGAACTCGCCAGCTTCGGGAATCCGCTCCGCTAAAATTCACCGGATTGTCCGGTGTGACAGCGGAGCAACGGCTACTTCGCGTGCAACGGTCGACTACAACGCATTAAATGCGCGCCTGCGCGCGCAGAGGAGTAGAGCACGCGCGGGTGGCACACCGGACAGCCTACAGGGCCTGTCCGGTGCACCACCGAACAGCCAGGCGGGCCCACAAGACAGAGCTCCAACGGTCGAACCCCAACGGTCTGCTGACGTGGCTGGCACACCGGACAGTGTCCGGTGGCGCACTGGACAGTGTCCGGTGGCGCACCGGACTATCCGGTGCGCCATGCGACTACAGCCCTCCAACAGCCATTTTTGGTGGTTGGGGCTATAAATACCCCAACCACCCCACATTCAAGGTATCCAAGTTTTTCACCTTCCAACTACTTACAAGAGCTCTAGCATTCAATTCTAGACACACCAAAGAGATCAAATCCTCTCCAAATTCCATTCAAAGCTTTAGTGATTAGAGAGAGTGATTGTTGTGTTCATTTGAGCTCTTGCGCTTGGATTGCTTCTTTTTCTCATTCTTTCTTGCGATCATCTCAATTGTAATCAACGCAAGAGACACCAATTGTGTGGTGGTCCTTGCGGGGAAGTTTGGTTCCCGTTTGATTGAGAAGAGAAGCTCACTCGATCCGAGGGACCGTTTGAGAGAGGGAAAGGGTTGAAAGAGACCCGGTCTTTGTGACCACCTCAACGGGAAGTAGGTTTGAGAGAACCGAACCTCAGTAAAACAAATCTGTGTGTCTCACTTCTTTACTCGCTTGCGATTTGTTTTTACACCCTCTCTCGGACTCGCATTATATTTGTAACGCTAACCCGGCTTGTAGTCGTGATTACTTTTATAAATTTCAGTTTCGCCCTATTCACCCCCCCTCTAGGCGACTTTCAATTGGTATCAGAGCCCGGTGCTTCATTAGAGCCTAACCGCTCGAAGTGATGTCGGGAGATCACGCCAAGAGGGAAATGGAGACCGGCGACAAGCCCACTACAAGCCACGGGAAGGCTTCATCGGAAGAGTCCCGCAACAAGGGGAAGGGGAAGGAGAAGAAATCCTCTTCCCACAAGTCGCATCAGAGTGGTGATAAAAAGAAGAAGATGAGGAAGGTGGTCTACTACGAGACCGACACTTCATCACCATCGACCTCCGGCTCCGATGCGCCATCCATTACTTCTAAGCGCCATGAGCGCAAGAAGTTTAGTAAGATCCCCCTACGCTATCCTCGCATTCCTAAACATACGCCTTTACTTTCTATCCCATTAGGCAAACCACCAACGTTTGATGGTGAAGATTATGCTAGGTGGAGTGATATGATGCGATATCACCTAACCTCACTCCACAAAAGTATATGGGATGTTGTTGAGTTTGGTGTACAGGTACCATCCATAGGGGATGAAGATTATGATGAGGACGAAGTGGCCCAAATCCAACACTTCAACTCCCAAGCCACAACTATACTTCTCGCCTCTCTAAGTCGAGAGGAGTATAATAAGGTGCAAGGGTTGAAGAGTGCTAAGGAAATTTGGGACGTGCTAAAGACCGCGCACGAAGGAGATGAGGTGACCAAGATCACCAAGCGGGAAACGATCGAGGGGGAGCTCGGTCGCTTCCGTCTTCGCCAAGGGGAGGAGCCACAAGACATGTACAACCGGCTTAAAACCTTGGTGAACCAAGTGCGCAACCTCGGGAGCAAAAAATGGGATGACCACGAAGTGGTTAAGGTTATTCTTAGATCACTTGTTTTCCTTAACCCTATCCAAGTTCAATTAATTCGTGGAAATCCTAGATATACACTAATGACTCCCGAGGAAGTAATTGGGAATTTTGTGAGCTTTGAATTGATGATCAAAGGCTCAAAGAAGATAAACGAGCTAGATGGCCCCTCCGCGCCCGAAGCACAACCGGTCGCATTTAAAGCGACGGAGGAGAAGAAGGAGGAGTCTACATCAAGTAGACAACCCATCGACGCCTCCAAGCTCGACAACAAGGAAATGGCGCTCATCATCAAGAGCTTCCACCAAATCCTCAAGCAAAGGATGGGGAAGGATTACAAGCCCCGCTCCAAGAAAGTGTGCTACAAATGTGGTAAGCCCGGTCATTTTATTGCAAAATGTCCATTATCTAGTGATAGTGACAGGGGCGACGACAAGAAGGGGAGAAGAAAGGAGAAGAAGAGATACTACAAGAATAAGGGCGGCGATGCCCATGTTTGCCGGGAGTGGGACTCCGACGAGAGCTCCACCGACTCCTCCTCCGACGAGGACGCCGCAAAGATCACCGTCACCAAGGGACTTCTCTTCCCCAACGTCGGCCACAAGTGCCTCATGGCTAAGGACGGCAAAAAGAAGAAGGTTAAATCCAAATCCTCCACTAAATATGAGTCCTCTAGTGATGATAATGCTAGTGATGAGGAGGACAATTTGCGCACCCTTTTTGCCAACCTAAACATGCAACAAAAGGAAAAATTAAATGAATTAATTAGTGCTATTCATGAGAAGGATGATCTCTTGGACTCCCAAGAGGACTTCCTTATTAAAGAAAATAAGAAGCATGTGAAGGTTAAAAATGCTTACGCTCTAGAAGTAGAAAAATGTGAAAAACTATCCAGTGAGCTAAGCACTTGCCATGACACTATAGTCAACCTTAGAAATGAAAATGCTAAACTAATTGCTAAGGTTGATTCTAATGTTTGTGATGTTTCAATTCCCAATCTTAGAGATGAAAATATTGATTTGCTTGCTAAGATTGAAGAATTGAATATCTCTCTTGCTAGCCTTAGAAATGAAAATGAAAAATTGATTGCTAAGGCTAAAGATTTTGATGTTTGCAATATTACTATTTCCGACCTTAGAAGTGAAAATGATATATTACATGCTAAGGTTGTAGAATTAAAATCTTGCAAACCCTCTACATCTACCATTGAGCATGTATCTATTTGTGCTAGATGTAGAGATATTGACATTGATGCTATTCATGATCATATGACTTTAATTAAACAACAAAATGATCATATAGCAATACTAGATGCTAAAATTGTCGAGCATGACTTAGAAAATGAAAAGTTTAAATTTGCTAGAAGCATGCTCTATAGTGGGAGATGCCCTGGCATCAAGGATGGCATTGGCTTCCAAAAGGGAGACAATGTCAAACTTAATGCCCCTCCTAAGAAATTGTCTAACTTTGTTAAGGGCAAGGCTCCCATGCCTCAGGATAACGAGGGTTACATTTTGTACCCTGCTGGTTATCCCGAGAGCAAAATTAGGAGAATTCATTCTAGGAAGTCTCACTCTGGCCCTAATCATGCTTTTATGTATAAGGGTGAGACATCTTGCTCTAGGCAACCAACCCGTGCTAAGTTGCCTAAGAAGAAAACTCCTAGTGCATCAAATGATCATGACATCTCATTTAAAACTTTTGATGCATCTTATGTTTTGACTAACAAATCTGGCAAGGTAGTTGCCAAGTTTGTTGGGGGCAAACACAAGGGCTCCAAGACTTGTGTTTGGGTACCCAAAGTTCTTGTCTCTAATGCTAAAGGACCCAAAACTGTTTGGGTACCTAAAATCAAGAACTAAACTTGTTTTGTAGGTTTATGCATCCGGGGGCTCAAGTTGGATCATCGATAGCGGGTGCGCGAACCACATGACAGGGGAGAAGAAAATGTTCTCCTCCTACGAGAAAAACCAAGATCCCCAAAGAGCTATCACATTCGGGGATGGAAATCAAGGTTTGGTCAAAGGTTTGGGTAAAATAGCTATATCTCCTGACCATTCCATTTCCAATGTTTTTCTAGTTGACTCATTAGATTATAATTTGCTTTCCGTATCTCAATTATGCCAAATGGGCTACAACTGTCTATTTACTGATGTAGGTGTCACTGTCTTTAGAAGGAGTGATGATTCAATAGCATTTAAGGGAGTGTTAGAGGGTCAGCTATACTTGGTAGATTTTAATAGAGCTGAACTCGACACTTGCTTAATTGCTAAGACTAACATGGGTTGGCTCTGGCACCGCCGACTAGCCCATGTTGGAATGAAGAATCTTCATAAGCTTCTAAAGGGAGAGCACATTTTAGGATTAACAAATGTTCATTTTGAGAAAGACAGGGTTTGTAGCGCATGCCAAGCAGGGAAGCAAGTTGGTGTTCATCATCTGCATAAGAACATCATGACGACTGACGGGCCACTGGAGCTCCTACACATGGATTTATTCGGCCCGATCGCTTACATAAGCATCGGCGGGAGTAAGTACTGTCTAGTTATTGTGGATGATTATTCTCGCTTCACTTGGGTGTTCTTTTTGCAGGAAAAATCACAAACCCAAGACACTTTAAAGGGATTCTTGAGGCGGGCTCAAAATGAGTTCGGCTTGAGGATCAAGAAAATTAGAAGCGACAATGGGACGGAGTTCAAGAATTCACAGATTGAAGGCTTCCTTGAGGAGGAGGGCATCAAGCATGAGTTCTCTTCTCCCTACACGCCACAACAAAATGGTGTAGTGGAGAGGAAGAATAGAACTCTATTGGACATGGCAAGAACCATGCTTGATGAGTACAAGACGCCGGATCGGTTTTGGGCCGAAGCGGTCAACACCGCCTGCTACGCCATCAACCGGTTGTATTTACACCGAATCCTCAAGAAGACATCATACGAACTCCTAACCGGTAAAAAGCCCGATATTTCATATTTTAGAGTCTTTGGTAGCAAATGCTTTATTCTTGTCAAAAGAGGTAGAAAATCTAAATTTGCTCCTAAGACTGTAGAAGGCTTTTTACTAGGATATGACTCAAACACAAGGGCATATAGAGTCTTCAACAAGTCCTCAGGACTAGTTGAAGTTTCTTGTGACGTTGTGTTTGATGAGACTAACGGCTCTCAAGTAGAGCAAGTTGATCTTGATGAGATAGGTAATGAAGAGGCTCCGTGCGTCGCGCTAAGGAACATGTCCATTGGGGATGTGTGTCCTAAGGAATCCGAAGAGCCTCCAAATGCACAAGATCAACCATCCTCCTCCACGCAAGCATCTCCACCAACTCAAAATGAGGATGAGGCTCAAGTTGATAAAGGAGAAAATCAAAATGATGAGCCACCTCAAGATGACGGCAATGATCAAGGGGGAGATGCAAATGATCAAGACAAGGAGGATGAAGAACCAAGGCCGCCACACCCAAGAGTCCACCAAGCAATCCAACGAGATCACCCCGTCGACACCATCCTCGGCGACATTCATAAGGGGGTAACCACTAGATCTCGTGTTGCACATTTTTGTGAGCACTACTCTTTTGTTCCCTCTATTGAGCCACACAAGGTAGAGGAAGCACTCCAAGATTCGGATTGGGTGATGGCGATGCAAGAGGAGCTCAACAACTTCACTAGGAACGAGGTATGGCATTTAGTTCCATGTCCTAATCAAAATGTTGTAGGAACCAAATGGGTCTTCCGCAACAAGCAAGATGAGCATGGTGTGGTGACAAGGAACAAAGCTCGACTTGTGGCCAAGGGATACTCCCAAGTCGAAGGTTTGGATTTTGGTGAAACCTATGCACCCGTAGCTAGGCTGGAGTCAATTCGTATATTATTAGCCTATGCTACTTACCATGGCTTCAAGCTTCACCAAATGGACGTGAAGAGTGCCTTCTTCAATGGACCAATCAAGGAAGAGGTCTATGTTGAGCAACCTCCCGGCTTTGAAGACAGTGAGTATCCTAATCATGTCTATAGGCTCTCTAAGGCGCTTTATGGGCTCAAGCAAGCCCCAAGAGCATGGTATGAATGCCTAAGAGATTTCCTTATTGCAAATGGCTTCATAGTCGGCAAGGCCGATCCTACTTTATTTACTAAAACTCTTGACAATGATTTGTTTGTATGCCAAATTTATGTTGATGATATTATATTTGGGTCTACTAACGAATCTACATGTGAAGAATTTAGTAGGATCATGACACAGAAATTCGAGATGTCAATGATGGGGGAGTTGAAGTATTTCTTAGGATTTCAAGTAAAGCAACTTGAAGAGGGCACCTTCATTAGCCAAACGAAGTATACTCAAGACATTCTAAACAAGTTTGGGATGAAGGATGCCAAGCCCATCAAGACACCCATGGGAACCAATGGGCATCTCGACCTCGACACGGAAGGTAAATCCGTCGATCAAAAGGTATACCGGTCGATGATAGGTTCATTACTCTATTTATGTGCATCTCGACCGGACATTATGCTTTCCGTATGCATGTGTGCGAGACTCCAAGCCGACCCTAAGGAAGATCACCTTACGGCCGTAAAACGAATCTTGAGATATTTGGCTTATACTCCTAAGTTTGGCCTTTGGTACCCTCGGGGATCCACTTTTGATTTAATTGGTTATTCCGATGCCGATTGGGCGGGGTGTAAAATTAATAGAAAGAGCACATCGGGGACTTGCCAGTTCTTAGGGAGATCCTTGGTGTCTTAGGCTTCAAAGAAGCAAAATTCGGTAGCTCTTTCTACCGCCGAAGCCGAGTATATTGTCGCAGGCCATTGTTGTGCGCAATTACTTTGGATGAGGCAAACCCTTAGGGACTATGGTTACAAATTAACCAAAGTTCCTCTTCTATGTGATAATGAGAGTGCAATCCGCATGGCGGATAATCCCGTTGAGCATAACCGCACTAAACACATAGCCATTCGGTATCATTTCTTAAGGGGTCACCAACAAAAGGGGGATATCGAGATTGCATATATTAACACTAAAGATCAATTAGCCGATATCTTTACCAAGCCACTAGATGAACAAACTTTTAACAAACTTAGGCATGAGCTAAATATTCTTGATTCTAGAAATTTCTTTTGATGTCTTGCACACATAGCTCATAAATATACCTTTGATCATGTCTCTTTTATATATGCTATGACTAATGTGTTTTCAAGTGAATTTCAAACCAAGTCATAGGTGTATTGAAAGGGAATTAGAGTCTTCGGCGAAAACAAAGGCTTCCACTCCACTCCATAACTCATCCTTCGCCATCGCTCCAAGCAATTCTTCGTCTTTGGTATAATCTTCACTCATATGTTATTTACCAAAGGGGGAGAAAGTAGCAAAAGGGCTTATATTTCACTTAAGCATCCGTTTTTGGCGATTCATGCCAAAGGGGGAGAGAATATTAGCCCAAAGCAAAAGGACCTCACCACCACCAAATTTTAAAACTTATGATTTTCAAATTGATTTCTCATTGTGTTCAAAAGGGGGAGAAAGTAGATGATTTTCAAATTGATATCTTAAAACCCTCTTGAACACTAAGAGGAAGATTTTATTAAGGGGGAGTTTTGTTGAAGTCAAAGGAAAAGCATTTGGAACAGGGGGAGAAAATTTCAAATCTTGAAAATGTTTCTCTAAATCTTATTCATTTACCTTTGACTATTTGCAAAAGGACTTTGAAAAGGATTTACAAAAAGAATTTGCAAAAACAAAACATGTGGTGCAAGCGTGGTCCAAAATGTTAAAAATAAAGAAACAATCCATGCATATCTTATGAAAATATTTATTGGTTCAAATCTTAGTAACCTTTGCACTTACTTTTTGCAAACTAGTTCAATTATGCACTTCTATACTTGCTTTGGTTTGTGTTGGCATCAATCACCAAAAAGGGGGAGATTGAAAGGGAATTAGGTTTACACCTATTTTCTAAATAGATTTTGGTGGTTGAATTGCCCAACACAAATAATTGGACTAACTAGTTTGCTCTAGTCTATAAGTTCTACAGGTGCCAAAGGTTCACAATAAGTCAATAAAAAGACCAAGAATGGGTTCAAACAAAAAGAGCAAGGGACAACCGAAGTGTGCCCTGGTCTGGCGCACCGGACAATCCGGTGTGCCACCGGACAGTGTCCGGTGCACCAGGGGACTCCAAGCTGAACTCTTCACCTTCGGGAATTTTCAGAGGAGCTCCGCTATAATTCACCGGACTGTCCGGTGCACCACCGGGCAGTGTTCGGTGCCCCAGGGGAGAGCGACTCTGAACTCGCCAGCTTCGGGAATCCGCTCCGCTAAAATTCACCGGACTGTCCGGTGTGACAGCGGAGCAACGGCTACTTCGCGCGCAACGGTCGACTACAACGCATTAAATGCGCGCCTGCGCGCGGAGAGGAGTAGAGCACGCGCGGGTGGCACACCGGACAGCCTACAGGGCCTGTCCGGTGCACCACCGAACAGCCAGGCGGGCCCATAAGACAGAGCTCCAACGGTCGAACCCCAACGGTCGGCTGACATGGCTGGCGCACCGGACAGTGTCCGGTGGCGCACCGGACTATCCGGTGCGCCATGCGACTGCAGCCCTCCAACAGCCATTTTTGGTGGTTGGGGCTATAAATACCCCAACCACCCCACATTCAAGGTATCCAAGTTTTTCACCTTCCAACTACTTACAAGAGCTCTAGCATTCAATTCTAGACACACCAAAGAGATCAAATCCTCTCCAAATTCCATTCAAAGCTTTAGTGATTAGAGAGAGTGATTGTTGTGTTCATTTGAGCTCTTGCGCTTTGATTGCTTCTTTTTCTCATTCTTTCTTGCGATCATCTCAATTGTAATCAAGGCAAGAGACACCAATTGTGTGGTGGTCCTTGCGGGGAAGTTTGGTTCCCGTTTGATTGAGAAGAGAAGCTCACTCGGTCCGAGGGACCATTTGAGAGAGGGAAAGGGTTGAAAGAGACCCGGTCTTTGTGACCACCTCAACGGGGAGTAGGTTTGAGAGAACCGAACCTCGGTAAAACAAATCTGTGTGTCTCACTTCTTTACTCGCTTGCGATTTGTTTTTACGCCCTCTCTTGGACTCGCATTATATTTCTAACGCTAACCCGGCTTGTAGTCGTGATTACTTTTATAAATTTTAGTTTCGCCCTATTCACCCCCCTCTAGGCGACTTTCAGTTTAGAAAACCACACAACCCCTCGGCTCTTGCACGAGTCATTGTAATTGTACCGAGTGGGGTGAGAGTCTTGCGAGACCGTGACAACCAAGTTTGTGTCATGGCCACCACCGTGTACTGGAGAGAACGAGGCCCATGATGTTTTGGCCCGGAACCACGCAAGGTTCTGACTAATCGTTGTTGGTGCCCCTACGCAAAGGGTAGCCCACGCGAGGGCCAAGCACCTCGATTGAGTAACTCCATAGAGAGCCGCGTGCCTTCTCCACGCGCAAGTGGTGCTCCGCTTTTGGCTCCTCTTGGATGCTCCCCGTCATCTCCACTATAGAGCTTCCGGCTGAAACGCCGTGGGCCTCATTCCCTCCGGTACACGGTGATGGCGGTGACACAAACTCAGTTGTCACGGTCTCGCAAGACTCTTGCCCCACTCGGTACAATTACAACGACTCATGCAAGAGACAAGGAGTTGTGTAGTTTTTCTACACTCACTCAACTAACTAGGATTCACCTTGTAAGGAAAATGGACCTCGGGCCATTTGGCTCAATAGGTTTTGGTGTTTGATTATCAACATAATCTATGGACTAATGTGTTTGCTAGTTTTTATATTTGTAGTTCACAGGATGCTAAAGTTACTTGGACTAAGGCATTGAGGAAAACAACACCTCAAAAGAAGACATTATGAAGATCACAAGAAGATCAACAAGTATCAAGCAAAGTCCAAGAAACGAAGACGAGTGTTGCAACTAGCGAACTGTCCGACAGAGAGCACCAGACTGTCCGGTGGCAGATCGGATTGTTCGGTGCCACATGCCGGACTGTTCGGTGTACCAGGGAACAGTAGTCCAATGGCTAGTTCCAGGTGGCGCTGGTGGAGAGAAGCCACCAGACTGTCCGGTGTGACACACGGACTGTCTGGTGTAAAAGCATGTAGCGCCAACGGTCACCTGGGGTATCAGTCCAATGGCTGGGCACACCGGATAGGGGCACCAGACTGTCTGGTGACCCCACCGGACTGTCCGGTGTGCCATAGAGAGCAGCAACTTTTCTCCAATGGCTAGATTTGTGTTGGGGCCTATGAATACCACTCCAACCGTCCATTTCAAGGTGTGGGAGCCCAAACAACATACCAAGGCATATTGTAGACATTCCCAAGTGCTCATACACCCAAGTGCTTAATAGAATCACTCGGTGATTAGCGTAGATGCTTTGTGAAGTGCTTATGTTAGTTAGACCGCATTAGCGTTTGCTCTAGGTGAATCCTAGTTAGTTGAGTGAGTTTAGAAAAAACACACAACCCCTCAGCTCTTACGCGAGCCGTTGTAATTGTACCGAGTGGGGCGAGAGTCTTGCGAGACCGTGACAACCTCATTTGTGTCACCGCTGCCACCGTGTACCAGAGGGAAGGTCCACGGCATTTTCGGCCAGAAGCTCGATAGTGGAGACGTCGGGGAGCGTCCAAGAGGAGCCGGAAGCGGAGCACCACTTGCGCGTGGAGAAGGCCCGTAGCTCTCTACGGAGTTACTCGACCGTGGTGCTTGGCCCTCGCGTGGGCTTCCCTTTGCGTAGTGGCACCAACGAGGATTAGTCGGAACCTTGCGTGGTTCCGGATATCTCGGTAAAAATATTAGCGTCATCCACAAGAGTTTGCATCTCTACCTTGCTCTTTAGCTTCCACATTTATATTAAGCATTTAAGTTTCAATCTTGTCTTTATACTTATATTGTTTAGGATTGAAACTTAGACATTGCGGTAGAGATAGCAACACTTAAACAAAACCTAGTTTGCACATTCTAGTTTGATTAATTGTATAGGTTTTGCTATAGGGATTTATTTGTGGCCTAGTTAAGAGAAAGTTTTAGAAGTCCTAATTCATCCCCCTCTTAGGCTTGACCTATTTCCTTCACACCTAGAGCAGCGCATAAGCATTCTAACTAACCTAAGCACTTTGCAAAGCACCTACGCTAATCACCGAGTGATTCTATTAAGCACTTGGGTGATTGAGCACTTGGAAATGTCTATAACATGTATTGGTATGTTGCTTGGGCTCCCACACATTCAAATGACCGGTTGGTGGGGTATTTATAACCTACCCCACAATTTTAGCCGTTGGACAAAAAGCTGACTACTCTGTCGTCGGGCACACAAGACAGTCTGGTGCACACCGGACATGTCCGGTGCCCTGGCCACGTTAGCCGATCGTTGAGGCCTATAACATTCGACCGTTGGATCCGACCGTTACCTAGACAGTCCGGTGCACACTGGACTATCTGGTGCTATAACCCCTATAGTCCCTAGTTGTGGCTTCTCTACGCAAACTGCCCGATGTCACACCGGACAGTTTGGTGCACACCGGATAGGTAGTGTTCACTGTCCGATGCGCCACCAGAGCGCTGACTGACTGCCCTCTTCATGGATTTCCTCACTGTTTCTTTTGGGCTTCTTTTGTTCTTGAGTCTTGGACTTCTTCGCATCTTTTAGGTCTTCTTTTGAGGTGTTGCATCCTCAATGCCTCAGTCCAATCTTCTTCACATCCTGTTAACTACAAACACAAACAATAGAGAACACATTCACAAGGTTATGTTGATCATCAAACACCAAAATCACTTGACAAAATGGCTCGGGGTCCATTTTCCTTAGACTTTCCTCCTCATATTATATACCAATTTGTTATATAAAGCATTATTTTGATCACTTCATTGTTCAGCACAATGAGAAGCTTTGGAATAGAACAGACAAAGCTAATAATTCATATTATCTGGGAAAAGTCACCCAATTGCTAAGTTTTTGACTAAGCAAATGGTGATAACTACTTGGCAAGAGCGAAACAAAGCTGATATCCATATGGGACTAGTCTTCTATAGTAGATAGTAGTGCTCTCATATGAAGAAAGCATCAGGACTATGGAGAATACAACAGGTGTCCATAAGATCTTCATATTTCTATCACAAATTATCATCACTAACAATCTAGTGGTCAAGACTTATGGCCATTCCAGTGCCAAGGACCAAGGCCAAATTAATGCCTAATTTAGCTTCAAGCTATATGGTGATGTGGGATTTCATGGCTATTATATACTCTTCTTACTTTTGGTGGATCAGTGTTAAATAATGGTAAGCATGCCTAGGTTGGAATCCAAGGTTCTGCTACATAAAGCCCAGTTATATGTCCATCCAGGATTGATTTTTCCTGTGTGGGTTACAGTATATACCATACTCATCAGGGACTATAACCCGAGTTAATTCAGTGACTATGAGTATTTGCAATTCTGAGATATGTAAGCGACACAAGCATATTAGTCCTAGATAGGATGAGCAAAGTGGTTCAACGTGAACACACAATGGGTTTTGACACCAACATTGTGAAGGTTTTCTCAGAATAACCTTTCTTTATACTCACAACTTTGTGTTGCTAGTGTTTACATATCCTTTTATCTCATAGTTTGATTCATGTCGTTCAACGACAAAGAGAGCAATGTACCAACCTCTTGCTGAGCAATATATGACAGAGATTTCTAGCCTTATATCATTTGGCAGGGACTTTTTGCTTACTAATTGTCGGTGTCTAGTGTCCGACCGCACACCTGGGGATCCCCCGCGGTGCTTTTTGGGTAGGACGGTGTTACTGATCGTAGCTTGATGGTTCGTGCTAGGAGCACGAGAAAGAGAGAGAGAGAGAGAGAGAGAGAGAGAGAGTAAGAGATAGGCGATTTTCTGTAGGTTCGGGCCGCTTTGAGAGGCGTAATACCTTACTTCCTGGGGTGGCTCTGTATGTGTGGTGTGTTACAAGTGGTGTCTCCTGAATGGAGAGGTGCTAATGAGATGAAAATGATGGGATTCCCCCTAGGCCTTATATACACGACTGTAGGACACTCCCTACGCACACGATGATCACATTCTTCCAGCATATCTCCTAATTAATAGTGAACTAACCTAGCTTATCTCAAGGAAGAACTCAACTACTTCATCTCAACCTATCTCCAGCCTTCGAGGGCGTCAGGTGCGGGAAAAACGAACGGTTCCCTTAAGATTAGGCATAATCTATAGACGATCCAGGCACGAGCCCATTGCCTTCTTGGGTCGGTCCGTTTCAATCATAGTCTTTGCCCGGCCCATGACGAGACGACCTTGTGCGACGACTGATCCGTGGCCCCATGCGAAGATTTTCGCCTTCTAGTGGACCTGGGGATATCTGTCCCCCACACTTATAGAATCCCAATTTGTGACGTATTCTATACCAAGAAGGCTTTCATGCATTATATTATATATCTTCGGGTTGATTCGGGTAAAACTTTATGCATGAGGAGAGAACATAGAATTAACTTATCTGTGTTTTCTTTATTTCAATTTAATTTCTAGATTTCCCAACACTATAGAGCTTGATATAGTTATTATGGCCACTTGGCGATATAAATAAATATATGATGCCACACAACATAATCAAATAAAATATAAAGCCAAACAAAATTGTTTATGAAGGTTGCGCTATGATGTGACTTCAGGGACTCAAATAACCCACCACATTTTACGAGAGTACAAGCTCTAGCGTATCTGGTATCAATGTGTGTGCGGTCATCAGGGTTACGTCAACACAGTAAGCCTTCATAACAAGCACAACAAGCTCAGTTGTGGCTCGGTAATCGGGGTACATGATATGTCCAAGCAACATGCACAATACGCGCAAGTATAGCTTAATGGTCGCGGCAAATGGGTAGTGCTTGCGAAAAATGTGTGACACGCACGGTGATGGCGGTGGTCCGACTCAACCAGAGCTGTCCGATTAAGCGAGAGTGTGGCATAACAATCACATTGACGCAACCAAATTCGTACGACATAAATATTGTATCGTGTTGCCAGGACGCAGCCAATGCTCACCGAATGTCATAATTCAACCGATTAATAATGTAGCCTAATCGGCGTATCCGAGTATCCACTATACAATTAATCGCTCGTCGTGAGTCTAAAAGCTCAACACAACACAAATGTTTAGAACGATTTGATTATGCGTAGTATAGCCTTCACATGCACTTTTAATAATTTTCTACTGTTTACTTTAGGAAATAAAGCAGAAAAATGATACTAGAATTAACACACAAACATAAGCACATGGGATGTAAAAAGATATTTTCCCATTTTTAAGGATGCATTTTTTGTACCAATTATTTGATGCAGAAAATAATTATCCAGTGTACCTAAACATCATCCATGGGCAAGCCAAGGGCAAGCACACGGCCATGGCAACACGAAACTGATCTCGCAGACGTGCTGAGCTATGGAAATACGTACAATATTTTTTCCCAGGAGTGTGGCCCGAAGCCTCGAACAGCGAACACCTGTCGTAACGCATTTATGGAGTGACATTACCATTTTTTCATAGCGACTTTGACCAGGATTTTTTATTGGATTTGTCCTGCTCCAATGCTGCATGAATCATAGGCCAACACATACATATAACATATTCATCAATTGTTACGTAAATGATATATATAACATATTCATCAATTGTTACGTAAATGATATGTATATAGTTTTGTTTTGCTGAAATGTGATAGCTCGTTTAGCTCGCGAGCTCGCTCGTTAATAAACCGAGTTGGCTCGTTAATGAACCCAGCTAGGATGCCAGCTCAGCTCGTGAAAAATTCAAACAAACGGACCCGAGCCGAGCTAGCCACAAACGGAGCGAGTCGACGAGCCGCGAGCATTTCGTCGAGTCCTAAACTGCTCCCTCTTATCAGGTCGTATCTTGAGGAGCAAGGACACAATATCGTAGTCCACACAGGGGCAAAAACAGTCGGAGTGCACCCTGGTCGCTTGATTCGGTTTTTGTGCGAGCCAGGTCCTTTCTTCTCTAGCTCGGATGGATCGTCATGGCCACGGGGGCCGAGCGCAGAAGCCATATTTTCCTCTTGGAGCACACTTTTTTCATGCGCAGCGAGTGCCGCTAGCCGTGGCTCATGAGGGCGCAACGGGCACCATCAACCTCGAGTGTACATGATGTAGGGTTGAGTCTTTGGCCTCTTTCTCTTGTTTATTCCATGAGAGGGTACATGTTCTATATATAAAAACTGGATATCTGTCGGAGACATATTCAGTATTTATTCACATAACCGCCATTAGGATTTCAATGTCCATTCGCCTTGGTAACATGGTGTCGCTCCTATTTGAATTATGTTGGCCTACAAAATCTTTACTACTATATAAGAGAGCAAAGTAGGTGTCCACCAACTTGCTTCACCACGGCTCCCCCCTCGTCCTCCCCTCCCCCTGCTAATCTCACCGCACCGTGGGATCCATGGCGCCACCCTCGCCCAACCCCCCCGTCTGTCTCCATTCCCGCGATGCCCCAGCCTCAAATCGCACCGCGATGGCCGCTCATCACGCCCACCGCTCCCCCACCACAGTTCACACCCACGCCCCGGCTCTCCCGCCTCACCACACGTCCGTGCCCCCAGCATCGTTGTCTCCTCCTCTCCCGCTCTTCCCCCTCGGCTTCGCCTCCTCCACATTGCTGTATTCATTGCCCCCACCCTCGGCTACACCTACACTTCGGCTCCCCCTCCGCGGCATGAACTCCTCCTCGAGCACCTTTGCTTCACCATGTGCCCCTATCACCTTCCTCCCACCCCTACAGATCTCCTCATGAACACCGGCCGCAGCCCCAGCACCTCCCTCCCCCACCCCCACAGATCTCCCCGTGACCACCGGCCACAGCCCCGACACCTCCCCCACCTCCCGCACCCGCAACGTCGGTGGTCCGTGCCCCTCCCTTCCTTCCCCGCCGTGCCTGACGCCGGTGGTCTGCGCCCCTCCCTAGCCACGCCGAGATCGCCGCCGATCTGAGATGCCCGCGTGCAGCCCCCTGCCTGAGATCGACGTCGATTCGGCATGTCGGGAGGTCCGCTCCCCCACCCAACCCCTGAGATCGCTGTCGTCGTCCCCCCTCCCTACTCCAACCCCACGCTCCCGACCTCGAAGAAGGTGGCGTGGTGTCTGATGCGGTGGACTAGAGGACTATCGACACCTTCTCGCTCGACACCAGCCATAAATGACTGTGCATGCGCCTACTCCTCTTGCAGCGGGGGCATGCGAGGAGTTCTAGGCTATGCAACTTGTTAGTTCTGGCTCCGTCCCTCTTGCCCCTCTAGCGCTTGCCTTCTCACTTGTGGGGGCGCCAAATCTGCTGTGAACAGAGCCACCAGATCGGAGACCGCTAGACCTAGGTCCTTGTCGGCTCCCCTCCGTAGGACAATTCATCATCTCATCCTGACTTTATCGTCTGCCCACCCCGCCCATTACCCCATGGAGGCACTATGGAAGCAGGCCTCCAGGCTCAAGAACTATGTCGCTCGGCAGGTTAGTCATACCCTTATCCTCCTCTCGCAAATTGTGATCCGCATTTGTAACCATAATGGCGGACATGATAGAATTGTTCTATAGGATGCCCTGGCCGTATAATCTCACTTGTGTGCCTTTTTATTGCTGATGGCAGAAGATAAGAATCACTCAGATCATGCCTTTTATTTTACTGTACAATAGTTGGAATTGAGTCCGTATAATGTTTTTTCTATAGTATGTTGTGGACCTATCATTTTTATTTGAGAAAACAAAAATACCAGTATGTTCTATTCTCTGTTATGTTCTGGATATTGAACATATGTAGGATCTTCCTGCTGCTATGGAAAAGAGAGGGGTGAAGCTTGGCATGGCATCCTATCAAGAGCTGATAAGGGTAAAGAAGCCAAAGCTGGATGAGCAGGGCATACTCTACTAGCCTGTTATTTTGCTCAACCCATATGGCATGCCGAGTGACTTCAGTGAGGGTTTTCTAGATAAAGATACTCTCTCGCCCCACCCCTCCTTAATTACATGATGCTTTTTTGGCCAAGTTAAAATGTGTAGATGTTCAAGTACATATACTGAATTTATTGTAATGGTATCCTTAACAAACATGTTCTCAGAAACTTCTTCACCATTACAATGGGATGAGAACCACACTTACACTAGGGAGCTCGTCGAACGCACCTATACATCGGTCGAGTGCATGGTGCAGGGTCAGCTCCGAGGGCAAGGCGTCATGGCTCGCTGCACCGCTAAACGCAGAAGCAATGTAGGTAGAAGTTATTATATATCTATTGTTGGCGACTTGTTCTCAAATGCTAGGAATTAAGAACAAGGCAACACAAAAATGTTAAATGTTAATATCCTTCGCCCTTCGAAGCATTATTTCCCTAAGGATATAATGATTTTTGGACGAAGGTTATGAAGGACATACCTTCATCAGCATAAAATATAATAATGAAGAAGGAATCATATGAAGCATATAAGTTAACATGAACGATTATGTATCATTGACAAATCATTTCTATTTTATTATGATGGAAGAATAGAAATGATATCAAATTACAAATGTACCTTCAGCTTGTGAGAAGGTAAAAGTACAAGTGTGACGCAAAAGTCAATGCCAAATCAGCGTGAACAGTACAGGAATATTGTTCACCTATTTATAGGCACGGGTCGCAGCCCATGCAAAATTACATTAATACCCATTACTTTTAACAATAACCCTATAGTAATTCTTCGAGGTCTAATTTGGCTTTTCATCTTTAAGTCGGTTCCCCTTTTCTGCCGTTATGCCGAAGCTTTTCTACATATAGCTTCGTGATCGTCTTATCCTTCGTCGTGATCACCTTTCGTCCCACTCAAGCTTCGTCTTTAACCGTGCTTTTGTATACCCGCAATCTAACTTCGAAGGTACCTGTTTGCATATTTCTCTTGGAAAACATTGTTAAATCATGTTTTTGAGGACCTTCCAAAGCCGAAGGCCCCCAACAGTAGCCCCTCGCAATATTAATTTGTTAGAATGATAAATTCAGATTGCGAAATGGACGAAGGCTATAAGCCGAAGGTCCGAAAAAAACACCTTCCTTTTGCTAGAATAGCAACAGTCATTGGCAAATGGGGCCCTCCAGTCTCCGACATAATAGGTTTATAAATACGGGCTCGCCACAATTTATTGGGCACGCTCTCTTGCCATCTGTTTTTCCTGCTCAAATAGTTTTCTGCCTACAAATATTTGGTTGCCTCCCTAGTTTTAAGCTTCGGAAGCGAGAGGCAAGAATTCTGAAGGAATGTCTGAGGAGAAGAAGGTTGCTGCCGAAATGAAGCTGAGCCTTTCTGAAGAGATGCATCTGGGTTTTCTTGAGTCAATGGCGAAGACGAATATGGAGAAGATTACAAGGGAGATTTTAGAAGGTTTATCTGAAGATACTGGTGAGAGTGACAGTTACGATGCAGATAGCGGGGGTGAAGATTCTGAAGATCGGCCATGGCGACTAAGCCATTCAGTCTTCGGAAAATCAACTATTGGGCAAAGTCACCTTGAAAACATGAAGGGGAGATACTTTCGAGATATGTCCATTGTGAGAGCAGATGCCGGAGAAAGAACTGTGTCGAGCCCTGAAGATGATGAAGTCGTTATCTTCCGAAGCTTTTTAAAAGCTGGGCTACGATTCCCTCTAAGCAGATTCGTGGTAGAAGTTCTGAAAATATATCAGGTTTACCTTCATCAACTTACCCCTGAAGCAATAATAAGAATGGGAATCTTCGTCTGGGCTGTGAAGAGTCAAGGTCTAGAGCCAAGTGCGAAAAGCTTTTGCAATATACATGAATTGTTATATGAAACGAAACCCTGGGGTAAAGAGCAGTATCATAACAACTTTGGTTGCTACAACTTCGGTGCTCGCTCTGGATCAAGCTGTCCCGTGCCCACCTTTCGGAAGAGATGGCCCAGAGAATGGATGAAAGAATGGTTCTATGTAAAAAATGATTTGAAGGTTCGAGAAGATATTAAGGATATCATCATGCGCCCCATCTGGCAGCGCTTCGGATTCTGGAAACCGAAGGTAGAAATGGATAAAGTAGCCGAAGAATGCCAACGGGCCTTCGGCGTAGTCTGCTCCTTTATCGGGACAAGGGATTTGATACAAGAACACATTGCCTTCAGAGTATGGCCTCTTGCAGATAATTAGGAAATGCCGAAAGAGACTGTTAAAGAAACTGACGAAGGTGGGCTAGTCAGGCTGAAGTATACATTCAAGTATGGAGACAAATTCGTTGAACCAGATGATGATTGGTTAAAGAGCATTGAAACTGTAAGTGATGAATTGCTTGGGGCATACTCGAAGGCCGAAGATACTGCAATGTCAGCAGCCTTCGGAGGCCGAAGAAAGAAAAGACTGAACCGAGTTTTTGATGCAATCGGGTTCGTGTACCCCGACTACCATTATCCAGTGCGGGGGCAGAAAAGGAAAGGTACAGTTTCTGCGAAAGAAACTGCTCCAGCTGCTCCTATCAAGCCAGCGCCGAAGAGAAAAAGGGTGAAAGTTCTCACACACCGGCCACGTTACATTGAACTAGCCACAGTGCCTGAATTCGGCAGCGGAGCATCTTCAGCCCCCGAAGCTAAGGAATCAACTTCGTTGCTCGGAGCCAGAGAGCTGGCCGAAGTGCCAATTACAAAAGAATTGGAAGAACCAAAGACTCTGTTACCAGAAATCAAAGAGGTGGCCGAAGCTCCATCGACAGAAAAGATGGAAGAAGCAAAAGCATCAACTGAGGGAACGAAAATATCAGAAATTTTGAGTCCCTCAGAGGAAATTAAAGCAACAAAAATTAAAAAGGGGCCAACGGCGACCCCAAAAAGAAAAAGAATGGTTAATGTGTTAGATGTTTTGGAAACAATTAAACTTCCAAGCACAATCCCGAAGAAGACTGCTGAAACTTCTGAGGGGCTTGCTGAAGTATCCGTTGCTGAGGCTCCGAAGCAACAAACTGAAGTTGGAACCGGGCTTTCAGAACCAACCAAGGTAATACCTTTGGAAGCAGAAGAAACAAAAATTGCAAGGGCAACTGAAGAAATGAAAATGTCAGAGCCTACTTTGGTCGAAGAAATTGATACTGCTGTCCCCGAAGCAACTTCCAAAATATACGATTATATTGTGCGTCATGCTTCGGGGAAAAAGTTATCGGAAGAAGAAATTTTTGAAGCTAATCACTATGCCAAAGAATTGAAATATCCTAAGGGGGCACTAGTGTTCAATGGGACTGACGAAGAGGATTTCCTATACTGCCTCCCAGACAATAAAGAATTATCCGTCTGTCGGGAGATGTCTAGAAGTATGGGGTTTCCGAAGCTTGAGGCTGGATTATGTGCTATGACGAAGGAGGATCTTGCGGATAGTCTTGCGTACAATAGCCTGAAGGTATGAGAATTGGATGTTTACAAATTTTATAATTCGTAGCTCATTCTTTTGTTCTTATACCAACCTTTTTACATATAGGGTTTAATTCTAAGCAACGCATTGAGAGCACAAAAGAGTGCCGAAGATGAGAGCTATGAAATTGCGTTCAACAACCTACGATCAGAAGTTATTAAACTGAGAAATGAAGCTCTGGAAAAGGATAAAATTCTGCTCACATTGGTGGACAAGGTAAAGAAGGACGAAGCTACCTCAAAGGCCCAGGCCGAAGCCCAAAGACGTGAAATTAAAGATCTTTAGAAACAGCTAGCTAGAGCTAAAGAAGAGCGTATACTTGAAGAAACAAAACGCGAGCTTAGTGATCAACTGGCGAATCATTTAGAGATGAGTATTAAAGAGCTTCGTGCATCCCAGAGGAAATGTTATGTTAAATCCGTAGAGTGCGTCAAAAAGATAAAATCTAGCTTCGCCAGCGTTGGCGCATTCTCTAGTGAAGAGAATTTTTCAAGAGGCAATCCTGAAGGCCCAATGGAGTGGATCAGTCATGAAGCAGAGGCCTTCGAGGAAATTTTGAATAGTCGTGGTGACATTTGCGCTTTTTCGGGTGCTAGGGGGATTGCTGCTGTTTTGGAGAGGAAAGGCTGCGAGCATGTAAAATCCCTAGCGCAGTCCGAAGCTACCTTGTCTTCTGAAGACATTAAAGACCCCTCACCCGAAGCAAGCATGGTTGGTGGGAAATTCTTCACCGATATCTGGGATAACGGCGGCCGAGAATCGGTGCAAGAAATTATTCAAAGGAGTGAAAAAGGCATCCACGATGCTAGAAAAATAGCGGAAGCTACCGAAAAAAGTACAGAGCCCGAAGGGCAAATAGGTATTAATTAGTGGTTTTTATTATGCTGTAATTTTTAATTCCAGACTCTGCTCTCGGTTTGTAATAGTAATATAGTCGTATCTTTTCTTCCCCCAGAACCTGCTGAGACATTTCCAGGCCCCCACCCGAAGGGGGACGATGAAATTAGAAAAATGGCTGAAGCCATTATGGACAAGGTTGTCAACCAACTATTGAACGAAGCTGCAGAGATAGTACTTAAAGAGGATTAAGTGCTATTGTAGAAACATTTGAAGCGTAAAGATGTGTAATATATTGTAACTTTAAATGTAATATATAATCTATTTATAGTTTAATTCTTTATGATGCATGAAACTTTGCATACATACCGCTTTTTGAGCCTTCGGCGAAAAAACACCTTCCCTTCTTTTCATGCTTCGTGAAGAAAATCCTTTCTATATCTCAGGAATGTCCAAGCTTCGTGAAATATTTTCCGAAGCTATAAAAAAGTTTTGTGTTGCGTTTCCGATGTGGCTACACTTCATCTCGATTTGTCTTGTGCCTTAGCACGATTTTCTCTTTTCCAAAATATGTTCCGCAAGTCAACACTGTATTCCCTTCTTGTTCCAGATGCATTATGCTGTATGATGCTTATGTTATGCAAAAATGATGTGATGATGTTATGCCATGCAAAATGATATTTGTGCCACAGATATATATCCCTGTAATAAAGCAAAAAAACTTTTTATATCAGCGCTGACTTTTCGCTGTAAGCCTCCCTTAGGAGCTTCTTCGCCTTTTACTTTCAGCAGAATCAGCGTTTATTTTTCGCTGTAAGCCTCCCTTAGGAGCTTCTTCGCCTTTTACTTTCAGCGGAATCAGCGTTTATTTTTCGCTGTAAGCCTCCCTTAGGAGCTTCTTCGCCTTTTACTTTCGGCGGAATCAGCGCTTATTTTTCGCTGTAGGTTTAGAAAACTTACACTGCGCTCCCTTAGGAACGACTTTTTACTGTTTCGAACAATTTGTACTGTGTGCGTTAGATCAAGTTTTTGGTAATTCAAGGGTCCTCCAAATTAGTATAAGTTCGTATGCTTCGGCAACTCAAGCCTATGGAAAAAACATATTTTTATTATAGTAGAAAACGAAAGTATTACAGGGAATTGAAATTCAATAAAAGACATTTAAACTCTTCATAATTGTTTCTTATTGACAAAAGGGTAATAGTGAATGTAGAAGATGCAAAAGAACTGCTGTTGAGGTAGGATATTTGTCAATAAATGTGCTTCGACTCTGGCACCGTGCTGTTGACTGTGCGAGCTTCGAACCCCTCTCTGAAATCCCTCTGAAGATGATTGTGCTGACTCCCTTCTGGTTGTTGTCCTCGCTGGGTCGGCGGTGGCAGTGGAGGTTGCTGCCAAGATGCTTGGGGTTGGCTCGCCGAAGCAACAGAAGCTGTAGGGTGGTTGTCTACATATTCTGGAATGTAAGGTGAATGATACGAAGCAGTATGCATGACCTGCTTCAGCTGACTCTGTTGCGCTGCTGCTTCCGCTATTTCCTTCTGCTTCTGGATGGTAACATGGCACATCCTGGTAGTATGGCCCTTGTCTTCACCACAGAATAGGCAATATATTTTTCTTGGCTGGTCTCCAAACCTTCCCCCGAAGCCCCTGGCGCCTCTGCCCCTTTGAGCTGGCGGCCGAAAAGAACTCTGCTATTGGGCCGAAGCTTGTGAAGAGTGTTGTGGCCTTTGCTGCTGGCTCCCTCGGTCATCAGTTTGAGCAGAGTTATGGATTGACCTAACATGCCTCGGGTGAAATCTTCCTCCGAAGCCCCTGGTCATTTCAGAGAACCTGAATGCTTCCTCCCTTCTTTGGCGGAAGTCATTGTCAGCTCGAATGTATTCGTCCATCTTCTAGAGCAGCTTCTCCAACGTTTGTGGTGGCTTCCTGGCGAAGTACTGCGCTGATGGTCCCGGCCGAAGCCCCTTAATCATGGCCTCAATGACAATTTCATTGGGCACTGTTGGCGCTTGTGCCCTCAGGCGCAGAAACCTCCGGACATACGCCTGAAGGTACTCTTCATGGTCCTGGGTACACTGGAAGAGAGCGTGAGCGGTGACTGGCTTCGTCTGAAACCCTTGGAAACTAGTTATCAGCATATCCTTCAACTTCTGCCAAGAAGTGATTGTCCCTGGCCGAAGAGAAGAGTACCAAGTCTGGGCGACGCTCCTGACGGCCATGACGAAAGATTTTGCCATGACTGCCGTATTGCCACCATACGAAGATATGGTTGCTTCATAGCTCATTAGGAATTGCTTCGGGTCTGTGTGACCGTCATACATGGGGAGCTGGGGTGGCTTGTAAGACTGTGGCCATGGTGTAGCCTGCAATTCTGTTGAGAGAGGAGAAGCATCATCAAAAGCAAAGTTTCCATGATGGAAATCTTCATACCAGTCATCCTCATTGTGGAAGCCTTCCTGATGAAGCTCTCTGCGTGGAGGCCTTCGGCTTTGATCATCTTGAACAAGATGACGAACCTCCTCAGAAGCTTCGTCTATCTGTCTCTAAAGATCAGCTAGACGAGTCATCTTCTCCTTCTTGCGTTGCACCTGTTGCTGAAGGATCTCCAGGTTTTGGATCTCCTGATCCAGGTCATCCTCCGGAGGTGTTGGACTAACAGCCTTCCTCTTCTGGCTTCGGGCCTCTCTGAGAGAAAGGACATCCTGATTGGGATCCAGCGGCTGTAAAGTACCAGCCCCTGTCGCTGAAGCTTTTTTCGGCGGCATGACGAAGGTGATGCTTGCCGAAGTTGTTCAAAACTCAAGAAATGGAAGTGAGTTCACCGGAGGTGGGCGCCAATGTTGGCGACTTGTTCTCAAATGCTAGGAATTAAGAACAAGGCAACACAAAAATGTTAAATGTTAATATCCTTCGCCCTTCGAAGCATTATTTCCCTAAGGATATAATGATTTTTGGACGAAGGTTATGAAGGACATACCTTCATCAGCATAAAATATAATAATGAAGAAGGAATCATATGAAGCATATAAGTTAACATGAATGATTATGTATCATTGACAAATCATTTCTATTTTATTATGATGGAAGAATAGAAATGATATCAAATTACAAATGTACCTTCAGCTTGTGAGAAGGTAAAAGTACAAGTGTGACGCAAAAGTCAATGCCAAATCAGCGTGAACAGTACAGGAATACTGTTCACCTATTTATAGGCACGGGTCGCAGCCCATGCAAAATTACATTAATACCCATTACTTTTAACAATAACCCTATAGTAATTCTTCGAGGTCTAATTTGGCTTTTCATCTTTAAGTCGGTTTCCCTTTTCTGCCGTTATGCCGAAGCTTTTCTGCATATAGCTTCGTGATCGTCTTATCCTTCGTCGTGATCACCTTTCGTCCCAGTCAAGCTTCGTCTTTAACCGTGCTTTTGTATACCCGCAATCTAACTTCGAAGGTACCTGTTTGCATATTTCTCTTGGAAAACATTGTTAAATCATGTTTTTGAGGACCTTCCAAAGCCGAAGGCCCCCAACATCTATTATATGTTTTCTCCTTGATCGCTATTTATGCTTGTCTCTTGAAGTAACATGTAGCACATGGAGAGTTTGAATTAAATCAAGAGTTTAATTTGATGCAATTGCCAAGGAGGGTTTTGAGTATATAATTCAAGTAAACTCTGTTCGTCCTAACTGCTATTATTGGCATTTTTGCGTCTTGCTTCCCAATTGTGATACCTTTTGAATTCTCTCCTTTTTCTGTTGGATTTAAGCAAGATGCCATAAATCAAACATATGAAAGGCCGGTCAAAGCTGCTTAAGATTAATAGCAACCTAATTTAGTTATGTTTGAGATTAATAGCAGCCTAATAGCAAACATATGAAAGGGTGTTGTTTTTGGCTAATAGTAGCCTAATAGCAAACATATGAAAGGTCAGTAAAATTTTTACCTTGCTTCTTTAGCTTGGCTCAGTCTGCTTATGTTTCAGATTATCTTGCAATAGTTGGGTGTTGTTTTTGGCTGAGTTAGAAGCCCCGTCCAGGTCGGCTCAGGCTGCTTAAGTTTTAGATTCTCCTGCAACCATTAGGCGTTGTTTTTGGCTGAGTTAGAAGCTCCGTCCAGGTCGGCTCAGGCTGCTTATGTTTCAGATTCTCCTACAGCCATTAGGCATTGTTTTTGGCTGAGTTAGAAGCTCCGTCCAGGTCGGTAGAGCCTGCTTATCTTGCACATTCTCTTGCTCTCACCAAGCACTATGTAATTTTGCCATGGTTTAACCATCTGATTAACAACATGCTTATGGATTATGTGTGAGTTACTCTATCAATGCAACATTCAACTACTTTTGCAAGTTCATTTTAGTATATTTCCCATCTCATGGCAAATTCTGCTAATTGTAATTGTTTCAATCATTGGGATACCTTGTGAGGCTTAATCCATAAAGATGACACAATTGGAATGAAAATACTTACGTACATGTACATTTCTTTTCTTTTACTTAACTTACCCTTTTATCTGTTAAATCATACTTCAATGTTTTTCATCTCCTTTTCCGTGCCTTTATATGATCTATAGACAACCTAAACAGCCTATTTGAACCATGTAGAACAATGGAACCAGCGAAGAAATATATATAATGAAGGCTACCTGAAGTGCAGCAAAAAATAGTGATGGGAAATATCCAAAGTCCCCCATAAAAAGTAAGATCCTACAACGTCATAATACATAACCACATACTGTGGTACAAACAAATTTACACAAACAAAAGTATTTAGCTCTTCTAAGAAGTTCTTTATTCTAAATGTCGTTTGTAGATCCAAAGCCAAAAGGAATTATTTTTATCTACACATTCTTTCATTATATGATTTTCTTCATGTTCATATTCCTACAACGTCATAATTTTTGTTTGCTATTATTATTTTGGAAATGAGTATGTGTTGTATGACATTTCTTTTTCAATCTCTTTACAAGTTGCGGGAACACACAAACCAGAGAGCTTTCACACCTTTTGTCTGTGATGCGAGCGAGACTCATGAGTGCTCAAGAAGCCAGGAGTACAAGACTGCAATGCATAAAATGCTTCAGGTGGACTAAACAGAGTATAGTTAGTGGTGACAAATACAAAGAGGTTTGTACATAGACCATCATGTTTCTTTGCAATGGTGACAAATACAAGACTGTAATGTTCTAGGATAGGAAGTATAAACAATAAATACAGTTTGTAAGGTTGCAGTGATGTAATAGGTAGTTAATCTAATTTTATGCATGTCTTGTTCTCATGTCAATTTCTTTGTAATGACTATTAGGTCTTCCATAAGGTTTTTGTAACATGAATTTAGTTTACTTGAAGTAAGCAATCTTGTATCACTTAAGTGGTGTTCCAGTAGATAAGTAAGGAGGTATATTGGTATATTTGTGGGTTTAGGTTCTGTAAGTTATTAATCAATCTTTGGCAGAAAACACAGAAACACATTTTTTCTTTGAGCTACTTAACTTTTATAGTTATAAGTATTTATGATACTTATGCTAATTGATTGTGCATTGTGCTCTCATTGTCTCATTATAAGTGTTCAATATATAATCTTATGTAATCTCTATAGAAAAATTGTCATGTTCAATTCCATGGTATGCATATGCTTGTTTGATGCAAAAAAAGAGATCAAAGCTGCTTTTTTCAACATTAGCTCTTAGCTGCTTCTCCAACTCTATTATGAGTCTTGACATATTTTCCATGACCGGTTTTAGATTCTGGAGAAAAGTGACTACACCGCTATCAGTGGGAACCCTACATAAAGAAGTTAGATGCTCACTTGAGTACTTAACATAATGTCATTATGAGTTGTTTTTTATGGAACTTTCATGGTGCTCAATTCTATCATCCTTTCCAGGGCACAGAAAAATATCTTGCTTAACATAATGTCATTATGAGTTGTTTTTGATAGAAATTTTATATATCATAGTGATGTTTGTTGTTCCGTTTCTATGTTTCATACAAATTTTTTACTACCGTCGTAACGCACAGGCACATAGGTAGGTCCATACGACTGAAGCTTCAACTCAACTCACAACACAAAAGGAACGCCGTATCAGGCCCAAACACTGGTAACAAAGCATGAGGCCAGTGTCACAGGCAGCCCGTCAATCTCCTCCCACGGGCCACGAGCCCACGACCGACCTTCCAGCGCCTCTGCCCGCACGCGGTCACGCCTATAAAGCTTTGCCTCCTCGCTAGGGTTTCTTTCTTCCTCCCCTCTTACAGCCGCCGCCGCCGCATCCCAGCCTCCATCACCGTTTCCGTCTCGCTGCCATGGGTAAGCCACACTCCCCTCTTCACTGTTCGCTGCCTCCTCGTGCGTGCGCTGACCGGGTATGTCGCGTGCGTTGCTATGCTGCAGGTAAGGTGCACGGATCGTTGGCTCGCGCCGGGAAGGTCCGCGGGCAGACCCCCAAGGTGGCGAAGCAGGACAAGAAGAAGAAGCCCCGCGGCCGCGCGTACAAGAGGATGCAGTACAACCGCCGCTTCGTCACCGCCGTCGTCGGCTTCGGCAAGAAGCGCGGGCCCAACTCCTCCGAGAAGTAGGCGCCACTCGGCTCGTACCGGTTCCTCATCCTTCCCGCTCTCCGTATGCTTATGCTCTTGATGGTACTAGTTTCGTTGTTCGCAAGCAGAGGAAGAACCTTCTGTAGATTCGGTTTTGTTGTCCATGTGCTCAGATGGGAACTTGAGATTGTATGAATTTGAGATATGGTGATATGAGCTGATGATTTTTATTATGCTTATTGTTGCTCCTCTGAGCTGTCTTTTTTGAACGCTATCCAAATAAATTTGAAACAAGATTGCTGATGCGTATGTACTAGGTTCAGGTAGTTGTGGATGCAAGTGGATCCGATATGCTTCAGCTATTGGCTGTATCGTGTATGCCATGTTCTGTACGCGAGCCTGATATTTGATTGAAATGCTGGTTCCATGCTAGTTTTAGACTGTAGAAAGTGCACGTCGCAGTGAATCACTTCATTCTACAATTGAACCATGAGTGTCACAAAATCTAAAAATTTCTCACTTCTTTTCAAAATGGTTGGGTGACGTGTCTAATGAAATTGAACACCATAATGTGTTTTAGTTCTCTCCATACTGAAACAAGGAAAAGGGTATATTGAATTAATGCAGTTTGTTTTACTGGAACATATATATGCCTATGTTCTCTCAAGGAATAATGTTGTGTTAGACTTGACGATCCAATGTTAAGATGGTGTTTGGTTTCCCTGACTATAGTTTAGCCTGTCATCGGATGTTTGAATGCTAATAAAGAATATTAAATATAGTTTAATTGCAAAACTAATTATATAGACAACCTATTAAGCCTAATTAGTTCATAAATCGTCCATGCGATACTACAGTTAACATTGTGCTCTATATATTGCTCTTTTACTTAAAAGGTTCTCTATACCAATAGCATAGCGAACACTGTTCATGTGTCTAAATCTAGACTTGTGGGTTCTGTTGTTTTGTATTAACTCTAGCCTATCCCAACTTGTTCAGTACTAAAAGACTTAGTTGTTGTATTTTGCTTGAATATGACGGTTGAGTCTTTGTTCTTCTACATGCCGTGAATTTCACACTATAATTATCTTTTTTATTCACTGTAAAATGGAAAGATGAATGGCAGCATGTTATAGTTTCTGGTGAGTCTGACCTGTGTATCAGTGTATGTGACAACATAATTTGTTGCGGTATGCTGTTATTGACCTCATGGTCTGACTTTGATCCATTTGTGAAAATATGTTCCTGAATTCTTACACGTTCAGTCTTAGGGATGAAAACAGGTACCCGGACAAATCTAATATTTTAAAATAGATAGGTATGAAATGTGATGTTAATCTTTTCTTGTGTTATCTAGCACATTATTATGGATAATAATATTTTTTCATAAATTATTTTCATATATTATTTGCTCTCTAACAAAAAAAGTGTATCCGAATTGTATTGAAATGGATAGAGGATATGAGAGAGATTATTTAGAGTTGCTGAATCCGTAGAGAGATGACAAGTCTCTCTAAAATTTAGTGTAGGAGTCTCATCCCTATTCAGTCGTAGGTACATTACTTGCCTTGAGGATACTGGTACTGGAGTTAGGGTCGTTTTTGTTTGCCTGTACTGTTGACGGGTCAGCATTCAGCCCCCTAGCTAGTTGCTGGTTTCTACGATGTGTCGTCGTTTGTTAAACGTTCAACCATAAGCTATTTCCCATAATGTATCATGATGATATGAGGTACAATTTAACTCTCTAAGCTCGGTT
The DNA here is from genome assembly GCA_029449295.1 of Zea luxurians. Classification (NCBI taxonomy): domain Eukaryota; kingdom Viridiplantae; phylum Streptophyta; class Magnoliopsida; order Poales; family Poaceae; genus Zea; species Zea luxurians. Next base: position 98,167,875 of record JAOPSE010000005.1, read on the forward strand.
GGATGGAAAGCCAGTGTGGTCAAGTGTTTGGTGTGGTGGAGGTTTATCTTCCTCATCTTATCAGGCTTGAAATCTTTCGTTGGTATGCACCATATGTGGAGCTTTCCTTTATTTGTAATGCGCAAGAATTCTCTAGAACTACTTCAACAATCCTTTCTGCTGATCAGAGCAAATAGCGCATTGAAGCAACTTTGTAACATTAAAAAGGTTTTAAAATACCACATATTCAACAGAATTCTGTACGTTACAATTGTAAACTTATTAAATTCAATTCAAATACCAAGATTATCGGCAATTGCATAGATGTACCAACAACTTACTATTCCTAGTCCATATAAAGTACATTAGAGCTAGTTTAGGAACCTTATTATCCCAAGGGTTTTTATTTTCCCAAGAAAAATTAGTTCCCTTGGAAAAATGAGGTTGGCAACTTCATTTTTCTAAGGAATTCCCAAGGGAAAATGAACTAATTTTCCTTAAAAAAATGAAAATCCCTTAAAAAAAATAAGTTACCAAACTAGTCCTAAAGAGTAAAGACCAAGATTCATCATGTGGAAATTTAATCGTGATAAGGGGTGGGCAAAATACCGGAATCCCGAACCCGGACCCGAATTACCCGAACCCAAAATACCTGATCACAATTTCAGGTAGCAATTATAAGAACCCGAATTTAGTTTGGGTAATGTTACACGGTACTCGAACTACCCGAAATGCAAAGACATGAAGTGGTTTGATGCAATATGAAGCTATTATTTGGAACAAATTAAAATATATTTAGGCTAACTTAATAATTGATTTGTTGTTAATTAATATAAAGACATGATGTGATTTGAAAAACAATTATTTGTTGCTTTAAATGCTACTATAATTCTTTTAAAATAGTTGGTTTTGTCAACTTTGGGTATTTCGGGTAAAACCCGAATCCAAACTCGAAATATCGGGTACCCAAAATTTTAGGTAATATTTTTTTGGACAAAAATTTGGTAGCGGTTTTTTAATACCCGGATTTGTATTTACTTGAATTACGTGATGAGGACATCAACACCAACACGAGCACATCTACACCAGCAGCACCTTCTCCAGCCCAGACACCATCTTCCCCAGTCCAGGCGCCACCCCTTCCACCTGGGCCAGTGACTCGGGCCCGTGCAAGAGAATTGAACTACATCATGTTGTTAAAGAACGAAGGTCCAGAAGAATAGACGACCAGCCCAATTGCGGCCCATAATGGACGACCTAGGGTTGGCCGCCCCTAGGGGCTGCGCCCCCTCTCTATTTATACAGGAGCTGCGCCTCCTTTATTTTCCGAGTTTTGTTTTAGATCTAGCTTTAGCTACTCTCGAGCACGCGCAAATCTGCGCTGTCTTCGTGTATTCAGAACTCCACCCTCGAGTAATAGATTAGATTGCTCGCATCTTTTTCTTGTTCGTTCTTCGATTGCGCACAGGAAACGATCTTCGTGATCAGGCCGATCTCGCATCAGCAAGGTCGGTAACCACAGGGAGTTGGTTCAGCGATTGCATTGGCGCCTCGGGCTTGCTCGTCGTAGTCGGATCGCAAGGGTCATCTTCCACCAAATCGGAATTATCTCTACTCGCTGAAAGATCGGGCACCTCAGCTACATCAATTGGTATCAGATTTCCAGGTTGATCGGTGAGTTTATCGAGTGTTTTTTTTCCTACAGTCCACAAAACCACATAAAAATTCAGGTTAGACCTTATCCCAGCACTTTTATGCGAGTGATGAATGAAGTTCTGAGGCCCTTCATAGGATTGTTTGTGGTTGTTTATTTCGATGATATCCTTATTTACAGCAAATCTAAGAAAGAGCATTTGGAACATTTAAGTGCTGTTTTTGATGCATTGCGTGCCGCCCAGTTATTCGCTAACATGGAAAAATGCATCTTTTGCACACGACGTGTCTCGTTTCTTGGTTATGTTGTTACTCCACAGGGCATTGAGGTGGATAGCAGCAAGATTGCTGCCATTCGGGAGTGGCCTACACCGACGACGGTCACACAAATTCGGAGCTTTCTTGGACTTGCCGGTTTCTACCGCAGATTTGTTCGTGATTTTAGCTCCATTGCAGCGCCTCTACATGAGCTTACAAAGAAAGATGTGCCGTTTGCTTGGAGTGATTCGCAGGAGGAAGCGTTCAGCACTTTGAAAGATAAGTTAACCCAAGCTCCCCTATTGCAATTGCCTGATTTTAATAAAGTATTTGAGCTTGAATGCGATGCTAGCGGTATTGGGCTAGGTGCTGTTTTATTACAAGAAGGAAAACCAGTTGCTTATTTTAGTGAAAAATTAAGCGGTGCTAGTCTGAAATATTCTACTTATGATAAGGAGCTTTACGCGTTAGTGCGCACTTTACATACATGGCAGCACTATCTTTGGCATCGTGAGTTCATAATTCATTCTGATCATGAGGCTTTAAAACATATTCGTACCCAAACAAATCTGAACCGTCGTCATGCTAAATGGGTAGAATTCATTGAGTCTTTTCCTTACATTATTAAACACAAGAACGGGAAGGACAATGTTATTGCTGATGCTTTGTCTCGTCGCTATACCATGCTGTCACAGTTAGATTTTAAAATCTTTGGTTTGCACACTGTAAAAGATCAATATGTTGACGATGCTGATTTTAAAGATGCTTTCGGCCATTGTATTAATGGGAAACCATGGGGCAAATTTCACATACAGGATGGGTTCCTGTTTCGCGCTAACAAGCTGTGTGTTCCAGCTAGCTCGGTTCGTCTTTTGTTGTTACAGGAAGCACATGGAGGCGGTCTCATGGGGCACTTTGGCGTCTACAAGACACATGAGGTGTTGGCTGCCCACTTCTTTTGGCCTCGGATGCGCGCTGATGTTGAGCGCCTTGTTGCACGCTGCACTACTTGTCAGAAAGCTAAGTCACGGTTGAACAACCATGGTTTGTATATGCCTTTGCCTGTTCCTACTTCCCCTTGGATTGATATTTCGATGGATTTTGTTTTGGGATTGCCTAGAACTAAGAAGGGGAGGGATAGCATTTTTGTGGTTGTTGATCGATTCTCCAAAATGGCTCATTTCATACCTTGTCATAAGACTGATGATGCTAGCAATGTTGCTGAATTGTTTTTTAGAGAGATTATTCGTTTGCACGGTATTCCCAATACAATAGTCTCGGATCGTGATGCCAAGTTTCTGAGTCATTTTTGGAGATCTCTGTGGAATAAATTAGGAACTAAATTGCTGTTTAGCACCACTTGTCACCCTCAGACTGATGGTCAAACTGAAGTAGTTAATCGAACTTTGTCTACCATGCTTAGGGCTGTTTTAGACAAAAATTTGAAACGTTGGGAGGATTGCTTACCTCATGTTGAGTTTGCTTATAATCATGCAACACATTCTTCTACAAAGATGTGCCCTTTTCAAATTGTTTATGGTTACATTCCTAGGGCGCCTATTGCTTTGTTTTCGCTTGATGCTACGGACGCCCCACACATAGATGCTCTTGCACATGTTGAACAAATGATTAATCTCCATGAACAAACTCAACAAAACATTGCTGCTGCTAATGCTAAATATCAGATTACTGGTAGTAAAGGCCGGAAACTAGTTACTTTTGAACCTGGTGATATGGTTTGGTTGCATTTGAGAAAGGATCGTTTTCCTACTTTGCGCCGTTCTAAATTGATGCCTCGTGCTGCTGGTCCTTTTAAGGTACTAACCAAGATTAATGATAATGCTTATATCCTTGACCTGCCTGCGGAGTTTGGTGTTTCCACTAGTTTTAATGTTGCAGATTTAAAACCGTATGCGGGAGAAGATGAGGAGTTGCCGTCGAGGACGACTTCAGTTCAAGAAGGGGAGGATGATGAGGACATCAACACCAACACGAGCACATCTACACCAGCAGCACCTTCTCCAGCCCAGGCACCATCTTCCCCAGTCCAGGCGCCACCCCTTCCACCTGGGCCAGTGACTCGGGCCCGTGCAAGAGAATTGAACTACATCATGTTGTTAAAGAACGAAGGCCCAGAAGAATAGACGACCAGCCCAATTGCGGCCCATAATGGACGACCTAGGGTTGGCTGCCCCTAGGGGCTGCGCCCCCTCTCTATTTATACAGGAGCTGCGCCTCCTTTATTTTCCGAGTTTTGTTTTAGATCTAGCTTTAGCTACTCTCGAGCACGCGCAAATCTGCGCTGTCTTCGTGTATTCAGAACTCCACCCTCGAGTAATAGATTAGATTGCTCGCATCTTTTTCTTGTTCGTTCTTCGATTGCGCACAGGAAACGATCTTCGTGATCAGGCCGATCTCGCATCAGCAAGGTCGGTAACCACAGGGAGTTGGTTCAGCGATTGCATTGGCGCCTCGGGCTTGCTCGTCGTAGTCGGATCGCAAGAGTCATCTTCCACCAAATCGGAATTATCTCTACTCGCCGAAAGATCGGGCACCTCAGCTACATCTGAGAGCACCTAGAGGGGGGGGGGTGAATAGGTGATCCTGTAAAAACTTCAAACTTAAGCCACAAACTTGTTAAGTGTTAGCACGATTATTGCCAAGTGGCTAAGGTGAAGTCTCAACAAAACACAATACCACAAGAGATTAAGACAGAGGTGACACGGTGGTTTATCCCGTGGTTCGGCCAAGCCAATGCTTGCCTACTTCCACGTTGTGGCGTCCCAACGGACGAGGGTTGCAATCAACCCCTCTCAAGCGGTCCAAAGACCCACTTGAATACCACGTTGTTTTGTTGTTCCTTTCACTATCCCGTTTGCAAGGAATCTCCACAAATTGGAGTCTCTTGCCCTTACAAGTGTATGATCACAAAGAAAGCACAGAGTAAGGGAGGGAAGCAACACACACAAATCCACAACAAAAGCGCACACACACGGCCAAGACTCGAGCTCGAATGACTATCTCAGAGTTCACACTAGAACAGAGCTCGAATCACTTAGAATCACAAACGAATGCGCAAAGAACTTGTGTGGATGATCAAGAATGCTCAAGAGTTGCTTGTGTGTCTCCTCCATGCGCCTAGGGGCTCCTTTTATAGCCCCAAGGCAGCTAGGAGCCGTTGAGAGCAATTCTGGAAGGCTATCCTGGCCTTCTGTCGTCGGGGGCACCGGACAGTCCGGTGCACACCGGACACTGTCCGGTGCCCGATTTGTTTCCTTTTTTTAGTGCTTCCGACCGTTGGAAGACTGCCGTGGATCTGCGAGCCGTTGGCGCACCGGACAGTCCGGTGCACACCGGACAGTCCGGTGCCGTCTTCCGACCGTTGGCTCGGCCACGTGTCCCGCGCGGATTGCGCGGCCGACCGTTGGCCCTGGCCGACCGTTGGCTCACCGGACAGTCCGGTGCACACCGGACAGTCCGGTGAATTTTAGCCGTACGCCGTCGGCGAATTCCCGAGAGCGGCCAGTTCGAGCCGAGTCAGCCTGGCGCACCGGACACTGTCCGGTGCACACCGGACAGTCCGGTGCTCCAGACCGAGCTGAGCCTTGGCTGCACACAGCCAAGTCTTTCTCTCCCCTTTTCTCTTTTTCTTCTTTCTGTTTCTAACACTTAGACAAATATGTTAGTCCATAAAACCAATGTACTAAGGCTTAGAAACATACCTTTATCTCATGATTTGCACCTTGTTCATCCATGTACACAAATTCATAATTAAACACATGTGTTGGCACTCAATCACCAAAATACTTAGAAATGGCCCAAGGGCACATTTCCCTTTCAATCTCCCCCTTTTTGGTGATTTATGCCAACACAACATAAAGCCACTAGAACAAGTGCAAACTCAATTCAAATAACACTTAAATTTATTTTGAATCAATTTTGGCATATATGGATCATCCTTTGCCACCACTTGGTTTGTTTTTGCAAATCAAACTCAAATCTCTATCTCTAAGTTAAACACACATGTTTAAGCATAAAGAGAGTCATTCAAAAAGAGATTGATCAAGGATTTCAAAAACTCCCCCTTTTTTCCCATAATCAATACTTCTCCCCACAAGAAGCCAACTTTTGACAAGAGAGACAACTTAAGAATTTTGACAAACCAAAACTCTATTCTACTATTTTCAAAATCTCTCAAGTGGTAGCTGATCCATTTATTGCTTTGGCCTTTATTTTCTCCCCCTTTGGCATCAAGCACCAAAACGGGATCAATTGTGGCCCTATAACCCCATTGCCTCACCAAAATCTTCAATTAAGAGCAAATGGCAATAAGAGTTCAGAGATGGACTTGGAATAAGTTACCCTCTCATCGGAGTGCAGTGGAAGTCTTGCATGATCCAAGTCCACCTTTTCCCTTTTAATTCTCCTTTGAGACTAAATCAAACAAACTCAAGCATATGGTTAGTCTCAAAGGGTCAAGTTGCAACACATCTCCCCCTAAACATGTGCATCACATTGCAACGGACTTGTGAGGTCCAGGGAGTGTTTGTACAACTTGAGCACCATAATAAGCAACAAAATGCAGAAGGGAACATGATCAAAAGCATAAATACATGTATGCTACAATTCAATCCAAGTTCCGCGAATCTAAGACATTTAGCTCACTACGCAGCCTGCAAAAGGTCTTCTCATCTAAAGGCTTGGTAAAGATATCGGCTAGCTGGTTCTCGGTGCTAACATAAAACACTTCGATATCTCCCTTTTGCTGGTGGTCTCTCAAAAAGTGATGCCGGATGTCTATGTGCTTTGTGCGGCTGTGCTCAACGGGATTTTCCGCTATTCGGATAGCACTCTCATTATCACATAGGAGTGGGACTTTGCTCAGATTGTAGCCAAAGTCCCTGAGGGTTTGCCTCATCCAAAGTAGTTGCGCACAACACTGTCCTGCGGCAACGTACTCGGCCTCAGCGGTGGATAGGGCAACGGAGGTTTGTTTCTTAGAGTTCCATGACACCAGGGACCTTCCTAAGAATTGGCACGTCCCCGATGTACTCTTCCTATCGACCTTACATCCAGCATAGTCGGAATCTGAGTACCCAATCAAGTCAAAGTTAGACCCCTTTGGATACCAGATCCCGAAGCAGGGCGTAGCGACTAAATATCTAAGAATTCGCTTCACCGCCACCAAGTGACACTCCTTAGGATCGGATTGAAATCTAGCACACATGCATACGCTAAGCATAATATCCGGTCTACTAGCACATAAATAAAGTAGAGATCCTATCATTGACCGGTATGCTTTTTGATCAACGGACTTACCTCCTTTGTTGAGGTCGGTGTGTCCGTCGGTTCCCATCGGAGTCTTTGCGGGCTTGGCGTCCTTCATCCCAAACCGCTTCAGCAGATCTTGCGTGTACTTCGTTTGGGAGATGAAGGTGCCGTCCTTGAGTTGCTTCACTTGGAACCCAAGGAAGTAGTTCAACTCGCCCATCATCGACATCTCGAATTTCTGCGTCATCACCCTGCTAAACTCTTCACAAGACTTTTGATTAGTAGAACCAAATATTATGTCATCGACATAAATTTGGCATACAAACAAATCACCATCACATGTCTTTGTAAAAAGAGTTGGATCGGCTTTCCCAACCTTGAAAGCATTAGCAAGTAAGAAATCTCTAAGGCATTCATACCATGCTCTTGGGGGTTGTTTAAGTCCATAGAGCGCCTTAGAGAGCTTACACACGTGGTCGGGGTACCGCTCATCCTCGAAGCCAGGGGGTTGCTCCACGTACACCTCCTCCTTTATTGGCCCGTTGAGGAACGCGCTCTTCACATCCATTTGGTACAACCTGAAAGAATGGTGAGCGGCATATGCTAGCAAGATACGAATGGACTCTAGCCTAGCCACAGGAGCAAAAGTCTCCTCAAAGTCCAAACCTGCGACTTGGGCATAACCTTTTGCCACAAGTCGAGCCTTGTTCCTCGTCACCACCCCGTGCTCGTCCTGTTTGTTGCGGAACACCCACTTGGTTCCCACAACATTTTGCTTGGGACGAGGCACCAGTGTCCAAACTTCGTTGCGCTTGAAGTTATTGAGTTCCTCCTGCATGGCCAACACCCAATCCGGATCTAGCAAGGCCTCCTCTACCCTGAAAGGCTCAATAGAGGAGACAAAAGAGTAATGCTCACAAAAATTAACTAATCGAGATCGCGTAGTTACTCCCTTGCTAATGTCACCCAAAATTTGGTCGACGGGATGATCCCTTTGAATCATCGCTCGAACTTGGGTTGGAGGTGCCGGTTGCGCTTCTTCCTCCATCACTTGATCGTCTTGTGCTCCCCCTTGATCACACGCCTCCTTTTGATGAACCTGTTCATCGTCTTGAGTTGGGGGATGCACCGTCGATGAGGAAGAAGGTTGATCACGTTCATCCTGTTCCTGTGGCCGAACGTCTCCAATCGCCATGGTTCGTATAGCGGCCGTCGGAACATCTTCTTCATCTACATCATCACAATCAACAACTTGCTCTCTTGGAGAGCCATTAGTCTCATCAAATACAACGTCGCTAGAGACTTCAACCAAACCCGATGATTTGTTGAAGACTCTATACGCCTTTGTATTTGAATCATAACCTAATAAAAACCCTTCTACAGCTTTGGGAGCAAACTTAGAATTTCTACCCTTCTTCACTAGAATGTAGCACTTGCTCCCAAATACACGAAAGTACGATACATTGGGTTTGTTACCGGTTAGTAGCTCATACGAAGTCTTCTTGAGGAGTCGATGAAGGTAGACCCTGTTGATGGCGTGGCAAGCCGTGTTCACGGCTTCCGACCAAAAGCACTCGGGGGTCTTGAACTCTCCAAGCATCGTCCTCGCCATATCGATTAGCGTCCTGTTCTTCCTCTCTACCACACCATTTTGCTGTGGTGTGTAGGGAGCGGAGAACTCGTGCTTGATCCCTTCCTCCTCAAGAAACTCCTCCACTTGAAGGTTCTTGAACTCGGACCCGTTGTCGCTCCTTATCTTCTTCACCTTGAGCTCAAACTCATTTTGAGCTCTCCTGAGGAAGCGCTTGAGGGTCCCTTGGGTTTCAGACTTATCCTGCAAAAAGAACACCCAAGTGAAGCGGGAAAAGTCATCAACAATAACTAAACCATACTTACTTCCTCCTATGCTTAGATAGGCGACGGGTCCGAAGAGGTCCATATGCAGCAGCTCCAGAGGTCTTGACGTGGTCATCACATTCTTGCTGTGATGTGCTCCTCCAACTTGTTTACCTGCCTGACAAGCTGCACAAGGTCTATCTTTTTCGAAATAAACATTGGTTAGACCTATCACGTGTTCTCCCTTTAGAAGTTTGTGGAGATTCTTCATCCCCACATGTGCTAAGCGGCGATGCCACAGCCAGCCCATGCAAGTCTTAGCCATTAAGCATGCATCTAGACCGGCCTCTTCTTTTGCAAAATCAACTAAATAAAGCTTGCCGTCTAGTACACCCTTAAAAGCTAGTGAACCATCACATCTTCTAAAGACAGACACATCTACATTTGTAAATAAACAATTATATCCCATTTGACATAATTGACTAACAGATAGCAAATTATATCCAAGACTCTCCACTAAGAATACATTTGAAATAGAATGCTCATTAGAAATTGCAATTTTACCTAACCCTTTTACCTTGCCTTGATTCCCATCACCGAATATAATTGAATCTTGGGAATCCTTATTCTTGACGTAGGAGGTGAACATCTTCTTCTCCCCCGTCATATGGTTTGTGCATCCGCTGTCGATAATCCAGCTTGAACCCCCGGATGCATAAACCTGCAAGGCAAATTTAGGCTTGGGTCTTAGGTACCCAACTCATGTTGGGTCCTGCAAGGTTAGCACAAATGTCTTTAGGGACCCAAATGCAAGATTTATCTCCCTTGCATCTAGCCCCTAATTTCCTAGCAACTACCTTCTTACCCTTTCTACAAATAGCAAAGGGAGCATTACAAGCATAATAAATGGTAGAAGGTTCATTCACTACTTTCCTAGGAGCATGAATAACATTCTTTCTAGGTACATGAGCAATATATCTCCTAGGCATATGTACAACATTTCTCCTACACATATCTCTACCATGATTATAAGAAGAACTAGAAGCAAACATTGCATGTGAATCAAAATGATTATAAGCATTTCTAGCATGTCTCCTATCATAATACATAAAAGCATGGTTCTTTTTAGCACTATTAGCCATAGGGGCCTTCCCTTTCTCCTTGACGAAGACGGGAGCCTTATGGCTTGTTAAGTTCTTGGCTTCCCTCTTGAAGCCAAGCCCATCCTTAATTGAGGGGTGTCTACCAACCGTGTAGGCATCCCTTGCAAATTTTATTTTATCAACTTCATTCTTGCTAGTCTTAAGTTGGGCATTAAGACTAGCCACTTCATCATTTAATTTGGAAATTAGAACTAGGTGTTCACTACAAGCATTAACATCAAAATCCTTACACCTAGTACAAATTTCAACATGTTCAACACAAGAATTTGATTTACTAGCTACTTCTAGTTTAGCACTTAAATCAATATTAACACTTCTTAAGGTAGAAATGGTTTCATGACAGGAAGATATTTCACTAGAAAGCATTTCATTTCTTTTCACTTCTAAAGCATATGATTTTTGTGCCTCCACAAACTTATCATGTTCATCATACAATAAATCTTCTTGCTTTTCTAAAAGCCTATCCTTTTCATTCAATGCATCAATCAATTCATTGATTTTATCTATCTTAGATCTATCTAAGCCCTTGAACAAGCAAGAATAATCTATATCATCATCACTAGACTCACTATCACTAGAAGAAGCATAAGTGGAGTCTTTAGTACTTACCTTCTTCTCTCTTGCCATAAGACAAGTGAGACGCTCGTTGGGGAAGAGAGCCGATTTGTTGAAGGCAGTGGCGGCGAGTCCTTCATTGTCGGAGTCGGAGGAGGAGCAATCCGAGTCCCACTCCTTTCCTAGATGCGCCTCGCCCTTTGCCTTCTTGTATGCCTTCTTCTTCTCTCTCTTGTTCCCCTTTTCCTGGTCACTTTCATTATCGGGACAGTTAGCAATAAAATGACCAAGCTTACCGCATTTGAAGCACGAGCGCTTTCCCTTGGTCTTGGTCTTGCTTGGCTGCCCCTTGCGACCATTTAGCGCCGTCTTGAATCTTTTAATGATGAGAGCCATCTCTTCATCATTAAGGCCAGCCGCCTCAACTTGCGCCACCTTGCTAGGTAGCGACTCCTTGCTCCTCGTTGCCTTTAGAGCAATGGGTTGAGGCTCGTGGAGTGGTCCGTTCAACGCGTCGTCGACGTATCTTGCCTCCTTGATCATCATCCGCCCGCTCACGAATTTTCCAAGTACTTCCTCGGGCGTCATCATCGTGTACCTGGGATTCTCACGAATATTGTTCACGAGATGAGGATCAAGTACGGTAAAGGACCTGAGCATTAGGCGGACGACGTCGTGGTCCGTCCATCGCGTGCTCCCGTAGCTTCTTATCTTGTTGATAAGGGTCTTGAGCCGGTTGTACGTTTGCGTTGGCTCCTCGCCCCTTATCATTGCGAACCGTCCAAGCTCGCCCTCCACCAACTCCATCTTGGTGAGTAAGGTGACGTCATTCCCCTCATGAGAAATCTTGAGGGTGTCCCAGATTTGCTTGGCGTTGTCCAAGCCGCTCACCTTATGATATTCATCCCTGCACAAGGAAGCTAGAAGAACAGTAGTAGCTTGTGCATTTTTATGAATTTGTTCATTAATGAACATGGGACTATCCGAACTATCAAAGTGCATTCCACTCTCTACAATCTCCCATATACTAGGATGGAGAGAGAATAGGTGACTACGCATTTTGTGACTCCAAAATCCGTAGTCCTCTCCATCAAAGTGTGGGGGCTTGCCAAGTGGAATGGAGAGCAAATGAGAATGTGAACTTTGCGGAATACGAGAGTAATCAAAGGAAAAGTTCGAATTAACCGGTTTTCTCCTCTCGTAGTCGTTGTTGTCCTCATCCTTTTGGGAAGAAGTAGACTCGTCGCTGTCGTAGTAGATGATCTCCTTGATGCGCCTGGTCTTCTTCTTCTTCCCTTCCTTTCGTCTTTGACCCGAGCCGGAGTCGGTAGGCTTGTCGTCCTTCGGCTCATTGACGAAGGTCTCCTTCTCTTTGTCGTTGATCACTATACCCTTCCCCTTAGGATCCATCTATTCGGGCGGTTAGTCCCTTTGTGAATAGAACGGCTCTGATACCAATTGAGAGCACCTAGAGGGGGGGGGTGAATAGGTGATCCTGTAAAAACTTCAAACTTAAGCCACAAACTTGTTAAGTGTTAGCACGATTATTGCCAAGTGGCTAAGGTGAAGTCTCAACAAAACACAATACCACAAGAGATTAAGACAGAGGTGACACGGTGGTTTATCCCGTGGTTCGGCCAAGCCAATGCTTGCCTACTTCCACGTTGTGGCGTCCCAACGGACGAGGGTTGCAATCAACCCCTCTCAAGCGGTCCAAAGACCCACTTGAATACCACGTTGTTTTGTTGTTCCTTTCACTATCCCGTTTGCAAGGAATCTCCACAAATTGGAGTCTCTTGCCCTTACAAGTGTATGATCACAAAGAAAGCACAGAGTAAGGGAGGGAAGCAACACACACAAATCCACAACAAAAGCGCACACACACGGCCAAGACTCGAGCTCGAATGACTATCTCAGAGTTCACACTAGAACAGAGCTCGAATCACTTAGAATCACAAACGAATGCGCAAAGAACTTGTGTGGATGATCAAGAATGCTCAAGAGTTGCTTGTGTGTCTCCTCCATGCGCCTAGGGGCTCCTTTTATAGCCCCAAGGCAGCTAGGAGCCGTTGAGAGCAATTCTGGAAGGCTATCCTGGCCTTCTGTCGTCGGGGGCACCGGACAGTCCGGTGCACACCGGACATTGTCCGGTGCCCGATTTGTTTCCTTTTTTTAGTGCTTCCGACCGTTGGAAGACTGCCGTGGATCTGCGAGCCGTTGGCGCACCGGACAGTCCGGTGCACACCGGACAGTCCGGTGCCGTCTTCCGACCGTTGGCTCGGCCACGTGTCCCGCGCGGATTGCGCGGCCGACCGTTGGCCCTGGCCGACCGTTGGCTCACCGGACAGTCCGGTGCACACCGGACAGTCCGGTGAATTTTAGCCGTACGCCGTCGGCGAATTCCCGAGAGCGGCCAGTTCGAGCCGAGTCAGCCTGGCGCACCGGACACTGTCCGGTGCACACCGGACAGTCCGGTGCTCCAGACCGAGCTGAGCCTTGGCTGCACACAGCCAAGTCTTTCTCTCCCCTTTTCTCTTTTTCTTCTTTCTGTTTCTAACACTTAGACAAATATGTTAGTCCATAAAACCAATGTACTAAGGCTTAGAAACATACCTTTATCTCATGATTTGCACCTTGTTCATCCATGTACACAAATTCATAATTAAACACATGTGTTGGCACTCAATCACCAAAATACTTAGAAATGGCCCAAGGGCACATTTCCCTTTCAACATCATTACGTGACTCGAATATTTCAGTAACCCGAATGCCTAGGCCTAGGTACAAAGCTTCTTGCCTCAGCCACGAGACCACCCACTTGGCGCCCCTTGTTAGGCAACGTCCCAGCCAAAGCCAATATGGTTGGCCTAGTGCCACTATAGCACATGAATGTAGTCTTTAACATTAAAGCCATTTAGACCGAACAAAAAAAGATGAGAAGGGAGAGAAAAGTTAAACTAGTTGTCCAAAACACACCATTTAAAAGGATCACAATGTCCAAGAGGGGGTGGTTGAATTAGGCTTTTCTAATTTTCTTGGAAAAGATTAAATCCTAAACAATAGTCCAATTTCACCCAACTACTTAGCTAGATCACAAAAGCTAGGAAACTACAAGCAAACCCTAAGTCATCATGGCAAATACTAGGAATGCAAATACACAAAGTAAAATTACTTAAAGTAATTATGAAATGAAAAGAAAGGGCAAGAAAACTCTTCCAATTTTTTCCAAGGTATTGGAGAGTCGGCACTCTTCACTAGTTCTCGTTGGAGCACCCGCGCAAGGGTATCACCCCCTTAGTCCTTGTAAGCACCAAGTGCTCACTATGAGGTGCTCATTTACTTCTCCGGCGAGGTGGATCTCTCACGACCGTGAACAAACTTGAGCCAGGTTACCAACAAATTCTCCGAGGTGATCACCACACTCCAATTGTACCGAGCCGTCTAGGTGATGCCTATCACCAAAAGTAATAAGCCACAAACTTTCACTTGACCAAGAGAAGCCTAATAATGTGGTGTGTGCTCTAGGTGGCTCTCATGTGCACTAATGAGGTCCTAATGCAAGATTGTGACTTTACTAATCACCTCACTATGCAATGTAGACTTGCATGCTCAAAGCAATGAATACTAGGTTGTCGGGGGTAGCAAGACATTCAATATGGCTGATTGCGTAGAACGACCTTCTTGCTAGCATACTTGGAGAGCAATTTGTAACACCCTAAAATATTGGCTTGGAGATTAGGAAAGTCTTCAAAATGTTTTTTAAATGATTTTTATAAGGATTTTATTAGCCTTAAAATTATTCTCTTAAATTAAACAACTAGTACTTTTAAATCCAATTATTCAAAGCCATACGTAGGTCTTGAAACTGGAATTTGAATTTCAAATTAACTAGAATACATAAGTTTTGCAACAATTCATATGTGTGAATTATTAACAATACTCAAAGGAATGAAATACTTAAATATACTTTGCATTCATGTTGGAGTTTTTGTTGGTGCATTTAAATAGAGTTTGAATTTTAAAACTAGATTTAAATTGAACTTAAAGTTTGAAATTGGAGAAATAAAATAGAAAGAATTGGGTGTCATCTAATTTCTCTTTTAGGCAAGGTCGCAATCCATTAAAACCAGACCTGCTAGCTGTTTTTCCGTGACATGGATCTAAAAGCATCGGTTTCTAGTGTCTCGAAACCTCCGGATATAGTCATTAACCGATTCTTCGGGGCCCTGCCGGACTAAAGCTAAATTAGCTAATTCTAATTCATGTTCTCCTGAGAAAAGTGTTTATAAAATTTCTGCTCTAATTCTTCCCAAGAGTTAATATAGTTAGGTGGCCGAGCTGCGTACCACGCGAATATGGTATTAGTAAGGAACAACGAGAACAAACGAACACGGTAGGCTTCTATATCAGCCAATTCTCTCAAATGTGACAAGAATTGGCTTATATGTTCGTGTGTGCTTTTCCTGCCTTCACCGGAAAATTTAGAGAAGTATGGTATCCTAGACCCCTGTGGATATGGCACGGCTTTGAATCGGTGGCTATAATGCTTCCGATACGATTACCCTGTGCCTGACACACTAACACTGAGTTTGTCTCTGAACATCCCGGCCACCTCGTCTATGATCTTTTCTGCCACGTTTGGTGACCATCCATTAAGCTTGAGGTGACAATCTCAGGTCGCCTGACATTATTTTGTCAGCTTTCCTCCTAGGGATGTTCTAAATGTGTGTTAGATGTACTATTAGTGACACCCCCTCCTGCCCTATATCTCTCGGGCTCTCTGTTGGCCGAAGAATATTCGGTCTTGTGCATGAGAGAGGGCATGTCATGATTATAATTTACTGCCGGCGGGGTAGCGTAGTGTTGCTGCG
This sequence comes from Zea luxurians, assembly GCA_029449295.1. Taxonomy (NCBI): domain Eukaryota; kingdom Viridiplantae; phylum Streptophyta; class Magnoliopsida; order Poales; family Poaceae; genus Zea; species Zea luxurians. The sequence continues at coordinate 98,183,461 of JAOPSE010000005.1, forward strand.
ATGGGTGCAAAAACTGTGCATTTTGTGCAGCCCCTGGTTCTGCGTACGCATACCCGGACGGTCCGATGTAAGGGTTCGGACGGTCCGCGACCGGGCCGAACTGTCTGAGGGTATATCCGGACTATTCGGCCGTATATGGTGTTACCTAGGTAGTTTCATACCTGGACCGTCCGTCATAAGGGCCCAGATCGTCCGCGATCGGGTCGAATGGTCTAGGTTGTACCCGGATGATCTGGCCATGTATGGCGCGACTTGGGCGGTCTACGCGTGGAATCGCGTAGAATACGTTGGTCCGGCGAAATACGCCGGTCGGTCCATGACATATCTAGACGGTCCGGTGTAAGATGTCGGACGGTCTGTGATAGGGCCAAATTGTCCAGGGTTGTACTAGGATGATCCGGTCATGTATGGCGCGACCTGAGTGATCCGTGCGTGGGCGTGTGTAAGGTCGGACGGTCCAGGGAAACACGCCGGACGGTCCATGATGTAGCTGGACTGTCCGAGAAGACTCTCAGATGGTCCAACTTTATCTAGAGCCTGTCGTGTGCCTGGTGGCGGCGGCTATGATGGTGACACAAACATGTGCATCGGCATACCATATGATGGTTGGGCCAAGGGTGACCCATTTGTAGCCAATGTGTTAGGCGCGGGTGGCTCCGTATTTGACTCACGCGAGGGAAAGATAGGGGCAGTCGATTTCTCGTATGAGCGCATATACCTTTTAATAGATTTGTCTACATATTGCTTTAATTGGTCTCGTCGTGGTTCCATGAAAGCCGTAAGAGATAGATCTGGAGCACTTACAGCAGGAGCCTGAAGCCGAGGTAGGAGAGATTTCATATCGATTTCCCCTTGATGGATGATCTTCTGGTGGCGATCCAGCATGAAGTGTGATAGATACTTTTTTCATCGCCTTTTCGCGTCGTTCGGAGAGTTGTTGCAGTAGTTCTGCCTCCTCCTTGTCGCGTTGTTCGGTCCATTGTCGCATCGCCTGCTTCTCCTCACGCCCTACGAGGTTCTCAAAGGGCTACTGGTCATTAGCTGGGAGTGTCTCCATGGTCGGCTTGATGATGTTGGTGGTGGAAACGTTGGTGTGATCCTTAGATACGACCATCTGTGGCTCGATTTTTAGCAGATCTAGACACCCTTGTTCCCAGCGAAGTCGCCAAAAACTGTGTTGACGTCGATCTATGCGCCAAACACTGGAACGAACCACATAGCGATGCTCTCTGCGGAGGCGTAGACGTTCCTCAACACATGGCTGAACGGTCCGCGACCTGGGCGCAGGAGCAGATCCTCCTCTGCACGCTTCCGGACGGTCCGCGCCTGAGGCCAGACGGTCCACGATAGCGCAGAGGGTCTTCTTCTTCGCGAAGAACCCTAGAATTCGCCCGGGAGAGATCCCGTCGAGGGGAAGAGTGCCAAGGCGTTGCTCCGGGTCGGTAGGCCACCTGGTGCTCCTCTAATCGTCGGAGAGTCGAAGAGAGATTGTTGTGGAAGACTAAATTAGATCTAAACCTAAGGCTAAATTACTCGTGCTCCTCGGAATTGGAAGAACGATGCGAATAAGGTAAAATTGATAGTAGATTTGATTGTATCGATTGTGGGAGTTTCAATTAATCGTAGCCCTTCATCTATATAAAGGGGGGGTCTGGACATGTTACAAGTCGGTCCTCAAGTTAATCCCGCAGGTTTAGCTAACAAATGCCGTAAGAAATTCAGAACCCTAACTGATTCTACGCACGCGTGGACGATCCGCGCCTCTACGGCGGACAGTCCGGACCGTCCGGCCTTAGGGCTGGATCGTTCGCCTAGACATTTTGGTGCTCAACAGATAGTTCACAAGGGGCATTGAATTCTCGACCATCATGCTTGAGGTGGTTGCCTCGTATGACTTTTGGATCTAGCATGCTTTTTTTACGGTGGCGGGATCGAACGATGATGTGAACGTGCACAAACAATCACCGTTGTTCACTAACGAACTCAACGGTGAAGCACCAAATGTGAATTTCACAGTGAATGACCATGCATGGGTACAACCATGGATACATTGACAACTTACACCTAACATTCTTCGCTTGACTTAGGAGCTCATCTGTCTCGATTGTTTGCAACCCCCTATAACAAACTAAGCGCAGGGTAACACAAGTTACTCGATTATTGTTTATAATCCTTGTGTCCACTTTGCACACCACCCGACGTGTAAAAGCACTAGAATAACTAGCCGGTGGTTACGAAACACCGGCCATACCAACATCTTCTGCGCCTCTCTGCAATGGTAGATCAAACACAAGTACATCAACGGTTAAAAGCTTAGACAGTCAGCTGGGAAAAGACAGTTAGATCCTAAGGGACTGACAGAATAACGAGCAGGCAGAGCAGTTGTCAATGTATAACATATATACTTTGCTCGCTCGCATACGGTAACAATACTGAACATTTGGAAACGGGTGTTTGAATGAATGTAATCAAATACTGAAGGCCAGCTGTTCAGAGTCCAGACAAGCTTGAATCATGAATCAGATTTGCCTATCAATCAAACCATACGCCACTCCAGTCCCTACATACTCGTCATCAGAGGGTACTCTGATTACCAATGAAACTAAATATTTGTACCACCCTACAACTCAATAACAATCTTGTGAACCCTCCTCTCCTTGGGCATCGCATCCAGCTGCAGAATCACCAGCCCTGAGGAAGAATCATACTTGAACTCAATCTGAGCTGAACCGAGCGTGCACTTCCTTGGCCTGACCGAAGAGTAGGCACCGAACCTTCCACAGCCCTTCACTTCCATGCACGCCAATGCGACAGCCTCGGAGCCCAAGGTGGAAGTGGAACCGTCGCCGCCGAGGAGGTGATAGGTCAGGCCTTCCACCGCCCCGCCGCTATTGAACATGTCCACCAGCCCGATCGGGGCGAACCTGAAACCAGGCGCCAACTCCTGCAGGGAACATAAGCACGTACAGTTTCGCAGCATTTGCTTGCTAAACTAAACGGGCACTGACTGACTGACCTTGATGGGTGACACGGTGAGGATGTCATGTTCCAGGACCTTGAGGGAGACGGGCAACGCCGCGCCGTGCGGGAGGACGACGAGGTCGCCGTCGGCATGCCGGTACACGGCGCAGTCGCCGTCCCATTCGGCGTCCGTCGCGGCCTCGGAGATTAGGTGGACGTCGCCGCCCTTGACGCCGCAGGTCAGGGCCTCGGTGCCGGTCTGGTGGAAGGTGTTCTTCTTCTCCACGGAGTTCCACGCCGCGCCCTGGCAGTTGTAAACGCCCAGCACGCCGGTGAACTTGTTCATGTTCCAGATCTTGAGCAGGCTGCACATGCATGGCATTGGTGTTAGAACACACTGCTTATTGCTCTTGCTCCAAAAAAAAAAAAAACAGCAGCGCCTGCAAATGGGGAATCCAGCAGCTCACACCTTACGCCATCCCGTGCCGGGTCCGTGAACAGGCAATCCTTGGTCGGCCGGCCAGGCAGACGCGCGCGGAGAATGGAACCGTCGGGCAAGACAATCTTCTTCAGCAGCTCGAAGTTGTGCTTGCCGGGTGCGTCACTGCAAACATCACCAAGAACACACAGTTCAGCAACCGCTGCAATGAACCCGAGGACGAGGCTGCAATGAATTCACCAACCTGACGTAGACAGGGCCTCCGCTGATGGCGCGGGCGGAGCCGTGGTAGTCGCCGGCCTGGTGGAGCGAGTGGAACATGTCCCAGTCCGGGAGCATGAACTCACCGAGGAACACGCTGTTGTACGCCACCGAGGCGATATGGATCGTGTGCGACGCGGGGTCCCTTGGGTAGAAATCATCCGACGCCCTCACCACCGCCGTCTGCTTGGAGCTGCGGGTTGGTCGCATCGCATCGCACCAACATCACCATCAAATCGGTTAATGGTCCCACGTTAATTCTCCACGGTCAGCATTGCGAGAGCGAATAGATCGGATCGTGTACCAGTAAAGGGCGTCGGTGTTGTGGCTCATGCAGGCGATGATGCCGTTCTCCGGGAAGTTCTTGGCGATGGAGGCGTCGAGCGCCTGGTGGTACTGCCTGGTGAGCTGCACGCGGCCGCCGTGGCCGGCGCCGAGCGTCTCCAGGATGCACTGCACGTCCACCTTGACGCCGTCGACTCCGGCGGCGGCGAGGTACGCGTGGAGCTCGTCGTAGAAGCGGTATACGGCGCGCGGGTGCACGAGGCCGAGCCCCTGCATGGTGAGCACGTCGGTCTTCATGCCGGGCTCGTTCTCCATGACGCCCGGCGAAACCTTGGGGAACTGCATGCTGGAGCGGTAGTGCTCCGCCCCGGGCTCGCCGGGCCGGACGCCGCCCCAGTAGCCGGTGATGGCGTGCCACACATAGACGTACTTGAGCCGGTACTCCTCCTTCGCCAAGCGCACCACCGTCTTGATGCCGGCGGCCGGGTCGTCCGCGTTCTGGAACTTGCTGTTCTCCTTGATGCCGGTGAGCCGAGACAGGAGGGGCGGCTTGTCCTCTCCGGCCGATTCGTTGGTGTCGGTGCCGACGGACTGCCAGCCGTCGTCGATGATGACGAACTTGGGCGGCGCGCCGCCGGCAATGAGGCTGCGGAGCCCGGCCTCGACGCCCTCCTGGGTGACGTCCTGGTAAAAGGCGTCCCAGGTGCACCAGCCGAAGCAGTCGACGATGCCCGGGAGCTTCTTCTCTGCGCGGACCCGGAACGTCCTGAGCGCGGACTTGGCGGCGGCGACTGCGCCGGAGATGGCCGCGAAGGGGTCGGACTCCGCGGCGCCCACGAAGAGCGCTCGCTCGAAGGACGCCGCGCGCGTGTCGTCGTCCCCGCTCTCGACGCAGAGCTCCAGCGCGTCGCCGGCGCCGCCCTGGATGCTGGCCCGGAACGCGCCCTCCACGAGCGGGAGGAATACGACGTACGCCGCGTCCTCGTCGCCGACGCCCCTGGACTCGACGAGCAGAAACTGGGTCTCGCGCGGGACGTCGCTGCCTTTCTCCCCCATCCGCTGCGCCATCCACCATAGCTTGAACCGGAAGCACGCCATGAACCGAACGTCCCTGCCAAATCGCGAGAAATCAATGCCAAGTGGCAACACGAACAATTGGGTCGAATGGGGAAAAATTACCACCGATTCAAGACGTACGTACCTCAGGTGGCCGAGGGAGACGACGTGCCGGGCGGCCGGCTCGGCGAAGTCGGCGCCGAGGAAGATCCCGTCGACCGCTCCCCCCGTCGCCGCCGACGTGGCCACCACCGCGTCCGGCACCCCGGACAGCACCGTGCGCCCGCATACCGTCAGATTGCCGCCGGCGAGCCTGACGGACGAGGCGACCGTCATCTCGCCTCCCTCTCTCGTACTCCGGGACTGCTGCTGGGTCGGCGAGACGCTGGTCGACGGCGGCGACGACTCCTTGGCCACCGCGAGAGTCCTAAACGAACACCTGCTCCCGGATCCAATCCAACACAACGGAGTGATGGACACGCCAAAATCATAACCAAATACCAAACCAACCGGTAGACTGAAACGATAACGCAAGAACACCGGCGAGACGAGAGGACAAACGAATTGGGGACGGATCCGCACGCACCGAGGCGGGGTGGGAGGAGGGAGAGGCGGCCCCGGACACAGAGGCGAGGCCCGCAGCGAGGATGCGAGTAGCAGCGGGCGGGAAGGAAGGGTATATATACGGCGCGGCAGAGAAGATTTGGAAGGGAACGAGGACGCGACGGCCCTGCTGCAGCTGGAGCTCAGCCTCCGCGCCATCACGGACACCGGCGGCGGTTAAATCTGTTGCTTGCTTGCTGGCTGCTCGTATCGTAGCCTAGGCAGCGCGCACGTTCTCGGTGGGGCCGGGTCGGATTGGATGGCAAGCAGATGGGTGAGGCCGTGACCGTGAGCCAGGTCGTGTTGCCTTGTTCGTCCTGTTCATATCCGGCACGGCAAAGCTTCCGTCTAGGCCAAGGGCTCCCCAGGTGGCCGACGCATGGGGACGCGGCATTTGGTGGCTCCAGGGGAAACGGGGAGGAGGCAACAACCAACGGCGCAAGCCAGAGGACGTGTGTGTGAACTGCAAGTGGGTGTGGGGGAGACATGGGGACCGGTGCGACGCGAGACGCCAAGGCTGCCACGGCGGATCCGCGACACCGGTAGGTTGACCCTCTCACCTCATTCCACAGCTAATTTGGGCACCCGCTAGAACTGGGCAAAAAAACTAAAAACCAAACACCAAAACCAAATAAACCGGAACCAAAATCAAAAATACCGGAATTTTCTAAATCCGAATAAATTTCGGTTCCCAATCTATAAAAACCGAACTAATTTTGGTGTTCGTTTAATTTTTTCGGTTTAAACGAAAACCGGAAACAAATGGGCCACGGGCCACCAGCCCATCACGCATCAGGCCCTATGGCCCTGTCGGCCTCATCTCAGTAGTAGCCGGCTGCTGCTTGCTTGCTGCTGCAGTGCTGTTTACTGTGCCCATGTGCTAATGGTCGGCTGCTGTTTAGTGTGCAGTGTGCACGCGCTGCAGCACAGGTGCTCATGTGCTCATGGCCGTTGGCCGGCTGTTGTTTACTGTGGCCGGCTGTGCTCACGACCTGCAATGAATCTGCCAGGTTGCTGCTTGCTGCTGGTTTATAATGGACGGCTGCTACTTGCTACTTGCGTCACTTGTTCATGAGATGTCGTCTGTGTCACCACCCTACCCATCGAAGACTAGGACGACTACGAAGAGGGATCTAATAAAGTTCGGCCAGAAGTAGAGAATTCACCAAAGGACGCATAGATGGCAGAAGGGACTTTGCCCATCAACGGTAAAGCCCTTCGATGGATGGCTGTCGACATATCTATGGTGGTTGCCTCTTTGACATGGTGCGGAAGGCCATGACGAAGACAACATCATATGGTAAAGTTCGACATTCATTAGTCAGGTAAGCGAGGCCTAGGTGTGGATCACAGGAGTGTTGGCCAAGACCTCAGGCGAAGGCTTTCCACACTTAGGCCACCTTTGGGATCCCGGAAGGATTCCGGCCCATTCTCTGGCCTTGAAATCCACGGGTCCAATTTCCCTCGGGCAAACAAAAAATGTATTTGGTGTCACACACCTCCCGGCCCAATCCGTGGGGGAAGAGCGGGCTTTCGCCCCCGGCCTCATAACGTCGTGTAGGTTTTCCCCGACTCGACTGCTCACTCACGAACCCGCCGTCGCCCACTGCCTCCTCTCCCTCTACCTCGCGCACCCGCCGCCGCCTGCTGTCTCCTCTCTCTCGTGCACCGGCGTACCCATCCGCTGAGAGCAAGACCGATCCAATTCCCACGGCTCTCTCTGACCGCGCGAGGGCGAGTGGGGGGTGTCGGCGTCGCGTCGATTGACCGCATCGGATCCGGGGCGAGGCCGAGGACGGAGCACCAGCCGTCTCCTTATCTCCTTCATGCAGCCGCTGAGAGCAAGACCGATCCAATTCCCACGACTCTCTCTGACCGCGCGAGGGCGAGTGGGGGGTGTCGGTGTCGCGTCGATTGACCGCTTCGAATCCAGGTGAAAGAGAAATAGGGTTTAAACCTTTTTCTAAATAATTTTGGTGGTTGAATGTCTAACACAAATTATTGGACTAACTAGTTTGCTCTAGATTATACATTCTACAGGTGCCAAAGGTTCAACACAAACCAATAAAAAGAACAAGTTAGGGTTCAAAAGAAAGGAGCAAAAAGGAAACTGAAGTGTTCCCTGGTCTGGCGCACCGGACTGTCCGGTGCACCACCTGACAGTGTCCGGTGCACCAGGGACCGTAAACTCCAAACTCCTCAGCTTCGGGTTTCCCAGGCGCAGCTCCGCTATAATTCACCGGACTGTCCGGTATACCACCGGACTGTCCAGTGCACCAGCGGAGCAACGGCTATATGCGCGCAACGGTCGACTCTAACGGATGAACGGTGCAGCACAGTAATGCGGCAGAAGTCAGAGCAGAAAGTCATAGGGGCACCGGACTGTCCGGTGCCGCATGAGGACAAAGCCTCCAACGGTCGACCAGCACTAAACCCTAATGGCAGGGTGACGTGGCGGCGCACCGAACACTGTCTGGTGGTGCATCGGACACTGTCCGGTGGCGCATCGGACTGTCCGGTGTGCCCATCGCCAGCAGCCTTCTCCAACGGCTACAATTTAGTTGGTGGCTATAAATACCACCCCAACCAACCACTTCAAGGTGTGGGAGTCCAAGCAACATTCCAAGTCATATAGTTGACATATCCAAGCCCTCCCAACCACCTCTATTCATTGATCCATCCTATACACAAGATTTAGATCACTACAACCAACACAAGTGCCACAAAAGAGAGAGCAAGCAAAAGAGAGCTACTCGTGTGAGTTTAGCACTAGTGCCTTGTGAGATCCATTGAGAGAAAGTGTGTGCTACATCTTGTGTTCATTTGTGCGTGGAGTTTTAACTCCCATTGAACTTCCTCCAAAGTTTTGGAGGCTTGTAAAGCTAGCAAGAGACACCTAAGTGTGTAATGATCCTTGCGGGGTCTTAAGTGATCCTTGAGAAGAAGAAGAGCTCGCCGGTCTTGGTGATCGGTGGAGAGAGGGAAAGGGTTGAAAGAGACCTGTCCTTAGTGGACTCCTCAACGGGGACTAGGCCTTCGAGGGCCAAACCTCAGTAAAACAAATCACCCGTGTCTCTTGTGTTTATTGCTTGTGATTTGTTTGTTCTTCCTCTTTCTAAGTTCTCTTGCACTACTCTTTGCTAATATTATTTTGTGTTGCTTCAAGATAAATTCACATTTAGAGAAGCAACTCCTTGCAAGAAAGAACTTGTGTTACTCCTCTTCTTATCTAAGCCCTCTTGCATTATTCTCCACTAACATTTCTAGTAGTATTGCTATTGATTAAATTCTGCACTCTTTGGAAACAATACTCGTTGCAAGCAAATGACTTAGTTTTTATACTCCGATACTTGTGCATCTTGTTCTAACCACTAATCAAGGGATCTAGTTGGGGTGTAAAGTTTTAATTTTCAGGTTTCGCCTATCCACCCCCCTCTAGGCAACTTTCAATTGGTATCAGAGCTAGACACTTCATATTGAGTCTAACAACTCGAAGTGATGGCTCGTAGAAGATCCCAAAAGAACAAGAGAACACCTCCGAAGGAAAACAATGAGGTAACTCTTGGGATATTACTTTCGAATTGTTCCAATTATGTTTCATGGTCTACTAGTGTGATAAATGCTTTTAGAACCGTAGATTCACAACTAGAACAAATTTTAGACAAGAGTATTATACCCTCTAATTATAATGGGAAAAATGCTTCCGAGGAAGATCAAAGATGTATACGCTTAAACTACCTAGCTTATGACATCTTAACTAATTCTCTTAGTAAAGAAGATTATCGTGCCTTCATAATGAATTATAATGAATCTATTCGTGATGCGCATGATATTTGGACTAGAATTAAAAATAAATTTGATGAGTCCAAACATGATGGTTCATTTTGTGCTTCTACTTCCTTTGGTCCTTGTGAAACTAACCATTTGAAGGAAGAAGAAAATGAACGATGGAGACCAAACGATGAATCCACCTCTCCAAAAGGTTTGTCTTCAAATTTCGATTCCCACATATGTTGTGTGGCTAATGAAAATGATAGTGGAAGCACAAATGAGGATGAGGAGGATGAAAGAAGCTTCATGCAACTCTACGCTCATCTAAGCCTAGAAGATAAGGCGGTCATGCTCAAACTTCTAAAAAGAGCGAGAGAGCAAAGCGAAGCTCGTCAAATGCTAGAAGATATTCTCTCCATAAAAATGCTAAGCTTTGACGAGTTGACTAAAGAACATGAGGAGCTAAAGTGCTCTCATGTTGATTTGGTCCAAAGGTATAAAACTATTTCTATTGAGCAAGATAACTCTTTACATTGTATCGCTCAATTAGTAAATAGGAATGCCTTGCTTGAGGACCAAGTAGAAAAGCTAAAAGTTGAAAATCTAGCTTTTCAAGAAAAATATGATATGCTTCTATGTTCTTATGAAAATCTTATGGATGATCATATCATGTTAAATATTGCTCATGAGGTTGTGATAGAAAACTTAAAATCCCAACAACCTCACCCATGCACATGTATACAAATTAAAACTATTTTACCATGTGCTAATGCTTGTTGTCCGTCGACAAGCAAATCCTCCTTTGAGCTAGAATTTCCAGGAACAAAAGATGATACATGTCAATAGCTCAAAGAAGAAAATGAGAGGCTAAAGATGAGCTTGACACAACTAAAAGGGAACTGCACTACTCAACCTTCTCAAGATAACCATGATCACATGGTGAAGAAGCTTGAGACGGGAACAATCGTGGCATGCACTAAATCCCTTGAAGAAAATGTCAAGGACTTGAGGATTGCCAAGAGGAAGGAACAAAAGAAGAAAATCAATACCTCTACCAAAAGCCTCAACCGTGCCTCCATGCAAGGTAACATCCAAAGTAATGATCAAGCCACACTTCACACTAAGAGAAGTAAAAGGTGTAGTGAATGCTTTAAAAAGGGACACTCGATTAGGTCTTGTCCCTATATTAAAAATGGCTTGATTATTAACAAGGATGATAAACTTTGTTTTAAATGCTCAAAGAAGGGACACTTAATTAAGTCTTGTCCCTATTTGAAATAAAAAGGCATAATGTTAGAAAAGAAAATATTAACTAACCATGTAGCAAGCAAAAAATAAGGAAAGAAGAAATATTCAAGACTTGAAGATCGCCTTTGCTACATATGCCGAAAGAAGGGACATCAATGCAAGGATTGTCCCATTGGTAACTATCCCACTTCTAGCTTGTCAATTATTTCACATGTAACTAGGCAACCCAAAATTGTAACTTGTGCTAGAAAGGTAATGAGTTTACCAAGTGCTAACACAAAGGACTTTTGGGTTCCTAGATCTTTATTGACTAACCTTGATGGACCCATCAAGCGATGGGTACCAAAATATGCTTGACAAGCTTTGCAGGAGAAGGAGATGATATGAAGCTTTGGGGTGCTTGAAAAAGTCAATTCAATTCTTATTAACTCAAGCTATCAATCTTCAATGATTTATATATCCAAGATTGACCTAAAGTTGTTTTGAATTATTATGTATAAAACTCATATCATCTCGGTGAAGATATTGATGTTGTAGGAAATAAAGAATTATCCTATGCGGAAAATCAAGGCCTACAACATGGAGGAAAGCCAAAGGATGGTAACATTTATGCTTTTAAGTGCATGTATCTTAAATTACCATTTCTTATGTGTCTTGTGTAGTCACATAGAAAAGGAAGCACTTCAAATGTCCTTTAAATTATGTGTAGCATCCCAAAAATTCAAATCTTGAAAATTTCTCAAACTCCCTCTAAATTCAAAATGAATTTCAAATTTCGTTTCAAAATGTTTGTTTGCAAGTTGATATCAACAAATAAATTATAGTGGTTTATATTCTCTCCAAAATCCTCCTCAAAATATCCTAATATTTCCCCAGTGATCACCCTCAATTTCTTTTCAGAAATACTACCCAGATATTTCTCCAGTGATCCCCCTCAAATTCTTCCAGAAATACCACCCAGATATTTCCCGAGTAATCCCCTTCAAGTTCTTTACAGAAATACTGTCCAAATATTCCACTGATATATCTCCAAGTATTTTCCTCTTGAGAAATACCTTCAGAATCATTTTTCAAGTCCCTATAAATATTTTCTTCATAATTTTCCTCATGCTCATACGTATACGTATGCCTCCAATGTCATACGGTGAGCTCTACAAGCTAATCTCACTTATACAAGACAAATACATGCTAATCTCCCACTAATCCTCTCATCCTCCCACTAATCCTCTCATCCCTCCCCCTAATCCCCCACCATGGCTATAAATAGAGGGGCAAGGGCCTCCTCTCATCCCACCCCAAGCCATTTCATGGCAACTCTCTTCCCCCCCACACACCCACTCCATGTTCCACACAAGCACAAGGATCGTTCGGTCGTTCTTCGATCGTTCGTCCACCTGTTCTTAGTTTGTTAGTTCGTTCGTCCAATCGTTCGATCGTTCGTCCGATCATTCATGTTTTGTTCGTCCGTTCGTCCGATCGTTCGATCGTCTGATCGTTCGATCGTTCGTCCGTTCGTTCGTCCAAATAATCTTTGTTCAGCCGTTATGCTGCCGAAATTCCGATCGTTCGATCGTTCATCGTTCGTTCATAGTTCCTATTCATCGTTCATCGTTCGTTCATAGTCTCTATTCATCGTTCGTCCAGATAATCTGTGTCCTGCCGTTATGCTGCCGAAATTCCGATTGTTCGTTCGTCCGATCATTCGATCGTTCGTTCGTTCGTTCGTTCATAGTTCCTATTCATCGTTCATCGTTCGTTCATAGTTCCTATTCATCGTTCATCATCACTATTCATCGTTCATCGTTCGTTCATACGAACTATTCACCATCACTATTCACCATTACTATTCATTGTTACTATTCACCAACACTATTCATTATCGTTACTATTCATCGATGATATCTATAATTACTTTTTCGTCGTCACTATTCATCATTACTATTCATCGTTACTATTCATTGATCATCCGATCACCCCAAATTTCAACTACTCATCCATCATGTTGTCCAGTCCACCTAAGACCATATTCCAGTCATACGAACTCCGGTGACTGTGATTTTCCTTCCAGTAGGGAACCTCCCATGTGGTAACCCATCCTAGGTTTCTCTAAGTTGAGCATGCTTAACTTTGAGATTCCTTTGAACCAGGCTTCCAAACTCATATTCCAATAATTCTTGTTTCTAAATTCTTATCAAACTATTCCCTGTCCAACCATGTCATCCCTTAAGCCTGGTCCATATTCCAGAAAACTCCCAAAATACTCTTGTCTCATATTCTGCCTATAACTCTTCTATTCATACTAAGTCAGACGATTCATTCGTCACTATTCTCACCAACAGTGAACTTCACTGTGCTACACCACATACACTCAGCTATAAATACACCCAGCTACCCTCTCCCTCTCCACACACACTCAACACCCTCAGCCAAGGCAAACACCCCACCCACTCAGTTACTCCACTCTGTCGGCTACACGCATAGTGTCACTTCGCCTCCAGTCCACCCTCCTCGTAAGCACCTCCGCTCCACCACCAGTAATATCACAACACCACATGACACAGATTCTACTCAAGACTCTACCCATCCATATATCGCTATTCTGACCACTATACTAAATATTTGTTGGTATACTTGCTGATTTGTATGCTTGCTTGTTCATGTTGCATAGTTATCGGAGCGTTCGTGCCGTCTCGTGGAGGCTAGATCTGCAAGTCTACGCCAGGCGGTGGAGCCAGAAGCCAGTTCTGCGAGCTCTCCTTCCCCCTTCGCCGGATAAGCACGGCAAGCTCACTAGATCCCTTTGATGCATAAATTACCTATGATTTTTCAACCACAACCCTCAGCCTGTTATTTTATGCATGATATAATTTTGAGACAAGTTATTATGGCCACCCAGCTGCTTGCCGCAATCAATCCTTGATATATTTGTTCCAAATGATTTGAGAAAAGGTGTGAGTTTTCAAATGAAAATGTTTTTCAAAATGTGTATGATGAAGGGTTTTCACCCTTATCACCTTTGAGTAGGGATGATCAGGGACTCCCTGGTTTAGGGGAGGGCCTAAGGTGATGGCTCAGCTGGTTTAGGCGTGAGCAGAAGGATTGTCCCCTCATATAAGGACCAGTTTGTCATCCTTCACTACCTATACTCATGATAAGTACAACCACTCGAGACTGTGTGGGCAGTCACTCAATCTGAACTCGTACGGTTCAAACCCAGGGTTATGAAGGCTGGGGAGCACCGGGAGGATAAGGAGGGGGAATGTTTTGTCTGGTTTGGGCATGGCGGTGGCCTAACTCCATCCGATATAACCGTTAAGGTAGGGATGTGCGAGGAAAGAAAGAGATTCAGGTTCGGGTCTCACTAGCTATGAGATCGCAGAGCTGGACTAGTGGGTAAAGTGTACACCTCTGCGCAGAGTTCAAACCTATTCGAATAGTCTGTGTCCACAGGAATTGACGAGTCTGGTGTGGTATGACAATTAGTGTTTTGTTTTTTTAAAAAAAGGGGTGCTTTTGAGAAAAGTGATTTTTAAAAGGTCCGACGGTTGAGCCGTGAGCTATGGTGGACGGGAAGTCCAGTGGCTGTTGTTGAAAATGAAAACCAGTGAGAAACTGCTGAGATACCTGGATGGTTTAGTCCAGGGGATTTTGTTCTATATTGAAAAACTTCCTGCTCCTTTGGGAGAGGATGCGCTTTGAAAAATACAAAATGTTTATAAAACAACCCTGCATAAAATATTGTTGTTTCTGCAAAATATCCTAAGCTCCACATATTCCATGCATTATATCTGATTTCCCCATTCTGCGAGTGAAGGTGGGCTGCTGAGTACGTTTGTACTCACCCTTGCTTATTTGTTGTTTTTTAGAAAAAGGAGATCGGGTAAGAGTTACGACTGTTCCCAACCTTGCCTGTGGCTGTTGGACCGCTGATTTGCTTCGCTGCGTATATCAGGCTGCTTCAGCCCCACTCTGATGACATATCCCGAGTTATGGACCAACTCTTAAAGTTGTTCGCCACCTTTATAGGTTTGTCTCGTTTAAGCAGATCTGGAACTATCTGATGTATAAATGTGTTTACTAGCCTCCTGGGACTAGTAATTGTATCACATTTGAGTCCCAGAGGATCTGGGGCGCTTCATTATGTCACCATTCTTTGAAGAAATTCCTCTCATATGGTAGATTACATATTCAATTTCTATTCTATGGCAATCTACATGCTTTACATTGTTGTAACTACCTCATGGCATGTTTTACACTAATTATCCTATTATTGCCTTGGTCTAGATATAGAGAGATATTCCAAGTTCTTAAAAGAATAGGATGTCATGTAAGGAATACATATCCTTAGGACACTTATAAAGGGAATCTCTCTTTTTATCTAGAATTGTGAGACTAATGTTTTTGTCTAAATTGATCTAAATAGTCTCACATATAGAGAATAAGTTTCTTTATGGAAATGCGTAATCCAACATGTCAAAGAAAATCAATCCAATGATTTATGTTGTATTTCTTCTTGCTTAAATTGGATATGATTCTTCTACATTTATCGCTCTCCATGTTATGAATTAGATTTATTCCCATAATCTTAAAGAATTAACTATGTGTGTTTTATAAGTTAAAACTAAGCATACATCATGGAATAATCTAGTTCATATTATAAAGTTTCCGTGCTTTAGTAATCCACTTTTCATTCCTTGTCAAAAATTATTACAAAAAGGGAAACTAGTGCTTGTGTTACTAATGACTTATCTCTTGAGCTCTCTTATAAAAATCTACAAGAGAGTAAGTGCAAGCCACAAGCCTCAAGGGTTACTCTTCACCCAAAGGAAGAAAGGTAAAAGCAAAGGTATGGGAACTCATCTTATTAATCAAATATAGTTCCCATCAATGGTTATTTACTCTAAATTATCATATGAAGAATAGATTCTTTGTTGGACTTATATCAGCTAGATGTGCATTCAATCTTGTTCTCATAAATGCAGTTGTCCATTAGAATCTAATTCATGCCTTTGCTATATCTATTCTCATATTGATATGCCTCTAAATTATGATAATAAATTCAATATGAAGAAGTAAATTTCCTATGATTGATCAAAATGTTTTAAAGGTGCATATTCCTCTTTTCTAATGATGTGCACTAATATTAAGGATTCTACTTCATGTCTATGTGACTTGTGGATTTATATTTCTTATCTAAAGAAATCATCCTTCATAATATACTTCCTTGTGCTACTAACATCTTTCTTGAGTATTTTCAATAAGTTTGAAAAGAAAAAGAGACAACTACAAAGGGAGGACACTCAAATGAAAGAAGAAGACATCAAGAACAACAACACCTACTGGGACAGTAAGATCTTCAAAATAATCAATGGTGTGGTTGTAAGCATTCTGAATCTTTTTCATTGTGAGTATACTAGGCATAAGTTGTTTATTGCAAATTTTATAAGCCTTGATCAAGATGTATAATGCTTCTCCCTATTTGTCTTTAAAAGTGAGTGCATCTAACCAATTCATTCAAATACTTGATGCATATCTTTAGGGGGAGCCTATTTCTATATCTTGATCATATTGAGACTAACACTTTATCTTAGTAATCTCATATAGTCTCAATTATGAGAATAAGTTTCTCATGAAGTATGCTACTACAAATCATCCAACTTGGTAAAAATAATGTCACTTTTATCAAGGATTGTTGCTTTCATTGTTAAAGTAGCATATTTATTGGATTCTCCTATTTTAAGCTTATTTGATAATCTAATGCATATGTTGTTCTTTTGATCGCATCTATTATTTGTTTGATCTTTGAATAACTTCAATTAACTCTTATGTTTCTTAGTGCCTCATATACTATCAATTAATATCTCTCTTGATATGCACTAAGTTGAAAGGAGAATTCATGATACATGTATGCAATTTGTGATCCACTTAATATATGATAACAATGACTTAGAATAGGATCACTAGTTTTAGAACTCTCTCTTGTGCAAAATATTTCCATACATTGTCTTGAATATAGGTCTTAAGCAACTAAGACTAAGGACAAAGCACAATGAAGAGAGCGTCTCTATGTGAAGGTACAAAAGGGTAAAACTACTTTCTCTCATTTACACATGTACCTAAATCTTCCTCTTATATACATTCCTTGCATATCTTGTATAAAAGGAAGAAAAAGCATGTCTATGCATATCCCTGCTTCATACCTAGTTTAACCTCTCAAAAATTTCATTCCTGCATTTATGCATTCTTGTTAAAACTAGGTGAAGTGATTTTATTGTCAAAGAGCTTAAAGCTTAACCTTGTAACGAAGATAAGATACCTTTGTTTCAAAGGTGGAGGTTCCTTAAGTCTCTTTGAAATCCTTAAGGGTAATTGCTTAAAATGTTTCCAACATGCTTTCATATGTGCATAGTCTGTCCTGAGCATCACACTTTTATTATGACACATTGCACTTCACATTTTCTATGATATAGATATGTTCTCATTAACCTAATTATGTGCACTTGGCATTTAAGGCCAAAATCTGTATTCCTCTCAAGGCACATATTTAGGGGGAGCAATCTATATTATATAGAACTGTATAAGCTTAATTGACATATCCTTTTAACCATGTCTCTTTCCTTTGGTACATTTGCATATTTCCTATCTCTCTTGTGCCAAGGCTAAGACTAATATGTTTCCATGAGTATCTTGAGTATTAAGTCTTAGATTGAAAGGGAAATGGAGTCTTAGGCGAAGACAAAGCTTCCACTCCACTCTACCGGTATCATTTACCCTTCACCGTCACTCCGCATCGCTCTCCACATTGGTATAATCTGTCACTCATATATTGTTTGCCAAAGGGGGAGAGAATCTAAGAAGGGCTCTAAAGACTCCGTTTTTGGCGATTTATGCCAAAGGGGGAGAGAGTATTAGCCCAAAGCAAAAGGACTGCACCACCATGCCAATTTCAAAATTTTTCGAAACAAAGTTTAATGTTTTATTGTTTCCAATTGATATCTTTCAAATTAGTATTCCTCTAAGAAATTCTATCTCATTTGGTATTGAAATATTTAAAGGAGGAGTTTCTCAAAAAAGGTATCTAAAATATTTGATCTTCTTTCAAATGGTAAAAACCCTCTTGAACACTAAGAGAAGAATTTCATTAAGGGGGAGTTTTGTTTAGTCAAAGGAAAAGCATTTGAAACAGGGGAAAAAATTTCAAATCTTAAAAATGCTTCTCGAAATCTTATTCATATACCTTTGACTATTTGCAAAAAGACTTTAAAAAAGAATTTCCAAAAACATTTGCAAAAACAAAACAAGTGGTGCAAGCGTGGTCCAAAATGTTAAAAGAAAGAAAGCAATCCATGCATATCTTATAGAAGTAAAAAATATTGGTTTAACTCTAAGCAACCTTTGGACTCACTTTAAGCAAACTAGTTCAATTCTGCTCTTATATATTTGCTTTGGTTTGTGTTGGCATCAATCACCAAAAAGGGCGAGATTGAAAGGGAAATAGGGTTTAAACCTTTTCCTAAATGATTTTGGTGGTTGAATGTTCAACACAAATTATTGGACTAACTAGTTTGCTCTAGATTATACATTCTATAGGTGCCAAAGGTTCAACACAAATCAATAAAAAGAACAAGTTAGGGTTCAAAAGAAAGGAGCAAAAAGGAAACCGAAGTGTTCCCTGGTCTGACGCACTGGACTATCCGGTGCACCAGGGACCGTACACTCTAAACTCCTCAGCATCGGGTTTCCCAGGCGCAGCTCCGCTATAATTCACCGGACTGTCCGGTGCACCAGCAGAGCAACGGCTATCTACGCGCAACGGTCGACTCTGACGGATGAACAGTGCAGCACAGTAACGCGGCAGAAGTCAGAGAAGAAGGTCAGAGGGGCACCGGACTGTCCGGTGTCGCATGAGGACAAGGCCTCCAATGGTCGACCAGCTCCAAACCCTAACGACAGGGTGACGTGACAGCACACCGGATACTGTCTGGTGGAGCACCAGACACTGTCCGATGGCGCACCAGACTGTCCGGTGCGCCCATCGTCAGCAGCCTTCTCCAACGGCTACAATTTGGTTGGTGGCTATAAATACCACCCCAACCGGCCACTTCAAGGTGTGGGAGTCCAAGCAACATTCCAAGTCATATAGTTGACATATCCAAGCCCTCCCAACCACCTCTATTCATTGATCCATCCTATACACAAAATTTAGACCACTACAACCAACACAAGTGGCACAAAGAGAGAGCAAGCAAAAGAGAGCTACTCGTGTGAGTTTAGCACTAGTGCCTTGTGAGATCCATTAAGAGAAAGTGTGTGATACATCTTGTGTTCATTTGTGCGTGGAGTTTTGACTCCCATTGAACTTCCTCCAAAGTTTTGGAGGCTTGTAAAGCTAGCAAGAGACACCTAAGTGTGTGGTGATCCTTGCGGGGTCTTAAGTGATCCTTGAGAAGAAGAAGAGCTCGCCAGTCTTGGTGATCGGTGGAGAGAGGGAAAGGGTTTAAAGAGACCCATCCTTAGTGGACTCCTCAACGGGGACTAGGCCTTCGAGGGCCAAACCTCAGTAAAACAAATCACCTGTGTCTCTTGTGTTTATTGCTTGTGATTTGTTTGTTCCTACTCTTTCTAAGTTCTCTTGCGCTACTCTTTGCTAATATTATTTTGTGTTGCTTCAAGATAAATTCACATTTAGAGAAGCAACTCCTTGCCAGAAAGAACTTGTGTTACTCCTCTTCTTATCTAAGCCCTCTTGCATTATTCTCCAATAACATTTCTAGTAGTATTGCTATTGATTAAATTCCGCACTCTTTGGAAACAATACTCGTTGCAAGCAAAGGACTTAGTTTTTATACTCTGATACTTGTGCATCTTGTTCTAACCACTAATCAAGGGATCTAGTTGGGGTGTAAAGTTTTAATTTTCAGGTTTCGCCTATCCACCTCCCTCTAGGCGACTTTCACCAGGGCGAGGCCGAGGACGGAGCACCAGCCGTCTCCTTATCTCCCTCGTGCAGCCGCTGTTGCCTCCTCTCCCTCTACCTCGCGCACCCACCGCCGACTGCTGTCTCCTCTACCTCGTGCACCAGCAGGTTGTTGCTTTATCTAGACAAAGTCCAAGAAAATGTTCCTTTTTGTGGTTGATGATCTAATTCACTTGCATTATATTCTCTTCAAACGACCTTTAGATGATGCTTATTTGTTTTGATCAATCTATAAAATAAACAAAGAATCATTAGCAATTATATAAGCATTTGCTTGTGGATTGCAGTAATTATGTCATATACGGTATAAACCTGTGAGATATGTCCCATATATGCTTGTTGCTTGATATACTAACAACACAATGCATTTACTAAGTTTTGCTCCCCTTCTGTTCTTCCTGTTGAATGTTGCCCCTTCTGAGTGTCCTCTTCAAAACCAGATTATCACAGCAAGAACATAGGACATTTAACAAGTTCTTGCCTAATTTCTCGCTCAAAGTTACTACTGCCTACAGTTTCTTGGTGTTCAATTAAGCATCGTTTCATGTCTGCTTATGAGCTCTTGGTGTCTTGATGATGACCATGATAAGACACTCCACAAACATGTATCTTTTTGCATGCTCTAATTTAGTTACCTTGTTTTGTTTCTATATAATCATGTCCAACTAATTTCTGATTTGGTTAGCTATATATATGTTTTTGTAGCTGTTGCAAGGAGACAAGGGATGGAGCTCTCTGGTACTAAATAGAAGCTATTGAAAGGAAAGTCAAGATGATCATAGTCATTGTCGTGTTAATGTTTTGGGCAAGCCAAGTACTATTTTTTTGTTATGAGTATGTGAAACATATGTTAACGTTTTGGACATGCCAAGTACTTGCTATACACAAGTGTTTGATTTTGCTATTCACTATTATTACCAAACAGCAGCAGGGACATCTTGGTTGCTGACTGTCAAACAGCAGCAGGGGACGGCAGCCCCGTTGGGCGGTGCCCACCCAGGGAATCTAGGTAGCAGGAATTTTGCCCCTGGGTGGAGGACTCCCCTAGGTTCCCCTGCCTCAGCTACCAAAGGAGGCCTTAGGGACATCACCAAAGAGGTGTGGGAAAGATGGGTCATCTATCGCCTGTAGCAGGCTCATTGGTTAGTATCGTGCACTCTTTTACATTGGTGAGGGTATAGGAATAGTTACATGTAAAATATGGGCTATAACAATATCCATTATTTACACTATTTTACAACATATCCTTATGAAGTAGCAGGTAACCAAGGGTAGACATGTACTTTAGGGGCCTATCCCTTAGTTACCCTATAAATACTCTTGCCCAAATGGGTGAGAGGATGATTGACA
This sequence comes from Zea luxurians, assembly GCA_029449295.1. Classification (NCBI taxonomy): domain Eukaryota; kingdom Viridiplantae; phylum Streptophyta; class Magnoliopsida; order Poales; family Poaceae; genus Zea; species Zea luxurians. Next base: position 98,204,412 of record JAOPSE010000005.1, read on the forward strand.
AGACATTTGAGAGCCATTATTCCCCATTAATCTTGTTACTTTGTCCTAGCTGTTCTCCTTGTTCGGTTCCCACCTGTTTGAAGCCAACATTCTCACATGTTATGAGCACAAGAAGATGAAGGACAAGAAGAAAATTGGAATCTCAAGCTCCTCATGTGAAGATGAGGATCATGAAGATAAAGATGATGAAAGTGATGATGAGCCTTCACTTCTTCCTTTGACATTGATGAAGATATAATTAAGTTAATTATGGGAGCAAAGAAGATGGTTCACAAGTTGAATGTCCTAGGTGTGATCACTCAAATTGAAGACTGTATTTTCACCAACCAAAGAAGAAAGCAAAGTAAGAATAGATGCTTTGGTTATAGTAAAGAGGGGTACTTTATGGAGGATTGTCCAAAAAAGCCTACACCCAAGGACAACAAGAAGGTGTGTAAGGGTAAAACTCTCAAATTGGTCAAGACTTGGGATGATTCATTAATCGAAGATGAAGCCCATCACAAGATACACGACCACAAGCATTCATCATCACAAACTTCTCACGTGTGCATTATGTCATGAGGTAATGTTGAGAACCTAAATTCTAGTGAGAGTGATAGCGATAATGATTATTAAAACCCCTCTTATGAAGAACTTGCACAAATTGTCCAATGCTTTGATGCGATTTGTACTCAACAAAAACATCAAATAGTTAAGCTTAAAAAGAAGTATATAAATTAAAATAAAAAAACAAATAATTGTGACAAAATTATTGTTATGAAACTAATAAAAATAAATTATGATCTACAAGTAAAGTTAGCTAGCTCACAAGAAGCTTATGGAAATTTGCTTGCTAAACCAAAACCCTTGGCAAACATAATGATGAGTTACTAAAAATCTTATACCCATGATGGGTATGGATATGAGGATAGGTATAGCTTTATGGGATGGGTATGAGGTGTCTAAACACGGTGGGAATTCCCTAGTGACACAAACACAGGCACTTTGTTTAGGAACAAAATTAATATGTCCACATCATTTTCGAAGCTGATCGTGTTTATTAAGAGCATCTCCAATAAGGTGCCTCTAAATAGTGCACTGAAAATTGAAATACTACTCCCTTCTTCTCCATTTATATTTTGTTTGACTTTTTTTACCAAGTTTCACCGGTTCATCTTATTCATTTTTTTGCGAAAAAAATTCAAAGCCATACTTAAAATATATTATATGCTAAACATATCATAGTAAAAATTAGTAATAATTATGAAATTTTTTAGTAAGACGAGCCGGTTAGATTTAATGTAAATAAGTCAAACGAATTATAAATTGGAACGGAGGAAGTGCATCATTTAAAGTGTTTATGTCACTAAAAACAAATTGAGCTCCAATATTTAAGGCCTAAACCATGTATTTTACAAAGTAAATTACATTATTAGAGAAGAAAATGATGAGAGAATTAGTGTGGCGTAGAAAACAAGGATATTGCACTAACATATGGTGTAGTATATTTGGGTCACTTTATGGTATGCTTTATATCTTTTTGATAAAATTTTATAAAATAGACATTGTTGGACCTGTTTTTTATGAGTTGAGCTCTATCATTTAAGATATGGCACTGATTTGAGGTATTATTATAGATGCTCTAATGAAAGCAAAAAACTTTTGAAGACTAGTTTAGAAACTCAAATTCTCTTGAGTATTAGAGGGGATTGAATGAGAAATTAGGGCCTTTTTGATCCGCGGTGCTAAAAATTTAGCACTACACTTTTATTAAACTTTTAGCATTTAGAGATCCAAACACGAATGCTAAAAGATGCTAAAATGTACTTGAAATAAAGTGTTAAACTTTATCACCCATTATTAGCACAAGTGCTAATGTTTAGCACGTAGGATCCGAACGAGACCTTAGTTCTTTTATACTACGACCTATCATTCAACAATAAGGGTGTGTTTGGTTTGACTTTTGGCTTTGGCTTTTGCCCCTCATAAAAGCCAAAAGTCAATCAAAGGGCTGGATCCAGAAAGCAGCTTTTTCTAAAAGCCGACTTTCTCGTAGTGCAAATCTGAAAGCACCTCTAAACCTGCTTTTAGTGGTTTTTTGGATAGAACTCTAAAAACATATATCGGAGAATTTTTAACGACTTTTAATGGTTTCCATCAAATGGTTTTTAGCTTTTTAACAGCTTACAGCCTACAGCAGCTTTTTTCACAGCTCACAGCCCACAGTAACTTTTTTCACAGCCACAGTCCAACCAAACAGACCCTAACATCTCTTATCCACTCCAGCACACACTTCTTTAAACTAATATATAGTATACTATTTTTATATTAATATTTTATAAAATCTTAGATTAAATATTTGCGCTCCTAAATAAACATATATAAAAAATTAACTATAAAATTTTAAATCTTATCCAATATTGGCAACCACGCACTCATTTAAGATACTCATCCCCACCATCTCTGTTAAGTGATGATTTTTTTTGGGAGGGAAACGTCTTGCTAAATGGTTCTCGGATAGTCGGATGCCTGTGAACATTTTCCTGGTGAAGTCAAGTCAGATGCTTCTACGAGCTGGAGGCGGATAGATACGTCCATCTCTCTGATTCTACTATTACTAGTCATGCAAGAAAATGAGACGGATGATCATTTCCTCAAGCTATCTATCACCCATAGGCCTGAAAGCCTCCAGAAGCTTATCATCAAGGCAACTATGACCCCGGCCGGCTCAATCATCATCATGCACAGTGTTATTCATAGAGTGTGATACGTGTTGGAACTTGCTCTCCTGGCCAAGTTGATCTAACAAGGGAGTGGAAAGATTGTAAGCAAGGTTTAGCGTTAAATGACAATTGCTCTGTTAATCTGGCTTCTCAAGGGCACTGTACGGGGGTATTTATAGGTACTCGAGCGGCCAACGTCCTAAGGCAAGGATGTTTATGCCCTCGGGTACCCGGATTATTCCCAGAATATTCCCATAAAGGAAGGTTACAAACCGTCATTACAGAAAAGCTATTACATATTATGCTCGTAATACGCTTGTCCACGCGGGGCCCGTTACAGTGGTCCGAATTCCACGTGGGCCTCCGGGCGAGATGAACACGCGGGATTAGCATACTTCGTCGGAGTCTAGCCTTCGTCTTGCAGTGGAGAGGACGAAGGGCAACCGTGCCGATCATCTCGCCTTCATTGGTGTAACGAGGCGACGAAGGCTTCGCGCGAAGGGTAGCGTCTTTGCCTTTGCCCCAACATTTGCCCCCCGAGGGACCAGTTCGACTGAGTCATTTGGTGCTGAAGACGTCGCTAGATGGTGGAGACGCTGCCCTCGCTCGAAGTGGTCCCGCGGGGGTTTTTTTTATGTGACCTTTGATGGACGTGGCACTGTTGGATTGCGGGTTTCCCGAAGCGTCGCGCCGTGTATAAAAAGGGTGGCGCGGCGCGGGCTGACTCTCACGTTTGCGTGCGCCAGAAAGCCCTAAACTTTTGAAATCGCTCGCCCGCTCGCCTGCCCTCCTGGTTCCTCTGCATCAGAGATCTGGCCCGCGTCAAGCAAACTGCACGCCGCCGCTGACGGTACGTAGCGATGTCGTCTTCTTCCTCATCTGCTGCAAATGCGTCGCCGACCGATTCATCATCCGAAGATACCTTGAGCGATTTGGCAGCGGTGGAGTTACAGCCGGGCCACACGGTGGAGTTCGGCGTTTCGAGGATTTCCTCGGTTCGCGTGCAGGACATGCAGTAGTTGGGGTATTTTGGGGACGATGTTAGGCGCGTCCCGGGGGCGGAAGAAATTCCAGAGCCTGAGGGCGAGTTTGTGGTATTTGAGGCGTTCTTCGTTGCCGGCCTTCGCCTACCTGCGCATCGTTTTGTGGCGAAGGTCCTGTAGAGGTTTGAGGTCCAGGTCCACCAGTTGACACCTAACGCCGTGGTGGCCCTGGCAAAGTATGTCTGGGCGGTGACTTCGTACGGTGGTCAGCCTTTCGTAGAGGTCTTCGCCAAGAATTACTGTATGCATTGGCAAAAGAGAAAGATTGGAAACAAGATTGCATAGTTTGGATCATGCACCTTCACGCCGAGGACCAGAAAGACTTCGGCGGAAGTCGTGGAGTTAGTTCCCTGTGCTCGCAATAAGTGGGGCAACTAGTGAGATTATTGGTTTTATGTTTCGGGAAGCAAAGTTGAAGACCTCCTAGGGCTCCCCGCGGCTGTGATGTGCTCCCATTGTTATGTGGCATTCCCACAATTTGAGGTGGCGGAGGATGATGAGGACGAAGGGGCCCTCCGGTGCGCTGCCTGCATGAGCAGCAGGCGTGATTTGGTTGAGGAGTTTATTGGTTATGGAGTGTGGCCCCTGGCGCATGACTAGGTGCTGGGCGAAGTATGCCCTCGCCAGATGCCTACTTTGGGCTAGCAGCTGGTGCGAAGTCCGGCGTTCTCTTTGGATCTGCGCGGCCGAGACCCAGCCACGTTCGTTCGTGAAGTGGAGGACGGGGCGGTGAGGATTGTGGGGTGGTATGCGCCGAGGACGGACATTCTACGGATTTGGGATATCCGAGGGTCCAATGTTCACTTGAATCGGGTCTTCGAGTTAAACCGTTTGCCATACGGTGGTTACCCTGGAGATGACGCTGCTGCGGCTGTTGACCGCCGCGGGAAAAAACCAATGGTCGTGGCTGAGGAAGGCCCTTCGCGGGAGGCTGCCCAGCCACTAAGAAGAAAAAAATAGGTACTGCAGTGGGGGGTTTGGGGTCTCTGACCGTTTTGCTGTAGAGTTGATGGGGACTTGCGCGGCCCTCGGGGGAAGGATGTCTTCGCCCGAGCTCCGGGAGTCTTTGACGCGAATGCTGAAGGTTACCGGGGGTCGATGGCCAAGGAACGTTCCGATTCCCCGTGCGGCCGGCGAGGACATGTTTACATCTTGTATGGCCCATGAATTGAAGATTTTTCCTTATGGACGGAATATTGCTACTGTTCTATCAGCAGTGATGGACAAGGATCGTCAAGATGCGACGCGGAAGCGCCGGGCAATCACTTGGGTCGGGAACCCTATGCGCGAGGTGAAGCGGGCGCGGGGAGACGCGAAGTCCACCGCCCTTGGCAGCAGCAAACCACCGCCGGTAGCGAAGCCTGCCGTCCCCGGGCCCAGCAAGTCTTCGGCGGTTTCGAGGGCTGCCACTTCTGGCGCGGGCAAGCCGCCCTTGGCTGAGCCCGCGAAGCAGCGAAGGCCGCCGTCGCCGATGCGCACCGACAAAGCGGTGGCGGGTGGTGCCGACTTTGATACGGACATCTGCGTGGATGATTACCTCGTTGGTGAGTTTTTTTAGACTGGGTCTTGAATAAGGTTATGGTGCAGGGTCGGATGCGGGTCAGCTGGCTATTGTCCCATCTCCGGTGGCGGCCACTTCGCCTGCGGCGGCGGTTGGAGCGAAGGACACTTCGTAGGACCCAGGTCCAACTTCTGTGCCAGCGACCAGATTTCGTCGGCCGCCGCCGCCAAAGATGTGGCGGGCTCCGTGTCCCAGCAGCTGAGGCATGTGTCGCAGCAGCTGAAGCATGTAAGCCGTCTTGGACTTCGTTAGTTCATTGTTTTTATGTTGTTGCAAGTCTAATGGATGTTTCGTGGCAGGCGGCCGCCTTCACCGACCATGTTGTGTCGGGCGCCCTAACTTCGAAGTTCACTGCCGAGAGGCAACGACTTGAGGGCAGGATCGAGCACCTCCGGGCGCAGCATACGGATGCTGTTCGGTACAAGTCAGCTGCAGAAAACAAGAGCCGTAGGCTGGCGGAGAGGCTGGCGGCTGTGGAGGCCGAGAAGGAGGATCTCAGGCATCAGTTGGCGGAGGAGAGGAGGGACGCAAACAAAGCTTGTGCTGAGGCGCAGTCTGCGCAAGCCGAGGCCAAGCTTGCGCGGGCGGAGGCCAGTCTTGCCCGCCAACGCACGGAGGAGATGCAGACGAGGCTCGACAGCCTGCGTGACCGCCTGGACAAGACGAAGGCCTCAACGCGCGCGGAGGTCGAGCGGACGCATACGCAGCTTGTGGACGCGTACTGGGAGCTGGGTGCGCGGACCGCGCCCTTCGAAGCGCCCGGTCAGGAGGTGGGCCTCCGCTTCCTTGGATGGCTACAGGAGGAGCTAGAGGTGCTCCTGACCATTGTGACGAGCCTCATGTCCTTCGCCTCCCTCGTCACCTGCGAGGGTGCCATGAATGCCTTGTCCCACGAGGGGTGCGGGCACTTCGAGGCCTTCGACCAGTCTAATGAAGGCTTCAAGCGCGAAATCTTCTAGGTCGAGGACCTGGTGCTGAAGCGGTTGACTGGGGTGCTTTTTGATAGGATGTGGGGCCCTCACGGCCGAGAGACTATCTAGAAGAGGTCCGACCGGGCGATGGATCAGGTAAAGGTGCATTTGTGTGATTATATGTGTGGGTATGTGTGGTTTGCTGAATGAATGTGCTATTGCTGTAGATGGCGCATGACAAAGAGGTTGAAGACCCTGGTGATCTAGACAGCACGCTGCCCAAGGCATCAGGGGTTGTCACACCCGGATTTAAGGGTCAAATCCGAGTGCATCTCATATGTGTGCCAAAGAAGAACCACACACATAATAACAGAGTGCATAGACATAAATGTCATAAATATCATAAATGTACTTATTACGTAGCGGAAGACTTACAAAAAAACAAATGATAAAGTAAAGCAAACTAAATATTATTCCCTGGCACCACAAAGCTGACTGGGAGACGCCACCTAGATCAAGTCGAATGCCTCAGTGTTAGGCGGCTCCTCTTCGACCACCTGTTCTTCTTCTATGGAGGGGGTGTGAGACAGCAAGAGTGAGCTCACATACGTTCATAGCTCAACAAGTCGTGGGGAATAATGTGGCATGAACTCACCAAAGGTGGGAATTCATGAAGTGTAAGGCTGATCAATGAAATAAAGGCTGAAGCTGAGCATCGCTTTTATAAGTTGGTCAAAATTTTATTAGCAATTACTAAGTGTAAGTAAATACCAAACCTTAATAATAATAAAGAAAAGTAATAGTAAAATAATCCCAAATGCGATGCAAAATGTCAAATTAAATTTAAGTTCCATAAATTAATCATGTGAGGGTCCGAGCCGCTCATGACCGTGAGCACAGCTAGTATACCAGTTTTACACTCTGCAGAGGTTGCGCATCTTTACCCATAAGTCATGTTACCCATCTGCCAAGAGACGACCAATCCCATACACCTCTACCGAGGAGGCGAGGCAGGGTAACGTTACGAGGCCTTTACAAAGTTCCACTAGCTTTAGAAATCCAGCTACAATTTATAGAAAGCTCCAGTGCAGGAATCCCTCGCCTGACCGCCATCGCAGCAAAATCAACCCAAGGACCTCCCTACACTGACCACTCCCCTACTTCCCTTGCCCCTTTCGGGTAAGGAAGACCTCCACTAGCTTTCCTAGTTCATCAGCCAAGGGCGTCCCATTAAACCCTTGTGGTAGCACTGTTTTCCCGGGTGGTCGCTCCATGTTCCCATTAATTTAATGATCTTAACATGAACATTAATAATAAAAAGATAATAAATGAGTAATCATGAATATTGTATCTCCATACCCAATCTATATAAAGCAATAGCAGGTACTACCCAAAATATTTCAGTGGTGAACAAGGTATAAAGATAACCAAAACTGGGGTGACCTAAAGGATCCCATTAAAATTAACCTATGCAGATCATTATAATTGATAAGAACATGGCTAGGAAAAAGTAAGTGATCAAGGGCACAACTTGCCTTTAATGAGCTCCTGCTCAGCTACTTCTACTTGCTGAACCTCAGAATCCATAATGGCTTGCTCGTCTACTCGCATCAACACAGTACATACATAGTATAGCATAAATTAACATCACATCAAACAAGTAAATAAAATATACAGTAAAACTCTACACATTAAAATGAGATCATAGGAACTGGTATCATTAGATTTGGAGTTATAGATTTCAAGTTATGAATTTCCTAAGATTTAATGTTATTACAATACTAGTCCCAGGAGGCTAGTAACCACATTCCTTACTTCAAATAGTACAAAGTTTGAAATAAATGTTATTACAATACCAGGGTACAAGCTCGACAGAGCCAGAAATATAAAGCGCAGTAGAAGATAAACTAGCCCAAGCCACAGGCAGAACTGGGTGAAGACACAGCCCCCCTCAATCAAGCATAGCAGAAAAGAAGTCTTCAGCTGCTAAAAAACATAAATAAATCTGGGTGAATACACTAGGTATTCCGCAAGCCCACCCGGCTCCCATAAAGAGAAAGAGACCTATATCATACATGCTTCATATGTGGAGTTGAAGTCACTCTTTTTTTCTTAGAGAAAGGCAGTACTGTATAGGGTTTTCCTGAAGAAATAGAAATAACACGTTGCTTAACCACCACTGAGCTTCCCGCTCCCGTGGCACCAATTTCTTTTCCAGTGACACACTCACACACACATATTTCCCTGTTCACGAATGTTGTAGAAACACTAATTGTCATACCACACCAGACTCGTCCATTCCAGTGGACACAGACTATTCGAATAGGTTTGAACTCTGCGTAGAGGGGTACACTTTACCCACTAGTCCGGCTCTGCGATCTCATGGCCAATGAGATCCGAATCCGAAACTCTTTCCTTCCTCGCACGTCCTAACCTTATCGGTTATACCAGAAGGAGTCAGGCCACCGCCATGCCCAAACCGAATAAAACATTCCCCCTCCTTATCCTCCCAGTGCTCCCCAGCCCTCATAACCCTGGGGTTGGACCGTACGAGTTCAGATCGAGTGACTGCCCACACAGCCTCGAGTGGTTGTACTTTTCATGAGTACAGGTAGTGAAGGATGACAAACCGGTCCTTATATGAGAGGTTAATCCTTCTGCTCATGCCTAAACCAGCTGAGCCATCACCTTAGGCCCTCCCCTAAACCAGGGAGTCCCTAATCATCCTACTCACCAGGTGATGAGGGTGAATACCCTTCATCGCACGCTTTTTGAAAACATCGTTGGTTACAACCACTGCCCCTTTTTCCCATCCCATATCTTGTGATCAAAAGGTGTTAGTTAATGCAGGCTATCTCTTGCTCACCATGCAAATAGATTCCATCCCTTAGTCCCGGCTTAGGTAGTGGTAGAGAGAATAGGTAAATTATGCATCAAGGGAAGGATGGACTTGCCTTCGTCGAAGCTTTCTTGGCACAAAAGATTTATCTCGGAGGGGTCAGGTTCATGCCCTTCTTCCGAAGCTACAAATTCTAGAGGATCGGATCCCTCTTCCGCTAACAAGCACAGATAAGAACAATACATCAATCACGGTGACTTAGTGGGGTGCGCCAATTCTTATACCTTGCTATTTTTGTGCCCTATAATTTATTTAAACTATTTTTGGTGCATAAAATATCAGCATATAAATATATATATGAAAATGGGGAAAAGAAATGGGAAAAGAAAAAGAGAAAGGATTTCTAGCTAGCTGGGCCGGGGGGGGGGTGTTTTTGGCCCAGCCAGGCGCGAGCGCGCGCGCGGCCGCGCGGGCAGGCGGCCCACTTGGCCCACCAGCGGGGGAGATGGCGGGGGACGACACCGTGGCGCGGCCCACATGCCAGGGAGAGGGGGGGCTGACGGCATTTGGACGGCGACGGGGAGGGAGGAGTCGACCGGGGTTCGGCCGCCGGTGAAATCCCGCAACGGCTCTCCGCCGTGGGTCCGGTTCTGTGACGGGGGAGCGGTGGCGAGGCACGGGCGGGGGCAGGGGACCACGGAGGTGGGGTCAATTTGACTGGTGGAGGCTTGGGGTGGCTGGTCCACGGCGGGTGGCGGGCGCTCGCGGCGGTGAGGTCCCCGGCGAGGCCACCGGGCGCAATAGGTGACGAGTTTGTGTGCGTTAGGCTCGTGACAGAGTGGCTAACTTTAAGAGCTAGTGCAATTCGACCGAACACTACTAGAAAGGAGAGGACGGAGCTCACTGGGGTGAAGGGAGGACGTGGCGGCGCTAGCTCAATCGGGCTCAGAAAGGAGAGGGGGAGGTGGCCGAGGCTGGTGTGGAGAAGGCGGAGCTCGGGCAGTCTCTTTTATAGGCGCCCGGGGAGGGAGAAAAGGGAGGAGGGACGGCAACGCCGACGAGCTCGCCATGATGGCGGTGATGGCGCAAACGGCGACGGGATGGCTCGGGCAGGCGGGGGGTGAGGGGACGGCTCAGGCACAGTGCGTGCAGAGGTAGCTGAGGCCGGTGCGCGCGTTAATGGCGAGGAGACGGGGCGGGCGGTGGTCGGTGGCGAACACGCCGGTGAAGGCATGGGCGGGACAAGGGATCTGATGAGCGGGCCCGGGCTGTCATCGGGAGAGTGGCGCGAGAGGGAGAGGGGAGGAGCAGCTGACAGGTGGGGCTGGGCTGTCAGGCGCGGCGCGGGTGTGGGCGTTGCTGGGCTGCTTGGGCCGCGGGAGGAGAGGGGGGAGCGGGCGTGGCTTGGGCCGGAAACGGCGCAGCCGAGGGGGGGATGGTTTTCTTTTTTTTCTTTTTCTGTTTTCTATTTCTCATTTCCATTTTCTATTTTTATTTCTTTTTATTTCCTTTTCTTTTGAATCAACAATTTGCTAAATAATCTTAGGTGTTAAAAGTAATCTATGTGAGGTGCTCTAACAATCAAAGTGTATGCATATGATGAGATGACCTAGAGGGTGGAGTTTAGGGGGAGATCAAATAAGGGGGGAGATTAGGGTTCCAAACCTTGGGTTGAAATTTTGGGATGTTACAAACCTACCCCACTTAAAGGAATCTCGCCCTCGAGATTTAGACTGGATTTGAGAAAAGATAAGGGTATTCCCACCTCAAAGAGTCCTCACTCTCCCAAGTAGCTTCCTCTTCTCCTTCTCTGCTCCACTGAACTTTACAGAGTTTCACTTCTGAGTTGCGGGTTTTCCAGACTGCTGAGTCAAGAATCTTTATTGGCTTCTCACGGTACTGAAGATCTTTATGAATCTGTATTGCCTCTTCTTCGATGTGACTTTCTGGTGCTTGCAGGCATTTGCGGAGCTGGGACACGTGAAACACATTGTGGATATCGGACATGGATTCTGGTAATTTAAGACGGTATGCTGCGGGTCCCACTCTGCCAATGATGGGATAGGGGCCGACGAATCACGGTGCTAGCTTCCCTTTCACTTGGAATCTTCTGACACCACACATCAGGGAGACCTTGAGGTAGATGAAGTCTCCTTCCTCAAATCTGAGTTCTCTCCACCTGTTGTCCGCATAACTCTTCTACCGACTCTGAGCTTCAAGTAATCTTCTGCGGATTAGGGCAACTTTCTCCTCAGCCTCCTTAACAAAGGCAGGTCCTTCCAGTGCCTTTTCCCCTACGTTAGACCACATGAGAGGGGTCTGGCATTTTCGTCCATACAATGCTTCGAACGGTGACATCTTGATGCTGGTCTGATGGCTGTTATTATACGAAAACTCCGCATAAGGCAAACTAGATTCCCAGCTTCTATCGAATGTTAACACACATGCTCTTAATAGATCTTCGAGGACCTTGTTGACCCTTTCTGTTTGCCCATCTGTCTGAGGGTGATAGGCGGTGCTGAAGTCTAGCTTGGTGCCATAGATTTCTGAAGGCTTGTCCAAAATTTGGAGGTGAACTGGGTTCCTCTGTCTGACACTATCTTTCTTGGAATGCCATGGTGTCTGACTATCTCTTTGAGATAAATTCGAGCAAGGGTGGCTCCTCCAAAGGTATTTTTCACTGGGATGAAATGGGCTACCTTGGTAAGACGATCTATTATCACCCAGATAGAGTCATTCCCTTTTTGCGTCCGGGTTAGTCTGGTTACAAAATCCATGCCTATTTCTTCCCACTTCCATTCAGACACTGGGAGGGGTTGCAATAGGCCTGCAGGCTTCTGGTGCTCGGCCTTCGTTCGTTGGCAGGTGTCACACTGGGCCACATACTGTGCTATCTCTTTCTTCATCCCTCTCCATCAGTATCTAGTTTTGAGGTCTAGGTACATCTTGGTAGTTCCTGGGTGGATGGAGTAGGCTGAGTTGTGAGCTTCCTCGAGCAGGACTTCTCGTGCCTCCCCTTTTAGTACACAGACGATTCTTGAACCAAAGGGCTCCTTGTTCATCTGTCCTGAGGTCCGGAAGTTGTTCTTTGCGAGCTTTTTCCACAAGTCTTGCTGTCTCTGAGTCCAGGCATTGAGCTTTGCATATGAGGTCTTCTAGCATTGATTTGACTTCAAGACTGCCGTTGTTTCCCAAACATGCATTCAGTTGAGCTGATTCCTTCTTCCAATCTTCTAAAAAGTTGGTTCCCTTTATCCCGAAAGGTTTTCGGCTGAGGGCGTCTGCTACCACGTTGGCCTTCCCGGAGTGATAATGAATCTCAAGGTCATAATTTTTGATCAGTCCCAGCCACCTTCTCTGACGGAGGTTGAGATCTGGCTGAGTGACGATATACCTCAGACTCTTGTGATCGGTGAAGATGTGACATTTGTTCCCAATTAGGTAGTGCCTCCATATCTTCAGGGCATGCACTATGGCTGCCAATTCCAAATCATGGGTGGGATAATTCTGCTCATGCGGCTTGAGTAGGCATGATGCATAATCAATGACTTTCTCGTTTTGCATCAGCACGCACCCTAAGCCTTGCCTCGAGGCATCATAGAAAACGACGAAATCCTGATGTATATCCGGTAGTGTCAAAATGGGTGCGGTTGTGAGCTTCTCCTTTATGATCTAGAAACTTTCTTCACACTTTGGGGTCCACACAAACTTATGGTCTTTCTTGAGGAGTTCGGTCATAGGTCTTGCCATGCTGGAGAATCCCTTGATAAAGCGGCGGTACTATCCTGCCATTCCTAGAAAGCTTCGAACTTCACTAGCGTTGGATGGCTGCCTCCATTTTGATACTGCTTCCACCTTGGAAGGGTCTACTTATATTCCTTCTGCAGTCAAGATATGCCCAAGTAAGGCTATCTTTTCTAACCAGAATTCGCATTTACTGAGTTTAGCATAAAGTTGGTGTGCCCTGAGTTTTCCGAGGACGGTCCAGAGGTGTCGCTTATGGTCTTCGCGGTTCTTGGAGTAGATAAGGATGTCATCAATGAAGACTACGACAAACTTATCCAGCTCTTCCATAAACACCTTATTCATGAGGTTCATGAAAAAGGCGGGTGCGTTTGTCAGTCCGAAAGGCATCACTATGAATTCATACTGTCCGTACCGGGTGACAAATGCAGTCTTCTGAATATCTGATTCCTTAATTCTCAGTTAGTGATAACCAGACCTCAGGTCTATCTTGGAGAAGTGTTTGGCCCCTTGAAGCTGATCGAAGAGGTTGTCGATCCGAGGGAGTGGATACTTGTTCTTGATTGTGACTTCATTTAACGATCGGTAATCAATACACATCCTCATACTTCCATCCTTCTTAGAGACGAAAAGGACTGGTGCTCCCCAAGGGGATGAGCTGGGACGAATGTACCCTTTTTGTTAAAGATCTGCGATTTGGAGCTTCAATTCTGCTAACTCGGTAGGAGCCATGCGGTATGGTCTCTTTGCGATGGGAGCCGTTCCAGGAATCAGATCTATGTAGAACTCCACTTCCCTTTCTGGTGGCATTCCTAGCAACTCTTTCGGGAACACATCCATGAATTCTTCTACCATTGATATGCTTTTTGTCACCACATTAAACATCATTGGATCATTGGCGGGTGGTTGAGCCTGACAAGAGACTGACTTTCCTTGGTGGTCTGTGAGAAGGACTGTCTTGTTTGCGCAACTTATGATACCTTTGTGCTTGGTCAACCAATCCATTCCTAAGATCACATCAATCCCTTGGGATGGCAAGACGGTTAAGTCTGCCAAGAACACTACCCCACTTAAAAGGATTCTGACTTGGGAGCATTTGTGCTGGCATAGAAGGTCTGACCTTGGGGTTCGGGTGACCAAGGGAATCTCTAGAGGGGTAGAGGGGATGCCATGCTTTTCCACAAAACTAGTGGCTATAAAAGAATTGGATGCTCCTGAATCGAAAAGTACAGTAGCGGGAGTAAATTCAACAAGGAACTCACCGAGCACTACTCCCGGAGCTTGCTGAGCCTCCTGAGCATCGACGTGATTTACTCGTGCCCTTCCTTGATACTGGGTCTTGTTCTGCTGGCTGATGGAGGAGGGCGCCTTGGGGGCGGGTGCTGAGGTATTCTTGGGGCCACTCACCGAGTTGGAGTAAGCAGGTCCTGATGGCTTCAGCAGGGGGCAGTTGTTCTTGAAGTGACTGGGATCTCCGCAGTGCCAACACACATTCGCTGGTGGTTGGTTGCTTGTAACTGAGGGAGCATGAAAGGAGCTCTGACTCTGCTGACTAAACCGTGATGGAGTGGGTCCAGCTGGTCTAATGAAGCTTGGTCCCTTGGGTGGAAATCCAAAGGATCGAGTTTTCTGGTGCCGGTCTTGCTGCTGAGCTCGGAGGACCTGGAATTTCCTCTTAAGATGGCCTTTTTCTTCTTCCTTTGCCCTTTCCACTTGCATGGCTTTGTTGGAGAGGTGCGAGAAACTGAGGAAGTATTGGCTGGCTAGGATGGTCTTGAGTTCTGGTCTGAGCCCCTTCAAAAAGCGGGCCATCTTCTTAACTTCGGTGCTGACGTCATCTGGCGCGTAGTGGACCAACTCTTTGAATTTATGCACGTACTCACTGACAGATCTCCCGTCTTGAGTTAGTTCCCGGAACTCATCTTCCTTGAGCTGAACGATCCCTTGGGGCACATGGTGCTCTCGGAAGGCAGTTTCAAACTCTGCCCAGGTAGCATCTCTGATGGCAACATTGAAGGTATCCCACCAGGCTAAGGCCATTCCGGAAAGTTGATGAGCAGCCAGTTGAACACGCTGATTTTCCGGGCATCCGATGGCTTCTAGCTTCCTTTTAATCGTGCACAGCCAATCGTCAGCATCGAGGAGATTGCTAGATCCGGCAAACATGGGAGGCTTGAGCCTCAGGAAATCTCCCATCCTGTCTTGTGGTCTTCCACCATTTGGGCGTTGATTTTCCAGACTTCGAGTGAGGACCTCGATGAGTCGAGTTTGGTTGGCTAGAACGTGGGCTAAATCTAAGGGTAGTTCTGGAGGTGCGGGGAGGTGGGTCTCACTTTCTTCTCTATCGGCTTCTCTTTCAGCTCTTAGGGGAAACCCTGCTCCAATCCCGGAGGTGGTAGGCGTGGTTTTATCCGAAGCCATCTGCCAGGGGGGAGAGAGTCACTATTATGCACATGCCAATTTTTTTCAACCAAGTTATTTTATTCATTACACCAATACATTACAAGCCTATAGCTACTACAAGTCGTACTACACGCGAGCGTTCTCTGAGGTACTTCCGAATTCTTTTTCTAAAGTGTCCCCAAATTCCTTGAGAAGGTCATCAAGGCTAGCTAGTGACATATCCTCGACATCGAACAAATTCTCGATCCTGGCGGGAGTTGGTGCTGGAGGGGCCTTCTTCTTTCGCTCAGCCTGGCCTCCTTGGTTTTTGGTCTTCTTTTGGATTTTCTTCGTGGGGGCGAGCTTCCTCAGCTTCTTATCATAATCCATCTTCAGGGTTTGGTAGGCTTCACGGGTGTTGGCCTCCTCGCCTTCTGCTATATTGAGACACTCTTGGAGGGATGCCTTCTCCTTCTTAAGTTCCTTGACCTGTTGCTCTAAGCTTTCCACCCGGGAGTTTAGGTGGGTGCAGTGGGAGAAAAGGTCATCGTAGTGGTTATCGAGAGTGTGGAGGTATCCGACCATGTAGACAATGGTGGGGTCATCCTCGGTAGGGTCTCTCCCTGAGAGGGCCTGAAGTCTTTTCCTCCAGGTGGGGGTATTTTTGTTGCTAGGTGGGAAGTAACGAAGGGGGGTTTCAAAGATCTCTCTGCTGTAGTTTTGGCATTGCTGTTTAAGGGCTTTTTGGGCAACACTTTGGCAAGTGTCTAGGAAGCGGTGCCCGATGAAGGTGACTTGGAAGGGAGGGTGGTTTGGGTAACTTCGGCTTTCTCCCAGGTAGACCGCCATAGAGCACTTCTCCACTCCATTTTCGCGGTATTCCTTCCAGACATATTCGGGCTTCTTGCGGATCCCCATGCGTAGCGCGCAACTCCGTAGGAGGTGAGGAAAACCTTCCTCCTCTGAGTAGTAGGATGTCCTAATGACCCAAGAGCCTTCCATCTGGCAGGAGAAAAGAAGGGTATGTTAATATCGGGGAAAGGAGAGAAGGTTTTTCTTAGGGGTAAGAGGTGTTTCCTTGTTAAGGCAACTTTTAAGGTCAGGGCTGCGGTCTACGGCCAGTCCTATGGGCTTTGATACCACCTAAAGCGTCCCGATCCTTTGGGACTCAAATGTGATACAATTACTAGTCCCAGGAGGCTAGTAACCACATTCCTTACTTCAAATAGTACAGAGTTTGAAATAAATGTTATTACAATACCAGGGTACAAGCTCGACAGAGCCAGAAATATAAAGCGCAGTAGAAGATAAACTAGCCCAAGCCATAGGCAGAACTGGGTGAAGACACAGCCCCCCTCAATCAAGCATAGCAGAAAAGAAGTCTTCAGCTGCTGAAAAACATAAATAAATCTAGGTGAATACACTAGGTATTCTGCAAGCCCACCCGGCTCCCGTAAAGAGAAAGCGACCTATATCATACATGCTTCATATGGTGGAGTTGAAGTCACTCTTTTTTTCTTAGAGAAAGGCAGTATTGTTTAGGGTTTTCCCAAAGAAATAGAAATAACACGTTGTTTAACCACCACTGAGCTTCCCGCTCCCGTGGCACCAATTTCTTTTCCAGAGACACACTCACACACATATTTCCCTATTCACGGATGTTGTAGAAACACTAATTGTCATACCACACCAGACTCGTCCATTCTAGTGGACACGGACTATTCAAATAGGTTTGAACTCTGCGCAGAGGGGTACACTTTACCCACTAGTCCGGCTCTGCGATCTCATGGCCAATGAGATCCAAATCCGAAACTCTTTCCTTCCTCGCACGTCCTAACCTTATCGGTTATACCGAAAGGAGTCAGGCCACAACCATACCCAAACTAGACAAAACATTCCCCCTCCTTATCCTCCCGGTGCTCCTCAGCCCTCATAACCCTGGGGTTGGACCGTACGAGTTCAGATCGAGTGACTGCCCACACAACCTCGAGTGGTTGTACTTTTCATGAGTACAGGTAGTGAAGGATGACAAACCGGTCCTTATATGAGAGGACAATCCTTTTGCTCACGCCTAAACTAGCTAAGCCATCACCTTAGGCCCTCCCCTAAACCAGGGAGTCCCTGATCATCCTACTCACCAGGTGATGAGGGTGAATACCCTTCATCGCACACTTTTTAAAAACATCGTTGGTTACAACCACTGCCCCTTTTTCCCATCCCATATCTTGTGATCAAAAGGTGTTAGTTAATGCAAGCTATCTCTTGCTCACCATGCAAATAGATTCCATCCCTTAGTCCCAGCTTAGGTAGTGGTAGAGAGAATAGGTAAATTATGCATCAAGGGAAGGATGGACTTGCCTTCATCGAAGCTTTCTTGGCACAAAAGATTTATTTCGGAGGGGTCGGGATCCTGCTCGGAAGCTACAAATTCCGGAGGATCGGAACCCTCTTCCGCTAACAAGCACAGATAAGAACAATACATCAATCACTGTGACTTAGTGGGGTGCGCCAATTCTTATACCTTGCTATTTTTGTGCCCTATAATTTATTTAAACTATTTTTGGTGCATAAAATATCAGCATATAAATATATATATGAAAATGGGGAAAAGAAATGGGAAAAGAAAAAGAGAAAGGATTTCTAGCTAGCTAGGCCGAGGGGGTGTTTTTTGCCCAGCCGTGCGCGAGCGCGCGCGCGGCCGCGCGGGCAGGCGACCCACTTGGCCCACCAGCGGGGGAGATGGCGGGGGACGGCACCGTGGCGTGGGCCCACATGACAGGGAGAGGGGGGCTGATAGCGTTTGGACGGCGACGGGGAGGGAGGAGTCGACCGGGGTTCGGCCGCCGGTGAAATCCCATGGCGGTTCTCCGCCATGGGTCCAGTTCTGTGACGGGGGAGCGGTGGCGAGGCACGGGCGGGGGCAGGGGACAATGGAGGTGGGGTCAATTCGACTGGTGGAGGCTTGGGGTGGCCGGTCCACGGCGGGTGGCGGGCGCTCATGGCGGTGAGGTCGCCGGTGAGGCCACCGGGCGCAATAGGTGACGAGTTTGTGTGCGTTAGGCTCGTGACAGAGTGGCTGACTTTAAGAGCTAGTGCAATTCGACCAAACGCTACTAGAGAGGAGAGGACGGAGCTCACCAGGGTGAAGGGAGGACGCGGCAGCGCTAGCTCAATCGGGCTCAGAAAAGAGAGGGGGAGGTGGCTGAGGCTGGTGTGGAGAAGGAGGAGCTCGGGCGGTCCCTTTTATAGGCGCCCGGGGAGGGGGAAAAGGGAGGAGGGACGACAACGCCGACGAGCTCGCCATGATGGCGGTGATGGCGCAAACGGTGACAGGATGGCTCGGGCAGGCGGGGGGGTGAGGGGACGGCTCGGGCACAGTGCACGGAGAGGTAGCTGAGGCCGATGCGCGCGTAATGGCGAGGAGACAGGGCGGGCGGTGGTCGGCGGCGAACGCGTCGGTGAAGGCATGGGCGGGACGAGGGATCTGACAAGTGGGCCCGGGCTATCGTCGGGAGAGCGGCGCGAGAGGGAGAGGGGAGGAGCAGCTGACAGGTGGGGCCGGGCTATCAGGGGCGGCGCAGGTGCGGGCATTGCTGGGCTGCTTGGGCCGCGGGAGGAGAGGGGGGAGCGGGCACGGGCACGGCTTGGGTCGAAAATGGCCCAGTCGAGGGGGGATGTTTTTCTTTTTTTTTCTTTTTCCGTTTTCTATTTCTCATTTCCATTTTCTATTTTTATTTTTTTTATTTCCTTTTCTTTTGAATCAACAATTAGCTAAATAATCTTAGGTGTTAAAAGTAATCTATGTGAGGTGCTCTAACAATCAAAGTGTATGCATATGATGAGATGACCTAGAGGGTGGAGTTTAGGGGGAGATCAAATAGGGGGGAGATTAGGGTTCCAAACCTTGGGTTGTGTTGGGGACTTGTTCTCAAATGCTATAAATTAAGAACAAGGCAACATAGAATATTAAATGTTAATGTCCTTCGTCCGCTGAAGCATTATCTCCCCAAGGGTTTAATGAACTTCGGACGAAGGCCATGATCAGAATATCACGAAGGTCATACCTTTGTGATCAAACTTATAAAATAATATAAAATGAAGTATAAATTGTAAAACATTAGAAAGAGATATGCTAAAAATAGATAACATTATTCACATATTTTATTATATTTATACCTTCGCCTTGGCAGAAAGCGATAATTCCAGTGTAATGCGTCAGCGATTACAAGAATGCGTGAACAGTACAGAGGTACTGTTCACCTATTTATAGGCACAGGGCGCAGCCTGTGTATAATTACATATATGCCCTTTACAATTAACTACAATAATGACACAGAACATCATGGGTTTTTAAGTCATTTCATCTTTAAGTCGGTTCGCCCCTTCGTCGTGAGATCCGTTATTGTGCCAAAGCTTTATATGTGACAGCTTCGGCGCTCCTTCTAGGAAGATCATTCGAAGGTGTTTTCTTCCTTTAGGATCTTTGGCTACGAAGCATACCACCAACAGTAGCCCCTTCGCGGTGCTAGATCGTTTGTCGTAACGAGCTTGATCTGTGAAAAAGTCTTCTAGGCTTCGGGATGTCGAAGATCCGAAAAACACCTTCCCTGAGCTCGTTGGCGAGAAACGATTAAAATAATCTGTATGCGAGGTGGCCCCATCTTGCAGCAGTTACGCGCGCCCTAGCGATTCACCTTCCTGGACCCTGTGGCCCA
Source organism: Zea luxurians (assembly GCA_029449295.1). Taxonomy (NCBI): domain Eukaryota; kingdom Viridiplantae; phylum Streptophyta; class Magnoliopsida; order Poales; family Poaceae; genus Zea; species Zea luxurians. The sequence goes on from JAOPSE010000005.1 coordinate 98,224,309, forward strand.
CTGTTTAGTGAGTGCAGGTGGCTGTTTATCCGGTGTGGAAGACCTTGATGATTCACCTTCCCACCTGCGGCACTATATAAACAGATGGGTAGGTGTGAAGTTACCACAGCATTCATTGCTATTGCACTATTTTGCTGCCAAAAATTTAACCATAACCGAAGCTTGATCATCGTGCTCAAACGAAGCGCCGCTTTTGATTCTGCTTCGTCACAAGAGGAAGAGCTTCGGAAAAATCAAAAAAGTCAACAACTTCAAAAAATTTGAAAAAATTCATAATCAAATGGCGAGAGTGCACTCTACTGCCAGGGTTGATCATGAGGGAGATGAAACCGAAGCTACTGAGACTGTTCCCATTTCCGAAGCGATGAAGCGGTTTGGGCTGGTAACATCGGAGGATGCACCTGCCGCTGAAGCAGAGCAGGCTGATGTTGAGGAGACTGATTCCGAAGATGATTACAGCAGTGCAGTGCCAAGTAAACCTAGCCACCTGGATTTCGAAAAATCTACCATCTCTGAAGGTGATTTGCCCAAGATGATGAAGTTGGGCTATTTTAGTGAAGCGAAGAAAGAGCTGATTCGCTTTGGTGGGGAAGAAACTACTCCGAAGCCAGGAAAAGATGAAGTAGTGGTCTTCAAAAGTTTCTTTAAAGCTGGTTTAAGATTCCCTTTGAACAAGATGATTGCTGATGTGCTGAAGAAGTTTGGGATCTACCTTTATCAGCTAAGTCCTAACGCTATCGTTAGGCTTAGCATTTATATTTGGGCCCTCCGAAGCCAAGGGGTGGAACCATTTGCCGAAGGTTTTTGCCGAGTGCATGAGCTTCATTACCAGACCAAGGCTAGAGGAGATGGGCTACATGAAAACTTTGGCTGCTACAATTTTGCCTACCGCAAGACTACAAAATTTCCTGTGATCAGTTACCGTAGCAAGTGGCCAGCTGGCTGGAAATCCGAGTGGTTTTACGTCAAAGTTGACGAAGATAAGGAGAAATTGGTCCAGAGTCTGTTGGAATTGATCTTCGGAGAGACCAGACCCCCGTGCAACCTGACACAAGAGGGTCCGACCCAAATTGCTCTGGCTGAATTTAGAGTTATTGCGGAGCACATTGGCACTAGGGACTTAGTGCAAGAATTTTTGGCCTTCAGAGTGTTCCCAACTATGAAAGAGTGGGCCATGCCGAAGCTTGAAGGAAAAAAGAAGGAAGGGGAGCTTGTTCGATTGCCTTACCATTACAAATTCAAGAGACATTTCAAAGTGCCTTGCCAAGAATGGCTGGACACGATCGAAGTAATGTGCAATGAAATACTCGGCAATTACTCTAAAAAAGAAGATCAGTTGATGACTGCGGCCTTCGACACCCGCCCGAAGCGAAGACTGAACCGAGTAATGGATGCTATTGACTTTGAATATCCCGACTACGAGCGGCTAGACAAGGGTGTCGAAGGGCAAAAAAGGAAAAAAGTGGCTGATGTTCTGAATAAAGATGATGAAGATCAATTGAAAAAGAAAAAACCAAAGCCCAAGCCAAAAACAAATGCTTCGAAGAAGAGAAAAGCTACAGCTCCGAAGCAGAAGGCAATTGGCGAAGAAGAAGAAATTGCTGCATCACCTTCTACCACCGTCGTGGAGGAAATTTTAAAGGTAATGACTGAATCCTTGCCTGTCAAGCTAAGTCCATTAGGGTCACATCTGACAAAGCTTTTTCAGAAGGACAAGGAGCCCACAAAAACGAAGAAGGCAGCTAGGCCAAAAAAAGCAAAGAAACATTACAGTGACGGAAGTCATTGAAAAGACGCCACCAAGAGCTTTAGCTCCAAAGGCACTAGCTGTTGAGGACATAACGGCTACTGAAGCTGCACCTTCGGAGACTACAGCTGCCGAAGCTGCCACAACCAAAGATATAGAGTTAGAAACCACAATTGCAGATATTGATAAAATACTGCTAGACATGGCCGCAGAAGAAGCTGCAGCAGCTACCGAAGAGACTTCGGCCCCAGAGCCTGAGAAAAAGAAAGAAATAGTCGAAGACACTTCGGAAGATGAAATTTTTAATTTTCAAAACTTAGTTGGGCAAGAGCTGACAAAGGCCGAAAAAGAAGAGTTAAAAGAGTATGCCATATCTTGCGGGTATCGGCCGGGGGCATTTCTCTTTGGTGGTATCGATGATGAAAAGCTGGGCTGTATCCGGGATCAGACCGGAGCGAAGGTTATCGGTACTTTATCAAAGAGTATTGGTTTCCCGAAGCTCGAAACAGACATCAGCCGCCACCGACGACATCACATCGTCGGTAGTTTGTTTTATTCTAATTTCAAGGTAAACAACTTTTCTCTTAACTTTTTATCGTTTGTAATAACGAAGATGTTTTGTAACGAAGGTTGTTTATGTACCAAGTATGTTGCTGAGCAAAGCTTTAAAAATGTAGCAAGATTGAAAGCTCTCTTGTGAGTTTTGGTGTTTGGATGACAACTCAATTAAAGGACTAACAAGTGTACTAAGTGTTGAACAGGTGCTTAAGGTAAAGCCTACAGGGTTCAACACAAGTGAACAAATGTGATGGTCCAAGAACTGGATTATGGATACATGATGGACATCACAAGTAAGATGGACATTGCATAAGTGAGACTCGGGTGCGTAGCTCGGAGACAACTGATCAAGCCAAGGACGGAGGCAAGAAAAGCTTCGAGGTACCAAGTGCACGGGAGAAGGTCAAGGAGGCTGAGGAACCCAAAGCCAAGGGTGAAGAAGAAGGCTTGCAAAGTCAAGGGTGATCGAGTTGAGAACAGCTACGGCACATCAAGGATCACTACATAAGAACGTGACTTACAGCCAATGAGGAAACAGCTACAGTTATGTGGTGTAAGTCACAAGGCTCAAGATCAAGCTCTAAGAAGGAGATCAAGGTCACTAGAAGGAGAACAAGTGTCAAAACCAGAACTGGAAGCAGCCCAAAAGAGCTAAGTTCACCTTAATCTTTAGTTTGGGTTGTTCCTATGTTTGGAGATGTTCTATGTGACCTTTGCAGGATGTTGGAGCCAAGTAATGTCAATCTAGATCAAGTCAAGCCGACTTGATGATTTATGAGTCCAACATCAAGCTCAAGCATGTGAAATGCTATAGATTTAATGATCAAGAGTAAAGGTATGTTTCTAGGCCTTAGTACATTGGTTTTGTGTACTAATATACTTGTCTAAGTGTTAGAAACAGAAAGAAGAAGAAAAGAAAAGAGGAGAAAAAGACTTGGCTGAGTGCAGCCAAGGCTCGGCTCAGTCTGGCACACCGGACTGTCCGGTGGTGCACCGGACAGTGTCCGGTGCGCCAGGCTGGCTCGGCGTGAAGTAGCCGCTCTCGGGAATTCGCCGACGGCGTACGGCTAAAATTCACCGGACTGTCCGGTGTGCACCGGACTGTTCGGTGAGCCAACGGTCGGCCGGGCCAACGGTCGGCCGCGCGATCTGCGCGGGACATGTGGCCAAGCCAACGGCTAGATGGAGGCACCGGACTGTCCGGTGTGCACCGGACATGTCCAGTGCGCCAACGGCTCCAAGACTGCCAACGGTCGGCTTCGCAATAGAAGGAAAGAAATCGGGCACCGGACAGTGTCCGGTGTGCACCGGACTGTCCGGTGCGCCACCCGACAGAAGGCAAGATTTGCCTTCCTGGATTGCTTCCAACGGCTCCTAGGCCCCTTGTGCCTATAAAAGGGACCCCTAGGCGCCTCAAGCAATGTACAGGTGCAGCCAACAAGTGTAGACTTCATTGGAATCAATTCTCGCTCTCCCTCTTGTGTGTAACTCTCTAGTTTGTGTAGAAGGCACAACTATAAGCCTTTAGAGAGAGGAGTAGTGCTGCTAAGAGCTAGAGCAAGGTCTTGAGCGTATCGTTACTCTGCCGGGGTGCTGCCAAGAAGTTTGTAAGCAGCTGCGGTTCTGTTGTAACCCCACTCAATAGTGAAAGGCTCTATCTGTCATACTGACAGATCTGAGCAAACGGAGGAAGGAGTTGAAATAGACTCCAAGCCCAGGTGTGGCTAACTCCAACGAGGACTAGGCAAGCATTTCAGGCTTGGCCGAACCTCGGGATAAATCCTTGCGTCTGTGTGCTCTATTCTGTATTGTATCCTGACTCTCTGTCTTACTCGCCTTTATATCTGCACTTCAATACTTATCTGTGGTATAAGCTTGATTTGAAGTGCAGGACATTTTGAGACAGGATCTTCCATTCCGCTGCGACCTACTCGAAGAGTCTTCTCATTCCACTGCGTACTAAGTCTTCGAGTAGAGTAAGAATTTAAGTTTTAAAGTAATAAGTTTTATTCGCCTATTCACCCCCCCCTCTAGGCGACATCCAGATCCTGTTCCCGGGTCAAAGGGAACTTTCAATTGGTATCGGAGCTAGGCCTCTCCAGTGTGGGCTTAGCCGTCCGGAGATAACGATGTCGTCACAAGAGGTAACTGTAGAACTTCTTTTAGGCGATGGCTCTAATTATAAATCTTGGTCTGTCTCTATTTATAATGCTTTCATGAGTGTTGATCCTGATTTGAGACAGATCTTTAGGAGAAGTATTTTTCCATCTGATATTAGTAAAAATCCCTCTAATGATGAACTAAGATGTTTTTCTCTCAATCACCGTGCTTGCAGCATCTTAGTTGATTCTCTTTCTAGAGGTGCTTATTTTGCCATCATGAGTAGTGGTAATGATTTAATTGTTGATGCTCATGATTTATGGAATAGAATTAAAGTAACATATTGTGTGGCAAATTGTACTGCTTCTACTCCCCATATTGCTTGTGATACTAACCTTTCAAAAGGAGAAGATCAAGAACGATGGGCACCCAACGATGAATCCACCTCGTCGACAGGTTTGTCTTCCACTAGTTATAAGTGTCTTATTGCTAACAATGATGATGGAGACGAAAGCGATGATGAGGAGGAATATGAGGATGATAGCGAGGATGAGTCTTCATCACCACAAGGTACATTTTCCTGTACTGCTTCCACTAATAATAATGACAGGGAAAATAAGACCGGTGATGTGGAAGAAGAGGAGATTCGCCGGTTCTACACCCATCTCAACAAAGAAGACAAAGTGCTCTTGGTTAAATTGTTGAGGAGGAACAAGGAACAAGGCGAGACGCTTCTCAGGCTAGATGAGACTCTCATCAAAACCAACGACAGCCTAGAGAAGATGACCAAAGAACATGAGGAGCTAAAGTGCTCTCATGATAATTTGGTCCAACGGTATGAATCTATTTTATTTGAGCAAAGAAATAATCATGATGTATTATCTGATGTTGCTCAACTTAAAACTGAAAATTCTATGCTTAAGAGTCAAGTAGAAATGATAAATTTAGAAAAACTTGCTCTAAGTGAAAAATATGATATGCTATCTTATTCTCATAATGAATTAGTTGATGACCATATCATGCTTAATATTGCTCATGAGGTTGTAATTTCAAACTTAAATTCATGTGAACCCCATTCTCGCATGTGTGCGCATTTGAATTGTATATCATCATGTGCTAACCCCTGTTGCTCAAAAGAAAGCCAATCATTGATTGAGCAACAAGTTTTAGGGTCACAAAAGAAATTCTATGGGAATAAGAAGCAACGACAACTGAGGAGAAGACGCTTAGCTCAACTCTCTCAAGATATCCACGGGCGCGTGGTGAAGAAGCTTGAGAAAGGAAAAACTACAGCAAGTGTTAAGCTCAATAAGAAGAATGTTCCCAAAGCTATAAATGAAGAAATCAACATGAACGAGGAAAAAGGTAAAAATTCAATTAGTCATGTTGTTTGTACTAATCATCTATCCATGACCTTCAAGCACAAAAAGGGAAGAGGAAAAAGGAGGTGTTTCAAATGCAAGGAGATAGGCCACCTCATCGCATCCTGTCCGTACAAGGACAAGGATGAAGGGACAAGAAGTTGCTTTGGATGCAAAAATAAGGACCACATTATCACTTCATGTCCGGTCATGAAGAATCAAGGATGTGCATCCTCCAAGATGACCCTCATCAAGGAAAATGACAAACAGCAAGCGTCATGTCAGGTTGAGCGACGCTTCTGCTACAAGTGTGGTGAGCAGGGTCATATATCAAAGGTATGTTATAAAGGTAAGATTCCTAAAGAAGTGAATGTGTGTCAATCTCATTCACTTAGGAGACCCAAATCATACACTTGTGCTAGATCTATAATGAGATCACCTAGAACTAGCACAAAGGCCATTTGGGTACCAAAGGCACATTTAGATGATCATTATGGACCCATCCCGAGATGGGTACCAAACTGTGCTAACTAGACCATGCAGGTGCCTTGAGATGGACTGGAGACCATGGGAGAGATTAAGACGGTTATCTAAAACTCTATGCCTAAGCTGTTAATTGTTTTGGTGTTTATTGACCCAAGGTTGAATTATTGTGAAACACTAATCCCATGTTCATCTCAAGTAAAATAAGGTGTATAGGTCCTGAATCATTATTGGTGAATCAAGTAAAGGACCTTGATGAGAATCTACAACATGCTCTCCAAAGGACGGTACCCCGTGTATTTTAAGTACATAATTACAATTTAGTATTGCTCTTAAGTTGGCTTGTTGTGCTACCTATCTTTGGAGTAGTTATACTTTATGATTGTCTGTGTTAAATGAATCATAATGATGTTTGCTTAATCAAGACTGGTGCTATATAGGATATATCTTTTGAATCATTCATGGGTAGCTATTTCATTTGTTATATCCACAATGATTAACTCTCTTGGTGTATATGGATAAACCTGTAACCTTTTGTAAGTCATGCTATGTGCAAATATGACATTTTGTTTAGTGCATGTTCACATGATTACCCTAGTTTAGTATTGTGTGAATGTCAAATCCATGTCATGCCCTTTTGAGCTATGAGGTGTGTGAGCAAAAGGAGTCCTGAATTGGTGATAACAAGTGCTCTCATAAAGGCAAAGGTATGGAAAATGAAGCTATGCAATTTCATTAAATATTCTTGAAATTCCATTCATTGTGATCATAGCTATGTTCTTGTCTTTCAATTGGTAATATCTTGGTTTAGGTAATTTATGCCTTTAAAATGTTGTTTCTTTTGTGCACCTAAGAAACTTCTTAATCATGACATGCTTAGATATTTCGCTTTATATACATGATTGTGTTGATCTTCAATTGGTATATGCAATGATAGTTAAATATGAAGCATGTACAGGTTGAGTAAATGTTAGACTTCCTTGAGTATTGAATTGGCTTAGGTGCCACTGAGGCATGCATTGTTGAATTTAGTCAACCTTTCATTTAGCCTTAAATTGGTGTTAAGTGGTTTTACAATTGATATTCAAATTGGCATCCTTGTGTGATGAAAGTGATAGAGTATGCCTTGACCAAGGTATGTTGTGATCCCCTCTAGTTCTAAGGAAGCTAGAATGTGCAAAGTGCAAGTCATTCAAATACTTGATGCACAACTTGAGGGGGAGCACACATAACTTGTGTCTTTTGAGACTAACTATTTCTTGAGTGATCTTGTATAGTCTCTAGGTGGAAAAGAGAAGATAAGCAAGAAATGGAGCAATCTGGACTTGGGTACCTCTGTAAGTCAAGAAATTGGTATCTCAAGTTGTGAGTAAGTGCATATCTTTAGATTGCTCATGCTCTTTAATATCTGGTGATAATAGATGCTTAAATATCATGGAGCCATGATAATAAATGAACTTTGCAATCGGTATCTTTCAATTGGTAGCCGTAATAGTTCGCTTCAATTGACATCTTTTGATAATCATGAGAATAGAAGTTTCTTCTTGTGCCCAATACTATAACTTGTTCTAAGTTTGATGTCTTAGCAACAAGAAAAAGTAAGGATAAAGAATCAGGCACAAGTGTGAAGAAGCTCTTGAGAGATTAGATACTTTCAAGATGGGAAGTACACTACAACATGGTAAAGGTACAAAGGGAAACTTTCAATACAAAAGGGAGTATTAATCTTTTTGCATATATGTATCTTGCCTAAATGTTGGTCGGGCATATGCTCAATAAGTAAGGGGGAGTTTTGATAGTCGTGTTCCTCCTTAACACCCTGCTGTCCCTTGACATCATCATATGTTCTTGCTTGAGTATGGTTTTTGGTGTTTGATGTCAAAGGGGGAGAATTTGTGTATTAAAGCTTATCTCAACCTGAGAGGAAAGCTTATCCTAATGAGTGATGTGCCTAATGGGTGATTTGTTAGTTTGAGCTTTGCGAAGTGTGATATTCATATGTTTCTTGCAATGTTGCTCATATGGACTAGTGTTTCCGCTGCGATGAATTATTTGGCTTCTATAGTGTAATAGATAGCCATATGGTTAATGGTGCTTTAAGATTGTCTTAAATTAGTGTCTTAGTTTAAATTGGTATTAGTTTGAATTGGTATCTTAATGATGAATAGTGGTATGTTGATATTCCTGTGATATATCCACTATTTTGAATGGTGTTTAACTCTGATTATGTGCATTTGTGTATTATAGCATCATGGTTTGAATCTTGTCTCAATGCTTCCTAAAAGGTGCTAAGGTGTAGAAATGTTTCGAATTGCCTAAGTATGTGCAAATTGGCGTCTGAGGCCAAAATTAGGTTCTTGAAGTAAGCACATATTTAGGGGGAGCATTCTAATTCAAAATTTGTGCTTCAAATCTTATTCTTATGTAAGCTTTAATTGTGTTGCCATCAATCACCAAAAAGGGGGAGATTGAAAGCTCTCTTGTGAGTTTTGGTGTTTGGATGACAACTCAATTAAAGGACTAACAAGTGTACTAAGTGTTGAACAGGTGCTTAAGGTAAAGCCTACAGGGTTCAACACAAGTGAACAAATGTGATGGTCCAAGAACTGGATTATGGATACATAATGGACATCACAAGTAAGTTGGACATTGTAAAAGTGATACTCGGGTGCGTAGCTCGGAGACAACTGATCAAGAAAAGGACGGAGGCAAGAAAAGCTTCGAGGTACCAAGTGCACGGGAGAAGGTCAAGGAGGCTGAGGAACCCAAAGCCAAGGGTGAAGAAGAAGGCTTGCAAAGTCAAGGGTGATCGAGTTGAGAACAGCTACGGCACATCAAGGATCACTACATAAGGACGTGACTTACAACCAATGAGGAAATATCTATAAGTATGTGGTGTAAGTCATAAGGCTCAAGACCAAGCTCTAAGAAGGAGATCAAGGTCACTAGAAGGTGAACAAGTGTCAAAACCAGAACGGGAAGCAGCCCAAAAGAGCTAAGTTCACCTTGATCTTTAGTTTGGGTTGTTCCTATGTTTGGAGATGTTCTATGTGACCTTTGCAGGATGTTGGAGCCAAGTAATGTCAATCTAGATCAAGTCAAGCCGACTTGATGATTTATGAGTCCAACATCAAGCTCAAGCATGTGAAATGCTATAGATTTAATGATCAAGAGTAAAGGTATGTTTCTAGGCCTTAGTACATTGGTTTTGTGTACTAATATACTTGTCTAAGTGTTAGAAACAGAAAGAAGAAGAAAAGAAAAGAGGAGAAAAAGACTTGGCTGAGTGCAGCCAAGACAGCTCAGTCTGGCACACCGGACTGTCCGGTGGTGCACCGGACAGTGTCCGGTGCGCCAGGCTGGCTCGACGTGAAGTAGCCGCTCTCGGGAATTCGCCGACGGCGTACGGCTAAAATTCACCGGACTGTCCGGTGTGCACCGGACTGTCCGGTGAGCCAACGGTCGGCCGGGCCAACGGTCGGCCGCGCGATCTGCGCGGGACACGTGGCCGAGCCAACGGCTAGATGGAGGCACCGGACTGTCCGGTGTGCACCGGACATGTCCGGTGCGCCAACGGCTCCAAGACTGCCAACGGTCGGCTTCGCAATAGAAGGAAAGAAATCGGGCACCGGACAGTGTCCGGTGTGCACCGGACTGTCCGGTGCGCCACCCGACAGAAGGCAAGATTTGCCTTCCTGGATTGCTTCCAACGGCTCCTAGGCCCCTTGTGCCTATAAAAGGGACCCCTAGGCGCCTCAAGCAATGTACAGGTGCAGCCAACAAGTGTAGACTTCATTGGAATCAATTCTCGCTCTCCCTCTTGTGTGTAACTCTCTAGTTTGTGTAGAAGGCACAACTATAAGCCTTTAGAGAGAGGAGTAGTGCTGCTAAGAGCTAGAGCAAGGTCTTGAGCATATCGTTACTCTGCCGGGGTGCTGCCAAGAAGTTTGTAAGCAGCTGCGGTTCTGTTGTAACCCCACTCAATAGTGAAAGGCTCTATCTGTCATACTGACAGATCTGAGCAAACGGAGGAAGGAGTTGAAATAGACTCCAAGCCCAGGTGTGGCTAACTCCAACGAGGACTAGGCAAGCATTTCAGGCTTGGCTGAACCTCGGGATAAATCCTTGCGTCTGTGTGCTCTATTCTGTATTGTATCCTGACTCTCTGTCTTACTCGCCTTTATATCTGCACTTCAATACTTATCTGTGGTATAAGCTTGATTTGAAGTGCAGGACATTTTGAGACAGGATCTTCCATTCCGCTGCGACCTACTCGAAGAGTCTTCTCATTCCACTGCGTACTAAGTCTTCGAGTAGAGTAAGAATTTAAGTTTTAAAGTAATAAGTTTTATTCGCCTATTCACCCCCCCTCTAGGCGACATCCAGATCCTGTTCCCGGGTCAAAGGGAACTTTCAATTTGGAAGACAAAAAACACGAGATTATAATCGATAATTTAGAAGACAAAATAAAAGACCAATCTGCTGCTCTTGAAAAGAAAGATTTCGAGCTTCAGATGACCAAACGCTTATTAGCAGAAGCTGAAGCTAGAATAGCAGAACTGAATACGAAGCTTCTCTGCCAGTCAGAAAGTTTCGAACAAGAAAAACAGAAGCTTAATGAAAAATTTGAGGCCGAAGTCCAGAAGGTTTCAGATTTGCAAAAATCATTAACAAGCCTTCAAAATAAATGTTTGGAATTCAGCAATCGATGTGTTCAACGGCTGAAGAAGGTCTTCTATTCGGTCGGGGCCAACAACGAAAAATTTACTCCTTCGGCTGAAGATTTACCAGGAGCCTTCGAACACATCGAAGGTGAAATTGATGATCTTGATGATGTTATTGCTGGACATGGTGATTTCTGTGCCCTGGTAGCTTCTCGGGGCACTGCTGCTGCATTCCTGAAATCTGGCTGCGAGCACGGAAAAATTATCAATAGACCGAATTTTAGCTTATCACCAGCAGATCTGGATGATATCGCCAACCTTGCCCGAAGCATAGCAAATAAATTTATAAAGGTGGTATGGACAAAGGGTGGACGAGACAAAGCTAGTGACGAAGCTCGGAGTCATCTTAAGCCGGTAACAAAATCATACCTTGTGCTTACCTCTTCCTTCGAACTTGAATTTTGCTTACAATATTTTAATTCGTGTAGGATGACGAAGCCGAAGCCAAAGCTTGAAGAGTAATAAGATGACGCCGAAGCTTTAATGGATGACTATGCCAAAGCAGAAGCTCGATGAGTACTGATGAAGCTTGAATAGATGACTATAGAAAAAGCTCTAAAAACTTTTTGTAATAACTTTTGTAAATATAATTAAATTTTACTTGATGAACTTTGTCCATAACTTGTAATATATTCCTACCTTCCCACAAATGTATGAAGTGCTTTGGTGTGAACGAAATTAGCATTTTTGAGCCAAAGGCGAAAAACACCTTCCCTTCTTTTTGTACACAGCGAAACATAAAAACTGCTTCTTTTTCTCTTTTGCCGAAGCCTGATCTTTAGAGCCGAAGCAACTGTCTGTGTTATGATAATGATGATCCTACGTATGTCTAAATGAATGTTTATGAATACAAATGTTATGATGTAATGTACCATGCAAATGAATGTCCAAACACATATACGAAGCAACAACCACAACCTTCATTCCCTTAGGAATAAACAAAGTCTCTTTGCCGTTTATTTTTCGGCTTCACCGTTTATTTTTCGGTGTATCAGCGCTGACTTTTCGCTGTAAGTTCTGCATTCCCTTAGGAACGTCTTTTGAACTTCTTCGCCTTCTATTTCGGCGGTAACGCGTTGACTTTTTGTGCTTTGCCTTATATTTCGGTGAAATCAGCATTGACTTTTCGCTGTAAGCTCTGCATTCCATTAGGAACGACTTTTCAGTAGAAAACTTACGCTGCGCTCCCTTAGGAACGACTTTTTGTAGCTTCGTCGTGCTCTGCATCCCCTTAGGTCCGTCTTTCAAGCTTCTCCTTGTTTCTTCTTTTTTCTTTGCACTCGATGGTGCGAGCTCAGTTTTTATATTTACATCTTTGGGGGATATTGCTCTTGTAGAGCTGAAATAAGAAAAAGGGAAATTACATGCTATGGCCCCATTAAAAACCTTTCTCCCCCTTCGGAAAGGAAAAGGGTGCCATAGGAAAAAATAAAAAGATTATATCAAGCTATACATAATATCGCCGAAGCTCATCCGCATTCCAAGATCTAGGAATGTCGTTGCCATCCATATCCTTTAGTCTGTAGGAACCGGGTCTTGACGAAGATACTACCAGAAAAGGTCCTTCCCATTTCAACTGTAGCTTGCCTACTGTATCTGGGTTGGCAACTCTCTGAAGTACTAAGTGACCTGGCCTGATATTTTTTAACCGAACTTTTCTGTCACGCCATTTTATTATTTCGGCTTGATATTTATTGATGTTCTCCATAGCCTGAAGCCTGATCCCTTCTAAGGCATCTTTTGCCACAGAACAATTAGCTTCGTCCTATGCCTAAGCCACTGTTCTTATTGATCCTGCTTTAGCTTCTTCCGGAGTTATTGCTTCGTCACCAAACAGTAATTTGAATGGTGAAAAGCCTGTTGACCTTGACATTGTTGTATTGTGGCTCCACACCACTTTGATCAATTAATCTGGCCACTTCCCCTAGGCTGATTGAAGATTAACTTCATTATTCCCGTCATTATAATGCCATTAGCTCTTTCAACAAGTCCATTTGACTCCGGATGCCTGACTGATGCAAAATGAATCTTCGTGCCAATTTGCTCACAGAACTCTTTGAAAGCTTCAGCATCAAACTGTGTTCCGTTGTCCACAGTAATGGCCTTCGGCACTCCGAAGCGACAAACAATATTTTGCCAGAAAAATTTCTGAACAATGATTGAGGTTATTGTGGCTAAAGGCTTTGCTTCAATCCATTTGGAAAAATATTCTACTGCCACCATAACATATCTTAAATTTCCTTGTGCTGGTGGAAGTGGGCCTAGCAAATCAAGGCCCCACCTTTGCAACGGCCAAGTGGGCTGTATTAACTGAGTCAGGGATGAAGGCTGTTTTTGATCTCTTGCACATTTTTGACAACCTTCACACTTTTGGACTAATTCCGCTGCATCCGAAGCTGCCTTCAGCCAATAAAACCCTTGACGAAAGACTTTTCCCAGTTGGGGCCTAGATCCGATGTGAGATCCACACAGGCCTGCGTGTATTTCCTTCATCAATTCTATACCTTCAGCTCTAGATAAACATTTAAGCAATGGAGAGCAGACTCCATGTTTGTATAGCTCCCCTTCTATCATTACATATGGTCGGGCTCTTGCCTCTATTCTCTTATTATATGCTTCGTCATCTGAAAGGTAATTGCCCTGGAGAAAGGATATAATCTCAGTTCTCCAATCTTCACTATGAACAGGAGATATATTGAGCACTGCTCTTTCAAGAAGTTCCACCGAAGGTGCTCTTATTGTCTCGAAGAATACTTCCGAAGGTAAAGGCAGCCCCTGTGCCACTGACTTAGCTAGCAGATCAGCGTGCTCATTTTCTCCTCGTGGGATATTCTTGACAGAAAACCCTTCGAATGAAGCTTCAAGCCTTCGAACTGTATCCAAGTATTTTTCAAGCTTCGGATCTCGTGCTTTACAACTCTTGTCAATATGACTAGAAATAACTTGGGAATCTGTTTTGAGAACCGCCCTTCTTACCCCCATTGCCTTTAACTTCCGAAGCCCCAAAAGCAAAGCTTCGTATTCAGCAATATTATTTGTGCAGCTGAAATCAAGTTTCACTGCATAGCATGTTCTGACTTTGGAAGGTGCAACTAAAACAGCAGCTGCGCCTGCCCCGAAGGTTCCCTAGGAACTGTCACAGAACACTGTCCAGGCTTCGGCATCTTTACTTGCTTCTTCCTCCTGAGCCCCTGGCGTCCAATCAACGATGAAGTCTGCTAACGCCTGGGACTGAATCGAGGATCTATGTACATAATCAATGGTGAACTCGTTGAGTTCCGTAGCCCACTTTCCAATCCTTCCAGTAGCTTCTCTGTTTCTCATAATACCCTTCAAAGGTTGTGATGAAGGAACAATTATATGGAATGCTTGAAAGTAATGCCGAAGCTTCCTGGAGGCCATTAAGATAGCATATAGCACCTTCTCCAACTATGTATAAGTTTTCTTTGATAAACTGAGGACTTCGGAAACAAAGTATACTGGAGCTTGCTTTTTAGTTTGTCCTTCAAGCTTCTCCTGGACAAGTGCTGCACTTACTACAGAGTGTGAAGCTGCCACATACAACAGCAGAGGAGCCCCTGGCACGGGTGGAGTTAGCGTCGTTAGGTCTATCAGATACTGCTTCAGCTCTTCGAAGGCTTTCTGCTGAGCTGGTCCCCATTGAAAGACTTTGGCTGACTTTAGCACTTCGAAGAATGGTAAATTCCTCTCTGTTGATTTAGATATGAATCGGTTCAAGGATGCCAGTCTTCCTGTCAGCCGTTGGGCCCCCTTCTTTGTGCTCGGCGGTTCCATCCGAAGAATAGCTTCGATTTTATTCGGATTAGCTTCGATTCCCTTTGTCGAAACCAGACAACCAAGGAATTTTCCCTTCTTTACTCCGAAGACACATTTTTCTGGATTCAACTTCAGGCCAGCTTGCCTAAAGTTAGCAAATGTTTCCTGCAGATCAGCAATGTGATTTTCTTGCTTCGTGCTTTTTACTATGATATCATTAACATATGTTAGCACATTTCTGCCTATCTGAGAATGAAGGACTTTGGCTGTCATTCTGCTAAATCTTCCTCCAGCATTCTTGAGCCCCTCAGGCATCCGAAGGTAACAATATGTTCCACTGGGGGTTATGAAGCTGGTTTTTTGGCTCATCTTCCTTCTTCATCCAGATTTGATGGTAGCCTGAATAACAATCTAGTAGACTCATGAGCTCTGATGAGGCTGCTGCGTCTACTAGAGAATCTATCCTCGGTAATGGAAACTCATCCTTCGGACAAGCCTTATTGAGATCAGTAAAATCAATGCACATCCTCCGTTTACCATTGGCCTTCTTCACCATAACAGTGTTAGCTAGCCATTCTGGATTTTACTTCTCTGATGACTCCAGCACTGAGAAGTCTTTTCACTTCATTCCGAGCACCTTCGGCTTTGTCATCAGACATCTTTCGAAGCCTCTGCTTTCTGGGTCTAAAGGATGGATCAACATTGAGCGAGTGTTCAGTGACATCCCTGTTAACACCACATAGATCGTTGGCAGACCATGCAAAAACATCTTTGTTGTTGAACAGAAACCTTGTTAGGTTTTTCTCCTGTTCCTCAGACAATTGAGATCCCAGCAACACCTTCTGCTCTGCTATATCTTCACATAAGAGCATGGGCTTCGGCTGATCGGCCGAAGCAGCCTTCTCCCTTCTATACTTGTACTGCTCACAAGCTTCGGCTCCATCTATATTATGGATTGCTTTTGAATCTGTCCAGTTTCCTTCAGCCTTTCTGGCAGCTTCCTGACTTCCATGAATAGCAATAGGTCCTTGATCCGAAGGTATCTTCATGCAAAGATATGTTGGATGAAGAATTTCTTCAAAAGCATTGAGTGTCCCACGACCAATGATTGCATTGTAGGGGTACTCCATGTCGAAGCGCTACAATGCTTTTGAAGAATTTCTTCAAACACAACTTTTTCAGTCCTTGTATTGTTAACAAATCCGAAGGTCACTGGCATCATGATCTTGCCAAGCGCTACAATCTGTCTTCCTCCGAAGCCAAAAGAGGGTGTGTAGCATCATGAATCTTATCCTCTGGCTCTTGCATATGTCTGAAGGCCTTAGCAAATATAATATCCGCTGCACTGCCTGTATCAACCAGAACATTGTGGACCAGAAATCCTTTGATAACACAAGAAATAACCATAGCATCATTGTGAGGGTAATCCTTGAGCTGAAGGTCCTCTTGGGAGAAGGTAATTGGGATGTGAGACCATCTTGACTTGATGAAGGGTCCCTGCACCCCGACATGCTGTACCCTTCTCAGTGCCTCCTTCTTCTGTTTCTTGTTGGCCAGCTCTGAGCATGAACCGCCTGTTATTAGGAGCACCAGCTTCGTAGCCGAAGCAGCTCCAGCTTGGTTGTTGAACGAAGCCATTAGCTCAAAAAGTGGAAGTGAGTTCACCGGAGGTGGGCGCCAATGTTGGGGACTTGTTCTCAAATGCTATAAATTAAGAACAAGGCAACATAGAATATTAAATGTTAATGTCTTTCGTCCGCTGAAGCATTATCTCCCAAAGGGTTTAATGAACTTCAGACGAAGGCCATGATCAGAATGTCACGAAGGTCATACCTTCGTGATCAAACTTATAAAATAATATAAAATGAAGTATAAATTGTAAAACATTAGAAAGAGATATGCTAAAAACAGATAACATTATTCACATATTTTATTATATTTATACCTTTGCCTTGGCAGAAAGCGATAATTCCAGTGTAATGCGTCAGCCATTACAAGAATGCGTGAACAGTACAGGGGTACTGTTCACCTATTTATAGGCACAGGGCGTAGCCTGTGTATAATTACATATATGCCCTTTACAATTAACTACAATAATGACATATAACATTATGGGTTTTTAAGTCATTTCATCTTTAAGTCGGTTCGCCCCTTCGTTGTGAGATCCGTTATTGTGCCGAAGCTTTATATGTGACAGCTTCGGCGCTGCTTCTGGGAAGATCATTCGAAGGTGTTTTCTTCCTTTAGGATCTTCGGCTACGAAGCATGCCCCCAACAAGTTGAAATTTTGGGATGTTACACTGCCGATGATAATTTATTTGGCTCTGTATCTGAGTGTTTTGAGTCTGATGGTGAATCTAGGAGTTCATTTTCTTGGACGGAGGAGTCCTCAGATGAAGGCTTGGATTATTTTTCTGCGTTAGATGTGGCTGCAGCGGAGTCTTCGCCACGTGTGGAGGGTGCCGGGGATCTTCCTAGTGCGAGTACTGGGTATAGGCCGCGAAGGGTGGTGTCAAAACATAGTGTGGGTGAGTTTTCACGAAGTGGTAGGCGCTGTCATATGAGGATGGAGCGTGGCCATCTTCAAGTAGACCGAATTGGTAAACGAGAATTGTTGTCCTCGCCGATTGAGGCGAGCATAGGTGAAGGGGATCTGCGAAATCTTTTTGAGGGTGAGGAATTGAGGATAATGTTGTTCAATTACAGGGAGATGGGTATCATCCCGAAGGTTGAGCCGATGTAATATATGGTGCCCTCACCGAGTGTATGTAACTGTAATTTGTATAGTGATGTGGCCTGTTGGCCGTATTCGCACGCCTATGCTGATCCGGCTGCACCCGTGGGCGGCTTTTGCGTGGAGTGTCTTTTTAATGAGAGACTTCGATTAACACACTTTTTGTGCTATTCTGGCTGCACCCTTAGGCGACTTTTGCGTGGAGTGTCTTTTAAATAAAAGACTTCGATTAACGCACTTGTTGAGCTATTCCGGCTGCACCCTTAAGCGACTTTTGCGTAGAGTGTCTTTTAAATAAAAGACTTCGATTAACGCACTTGTTGTGCTATTCCGGCTGCACCCTTAGGCGACTTTTGCGTGGAGTGTATTTTAAATAAAAGACTTCGATTGACGCACTTGTTGTGCTATTCCGGCTGCACCCTTAGGCGACTTTTGCATGGAGTGTCTTTTAAATAAAAGACTTCGATTGACGCACTTGTTGTGCTATTCCGGCTGCACCCTTAGGCGACTTTTGCGTGGAGTGTCTTTTAAATAAAATACTTCGATCAACGCACTTGTTGTGCTATTTCGGCTGCACCTTTAGGCGACTTTTGTGCGGAGTGTCGCACGCGAGGGTAGTCTACGCTGCCTCTCGCGGTGACTTTGGAGTGGTCGAATGCCGAAGACCGTCGATGCGGTCTTTTTTCAACATGTTGCATCTGAGTTTTTGTTTTTGCGGGGGATTTTGCAGGTATATTACATGGCTCCGCCTCGTTAAAAACCTCACCCCCGGGAGGAAAAGAGTGCGACCCGAAATAGTATTGTTTGGTGGATTACAAGGGCACATGGGCCCTGAGGGTTAAACAAAAAATTTGCGGAGATTGTCAATGTTCCAGGAGTGCTCTAAGTCTTTGCCGGAGGGCGTTGATAGCCTGTACGTGCTGGGGAATGCCTTCGATTTGACAATGAATGGACCCTCCCATTTCGGCTCTAGCTTGCCCCATGACTCTGTCCGGGTGGTCCGGACGAGTACGAGGTCTCCTTTGTTGAACTCTCTTGGGACGACCGCGTTGTCGCCAGGCCTTCGTTTGAGCTTGGTATTTGTTGAGGGCCTGCAGGGCGAAGACGCGGTCTCCATTGATGAGGTCTTTAGACGTTGGTTCGTCGATGTCGGGGACTATTGATGTGCTTGTTCGAGGCAACCCATGCTTTATCTCTTGCGGCGTCATGGCCTCCGATCCATATAATAGACGAAAAGGTGTGAATACGATTGCCCAGCATTCGGTCGTGTTTAGGGCCTAGACTACTTCAGGTAGTTGGTCGGCCCATTTACCCTTCTTGTCGTCGAGAAGTCTTTTCTTGATGGTAGTGAAAATCTTACCGTTGGCGTGCTCGACGATGCTGTTAGATTGTGGGTGGTATACCGAGGCGAAGGCAGGCTTGGTGCTGATGGAGAGGCAGAAGTCCCTGAAGTCCTGGCTGTCAAACTGTTTGTCGTTGTCGACTGTGAGCTCGAATGGGACTCCGAATCGGCAAACAATGTTTTGCCAGAAGAACTTCTGGGCAGTCTTCGATGTTATTGTGGATACTGCCCTGGCCTCGATCCACTTGGTGAAGTATTCGACGGTGACGAAGATGAACTTGAGGTTCCCTTGAGCCGTAGGTAGTGGCCCGACAATATCCAGCCCTCAGCGTTGAAGTGGCCATGTGTGGGCGATCAGCTTGGTGAACTGCGAAGGGTTGCCTGAGCGGGGAGAAAACTTCTGGCAAGCTTCACATGACCTCATTACTCGATTCGCGGCGCAGATTATCGTAGGCCAGTAAAATCCTTAATGGATCACCTTAGCAACGAGGGCCCTAGGCCCTGAGTAGGAGCCACAAGTTCTGTTGTGGACTTCACGAAGGATTTGAATGCCTTCGGTTTCGGTGGCACATTTTAGCATGGGTTGACTGATCCCCTTCTTGTATAGCTGGCCCCCGACTAGTACGAAGTCCCGGCTTTGGTGCTTGAGGCGCTTGACCTCATTGACGTCACTTGGGTGGTAATATCCTTGCAGAAACAGGGTTATTGGGGCCCGCTAATCTTCAGTCATAATGAGGTTGACGATGCGATGGCCTTCGGCGTCGTTGGTTACTTGTAAGCCCTCTAGGTTGCGGACGGCTGGTGTGCCAATGACGTGGTAGAACACGTCAGAGGGCATGGTCTCGCCTCAGGCCGCTGCCTTAGCCAACACGTCGGCCTCTTCATTCCTGGCGCGATCCACATGCTGTAAGGTGAAGCCCTTGAATTGTCTCTCGAGACTACGAACAGCCGTGAGTTCTTGGCGCGGTCCAATGCGTCTTTTGCTGAATATTCTTTCTCAACCTGGCCGGCAACTACTTTGGAATCTGTCTTGACTATGCAGGTGGTGACATCGAGCGCTCTCAGCTTGCGAAGGCCCAGGATGACGGCTTTGTATTCTGCTATGTTGTTTGTGCATCTGCCGAATTCCAAAGCGAAGCTAAGGCGTGCTGCGTATCTATGCTTGATGCCTGTGGGTGACGTGATAATTATAGCTGCGCCTGCCCCCGCATGGCACCATGCGCCGTCGCAGTGGATGGTCGACACCTTCTCTAGAGGTTCTTCTTGCTACCGTGTCGGCCCAGTCCAATCGACGATGAAGTCTGTTAGGACCTGTGACTTGATTGTTGTCCTGGGTTTGAAGGTGATGTGGTACCCGGAGAGTTTGGCTGCCCATTTGGCAATTCGGACGGATGCCTCCGGGTTTCTGAATAGTTCTCCCAGTCCCCTGTCCGAGGTGACCCGCACCTTGAAGGCCTTGAAGTAGTGACGCAGCTTGCGCGATGCCATGATGACTGCGTAAGAGATTTTTTCCAATTCAGTCATGTTGCACTTGGAGGTTGTGAGGACTTCGGAGACGTAGTAGACTGGACACTGTCGGGTCGTGCCCTCTCTGTCTTGCTCTTGGACTAGCGCTACGCTGACTGCATATGGCGAGGCTGCGATGTAGAGCAGCAGAGGCAGCGTGG
The DNA here is from genome assembly GCA_029449295.1 of Zea luxurians. NCBI lineage: Eukaryota > Viridiplantae > Streptophyta > Magnoliopsida > Poales > Poaceae > Zea > Zea luxurians. The sequence goes on from JAOPSE010000005.1 coordinate 98,244,802, forward strand.
GGTCTGGACTGGTTAGAATTGCCAAGTCTGACAAGTGTTGCTTGAGTGATGCGAAGGCTGCCGCCTGTTCTGGTCCCATGCGAAGTCTTTTGCACCACGCAGTGTCTTGAGGAAAGGTAGACTCCGCTCTGCGGACTTGGAAATGAATCTGTTAAGGGCGGCTAATCTGCCTGTCAGACACTGGACATCCTTGGTTGACTGCGGAGGTGTCATGTTGATGATTGCTTGAATCTGGTTAGGTTGGCCTCGATCCCATGGTGTGACACCAGGTAGCCCAGTATCTTCCCCTGGCGAACTCCAAAGACACACTTCTCGGGGTCGAGGCGAAGTCGTGCGTCCCGCATGTTTGCGAACGTCTCTATGAGGTCAGCCAGGTGGTCTTCTTTATTTTTGCTTGCGACAATGATGTCGTCCACATACGTGAAAATGTTGCGGCCCACTTGGCTCTCGAGCACCGTCTTGGTGGGGCGAGAGAAGGTTGACCCAGCGTTCTTGAGTCCCTCTGGCATCCTGATGAAGCAGTACGTGCCGAAGGGTGTGATGAAACTGGTGTTGGCCTTGTCTTCCTCCTTCATGTATATCTGGTGGTAGCTGGAGAAACAGTTGAGAAGTGACATGACTTCGCATCTGGCTGCACTATCGACTATCTTGTCGATTCGTGGTAGCGGGAAATTGTCCTTGGGACAGGCCTTATTGAGGCTGGTGAAGTCAATGCACATGTGTCACTTGTCGCTTTTCTTTTGTACCATGACTATGTTGGCGAGCCACGCAGGGTAGGCGATTGGTTCAATGAAATTGGCCTCCAGCAGGCGGTGCACTTCGGCTTTGGCGGCTTCCGTTTTTTCATCAAACATTTTGCGCAGCCGCTGCTTTTTTGGGCGCACCGAAGGGTCGATGCCCAGACTGTGCTCGATGATGGTGTGACTGACTCCAACTAGGTCGAGGGCAGACCAGGCAAATACGTCCTTGTTTCTGGAGAGACAGGAGATGAGTTTCTCCTCGTCTTGCGAAGTCAGGTCTTTGCTTATTATGACCATTTGCTTGGGCGTCGTCGGGTCGAGGGGAACTATCTTTGTACCGTCGTTGCTCTGCAGCTGTGCTTTTACTATTTCGTCGGTGGTTGGGCGGGTCACCTCGGAGACTTCGCGCTGAGTTGTAAGGCAGTGTACGTTCTGTTGACCTGGAACGAAGTCTCTCTCAATGTTGCGTGCAGTCTGCTGGTTACCGTAAACCGTTATCACACCTTGTGGGCCCAGAATTTTCATGCAGAGATACAATCCGTGAATGGTCGATTCAAATTTATTGATGGAGCCCCAACCCATTATAGCGTTGTAGGGATAGACCATGTCGACGATGTCGAGGGTGACCTATTCGCTTCGCGCATTGGGTGCTACTCCGAACGACAGGGGTAGCTCTATCTTGCCCACAGGGAAAGTGCCTTTGCCGTCGAAGCCATATAAGGGGTTGTCCGAAGGCATGAGTAAGTTGTGGCTGATGCCCATGCGGTCGAAGACGTGCAGGAAGATGATGTCCGCTTGGCTACCGTTGTCGACTAGGACTTTGTGCAGGTCCCAGCCTGCTACGCTGCAATTGATCACCATAGCGTCGACGTGGGGTGCGCTGCGCAGATCGACATCTCTGGAATCGAAGGTTAGTGGCACATGTGACCACTTCGTTTGTACGACTAGGCCGGTGAGGGCGACGTGGTTGACACTTCGGTAATGATCCCTCTTTTGCCGCTTCGTCTCGAAGTCGACGCTGGACCCTCCGGTGATCATGTGGATGACTCTGCTATACGGCTGATCGGCGAAGTCTTCTTGTTTTGGTGCTTGGGGTGATTTTGGTGGTGTGGGTTCGGATGACACGGAGGCGGGAGCGGGGGTGGTACAACTTGTACCTCCTGGTGGTGCTGATATGTGTGGTTGGGTGGATGCTGGGCGTGGCCGTTGTTGTATGGTTGTGGGTGGTGGTGTTGATATGTGTGCGCGACAACTCTCTGGTTGTCGGCTGGTTGTGCTCGAGACATCCTGTCCCTGGTGGCCTTCATTTCTAGGCAATCTCTTGTTGGGTGCGCGCAGTCCTCGCCATGAAACAGGCAGTAATATCTACGTGGTTGCTGCGCTCGTCCCCGGCCCCGTCCTCGCGTGCCATTGCCGCGGCCCTGGGGGGATATTCCTAACGGCGGGCGGCCTCGCCGGCAGGATGCTAGTTGGCTATGTTGTGCACCTGCTGCTGACTGCGGTTGTCTCGTCCGGAGTCTGACTGTGAAGGCCTTGTCCAGGTTCGGCTGTACTGTGGAGGGTCCTTGGGCTTCCTCTAAGACTTGACCTTGCGCTAATGGAGCTCTTCGGATCTGGCGTACTTTTCGAACAGCTGATAGAGCTCTTGGAGATTTTTGGGTGGGTCCCTGATGCAGTGACTGTATAGGACGCCAGCCCGAAGGCCACTGATGGCGTAGTGTATGGCGATGTGGTCGTCGACCGAAGGCAATTGTGACTTAAGAGTCAGGAACTTGCGGTAGTACTCCCATAGGGTTTCCTTCTCTTGCTGTTTGCAGAGTGATAGCTCGACCAAAGCATCGGTGTCGGGTCGGTATCCTTGGAAGTTGAGCAGAAACTTGTCTAGGAGTCCTTTTCAGGAGTCGATGGACAATGGGGGCAACCTGGTGTACCAGGTCAAGGCCGGACCCTCGAGGGCGATGATGAAATACTTGGCCATTGTGGCGTCATCCCCTCTGGATGATGCGACAGCGACTTGATAGCTCATGATGTATTGTGCTGGGTCGGTGCTGCCGTTGTACTTGGGGTAGGTCCCTGCCCTGAAGTTGGCGGGCCATGGTGACACTTGGAGTTGCGGAGCCAGGGGCTTCGCTCATCAAGGTAGTTGATGCCTTGGAAAGCTGCGGCGTGCGGGATGAAGGGTCCGCGCTGTGGTATAAATAAGTCTCCGGCTGGCACGCGCTGTTGGAGGGGCGGGTCGTGTTGCAGACCGTGCTAGCCTTCGCTCTGCATGAGCGCAATCTCTTGCTCGAGTTCCCGGGCTCTTTGCTCCTCGTCTCGTATCATCTGGCGCACCTTGGCTTGCGCGGTGACATGTTGGCGCTTGGCCTCGAGGATGTCTTTCTGCTTTTGGAGGTTACGGTTCTTGATGCGCAGAGCCCATAGTTGTAGCTGTTCTTCGGCTGAGACGCCGATGACTTCGCCGTCCTCTGTTGCGTCTTCGCCCTCTGGTGGAGCGAAGCCTGGGGGTGGTGCTTGTGGTTGTTCTCCGGAGCTGCAGGTGCGAAGGGTGCCTTCGGGAGTGGGTTGTTCGTGGCGCTGTCTCTTGCTGAGAGCTTCGTCTTCGCAGGCTTCTTGAGGGTGTTGTCTGCGAGGGCCTTGCCTTTTTTCTTGGCTAGCAGCGCTGCCTTTGCTGCTTCGTCGACGGATGAGGCTGCCTTCGAACTAGCTCTCTTGGGTGCCATCGCGGGTGGTTTGTTCGTAGCAGGAACGGTGGGCACCAAATGTTGGAACTTGCTCTCCTGGGCAAGTTGATCCAACGGGAGAGTGGAAAGATTGCAAGCAAGGTTTAGCGTGGAATGACAATTGCTCTGTTAATCTGGCCTCTCAAGGGCACTGTACGAGGGTATTTATAGGTACTCGAGCGGTCAACGTCCCAAGGCAAGGACGTTTATGTCCTCGGATGCCCGGGTTATCCCCAGAATATTCCCATAAAATAAAGGGAGGTTACAAACCGTCATTACATAAAAGCTATTACAGATTAGGCCTGTAACACGCTTGTCTACGCGGGGCCCGTTACAGTGGGCCGAATTCCACGTGGGCCTCTGGGCGAGATGAACACGCGGGATTAGCAGACTTCGTCGGAGTCTAACCTTCGTCTTGCAGTGGAGAGGACGAAGGGCAACCGTGCCGATCATCCCGCCTTCGTTAGTGTAGCGAGGCAACGAAGGCTTTGCGCGAAGGGTAGCGTCTTCGCCTTCGCCCCAACAATGCGCATATATCTTAAAGTTTTATTGAGAATATAGCTGCAATGCTAATTATACAATACTAATAAAAGGCTAAAAGATAGTAAATCACAAGTGGTAGTCCTTTGAAAGCTACAGCTACGTCTGGAACCAAAAGATTTTCATATAATTACGCTCGCCATGATCAGAAACAAACAGCCTACTTAATTAGCCAAGCAATACAGACATCGCTTGTCCATATGCATGCGGATATGCCAGCACCTGGTACGTAGTAATAATGCACACAAGGATTGCCGTTACAGATGGACCTACATGTCGCGTGGCGTGGTTGCTCAATGCTCCATGGTGATTGTCTGATGAGTGATGACCCGGCCGGCTAGCTAAGCTCGTGCTGGACAAGCCGTGGATCGGATCAGATATTTCGCCAATAGCGATGCCGGCTGGGGATCGGTGCCAGTTGGGGTCCTTTTTCTGATGCAATTGCACAACAAGTGGTCACGGGTGAGTATAAATGGCCAAACTGAGACGTGTTGGGCTGACTGCTGAGGCCAAACTTGACCCGGGCCGAAGGCATCTCCTTCTCGTTTCTCAACTAACCGGTATTTAGCCTGTTTCCAGTAACATCCTCTAAATTTTATTCTCTAAAAGAATATTCTCTATTCTTTACAATGTCCTCTAAAAAATTCAATCATCTATATCTTCTGCACCTTCAGCAACGTCCTCTAAATTTGGTACTCTATATCTACAGTAATAACCGATTGTATAAACTAGTTTCTTTATTCTCCATTTCGTATAGAAACAAAATTTTAATTCTATTTTTCATGAAAAACAAACGTAATTAACATTGTTCACTATGACAGTTTTGTGAACTTATATTAATTATGAAAACAAATATCTACAATTATTGTGAACATATACTAGAAACTAAAGTCCGTATTCTTTTTTATCACATCACATATATTTCCTCAAACACCTATCGAGCTCTCCCATTCATTTAAATAAATCTTTTTTCACCCTCTCATCACAGGCTACACCAAGCAGCAGTAGATCTGCAGTCTCCTCGCCGCCATGTTCCCGTCTCCTCGCCGCCATGTTCCCGTCGCCTCCTCGTAACAGCTCTCCAGTGTCCTCGCTGCTGCCCCCCGTGCTCCCGACCCCGGCAACGACCTCCCGTTCGTTCGTGTCTGTGGGCACGTCAAACTTCACTGCCGACGGGGACATGGCTCACCGGCGGGACCGAGTATCCGGGCACCGTCCACGGCTCGCTGATGGGGACCGGGCTCGGCCCGGCTGCACGCTAGCTTGGGGTCCCCGGTCGTCGGACGTCGACGGCCTCCCCTACGAGAATGAGGGAAATCTCCGACCGGACGCGCGAAGGAGCCGACATAGGAGATAACGGATGCTCATACAGCCTCTACAAATGGCGGACGAACCTCACCCTCTATATTTTAGAGGACCATTTACCATCTATTGTTGGATGGATGCAGGAGCTCACGAACCTTTAAATATAGAGTACCGGACCTTATACAGGTCCTTGTTGGAGACAGCCTTAGGGCCGCAAGCGAAGGGGCCTTTGACTCTACGACCATAACAGAGGATGACGACAGATGGTAAGGGTATGGTTAAGGAATTGTGGAACAAATAGTCCCATATTGCTAATTTAGGTTGAGTGTAACTAGTTTAAATATGGAGGCTACACTCACTCATCAAGTCATGTATGAGATGAGAGAGTGTAGAGGCCCACGACATGCATGTGAATGGTGCTAAAATCTAGCCCCACGCCTTGCGGGGGCGCTGCTTCCTTTTGCCATTTTATTTGCCTTATCTAATCACGATAAGGATTTGAGCCCTTATCAGAGCGCGAGTCTATCGGTTCGTGGATAACGTGCAGATCAGATCTTGGTCCTTATCGGTTCGTGGACACAGCCCTACATAAGGCCCCTGGCAGCCAGCGCCAAACTTATCCCAACACATGTTAGGTTTTCGCCTCTGCTCACAGCTACGCCGCCATCGTAGTCCTCATCATACCGACCACCGACGTGCATCTACTATCGGGAAAGCAGGCCTTTGGAACCCGCCTTCGAGATCCTACACCGGGAGGGGCGAATAAGGTTTTTGGGAAGCGTCCTCACGCGTCTGCTCACGATCTTCTCGTCGATCCTGCTTTCGACGTCGTCATTGACCTTGCAGCTTCCACATCGTCAACCTTGCCGGCATCAACATCAATCAATGTGTTTAATCAATACACATCATCTGATCTGATCTCATACTTTAGTTTATCTGTTGTTATAGATGCATTCTACGTACTGCTTACTAACCTGTTAGGGAACATCACGTTAGTTTATTTATTGTTGGTCATGATTTATATTTAGAATTTAATCTAGAAAATTTATAATTATGCAACAATCCAAAAACCTTATTGTAGACAATTTCCTAGTTTAACTATGGTTGGTTTTGCCGATGCGCTGAAGCTAGAAAATTTCTCTGGTATGCACTTCAAGAGGTGGCAAGTCAAGGTCAAGCTCTGGTTTACTGCTATGAATGTGTTCCATGTTAGTAAAGGCAAACCATAGGCATATTAACTCATAAAGAGGAGAAAAAGTATGACGATGTCAATACTATCTTTACGGGGGCAATTCTTAACGTCTTTGTTGATCGTCTGGTTGATGCGAATATGCAATACACAGACGTGAAGAAATTGTGGGATGCACTTACTACTAAGTATAGTGCATTGGATGCTAGCGGTGACTTGTATGTCATGGAGAGCTTTCATGATTATAAGATGGTTGGTAATTGCTCTATTGTAGAGCAAGCTCATGAAATACAATGTATTGCCAAGGAGCTCGACTACCTTAAGATTATCCTCCCCGACCGATTTGTGGTTGGGTGCATTATTGCAAAGTTGCCTTCTACATGGAGGAACTTTGCCACATCTCTGAAACATAAGAGACATGAGATATCAGTTGAAAATCTGATAGCGTCTCTAGATGTTGAGGAGAAAGCTCGTGCTAAGGACACGAGTTCTAAAGGAAGCGAGGGCCACTCCAGCACCAACATGGTTCAGAAGAGCCACAATAAGGGCAAAGTAAATACAAAATCTAACAAGCCCAAAACTACCAACTTCAAGATGAAGAACAAGGCTGAACTAACATGTTTCGCATGTGGTGAGATGGGTCATTTTGCCTAGGACTGTCCTGATCGAGCGCATCGTCATTGCAAAAAGGGCAATGTCAACACAGTGGTCTCTAGAAATGAGGAAGACAAAGGGTATGGTAATCTACCTTTAATCTTTTCAATATTTCAATCACCTAGTTGGTGGCTTGATACTGGTGATAATGTTCATGTGTGTTATGACATTAATTTGTTCTCTTCTTATCAAGGTGCCCGAGATTCCTCCATCCTAATGGGGAATGGGTCACATGCTTCTATTCATGGCATTGACATGGTGGATCTAAAGTTTACTTCTAGAAAGATCATGCAGCTGAAGAACATGCAACATGTCCGTTATATGCACAAGAATCTCGTTAGCAGAACCTTTCTATGTAGAGATGGGTTCAAGGTAGTTTTAGAGTCCAATAAAATTGTTGTGTCTAAGTTTGGATAATTTATTTGTAAAGACTATGACCGTGGAGGCTTGTTCCGCTTTTCTCTATTAGATTTCAATAATAAGTCTATGAACCATATTTGCGCTAATGTTGATGATCTTACGAGTATTTGGCATCTTGTTTGTGTCGTTCTAATTTTGGTTCTATGTCTCGGCTTTCCACCATGAGTTTAATTCCGAATATCACCAGAGTCAAAGGTTCTAAGTGCCATAGTTATGTGCAATCGAAGCAACCTCGAAAGCCTCATAAGGCTACTGAGGAAAGACGCCTAGCACCTCTAGGACTCATACATTCTGATCACTGCGAGATGAATGTTGTGTTAATAAAAGGTGGCAAGAGACTTTATGACATTGATTGATGATGCGTCTAGATTTTGCTATGTATACTTGTTAAAAACTAAAGATGAGACTTTAGACTACTTTAAAATCTATAAGGCTAAAGATGAAAACCAATTAGAGAGAAAGATCAAACGTCTTAGACCAGATCATGGTGGTGCATTCTTTCCCAAAGTATTTGATGATTTCTATGCAGAACATGACATTATTCATGAGAGGACGCCTCCCCATTCACTCGAATCAAACATGATTGCTGAGAGTAAAAATCATACATTGACTGACTTGGTGAATGCCATGTTAGACACATGTGGTTTATCCAAGGCATGGTGGGGGAGGCCATCTTGACTTCATGTTCTAAACAAGATTCCTATGTGCAAAGAAGAGAAAACCCCTAATGAGAAGTGGATTAGGAGAAAACCATCACTTTCATACTTGAGCACATGGGGGTGCATGCGAAAGTCAATGTATTAATTAATAAAAAGCACAAGCTTGGACCAAGGACAGTGGATTGTACCTTTCTAGGTTATGCTTCTTGTAGCATAGCTTATAGATAATAGTTAAATCTAAAGTTCCTCATGTGTATGTAGATACTATTATGGAATCTCGTGATGCTTACTTTCTTTGAACACATATTTCCAATGCAAGACATCCATAGCAATTATAGATATTCTTCTAAGATAACTTTTGAACATAATACACCTGTTGAGAGTTTTGAACAACCACATGAGAGTGTCCTAGAGGAGGATGACAATGGTGCTCCTAAAAAGGCAAGAGACAAAGGGTTGAAAAATCCTTTGGTGATGATTTCATTGGGTACCTTGTGGACGACACTACTACTATTATGAATTTATGATGAAAGCATTTACATCTCCAGATGCAGATGAGTGGAAAGAAGCAGTTTAGAATGAGATAGACTCAATTCTTTCAAATGGTACGTGGGAGGTAACTAATCGACCCTATGGCTATAAACTTGTGGGTTGTAAGTGGGTGTTTAAAAAGAAGCTCAAGCCTGATGGTACAATCAAGAAGTACAAGGCTAGCCTCGTGGTTAAATACTATGCTAAAAAAGAATAAGACTTCTTTGATACTTACTCACCTGTTGCTAGAATGACTACTATTTGAGTACTACTTTCCTTGGCTGCCTCATATGGTCTTCTTGTCCATCAGATGGATGTGAAGACATCTTTTCTTAATGGAGAGTTCGGTGAGGAAATCTATATGGAACATCCTGATGGATTTGTAGTTAAGGGTCAATAGAGCAAGGTGTGCAAGTTATTGAAATCTTTGTATGGCCTGAAGCAAGCACCGAAAAGTGGCATGAGAAGTTTGACAGGACTCTAACGTGTGTAGGCTTTGCCGTTAATGAGGCAGACATGTGTGTTTATTATCGCTATGGTGGGGGCGAAGGAGTTATATTGTGCCTATATGTTGATGATATATTGATATTTGGCACAAACAGTGATGTGATAAATGAAGTCAAGTCTTTTCTATCAAAGAGTTTTGATATGAAAGATTTAGGAGAAGCTGATGTGGTTCTAAACATCAAGCTAATTAAGGCAGGTGGTGGAATTACTCTCTCGCAATCTCACTATGTTGAAAAGGTTTTGAAGCAATTTGGCTTCTCTGATTGCAAACCTTCTCCAACACCTTATGATCCCAGTGTGACATTGCGAAAGAACAAGAGAATTGGTTTAGACCATATGAGATATTATCAGATCATCGGTTCACTCATGTATCTTGCTAGTGCAATAAGGCCCAATATCTATTTTGCTATGAGCAAATTGAGTAGGTTCATGTCAAACCTCATGAGTGATCATTGGCATGCACTTGAGCAGGTTATGCACTACTTGCATAGTACAATGAGCTATGAAATTCACTATTCTGGTCAGCATGCAGTACTTAAAGGATATAGTGATTCGAACGAGATATCTGATGTAGACGAGCTTTATGCCACCAGTGGTTATGTCTTTACTATTGGTGGAGGTGTGGTATCATGGAGGTCATACAAGCAGACCATCTTGATGAGGTTAACCATGGAAGCTGAGCTCGCTACACTCGACACATCAACCGTTGAGACAGAATGGTTGCGTGAACTCTTGATGGACTTGCCAGTGGTTGAAAAACCAATACCGGCTATCCTTATGAACTATGACAATCAGACAGTGATTACTAAAGTGACAAGTTCTAAGGATAATGGGAAGTCATCATGACATGTCAAAAGGCGATTGTAGTATGTAAGAAAGTTGAGAAACTACGGAGTTATAAGTGAGACTTATATTCCAACAGATAAAAATCTAGCACATCCTTTTACAAAGAGACCACCACATAATGTGATAAAAATCGCATCGAGGGAGATGGGTATGAGACCCGTATGAGTTGCCATGGTGGGAACCCAATCTATGTGATCAGAGATCCCATGAATTTGGTCCTGATAAGATCAATCCATTGGTGAACCGAGGAGAGTAAGTTTTGACCCTCTCTAAGTAAAGATACAATACCCTCAAATGATGTAAGGCAGGTTGGCTTTGTGCCTTAATGTGTTTCTATTGGCTTTTACTAGCGAAGATGTTGTCCTGCAAAACATTCTTGAAAGAACACACCTATATGAGTTAGACTGTCTAACATCACAGTCAATGAGATCTAGGTGATATCTAGTAAACTCATGAGTACGACATATATGCTCCATCCGAGAAGGGGACTACTGGTAGCTAGGTACTGGTTATGGCTTTGATTGAAACCCATTCACACTAGACATGCAATTCAAGGCATAGTCCATTGTCCAAGTTGTGCGTTGGTGTAGCTTGGAGTTCTAGGTGGAAGTTCAACTTAACAGCCTTTGCTGAAACACTAGTATATTAAACAGTAGTGAACAATGACAAAACTGCATATGGGAATTTGAGATTTCGTGGGGGTTGTTGGATTTATAGGCTAGGCCCAAATTGAGAAATTCAATTAAATCCTAGAAAAATTTCAAAACTCCATGTATGGGTATGGCTAGGAATGGTGGAACAAATAGTCCCATATTGCTAGTCCAAGTGGAGTGGAACTAGTTTAAATATGGAGGCTACACTCACTCACCAAGTCATGGAAGAGATGAGAGAGTGTAGAGAACCACACGCGTGTGAGAGCACCTAGAGGGGGGTGAATAGGTGATCCTGTAAAATTCAACAACTAATAGCCACAAAACTTGGTTAAGTGTTAGAATGGCTAAGTGGCGAGCTCTTGCGAACACACAAGTATCACAGAAAAACAATCACAAAAGACACGCGAGTTTATCCCGTGGTTCAGCAAGTATAACACTTGCCTACCTCCAGGTTGTGGCGTCCCGATGGACGAGGGTTGCACTCAACCCCTTTCAAGTGATCCAATGATCAACTTGAATACCACGGTGTTCTTCTTTGCTTATCTCTTTTCCCGTTTGCGAGGAATCTCCACAAGTTGGAGTCTCTCGCCCTTACAACAAATATCAAAGTGAAAGCACAAGAGTAAGGGTGGGAAGCAACACACACAAATCTACAGCAATACGCACACACACACAAGCCAAGACTTGAGCTCGAATGAAGCACAACTAGTTCACTACTAGAACAGAGCTCAAATCACTAACAAAGTCAATCAAGTGCGCAAAGACGGAGTGTGGAAGACTTAGAATGCTCAAATTATGCTTGGGTGACTCCTCCATGTGCCTAGGGGTCCCTTTTACAGCCCTAAGGCAGCTAGGAGCCGTTGGAGGCATTCTTGGAAGGCTAACCTTGCCTTCTGTTGGGTGGCGCACCGAACAGTCTGGTGTGCCACCGGACAACCACTGTTCATGTCCGGTGCGCGATTTCCTTCCATTCTTGGCGCAGCCGACCGTTGCAGATTGGTGGCAGTTGGCGCACCGGACACTGTCCGGTGCCCCCTGCGGACCGTTGGAGCGGGCCACGCGTCGCCCGCGGATTTGGCGACCGACCGTTGCGCTGGCGGCCGTTGGCTCACCAGACAGTCCGGTGCACCACCGGACAGTCCGGTGAATTATAGCCGTACGCCGCCAAAAACTCCCGAGAGCGGCCAATTCGCTGGAAGCCAGCCTGGCGCACCGGACACTGTCTGGTGCACCACTGGACAGTCCGGTGTGCCAGACCGAGCTGAGTCTTGGCTGCTCCAGCCAAGTTCTTTTCTTCTTCTCTTTTCTGATTCTAGCACTTAGGCAAATATATTAGTACACACAAAAACCAATGTACTAAGTCTAGAACCATACCTTTGCCTTGATTATCACTTCTCTCTTTGTTTAGCACATGAGAGCTTATTTAAATGTGTTGGACACTTAATCACCAAAACATAATAGAAATTGCCCAAAGGCACATTTCCCTTTCAATCTCCCCCGTTTTGGTGATTTATGCCAACACATTCAAAAGCAATGCAAAACATGCAACATTGATTTAAATTGAAGACCAAATTGTTTTTGACTCGAATTTGGCATATTTGGATCATTCTTTGCCACCACTTGGTTTGTTTTTGCAAATCAAATTCATTTTTCTATCTCTAAGTCAAACTCATTTGTTTGGGCATAAAGAGAGATAATCCAAGAGTAAAAATGATTAAGAGCCAAAAACTCCCCCTTTTCCCATAATCAAACATTCTCCCCACAAGAGACCAAATTTTGACAATAAGAGTTTTTTTTGACAAATCAAAAAGTTCTAACTCTACTATTTTCAAAATTCTCAAGTGGTAGCTGATCCATTTGCTTTGGGCTTAATTTCTCCCCCTTTGACATTAAGCACCAAAACGGGATCATTATTGGCCCTTTAACCCCATTGCCTCACCAAAATTGTCAATTAAGAGCAAAAAGGCAATAAGAGTATAAATATGAACTTGGAGTTAATACCGGAGTGTAGTGGAAGTCTTTGCATGGTCCAAGTTCACTTTTCCCTTTCAATTCACCTTTGAGACTACATCAAGTAAACTCAAGCACAAATGTTAGTCTCAAAGGGTCAAGTTGTAGCACTTCTCCCCCTAAATATGTGCATCATTCACATATGGACTTGTGAGGTCTGGGGATCCCTTACACAACTTGAGCACCATAAATAAACAATAAATCTCATAAATGCATAAAGTAACTTGATCAAAGGCATAAAACACATGTATGCTATAAATCAATCCAAGTTATGTGAATATAAGACATTTAGCTCACTACGCAGCCTGCAAAAGGTTTTCTCATCTAAAGGCTTGGTAAAGATATCGGCTACCTGGTTCTCGGTGCTAATATAGAACACTTCGATATCTCCCTTTTGCTGGTGGTCTCTCAAAAAGTGATGTCGGATGTCTATGTGCTTAGTGCGGCTGTGTTCAACAGGATTATCCGCCATGCGGATTGTGTGACACCCCAGTGTCACTCAGGAGGTTTTTCTCAAAAAGCCAAACCAAGAACCCTCATTTTATGTGAACCAAGTAAGCATGAGCATCAAAATAACTAAAGTAAGAAGAAATTCACCAAGCATATGCTTAAAAGTATCATGATCAAACAATTAAGACCTTTAAGAAGGCAAGAATGTGTAACCCTAATAAAAACCCTAAGTAAGCCCCATGAGCAAAGTTCAAGAAAATAAGGAAAAGGGTATGAAAAATTTAAAATTATGACTTGAACCAATTATAAAAATTGAAGTATATTTAATGGGCAACAAGAAAGGTTGAGAAAGCTTAGCCAAAATAGCTCAAATAAAACACCAAATCAAGCTTTCCATGTGTGGACTTAATGAGAATTCTGAATTTCAGATTTTTGAAATTCAGACCTTGAGCCAAAGATCAGGGATGTTCACCTTGATCCCTAACTCGAATCCTAATGGCCTCATTGACAAAAATGTGTCTAACTAACCTCTCTGTCGTGTGCCAGAAGATGGCATTGGGACGCGAGCCCTAGACACGACTAAACCTTGGATTTGCCTCGGATTTGCGCAGGGAGACAGACCAGATTTCCTGGCTCCGTATCTCTGCGACCAGTAGGCAAAATCCTATGACCCCCACACAAGAATGGTAGCTTGTAGGGAGGAGAAGAGGTTTTGTGCATTGACCAAGGCGAGAGCAGGCTCGGATGAGCGACTACACGCGCCAGAACTTGGGCAGAACGCACGGGCACACGTGTTCGACCCTGGTCGGCACGCCAGAGCTCGCCCAACCCGCGCGCGCGCTCCCCGGCGTCCAGTCAAGTCCGCCGCGCGCTCACGCCCTCGGCCGTGCTCGCCCGCGCCTATAAAGCCTCCCCGGGCGCGCCTCACTTCGCCCCGCACTCACCCTCTCCGGCCAGCCACTTTTCCTTAGCTCTGGCGAGCTCAATTTCGCCGCCATTGCCACCAGAGCTTCGGCCATCGTGGCCAGCCCACCCCAGCCACCCTCCGGGCAAGCCAGCGCTTCGGCTAGCTACGCCAGTAGCCCGTAAAGCTTGCCAAGCCCTCGGACCCGGCCGGACTTCACCGGAGGCCCGAGATTGACTTCACCGGACTTCGGTCTTCCGCCGCCGCGTGTGGACCGAGCTATCCAGTGAGTCTCCGCCCAATTCCTCTCGCTCATGACTTCTCTGGCATCCCGTGGACCTCCCTGACCCGTTTGATTGAACTATCTCGCCGTGACCAGGCCGGTCTCCTCGCCGCCGACGAGCATCCCCGCCTGCGCGCGTGGACCGACCGACTCCGGCCATCTCCGACGGCGTTCCGCACACCGTTGTGATCCCCGAGACCTCCCCTTCATCCTCGACCTCTTCACCGGAACAGTCTCGCCGCCGGTAAGCCCCTCCGCCCTTTTCCCCGCCGCGGCTACTGTTTAGGGTAGAAGAAGGACCTCGGGTTAGGTTTTTGTAGAACCCGAGGGGTTTTCTGTAATGTCAGAGACTCAGGTGAATAGTAGCCTGAGGACTGATTCGCGAAGAAAACTTAGAAAACCGCCAGGGACCCCAGTGCAAAGTGGATTTTCATTTAAATCGATTCTGTTATTCTTTTTAAATAACCAGAGAACTTGTAAAATTCATAACTTGATGAATTCTTAATCAAAAGATGTCAAACCAATTTTGCTAGCCTCTGTATATTATAATCTATCATTTAAAAATAGTAGACCCTATGCTTTCTGTTCAAACTTTTAGAGTTTAAAATTAAAAACAGAAACCCACTAAACCTCATTTAATCAAGGAAAATTAGTTTTTCTTCTGTGCTAGACTTAAGAAAATTTGTGGGTATTCAAACCTCTTTTAGACACTGTTTAAAAATAGTAGGAACCCCAGCATTAGAAATTATGATGTAGTTTCTCATTTAAAGATGTTTTGTCCAAAACTTAGAGAAAATCAGAAAGATATTAGAAATTAATGAACAGTGAGTAATATTATTTTTCCTAGTTTACTTATGTAACAAAGGACTTAGGAAAAATACAGAGACCATTAGTTTGGATCAGTTTTAAATTAAAATGATTTGTTTTAGCCTAAATAAGACTAAAAATCAATTATTAAAGAGGCAAAACCATAACCAAAATGCTTAACAAAAATCCAGTGAACTTATAACCACCAGAGCCCCACTACAAAAATACAGAGCACCTCAGCCCAACTTTTTAAGTAAGGAAAATAAATGTAAAGGGGTAATAAGGCATTTTCCAACTAAATCATGAACAACCTCAAATAATGTGATAATGGGCAACCAAAAATTAGGTAAGTCCATGATGAGGTAAACTACTAGAGAAAAATGCAAACCCATGAAAAAGAAGCAAACTCATACCAATTGCTAATGATTTAAGAGAAAAGCCATTTAATTCAAATAATGCATACCACCCCTTCCCTTAAGCAAAAAGATGCCAAACTTCAGAATGATTGCTCTTGCACAAAGCAATAGCTAAGAAAAATAAGAACTCTGTTGTTTGATATTTTTCAAATATAGTGGTAGTAGAAAGCACCTATTTGGCTAGAAACTTGAGAAAACCATAGAAAAATAATTAAAAAGTATTAATGGCTAGATATTTGTATCAAGTCATGTTATAACACCTAAAAGCCAGCAAAAATAAGTTCTGAAGAATTACCCACTGTTAAATAGTAGTTGTAGTTCAAAGCACCCCTTCTGCCCTAGAGTTTAACAATTTTGTGCAGAGAAAACTATTCACTTTCTGATCCCCAAATTTTAAGAAAGAGAAACACACACCAGTAACAAGCCACTGTAATTTTTGCAGGATGTTTAGAATTTTATAAAAGCAACTTGTAGTTCAAACCTACTCCAAAACATTAAAGAGAATAAAAGAAAAGGAAAGAAGAAATAAACCCCACCTCAATAAGTCTAACTTGAGTACTTATCATATATCCCTAAGACTTAAAAAGAATTCGGTGGAACCCCAAAATTTAACCTACCTTTTACCTTAGCTAACTTTGAACCAGTTTACCAAGTATACCACCCAAGGGTCTTGCATAAGTAAAGTTAACTTTGTTAACTCAAGAAAGATCATACACCTCTTAAGTTGTGATTTCTAAAAGCACATATCATATCATGCATATATCTTACGCATTGCATTCATTAGACTGTAATCTTGCCGACGGAGAGTACGTGCTCATCCCTGAGCAAGGACCTGTCCAAGAAGAGGACCAGGAGCAGGCTTCAGAGGCTGCTATTGAGGATCTCCCCACAGCCCCACCAATTGAAGGCAAGCCCCGGTTTTATGCATAACCTATTAATTATGTTATTTTACTACACTTAATGCTTGTAGGATTGTAATGTGCACTTAAGTGTAGGAGTTGCTTGAAACCTCTAGTTTGCATGAACTTAGGATTCCTTTTTGAGATGAATACTAGTATGCTAGGTCGAGTAGCTGCTTGCTAATCAGGATCTCGGTAGAAGTCGAGTGATTTTGCTAGCACTCGCGCGAGGTCAGGAATTGATTGTATTCATCTTGATAATGGGATATATGTTGGTCTATGGACTTGGATCCAGGGAGGATGCCTTGTCTATGAGACGGGAAAATGAATTAAGGATTAATGTGTGGATACCTGAGTCAAGCTTTTGAACGTACTAAGCACATGCCGGGAAAAATGGTAACCGGTAAACCTAGTACCTGAGTGAAGCCGGGCGCGGACTTTATCCCTCATGCGACCTGAGACTGGGTCTCCCATGCTAGCTATGGTGAGTACAAGTGCGGTCACTGCACGGCGGCAGCCGGGGTCAGTGGAGCATTGTATGCCAAGGCGGTGAGGCCTAGACGCGAACGGGGGATCGATGGGGACGGTTGTCATGTGCAGGGTCGGAGTACCCTGACATGCCGTGTGTTTAGGTTTACCTTGCAAGGTTAAAACTCGATTCGAATCGTCTGCTTCTCGCAGCTAATGAGACTGCTTGATTCCTTGTACTGCATCGAGTAAGAAGCGAAATGAGGTTACATGAGATAACTTGTTGTTTGAATTAAATGAATGTTACCATGTATGCTTAGAAGGAGCAAATCTAGCTAGGATAATGATGATAAAATTTGAAAAGCTAAAAATTGATTTTAGCAACAGCTAGTGCTTTTGGCAAACCAAACCCCTCAGCCAAACAGCTGCATAGTCTAGAGGTAGATGAGTAGACTCCTCACACCGGGTAAGTCTAGCTGAGTATTAGTATACTCAGCCTTGCTTGTGGCACCCTTTTTGTAGGTACCATGCAGGATTTGGTTGATGGTGTGACTTGGCCTACCACCCTGCCACCGGGTTGGACGGTCGAGTGGGATGTTGCTCCGGCAGGAGAGGAGCATGAGGAGTAGTGGGCTAGGCCTTGCCCATTTCCTCATTACCGACGACATCGATTATCCGCTGCACTTTATTTTATGAACTTTATTTGCTACTCCCGAACTCCGATTTATGTAATAATCCAGCACTTAATTTGAGGTTTCCTGTTTTATTGTATTTCATCTGTGACTCACCTTCGAGTGAGATTGTGGAATTTGATCCTGGTTAAGTGGCTCTATCAGACTAGATCTGAAGGACTGACGGGTTATTCCGATTTAAGTGTGTCACGGCCCTTGAGGCATGACTTAGGCACTTAAGCTGGAATAATTCGGGTGGTTCTGCCACAGCTGGTATCGGAGCAAATTCCACCACAGAGAAGGACAATAAACCATGAATACCAATTTTCAAAACCTAAAACTTGCTTAGAAACTGCTAAGGATCGTCAGGACTAGACCGCTAGACCTAGAACGAAAGGCCTTAGGCATAGAGGGAAATAGGTGGCTAATTAATTAGGCCCCGTGGGCCAATACTTATATTTTAGGATGCCCTAAAAAGGCACCCTATTTTCTTTTTGAGAGGCAACGTTTCTTCCAGCATGCATTATAAAACATAAAGAGGAATTAAAATTTGAGCTAACCCCTTTTTCTTTAAAACCATCCGGGCTCTCTTTTTCTTTTTCCTTCCACCATAATCTTTATCTTGATTCCCTTCCGCAGATGAATTCACCCACCCCCGCCAGTGGAGGAGACTCTCGTTTCAGTTCTGACTTCCTTTCTCGCGATGGCTTTCCCTCCATCTTGTGGGAAGTGCTTAACTCCGCCGGTTACCCTACGCCCCCTTTGTACACAGTGCAGTTGTATGAGGAGCATCGGGTACCTCGTTGTCGGGTCTGGCTGACTTTGGAGGCTCATCCCCTTCAGCCGGGTTGGCGTTCTCTTGACTCTGAGACGATCGGACTCAGGACGGACGACACCGTTGAGGCAGCAGCCATGAAGGCTCTAACGACTTTTTGTGGCTACCATCCCCTGGAGATGGTGATGCACCCCTTGGGACTCTTCCCTGCTGAGAAGAAGGATGATCCCATGTGGTGTAACCGCGTGAGCCATGTGAAGGATGTGTGGGCAATGTATCCTGACTTGGTTGGGAGGGTCACTGTTCAGTGCATGAGTGCGCTGTACCGCCTTCAGGCCCTTCAGAGCGATGCTATGACACTTCTTGCTAACACCGCTCGGACTGCCAAGCTCACTCTCGACAGTCGGGAAGATTTTATGGTCGACCTATCCACAGAGTTGGTGGAAAAGGATCTGCAGGTGGAGAGGCTGAGCCAGCGTATCGCTACCCTGGAGCAGCAAGTGGAGATCCGAGACAACACTATTGATGTCTTGGAGAACCAGCTTCACGATGTGCAGAGGGAACTCGAGGAAGCAAATGACCACCTGGACATGCACCACCTGGAGATGGAGGCCAATGAAGCAGGAAGCGAGGGAGAAGAGGCTCCCGAGGAGCTAGGACCAGCCCCTGGTGCCAATGGGACTACCTCCGCGATGCCCCCTTCACCCGCATCCAGTGTCGCTTCCACCGCTCAGGGTTAAGCAGTCGCTTCGACGTTTTTAGGTGGATAGAAACCTATGCGAGCTTAGTAGTATCACATTTTGGACTAGGCTTGTGGGTACCTTCCCCTGATTAATGTAACCCTGTGAACTTTTGGAATCTATGGGATCTTTGTCACCATGTTATCTTCATTTCGAACCTAATATTATGACTATGGCATTTTTTTTCCATATGAAATGATATCTTGCCGTTCGAAATTGTGAGTTGGGATAACAATGGCGACAGTCTCTGTTTTCAGATGGCAGCTAGGCAGCGTCGCGGGCAGAACGAGCAAGTTCCCCCGCCACCCCCTCCAGCTCCCACAGTGCAGGAGCTGATGGCCCAGCAGAATGAGATTCTGCGATAGCTCTTGCAGCGCCAGCCCCACCCCCAGCAGCATGGTGGAGGCCAGCCTCAGCGACCTCCGGCTATGGCAACATACCAGGAGTTTCTGAGCACGCAGCCGCCCTTGTTTGCCAAGGCAGAGGATCCGTTGGACGCCGACGTATGGCTTCGCGTCGTCGAGTCCAAGTTTCCCCTCCTCGCGGGAGACTGCCCTGATACTACCAAGACCAGCTTCGCCGCGTAACAGCTTCGCGGATCTGCTCGGACTTGGTGGGATCACTTCCGTGCTATGCTCCCTGATGATCGTGAGGTATCTTGGGAGGAATTCAAGACTGCCTTCAGAGGACACCACATTCCAGCTGGCATTCTTGATCGGAAGTTGAATGAATTTCTGGCCCTCAATCAAGGAACCCGCACGGTACTGCAGTATGCGCAAGCCTTCAACGACTTATGCCAGTATGCAGGGTATCATGCTGATTCTGATGAGAAAAAGAGGGATCGCTTCCGTAGGGGTCTCAATACCAAGCTGCGGGAACGACTCAACACTGTCCGGGCTGATAGCTTCAATGAGTTGGTCAATATGGCCATCTCCCAGGAGGATTGCATTGTTGCTCACCGGGCAGAGAAGAAGAGAAAGGCACCAATGGCAGCACCATCTGCTCAGGCTCAGAGGTTCCGGATTGTTTCCCACAATCAGAGCAGGGGTTTCCAGCAGCAGGCAGGCAGATGGGTGATCAGGCCACCTCAGCAGCAGCAGCAGCCGACACCCAACCGCCCCAAGGAACAATCAGCCTCCGCAGCAGCAGCAGTTCCGCCAGGGCAATGGGAACAAGTGTTTCACTTGTGGCAATGTGGGCCACTATGCCAAGAATTGTCCCAGGAACCAGCAGAGGCAGATGCCAGCACCAAATCAAGACAAGGGAAGAAAGCAGAAGGTGCAAGTCAGGCAAGGGAAGCTCAACTTCACTGCTCTAGAGGAAGTGCCAGAAGGAGCTCCTATCATGACTGGTATCTTTTCAGTTTATAATCAACCTGCTTTAATTCTATTTGATTCTGGTGCATCCCATAGTTTCATTAGCCAAAAGTTCAGTGCTAAATGCAAACTGCCATTCTCTCACTCAAAAGGGTCATTCATGATAGTCACACCTGGGGGTAAAATTGCAACTAATCAATTAAACCAAAGTGTGCCTATTCAACTGGGAAGCCACATTATCAAAACCACTCTTCTTGTGTTGGGATTGGAAAATGTGGACATTATTCTAGGAGCAAATTGGATGACCTTGCACCAAGTTGTGCTTGATGTAGCCAACCGTACCGTGGAAGTTAATTCTCCTTTCTGCGGGAATTTCACTTTGATTTTGCCTAGTCAGGGTTCTTCTCAGTCATGTGCTTTTTCTATGACGGAGATACCCCTGAAGAAGATCCCAGTGGTCTGTGAGTATGCAGATGTCTTTCCTGATGAATTGCCGGGAATGCCACCGGATCGGGATATTGAATTCGCCATCGAGTTGCAACCGGGAACGGCCCCAATTTCCAAGAGGCCCTACCGAATGCCACCCGCTGAGTTGGCAGAGTTGAAGAAGCAATTGCAGGAGTTGCTGGATAAGGGTTTTATTCGCCCAAGCACTTCGCCTTGGGGATGTCCAGCACTGTTTGTGAAGAAGAAGGATGAAAGCTTGAGGCTGTGTATAGACTACCGCCCTCTTAATGCGGTAACTATCAAGAACAAGTATCCTTTGCCTCGTATTGATGTTCTCTTTGACCAGTTGGTTGGAGCCAAGGTGTTTTCCAAGATAGACCTTCGCTCTGGCTACCATCAGATCAAAATACGAGCAAGTGATATTCCGAAGACGGCATTCTCAACCAGATATGGGTTATATGAATTCTTGGTGATGTCATTTGGGCTGACAAATGCACCAGCATATTTCATGTATCTGATGAATTCTGTTTTTATGCCGGAATTGGACAAGTTCGTGGTGGTTTTCATTGATGACATTCTGGTGTACTCAAAGAACGAAGAAGAACATGCCGGGCATTTGCATGTAGTACTTCAACGTCTGCGAGAGCACCACCTTTATGCCAAGTTATCCAAGTGTGATTTTTGGCTAAAGGAAATCAAATTCTTGGGTCACACTATCTCTCAGGCTGGAATAGCTGTTGATCCTGATAAAGTGCAAGAGGTAATGAACTGGAAGCCACCAACAACTGTTCGCCAGATTCGGAGTTTTCTGGGATTAGCTGGTTATTACCGAAGATTTATTCCGGACTTCTCTCGAATTGCGAAGCCTATTACTGAGTTGCTGAAGAAAGAAGTAAAATTTGTGTGGAGTCATAAGTGCGAAGATGCCTTCCATGCATTAAGGCAGCATCTGACCACAGCACCAGTATTGGCGCAACCCGATAGCAGCAAACCTTTTGATGTATATTGTGATGCCTCGGGCATCGGGCTAGGTTGTGTCTTGTAATACTCAAAAGTGTAATAGAAGAGGATAGAGATAATCTCAATAGTTTGTGGTCTCTACTATTCATTACATGTGATTAACCTTAGTTAAAAAGTGGATAATTAGAACAAAGAACACATAAATAACCTGTGCATCATGCTGGATTTTATTTTGTGCGCATTTTGTGACAATATAATAATAATGTGACAAGAAATGGATTAAAGTCCAAAGTAGAATTTGACATTTAAAGGAAATCGTAGAAAAAGGAAAGGAAGAAAATTTTAAGTGAGTAAAAATAATATAAAATAGATAAATAAAATATTATTTCTACACTGGAGTTTAAGTGTTCACCTGACTCATTGGTGGAACTCTTAAGCAGATTCAAATTCAAATTTGAATTTAAAATAATTATGAATAAGAAAAACAGGAAATAAGGAAAACAAAAGAAAAAGAAAAGAACCCTAACTGGGCTCGCTCTCTCAATTCTGGCCCATTCACTCATTCACTCCCGCGCGGCCCACACTCCCTCCACCCAGCCGCGCGTGCTTCAGCTGATCAAAAAAAAAGCCCTAGCCGCCAGACTAAAGCTCCAGCGCGTGCGTAGATAACCTAGCGACTGACTCGTGGGCCAGTCCTGCTTGCGCACACCGTTCACTCGCTGCCTGTGGGCCCCTCTCGCAGGCCGGTCTTCTTCCCGGGAGGTTGCGCGTGGAGGCCGTTGTCGTGTTTCCAGTGCCATCGCGGCAAGCCACCATCCGCTAGGGCCCTCCTCAAGCTCGCGCGAATCGGTTCGGGTTGACTGCCGCAATCCTTGCCGCTTGACCAGGACGTGCTCGGCTTTGGCTCTTGGGGTCGGACTCCTTCCACGCGGAGATCGCGGGGCCTCCTCGACCGAGCACCATCACGGACTTCGCTAGTCTCCCGCCGTGGATCTCGTGTGAGAGATTTGACCACCGCCCAGCCCTTTCTCCAGGCTCGCCGCGACCTGGGGTTATAAGCCATGCCCCGGCCTTGATTACCGCATGCCGCCGTGAGCTCCGAGCTAGCCGAAACGGGAGAGAGAGATCGATGGGGAGCGACTGAGAGAGATTCGAGCCGCCACATGCTACAATGGTCGGAGCCTTTGTCGTATCCTCGGTCGGGATTTGGGAGCTTCAACGCGTCCGCGGCATCTGCGCGGGTAGTGGAACTCTGGGCTGCCAGTGATTTCTCACCGACGATGCAGGGCCGCCGTGGAGTAACGACTTCGATGTGGACGGGGCTCTATGCTGCGCAATCGAAGGTAATAGCATCCCCATATGGTTCGCTTCATTCTCTATTACGCGTAGCGTCCGTTGGCACTAAGAACGGGGTCCCGGGTGGCTGGGGCGTGTACTCGCCGGCGCGGCGCCACCATGGTCGTGGATGCCGCCGTCCTTAGTCAGCTGGTTGGGGAAGGGATGGCGCGGCCATCGATTTCTTGCGGGATGGCTGTGATTGGGAGGATCAGAACCGTGGGATGAATAACTGACGAACCAGATTAGAATAGCCATACCCCTTCATGCAACGCGATCTGAGCCGTAGATCCATAATCCGATGGGTGCGGGTCGATCTCGGTTATTTAGAATTCGGACCGTAGATCTCGGATCTGAGCGCTGGCGTTGCGTGTCCATTCATAATGCACCCAAATTTAATCTGTGCCGTCGGCCGCGGATCCAACGGCCCAGATATCGCGATACCCCTTCGCGGATGCGTTTTGTTAAAGAGACCCTGATAAATATAAGAATCAACCCGCAGTCCTAGTGACTAGGTATCTGAGTCTTAGAAATTTTATAGTTTGACCCCCGTGGTTCTCTGTATTTAGTGCCCAGTCCAGAGATTTATAAAATTCAGTAATAATGACTAGAAAATGATTTTTAATGTGAAAATAAATGCTAGAATGTGTTTAATTCATAGAAAATTCATATGTAGTCCAAATTAATCCATTTCAGTTTCTATAATTTTGTAATAATGTTGTTTATCACCCTGTGTCTCTGTTTTAACATGAAAATGGTATTAAAATTTATTTCTTAATTAACCTCGTATCAAATACATAAAACCTTAGGAAATTCGTATCTCCTCCGTTTTAACTCCGATTTGATCCGCTCAAGTTCCGTTAGTCTCGTAGAAACGCATAGATTATTATTATTCAGTTTGTTCTTATGTTTGGTGTGATGTTAATTTTATCTATACCATACTTGTTTGTACTGCTACGACTAGCGCGAGGACACGTGTCATCTGAAAGCAAGTTGGTACCTGGAATCTCAAGTGCCAGGCAAGTTGTGCCCTTGATTCACTTTTGTTACCCAATAATGTTCTTTATAATCATTTACCATGCATAGGTTTAATTTTGATGTGACCCAATAGGTCACCCTAGTCTGTTTATCCATTTCTCATTGTTTACCCCTGAATCATATGGGTAGTTATGCTATTGCTTTACGTGGTTTTTGGGTTAATATTTCATTATATCCATGTTCCAGTTATTTTGTTATTCTATTTATGTTCATGTCAAGATCATTATGTTATTGTTAATTGGAACATGGAGCTTAACTTGAGAACCACGTGCCACCACAAGGGAGGAATGGGACCCCTTGGCTGACTAATTAGGAAAGCTAGTGGAAGACTACCTTACCCGAAAGGGGCAAGGGCAGTAGGGGAGTGGTCAGTGTAGGGAGGTCCCTGGTTGATTTTGCTGCGATGGCGGTCAGCCAGGAACCCTGCATTGGAACTTCCTATAAACTGTAGCGGGTTTTCGGAAGCTAGTGGAACTTTGTAAAGGCCTCGTAGTGGATCCCTAGCCATTCACCTTGGTAGTGTCTAAGGGCCTAGCTAACCCTGGCGACATGGGAAACACGACTTGTGGGTAAAGGGTACAACCTCTGCAGAGTGTAAAACTGGTATACTAGCCGAGCTCACGGTCATGAGCGGCTCAGGACTCTCCGATGATTAAATTATGGAACCTAAACTCAATTTGTCATTTGCATTTGCATGGGATGTGTTATTAATTTTGTTCTATTATTTTATTATGGTTTGGTATTCACTTACACTTAGTAACTGCTAATAAAATTTGACCAACTACTTAAAAGCAATGCTCAGCTTTAACCTCTATTGTTGATCAGCCTTACACTTCATGATCTCCCACCTTTGGTGAGTTCATGTCACATTATTCCCCACAACTTGTTGAGCGATGAACATGTGTGAGCTCACCCTTGCTGTCTCACACCCCCCCCACAGGAGAAGAACAGGTGGTTTCAAGTGGAGTCAAGTATCGAGGAGTTTGATCTGATCTAGGTGGCGTTTCTCAGTCGACATTGGCGCCAACGATCCTTAGTTCGTGTTATATTTATCTTTTATTTTTGTAAGTCTTCCGCTATGTAATAATTACTCTGATTATTGTGACATTTATCTCTATACATTCTGTTATTGTATATGTTGTCTTCTTGGCGCATGTATGAGATGCACCTGGCTTTGTTCCTTAAAGCCGGGTGTGACAGAAGTGGTATCAGAGGAAATGTTGACTGTAGGACGAAACCTAGATAGAAATGGACAAAAACCTTACCTGCTTATCTCATTCTGATTCATTCTATACTTACCTTACTCTGATTCTTTCTACGCTTATCTTGATCTTGTCTCACCTTCTACTGTTCTACTCTGATCATTCTTACCTTTTCTACTCTGAGACAAGATGGATTTCACACCTTGGAATCCCTACCCCTATGACATTTTTAAGAGATAGGAAGCCTAAGACAAAACTAAAATTATTTTCTCTATTAAAAATGTTGGTTGATTGTTCTGATGATCAATGCTTGATTTGCTTCTTTGATTGATTGAAATAGTATAGATGGGCATCTTAGCATGTACCACCATAAGGTAATGTATTAGCTTTAGTGGATAACACACTAATCTACTTAGCTAATAAATCCCCCGCAGTAACATTTCTCGTAATTACTCGCCTTGTCTACAATTCTTCCTTTCTTACCCTATATTCCTAACCCAGATGGGCTACCCCTATACTGTTAGAAGAGAGCAGTATAGATTTGATCCTTGGTATGTCATGGTTAAGAAAGACAAAGGCAGTATATACACTGTGCTAAGGGAACCGTAGAACTCACTAGTTCCAAAGGACAAAGATTTGAAGTTGAAGTTGCAGTAACTACCACCTTCAGACTAGCAACATTTTTAGTAGATGAGAAGTTGGTGGGTGACAACATCCGTGCAGTTAGAGATTTTCCGGATGTCTTTCTAAAGGAGTTACCAGAGATGCCAGGGTATTCTTGAAGATCGATCTCTGATCGGGTTATCATCAAATGAAGATTTGGCCATTGGATATTCCCAAGACGATTTTATCGACCCGATATGGTTTATATGAGTTCACCATTATGTCATCTGGACTAACCAATACACCAGCCTATTTTATGGATCTAAAGAATAAGGTGTTCATAATCTGGACAGATCATCGTGGTTTTCATCGACGATATTTTTTTTATTTATTCCAAGAGTGATAGTGATCATGAGGAACATCTGTGATTGGTACTGCAGAAGCTTCAAGATAATCAACTCTACGCCAAGTACGGTAAATGCAAGTTTTGGATTGACGAGGTGCCATTTCTTGGACATATCATTTCTAATGGAGGAGTATTAGTGGATCCTGCTAAAGTCAAGGAGATAGTGGTGTGGAGCATACCCACTATAGTTACTGAGATCCAGAGTTTTTGGGACTTGCAGGATATTATCGGAGATTTATTGAAGGATTTTCTAAGATTGCTAAGCCTATGACTTCGCTTTTGGAGAAAGGAAGAGAATTTAAGTGGGACGAGAAGTGCCAAGTATATACGGATCATAAGAGTTTGAAGTATATATTCACTCAGAAGGATCTCAACCTTAGGCAACGCCGTTGGTTGGAGTTTATTAAGGATTATGATTTGGAGATTCACTATCACCCGGGCAAGGCAAATTTGGTTGTAGATGCCTTGAGTCGAAAGGAGCATGTTCATTCAGCTGTTGTTTCCCAGCTACCCTATGAGATTGTTGAAGATTTCAGGAGACTTAACCTAGGGATAGTTGCTCACACGGAAGGAGTTACCATTGATGTGGAATCTACTTTGGAACAAGAAATCCACAAAAGGACAAATTGATGATGCTAAAATAAAAGAGATTAAGGATCTGATTACTGAAGGTCGAGGTCCGAAATTCACGAAGGATGAGCAAGGCACCGTATGGTTCAAGGATAAGATATGTGCCCTGAGATTGAAAGCCTTCGTGAGACTATTCTAAAGGAAGCCCATGACTTGGATTATTCTATTCATCCTGGTAGTACCAAGATGTATCAGGATTTGAAGCAGAAATACTTGTGATATGGACTGGAGAGAGATATGGCTGCACATGTGGGTATGTGCGATGTGTGCCAAAGAGTTAAGACCGATCACCAAAGACTAGCTGGACTATTACACCCACCAAAGATGTCCAAGTGGAAGTAAGAAGAAGATTGATATGGATTTCATTACTGGATTGCCTCGCACCCAGAAAGGATATGATGATGTATGGGTGATTGTGGATAGGTTGATTAAAGTGGCTCATTTCATTCCGGTCAAGACTACTTATAAAGGATCTTAGCTAGCAGAGTTATATATGGCTCGAATTGTGTCTCCACATGGAGTACCAAAGAAGATCATTTTGGATAGAGGACCACAGTTTACCCCCAGATTTTGGAAAAGTTTTCATGAGAATATGGATGCGAAGTTGAATTTTAGTTCGGACTACCTTAGACTGATGGACAGACTGAAAGGACTAATCAAGTATTGGAATACATGTTGAGAGCTTGTACCCTTCAGCATGGTAGTAGTTGGGACAAGAGTCTACCTTAAGCTAAGTCCTCATATAATAATAGTTACCAGGCCAGTCTGAAGATGTCACCCTTCGAGACTCTATATGGCAGGAAATACATGACTCCTCTATATTGGGATCAGACTAGAGGAAGACATTTCTTTGGGTCTGAACTTGTTCAAGAGGCAAAGGAGCTACGCTGATAATAGAGGAAGACCACTGGAGTTGAGGAAAGAAATCATGTGTGCCTCAAGGTGTCACCACTTCGTGGAATGAGGAGATTTAAAGTTGAGGGCAAATTGTCCCCTCGCTTTATTGGACCATACAGAGTTTTTAGGCGAGTTGGAGTGATGGCCTATCAACTCGAGCTACCTGATAATCTATCTGATGTGCATAATGTATTCCATGTGTCTCAGCTTAAGAAGTGTCTCCGTGACCCTGAAGAACAGTTACCAATGGAAGACCTTCTTAGTGTTCAAGATGATCTAACTTATGCTGAGTACCCCATCAAGATTTTGGATACTTTGACTCGAGTTACAAGGAGTAAAGTGACAAAGATGTGCAAAGTGCAATAGAGTCACCATGGAGAAGATGAAGCGACATGGGAAAGAGAAGAAGAGCTTCACATAAAATTTCCCCATCTTTTCCCTCGTTCTTCCTAAATCTCGAGGACGAGATTATTTTTAAGGGGGGTAGGATTTGTAATACTCAAAAGTGTAATAGAAGAGGATAGAGATAATCTCAATAGTTTGTGGTCTCTACTATTCATTACATGTGATTAACCTTAGTTAAAAAGTGGATAATTAGAACAAAGAACACATAAATAACCTGTGCATCATGCTGGATTTTATTTTGTGCGCATTTTGTGACAATATAATAATAATGTGACAAGAAATGGATTAAAGTCCAAAGTAGAATTTGACATTTAAAGGAAATCGTAGAAAAAGGAAAGGAAGAAAATTTTAAGTGAGTAAAAATAATATAAAATAGATAAATAAAATATTATTTCTACACTGGAGTTTAAGTGTTCACCTGACTCATTGGTGGAACTCTTAAGCAGATTCAAATTCAAATTTGAATTTAAAATAATTATGAATAAGAAAAACAGGAAATAAGGAAAACAAAAGAAAAAGAAAAGAACCCTAACTGGGCTCGCTCTCTCAATTCTGGCCCATTCACTCATTCACTCCCGCGCGGCCCACACTCCCTCCACCCAGCCGCGCGTGCTTCAGCTGATCAAAAAAAAAGCCCTAGCCGCCAGACTAAAGCTCCAGCGCGTGCGTAGATAACCTAGCGACTGACTCGTGGGCCAGTCCTGCTTGCGCACACCGTTCACTCGCTGCCTGTGGGCCCCTCTCGCAGGCCGGTCTTCTTCCCGGGAGGTTGCGCGTGGAGGCCGTTGTCGTGTTTCCAGTGCCATCGCGGCAAGCCACCATCCGCTAGGGCCCTCCTCAAGCTCGCGCGAATCGGTTCGGGTTGACTGCCGCAATCCTTGCCGCTTGACCAGGACGTGCTCGGCTTTGGCTCTTGGGGTCGGACTCCTTCCACGCGGAGATCGCGGGGCCTCCTCGACCGAGCACCATCACGGACTTCGCTAGTCTCCCGCCGTGGATCTCGCGTGAGAGATTTGACCACCGCCCAGCCCTTTCTCCAGGCTCGCCGCGACCTGGGGTTATAAGCCATGCCCCGGCCTTGATTACCGCATGCCGCCGTGAGCTCCGAGCTAGCCGAAACGGGAGAGAGAGATCGATGGGGAGCGACTGAGAGAGATTCGAGCCGCCACATGCTACAATGGTCGGAGCCTTTGCCGTATCCTCGGTCGGGATTTGGGAGCTTCAACACGTCCGCGGCATCTGCGCGGGTAGTGGAACTCTGGGCTGCCAGTGATTTCTCACCAACGATGCAGGGCCGCCGTGGAGTAACGACTTTGATGTGGACGGGCTCTATGCTGCGCAATCGAAGGTAATAGCATCCCCATATGGTTCGCTTCATTCTCTATTACGCGTAGCGTCCGTTGGCACTAAGAACGGGGTCCCGGGTGGCTGGGGCGTGTACTCGCCGGCGCGGCGCCACCATGGTCGTGGATGCCGCCGTCCTTAGTCAGCTGGTTGGGGAAGGGATGGCGCGGCCATCGATTTCTTGCGGGATGGCTGTGATTGGGAGGATCAGAACCGTGGGATGAATAACTGACGAACCAGATTAGAATAGCCATACCCCTTCGTGCAACGCGATCTGAGCCGTAGATCCATAATCCGATGGGTGCGGGTCGATCTCGGTTATTTAGAATTCGGACCGTAGATCTCGGATCTGAGCGCTGGCGTTGCGTGTCCATTCATAATGCACCCAGATTTAATCCGTGCCGTCGGCCGCGGATCCAACGGCCCAGATATCGCGATACCCCTTCGCGGATGCGTTTTGTTAAAGAGACCCTGATAAATATAAGAATCAACCCGCAGTCCTAGTGACTGGGTATCTAAGTCTTAGAAATTTTATAGTTTGACCCCCGTGGTTCTCTGTATTTAGTGCCCAGTCCAGAGATTTATAAAATTCAGTAATAATGACTAGAAAATGATTTTTAATGTGAAAATAAATGCTAGAATGTGTTTAATTCATAGAAAATTCATATGTAGTCCAAATTAATCCATTTCAGTTTCTATAATTTTGTAATAATGTTGTTTATCACCCTGTGTCTCTGTTTTAACATGAAAATGGTATTAAAATTTATTTCTTAATTAACCTCGTATCAAATACATAAAACCTTAGGAAATTCGTATCTCCTCCGTTTTAACTCCGATTTGATCCGCTCAAGTTCCGTTAGTCTCGTAGAAACGCATAGATTATTATTATTCAGTTTGTTCTTATGTTTGGTGTGATGTTAATTTTATCTATACCATACTTGTTTGTACTGCTACGACTAGCGCGAGGACACGTGTCATCTGAAAGCAAGTTGGTACCTGGAATCTCAAGTGCCAGGCAAGTTGTGCCCTTGATTCACTTTTGTTACCCAATAATGTTCTTTATAATCATTTACCATGCATAGGTTTAATTTTGATGTGACCCAATAGGTCACCCTAGTCTGTTTATCCATTTCTCATTGTTTACCCCTGAATCATATGGGTAGTTATGCTATTGCTTTACGTGGTTTTTGGGTTAATATTTCATTATATCCATGTTCCAGTTATTTTGTTATTCTATTTATGTTCATGTCAAGATCATTATGTTATTGTTAATTGGAACATGGAGCTTAACTTGAGAACCACGTGCCACCACAAGGGAGGAATGGGACCCCTTGGCTGACTAATTAGGAAAGCTAGTGGAAGACTACCTTACCCGAAAGGGGCAAGGGCAGTAGGGGAGTGGTCAGTGTAGGGAGGTCCCTGGTTGATTTTGCTGCGATGGCGGTCAGCCAGGAACCCTGCATTGGAACTTCCTATAAACTGTAGCGGGTTTTCGGAAGCTAGTGGAACTTTGTAAAGGCCTCGTAGTGGATCCCTAGCCATTCACCTTGGTAGTGTCTAAGGGCCTAGCTAACCCTGGCGACATGGGAAACACGACTTGTGGGTAAAGGGTACAACCTCTGCAGAGTGTAAAACTGGTATACTAGCCGAGCTCACGGTCATGAGCGGCTCAGGACTCTCCGATGATTAAATTATGGAACCTAAACTCAATTTGTCATTTGCATTTGCATGGGATCTGTTATTAATTTTGTTCTATTATTTTATTATGGTTTGGTATTCACTTACACTTAGTAACTGCTAATAAAATTTGACCAACTACTTAAAAGCAATGCTCAGCTTTAACCTCTATTGTTGATCAGCCTTACACTTCATGATCTCCCACCTTTGGTGAGTTCATGTCACATTATTCCCCACAACTTGTTGAGCGATGAACATGTGTGAGCTCACCCTTGCTGTCTCACACCCCCCCACAGGAGAAGAACAGGTGGTTTCAAGTGGAGTCAAGTATCGAGGAGTTTGATCTGATCTAGGTGGCGTTTCTCAGTCGACATTGGCGCCAACGATCCTTTGTTCGTGTTATATTTATCTTTTATTTTTGTAAGTCTTCCGCTATGTAATAATTACTCTGATTATTGTGACATTTATCTCTATACATTCTGTTATTGTATATGTTGTCTTCTTGGCGCATGTATGAGATGCACCTGGCTTTGTTCCTTAAAGCCGGGTGTGACATGTCTTGATGCAAGACAACCGAGTCATTGCTTATGCTTCAAGAGCACTCAGGCCTCATGAGCAAAATTATCCCACTCATGACCTTGAGTTAGCAGCAGTGGTTCATGCATTGAAGATGTGGAGGCACTATCTAATGGGAACCCACTGCAACATCTTCACTGATCATAAGAGCCTTAAGTACATTTTTACTCAGGCTGATCTTAACATGAGGCAGAGAAGATGGCTAGAGCTGATCAAGGATTATGACCTGGAGGTACATTATCACCCAGGGAAAGCTAATGTGGTAGCTGATGCCTTGAGTCGGAAGTTGCAGTGCAACTGTATTCTGATGGATTCTCGCATGAACACCTTGTGTGATGAGTTGAGCAAGATGCGAATAGAAGTGATTTCTTCTGGTTCTTTGTCTCACATTTCTGTTGAGCCAGCTTTGCAAGACCAGATCATCATGGCCCAACTCAGTGACAAGGGAGTGCAGATTATCAAGAAGAATCTCCATCAAAAGGTTGAGAAGTATAATTGTTTCCGCCAGGATGAGAAGGGTGTGTTATGGTTCAAAAGCAGATTGGTAATTCCTAAGGACCAGGATCTCAAGAGGAAAATTTTGGATGAAGCTCATCTCTCCAAATTCTCTATGCATCCGGGAAGCACCAAGATGTACCATGATTTGAAGCCTTTGTACTGGTGGACCAGAATGAAGAGGGAGATAGCCCAGT
The DNA here is from genome assembly GCA_029449295.1 of Zea luxurians. NCBI lineage: Eukaryota > Viridiplantae > Streptophyta > Magnoliopsida > Poales > Poaceae > Zea > Zea luxurians. The sequence continues at coordinate 98,277,520 of JAOPSE010000005.1, forward strand.
ATGTATCAGAGTGTGACACCTATCAGAGGGTGAAGGCAAGCCACTTGAAGTCAGCTGGAGCTTTGCAACCACTATCCGTACCTTCGTGGAAGTGGGACGACATCAGCATGGATTTCATTGTGGGTCTGCCCAACACCTCTTGTCATCATGATTCAATTTGGGTTATTGTGGACCGATTGACGAAAGTGGCACATTTTCTTCCTGTGCACACCACCGATAAGGCTCAGAAGTATGCAGAATTGTATATTGACCGGATCGTGTGTTTGCACGGATTACCTCGGACCATTGTTTCTGACCGAGGAGCCCAATTTGTTGCCAGATTTTGGGAACAATTGCAAAAGTCTTTGGGAACCAAGCTAATCAGGAGTTCAGCTTACCACCCACAGACTGATGGTCAGACGGAAAGGGTAAACCAAATCCTGGAAGATATGCTGAGAGCTTGTGCGATCGATTGTGGCAAGAACTGGGATAAGCACCTCTCCCTGGCAGAGTTTGCTTATAACAATAGTTATCAATCCAGCCTAAAGATGGCACCTTTTGAAGCTCTCTATGGAAGAAGGTGCAGGACACCACTCAATTGGTCTCAGCCTGGTGAAAGAGAAGTTTTTGGACCTGATTTAGTGACTGAAGCCGAAAGGAAGGTCAAGCTAATCAGGAAGAATCTAGAAGCTGCTCAGGCCAGGCAGAAGAGTTATCATGATAGAAGAAGGAAACCTCTCCAGTTCGAGGTGGGAAGTTTTGTATACCTCAAGGTATCACCCACCAAGGGAATGCAGAGGTTTGGGATCAAAGGCAAGCTAGCCCCTCGTTACATTGGACCTTATGAGATCATAGAAGCGTGTGGACCCGTGGCATACAAGCTGAAGTTACCTTCAAAGATGTCTGCCATTCACAATGTTTTCCATGTATCTCAGCTAAAGAAGTGTGTTCGATCGCCGACTGAGATCATAGCAGAGCCAGAATTGGAGATAGAGCCAGATCTATCGTACCAAGAGTACCCCTCCAAAATTCTGGATTGCAAGGAAAGATCAACTCGGGCTAAATCGATCAAGATGTTCAAGGTCCAGTGGAGTAACCACTCAGAGGAGGAAGCTACTTGGGAAACCGAGGAATTCCTAAGATCCAACTTCCCCGATTGCCTACCTAAGGAAGCTGGTACGTAATCACCCCCAAACCCCTCCTCCTGCCTTTCGAATCTAATTTCCAAAAATATGATCTTAATTCAGAAAGAAGTAACTATAAAGAAAAACTTAAAAGGACTTCCTTCTGAAGTTGCAAAGAGAATGACATTCGAAGAGCAGTTTATCCTAATAATGGCAATCATCACCCTTTTTCCTATCAGTCTCACCCTTCGCTTTACCCCGGGAGGACTCTGGCCCGAATCTCGGGACGAGATTCCTTTAAGGGGGGAAGGTTGTGACACCCCAGTGTCACTCAGGAGGTTTTTCTCAAAAAGCCAAACCAAGAACCCTCATTTTATGTGAACCAAGTAAGCATGAGCATCAAAATAACTAAAGTAAGAAGAAATTCACCAAGCATATGCTTAAAAGTATCATGATCAAACAATTAAGACCTTTAAGAAGGCAAGAATGTGTAACCCTAATAAAAACCCTAAGTAAGCCCCATGAGCAAAGTTCAAGAAAATAAGGAAAAGGGTATGAAAAATTTAAAATTATGACTTGAACCAATTATAAAAATTGAAGTATATTTAATGGGCAACAAGAAAGGTTGAGAAAGCTTAGCCAAAATAGCTCAAATAAAACACCAAATCAAGCTTTCCATGTGTGGACTTAATGAGAATTCTGAATTTCAGATTTTTGAAATTCAGACCTTGAGCCAAAGATCAGGGATGTTCACCTTGATCCCTAACTCGAATCCTAATGGCCTCATTGACAAAAATGTGTCTAACTAACCTCTCTGTCGTGTGCCAGAAGATGGCATTGGGACGCGAGCCCTAGACACGACTAAACCTTGGATTTGCCTCGGATTTGCGCAGGGAGACAGACCAGATTTCCTGGCTCCGTATCTCTGCGACCAGTAGGCAAAATCCTATGACCCCCACACAAGAATGGTAGCTTGTAGGGAGGAGAAGAGGTTTTGTGCATTGACCAAGGCGAGAGCAGGCTCGGATGAGCGACTACACGCGCCAGAACTTGGGCAGAACGCACGGGCACACGTGTTCGACCCTGGTCGGCACGCCAGAGCTCGCCCAACCCGCGCGCGCGCTCCCCGGCGTCCAGTCAAGTCCGCCGCGCGCTCACGCCCTCGGCCGTGCTCGCCCGCGCCTATAAAGCCTCCCCGGGCGCGCCTCACTTCGCCCCGCACTCACCCTCTCCGGCCAGCCACTTTTCCTTAGCTCTGGCGAGCTCAATTTCGCCGCCATTGCCACCAGAGCTTCGGCCATCGTGGCCAGCCCACCCCAGCCACCCTCCGGGCAAGCCAGCGCTTCGGCTAGCTCCGCTAGTAGCCCGTAAAGCTTGCCAAGCCCTCGGACCCGGCCGGACTTCACCGGAGGCCCGAGATTGACTTCACCGGACTTCGGTCTTCCGCCGCCGCGCGTGGACCGAGCTATCCAGTGAGTCTCCGCCCAATTCCTCTCGCTCATGACTTCTCTGGCATCCCGTGGACCTCCCTGACCCGTTTGATTGAACTATCTCGCCGTGACCAGGCCGGTCTCCTCGCCGCCGACGAGCATCCCCGCCTGCGCGCGTGGACCGACCGACTCCGGCCATCTCCGACGGTGTTCCGCACACCGTTGTGATCCCCGAGACCTCCCCTTCATCCTCGACCTCTTCACCGGAACAGTCTCGCCGCCGGTAAGCCCCTCCGCCCTTTTCCCCGCCGCGGCTACTGTTTAGGGTAGAAGAAGGACCTCGGGTTAGGTTTTTGTAGAACCCGAGGGGTTTTCTGTAATGTCAGAGACTCAGGTGAATAGTAGCCTGAGGACTGATTCGCGAAGAAAACTTAGAAAACCGCCAGGGACCCCAGTGCAAAGTGGATTTTCATTTAAATCGATTCTGTTATTCTTTTTAAATAACCAGAGAACTTGTAAAATTCATAACTTGATGAATTCTTAATCAAAAGATGTCAAACCAATTTTGCTAGCCTCTGTATATTATAATCTATCATTTAAAAATAGTAGACCCTATGCTTTCTATTCAAACTTTTAGAGTTTAAAATTAAAAACAGAAACCCACTAAACCTCATTTAATCAAGGAAAATTAGTTTTTCTTCTGTGCTAGACTTAAGAAAATTTGTGGGTATTCAAACCTCTTTTAGACACTGTTTAAAAATAGTAGGAACCCCAGCATTAGAAATTATGATGTAGTTTCTCATTTAAAGATGTTTTGTCCAAAACTTAGAGAAAATCAGAAAGATATTAGAAATTAATGAACAGTGAGTAATATTATTTTTCCTAGTTTACTTATGTAACAAAGGACTTAGGAAAAATACAGAGACCATTAGTTTGGATCAGTTTTAAATTAAAATGATTTGTTTTAGCCTAAATAAGACTAAAAATCAATTATTAAAGAGGCAAAACCATAACCAAAATGCTTAACAAAAATCCAGTGAACTTATAACCACCAGAGCCCCATACAAAAATACAGAGCACCTCAGCCCAACTTTTTAAGTAAGGAAAATAAATGTAAAGGGATAATAAGGCATTTTCCAACTAAATCATGAACAACCTCAAATAATGTGATAATGGGCAACCAAAAATTAGCTAAGTCCATGATGAGGTAAACTACTAGAGAAAAATGCAAACCCATGAAAAAGAAGCAAACTCATACCAATTGCTAATGATTTAAGAGAAAAGCCATTTAATTCAAATAATGCATACCACCCCTTCCCTTAAGCAAAAAGATGCCAAACTTCAAAATGATTGCTCTTGCACAAAGCAATAGCTAAGAAAAATAAGAACTCTGTTGTTTGATATTTTTCAAATATAGTGGTAGTAGAAAGCACCTATTTGGCTAGAAACTTGAGAAAACCATAGAAAAATAATTAAAAAGTATTAATGGCTAGAAATTTGTATCAAGTCATGTTATAACACCTAAAAGCCAGAAAAAATAAGTTCTGAAGAATTACCCATTGTTAAATAGTAGTTGTAGTTCAAAGCACCCCTTCTGCCCTAGAGTTTAACAATTTTGTGCAGAGAAAACTATTCACTTTCTGATCCCCAAATTTTAAGAAAGAGAAACACACACCAGTAACAAGCCACTGTAATTTTTGCAGGATTTTTAGAATTTTATAAAAGCAACTTGTAGTTCAAACCTACTCCAAAACATTAAAGAGAATAAAAGAAAAGGAAAGAAGAAATAAACCCCACCTCAATAAGTCTAACTTGAGTACTTATCATATATCCCTAAGACTTAAAAAGAATTCAGTGGAACCCCAAAATTTAACCTACCTTTTACCTTAGCTAACTTTGAACCAGTTTACCAAGTATACCACCCAAGGGTCTTGCATAAGTAAAGTTAACTTTGTTAACTCAAGAAAGATCATACACCTCTTAAGTTGTGATTTCTAAAAGCACATATCATATCATGCATATATCTTACGCATTGCATTCATTAGACTGTAATCTTGCCGACGGAGAGTACGTGCTCATCCCCGAGCAAGGACCTGTCCAAGAAGAGGACCAGGAGCAGGCTTCAGAGGCTGCTATTGAGGATCTCCCCGCAGCCCCAGCAATTGAAGGCAAGCCCCGGTTTTATGCATAACCTATTAATTATGTTATTTTACTACACTTAATGCTTGTAGGATTGTAATGTGCACTTAAGTGTAGGAGTTGCTTGAAACCTCTAGTTTGCATGAACTTAGGATTCCTTTTTGAGATGAATACTAGTATGCTAGGTCGAGTAGCTGCTTGCTAATCAGGATCTCGGTAGAAGTCGAGTGATTTTGCTAGCACTCGCGCGAGGTCAGGAATTGATTGTATTCATCTTGATAATGGGATATATGTTGGTCTATGGACTTGGATCCAGGGAGGATGCCTTGTCTATGAGACGGGAAAATGAATTAAGGATTAATGTGTGGATACCTGAGTCAAGCTTTTGAACGTACTAAGCACATGCCGGGAAAAATGGTAACCGGTAAACCTAGTACCTGAGTGAAGCCGGGCGCGGACTTTATCCCTCATGCGACCTGAGACTGGGTCTCCCATGCTAGCTATGGTGAGTACAAGTGCGGTCACTGCACGGCGGCAGCCGGGGTCAGTGGAGCATTGTATGCCAAGGCGGTGAGGCCTGGACGCGAACGGGGGATCGATGGGGACGGTTGTCATGTGCAGGGTCGGAGTACCCTGACATGCCGTGTGTTTAGGTTTACCTTGCAAGGTTAAAACTCGATTCGAATCGTCTGCTTCTCACAGCTAATGAGACTGCTTGATTCCTTGTACTGCATCGAGTAAGAAGCGAAATGAGGTTACATGAGATAACTTGTTGTTTGAATTAAATGAATGTTACCATGTATGCTTAGAAGGAGCAAATCTAGCTAGGATAATGATGATAAAATTTGAAAAGCTAAAAATTGATTTTAGCAACAGCTAGTGCTTTTGGCAAACCAAACCCCTCAGCCAAACAGCTGCATAGTCTAGAGGTAGAGGAGTAGACTCCTCACACCGGGTAAGTCTAGCTGAGTATTAGTATACTCAGCCTTGCTTGTGGCACCCTTTTTGCAGGTACCATGCAGGATTTGGTTGATGGTGTGACTTGGCCTACCACCCTGCCACCGGGTTGGACGGTCGAGTGGGATGTTGCTCCGGCAGGAGAGGAGCATGAGGAGTAGTGGGCTAGGCCTTGCCCATTTCCTCATTACCGACGACATCGATTATCCGCTGCACTTTATTTTATGAACTTTATTTGCTACTCCCGAACTCCGATTTATGTAATAATCCAGCACTTAATTTGAGGTTTCCTGTTTTATTGTATTTCATCTGTGACTCACCTTCGAGTGAGATTGTGGAATTTGATCCTGGTTAAGTGGCTCTATCAGACTAGATCTGAAGGACTGACGGGTTATTCCGATTTAAGTATGTCACGGCCCTTGAGGCATGACTTAGGCACTTAAGCTGGAATAATTCGGGTGGTTCTGCCACAGATTGTACTCTCATTGTCACATAAGAGTGGGACTTTGCTCAGATTGTAGCAAAAGTCCCGGAGGGTTTGCCTCATCCAAAGTAGTTGCGCGCAACACTGTCCTGCGGCAACATACTTGGCCTTAGCGATGGATAGGGAAACGGAGGTTTGTTTTTTAGAACTCCAAGACACCAGGGACCTTCCTAGGAATTGGCACGTCCCTGATGTACTCTTCCTATCAACCCTTGCATCCAGCATAATCAGAGTCTGAGTATCCAATCAAGTCAAAGGTAGACCCCTTTGGATACCAGATCCCGAAGCAAGGCGTAGTAACTAAATATCTAAGAATTCGCTTAACGGCCACAAGGTGACATTCCCTTGGATCGGATTGAAATCTAGCACACATGCATACGCTAAGCATAATATCCGATCTACTAGCACATAAATAAAGCAATGAACCTATCATGGACCGGTATGCCTTTTGATCAACGTACTTACCTCCTTTGTTGAGGTCGACGTGTCCGTCGGTTCCCATCGGCGTCTTTGCGGGCTTGGCGTCCTTCATCCCAAACTGCTTGAGAAGGTCTTGCGTGTACTTCATTTGTGAGATGAAGGTGCCATCCTTGAGTTGCTTCACTTGGAACCCAAGGAAGTAGTTCAACTCGCCCATCATCGACATCTCAAATTTCTGTGTCATCACCCTGCTAAACTCCTCACAAGACTTTTGGTTAGTAGAACCAAATATTATGTCATCGACATAAATTTGGCACACAAATAGGTCACCATCACAAGTCTTAGTGAAAAGAGTTGGATCAGCTTTCCCAACCTTGAAAGCATTAGCAATTAGAAAATCTCTAAGGCATCCATACCATGCTCTTGGGGCTTTCTTAAGTCCATAGAGCGCCTTAGAGAGCTTACACACATAGTCGGGGTACTGTTCATCCTCAAAGCCAGGGGGTTGCTCCACATACACCTCCTCCTTGATTGGCCCATTGAGGAAAGCGCTCTTCACATCCATTTGGAACAACCTGAAAGAGTGGTGAGCGTCATAGGCTAACAAAATGCGAATAGACTCTAGCCTAGCCACAGGAGCAAAAGTCTCCTCAAAATCCAAACCTACGACTTGGGCATAACCTTTTGCCACAAGTCGAGCCTTGTTCCTTGTCACCACCCCGTGCTCGTCTTGCTTGTTGCGGAACACCCACTTGGTTCCCACAACGTTTTGCTTGGGACATGGCACCAGGCTCCAAACTTCATTCCTCTTGAAATTGTTGAGCTCTTCATGCATGTCCAACACCCAGTCCGGATCTTGCAAGGACTCTTCTACCCCCGAAAGGCTCAATAGAAGAGACAAACGAGTAATGCTCACAAAAGTTAGCTAGTCTTGAGCGAGTAGTTACTCCCTTGCTTATATCCCCCAGAATCTGGTCGACGGGATGATTCCTTTGAATCGTCGCTCGGACTTGAGTTGGAGGAGCCCGTGGTGCTTCTTTCTCCATAACTTGATCTTCTTGTGCTCCCCCTTGATCACATGCCTCCTCTTGAAGAACATGTTCATCATCTTGAGTTGGGAGGTGCACCATTGTTGAGGAAGAAGGTTGATCCTGCTCTTGGTGTTCCTGTGGTCGCACATCTCCAATTGCCATGGTGCGAATTGCGTCCGTTGGAACATCATCTTCATCTACGTCATCAAGATCAACTTGCTCTCTTGGAGAGCCATTAGTCTCATCAAATACAACGTCGCTAGAGACTTCAACCAAACCCGATGATTTGTTGAAGACTCTATATGCCTTTGTATTTGAATCATAACCTAGTAAAAACCCTTCTATAGCTTTGGGAGCAAATTTGGAATTTCTACCTTTCTTCACCAAAATGTAACATTTGCTCCCAAATACACGAAAGTATGAGACGTTGGGTTTGTTACCAGTCAGAAGTTCATACGAGGTCTTCTTGAGGAGGTGATGAAGGTAGAGCCGGTTTATGGCGTGACAAGCTGTGTTCACAGCTTTCGACCAAAACCGCTCGGGCGTCTTGAATTCCCCAAACATCGTCCTTGCCATGTCTATGAGCGTCCTGTTCTTCCTCTCTACCACACTGTTTTGCTGTGGTGTGTAGGGAGCAGAGAACTTGTGCTTGATACCTTCCTCCTCAAGGTACTTCTCCACTTGTAAGTTCTTGAACTCGGACCCGTTGTCGCTTCTTATCTTTTTCACCTTGAGCTCAAATTCATTTTGAGCTCTCCTTAGAAAGCGCTTTAGGGTCCCTTGGGTTTCTGTTTTATCCTGCAAAAAGAATAACCAAGTGGAGCAGGAAAAATCATCAACAATAACAAGACTATACTTACTTCCCCCGATGCTAAGGTAGGCGACGGGTCCGAAGAGGTCCATATGAAGTAGCTCCAAAGGTCTTGATGTGGTCATCACATTCTTGCTATGATGAGTACTTCCCACCTGTTTACCTGCTTGACAAGCTGCACAAGGTCTATCTTTTTCGAAGCATACATTTGTTAGTCCTAACACATGATCTCCCTTTAGAAGTTTGTGAAGGTTCTTCATCCCAACATGTGCTAGACGGCGATGCCACAGCTAGCCCATACTAGTCTTAGCGATTAAGCATGCATCTAGATCGGCCTCCTCTTTCGAAAAATCAACTAAGTAGAGTTTGCCATCTAGTACACCCTTAAACGCTAATGAACCATCACTCCTTCTAAAGACAGATACATCAACATTTGTAAACAAACAATTGTAGCCCATGTGGCACAATTGACTAACAGACAGGAGATTATAGCCTAGCGACTCTACTAAAAATACATTAGAGATAGAGTGCTCATTTGTGATGGCTATCTTGCCTAAGCCTTTGATCTTGCCTTGGTTCCCATCTCCAAAGATAATCGTATCCTGGGAATCCTTGTTCTTGACGTAGGAGGTGAACATCTTCTTCTCCCCCGTCATGTGGTTTGTGCATCCGCTATCGATAATCCAGCTTGAGCCCCCAGATGCATAAACCTGCAAGACAATTTATGCTTGGGTTTTAGGTACCCAACTCTTGTTGGGTCCTACAAGGTTAGTCACAATATCCTTTGGGACCCAAATGCAAGTCTTGTCTCCCTTGCATTTGGCCCCCAACTTCCTAGCAACCACTTTCTTATTTTTACATGAAAGTACAAAATCAGTGTTGCAGGTATGAAAAACAGTAGCAGATTAATTATGCATTTTCCTAGGCACATGATGAATAATATTTCCCTTCCTAGGCCTACTTCTATCATGCACAAAAGTAGAACTTGAAGCAATCATAGCATGTGAATCATAGGCATCATAACTGCTATTATAATGAGCATTCCTTGAAAATTTTCTATCATAAATGAACGCATGATTCCTTTGAATGCTGCTAGCCATAGGGGCCTTCCCTTTCTCCTTGTTGAGAATGGGAGTCCTTTGGCTTGTTAAGTTCTTGGCTTCCTTCCAAAAGCTAAGCCCATCCTTAATTGAGGGGTGTCTACCAACCGTGTAGGCATCCCTTGCAAATTTTAACTTATCAAAGTCATTTTTGCAAGTCTTAAGTTGAGCATTAAGACTTGCCACTTCACCATTTAATTTTGCGATAGAAGTAAGGTGTTCTACACATGCATCAACATTAAAATCCTTACATCTATTACAAATACTAACATGTTCTACAATTGAACTAGACTTATTTGCTTCTTTTAATTTAGCATTTAAATCATCATTAATGCTCTTTAAATTAGACACAGTTTCATGACAAGCAGATAATTCAGAAGACAACATTTCATTTCTCTTAACCTCTAAAGCAAGTGATTTTTGTACACTAACAAACTTATCATGCTCTTCATACAAAATATCCTCTTGCTTTTCTAAGAGTCTATTCTTTTCATTTAAAGCATCAATCAGTTCATTGATCTTATCAACTTTAGTTATATCTAAACCTTTGAATAAACTTGTGTAATCTACTTCATCATCACTAGAGTCATCATCACTTGAAGTAGTATACTTAGGAGTATCTCGAGCGCTTACCTTTTTCTCCTTTGCCATGAGGTAGGTGTGGCGCTCGTTGGGGCAGAGAGAGGACTTGTTGAAGGCTGAGGCAGCGAGTCCTTCGTCGTCGGAATCGGAAGACGAGCAGTTCGAGTCCCTCTCCTTTTCGATGTGTGTCTCGCCCTTTGCCTTCCTATAGCTCTTTTTCTTCTCTTTCATCCCGCCCTTTCCTTGTTCTTGGCCACTAGAGTTATCGAGACAATTTGCTATAAAATGACCAGTCTTACCGTAGAAGCGCTTTCCCTTTGCTTTGTTCTTGTTAGGGTACTCCTTGCATCCTTTCAATGCGGTCTTGAAGCGCTTTATGATTAGGGCCATCTCATCCTCGTTTAGCCTGGCCGCCTCAACTTGTGCCACCTTGCTAGGTAGCGCCTCCCTGCTGCTTGTTGCTTTGAGAGCAACGGTTTGAGGCTCGTAGACAGGTAGACGGCCATTGAGAGCATCATCAACGTATCACGCTTCCTTTACCATCATCCGCCCGCTTACAAACTTCCCAAGAATCTCCTCGGGAGTCATCTTTGTGTACCTAGGATTCTCACGGATTAAGTTCACAAGATGAGGGTCAATGACAGTAAAAGACCTGAGCATAAGTCGGACGACGTCGTGGTCCGTCCATCTCGTGCTTCCATCGCTCCTGATCTTGTTGACCAGGGTCTTGAGCCTATTGTACGTTTGCGTTGGCTCCTCTCCCCTGATCATGGCAAACCTTCCTAGCTCGCCTTCCACCAACTCCATTTTGGTGATCATGGTGGCGTCGTTCCCCTCATAAGAGATCTTGAGGGTGTCCCATATTTGCTTGGCGTTGTCCAAGCCGCTCACCTTGTTATATTCATCCCTGCACAACGATGCTAACAAAACAGTGGTAGCTTGTGCATTTTTATGAATTTGTTCGTTAATGAATACAGGGGTATCCATATTATCAAATTGCATTCCATTCTCAACTATCTCCCAAATACTAGGATGGAGAGAAAAAAAGTGACTACGCATTTTGTGACTCTAGAAAGCACAGTCCTCTCCATCAAAGTGTGGAGGTTTACCGAGAGGAATAGAAAGCAAATGGGCATTGGAATTATACGGAATACGAGAATAATCAAATGAAAAATTTGAGTTAACCGGTTTATTTTTCTCATCATAGTCGTCGTCTCTTGGGGAAGAAGAAGACTCGTCGCTGTCGTAGTAGACGATCTTCTTGATGCGCCTCTTCTTCTTCCCGTCCTTCTTCTTATGACTTGAGCCAGAGTCAGTGGGCTTGTCGTCCTTCGGCTCGTTGAGGAAGGACTCATTCTCCTTGTTGTTGACCATCATCCCCTTTCCCTTAGGATCCATCTCTTTGGGCAATTAGTCCCTTTCGTGAAGAGAACGGCTCTGATACCAATTGAGAGCACCTAGAGGGGGGTGAATAGGTGATCCTGTAAAATTCAACAACTAATAGCCACAAAACTTGGTTAAGTGTCAGAATGGCTAACTGGCGAGCTCTTGCGAACACACAAGTATCATAGAAAAACAATCACAAAAGACACGCGAGTTTATCCCGTGGTTCGGCAAGTATAACACTTGCCTACCTCCACGTTGTGGCGTCCCGATGGAAGAGGGTTGCACTCAACCCCTTTCAAGTGATCCAATGATCAACTTGAATACCACGGTATTCTTCTTTGCTTATCTCTTTTCCCATTTGCGAGGAATCTCCAAAAGTTGGAGTCTCTCGCCCTTACAACAAATATCAAAGTGAAAGCACAAGAGTAAGGGTGGGAAGCAACACACACAAATCCACAGCAATACGCACACACACAAGCCAAGACTTGAGCTCGAATGAAGCACAACTAGTTCACTACTAGAACAGAGCTCAAATCACTAACAAAGTCAATCAAGTGCACGAAGACGGAGTGTGGAAGACTTAGAATGCTCAAAGTATGCTTGGGTGACTCCTCCATGCGCCTAGGGGTCCCTTTTATAGCTCCAAGGCAACTAGGAGCCGTTGGAAGCATTCTTGGAAGGCTAATCTTGCCTTCTGTCGAGTGGCGCACCGGACAACCACTGTTCATGTCCGGTGCGCGATTTCCTTCCATTCTTGGCGCAGCCGATCGTTGCAGATTGGTGGCAGTTGGCGCACCGGACACTGTCCGGTGCACACCGGACAGTCCGGTGCCCCTGTCGACCATTGGAGCGGGCCACGCATCGCCCGCGGATTTGGCGGCCGACCGTTGCGCTGGCGGCCGTTGGCTCACCAGACAGTCCAGTGCACCACCGGACAGTCTGGTGAATTATAGTCGTACGCCGCCAAAAACTCCCGAGAGCGGCCAGTTCGCCGGAAGCCAGCCTGGTGCACGGTGCACCACCGGACAGTCCGGTGTGCTAGACCGAGCTGAGTCTTGGCTGCTCTAGCCAAGTTCTTTTCTTCTTCTCTTTTCTGATTCTAGCACTTAGGCAAATATATTAGTACACACAAAAACCAATGTACTAAGTCTACAACCATACCTTTGCCTTGATTATCACTTCTCTCTTTGTTTAGCACATGAGAGCTTATTTAAATGTGTTGGACACTTAATCACCAAAACATAATAGAAATTGCCCAAAGGCACATTTCCCTTTCAGCGTGCGCGCTCGCTCGATTGGTCTGGCCTGGCCTGGCTGGGCGGGGCGAAGGACGCGAGCGCATGACATGCGCGTGAATGGTCCGCTAAAATCTGACCCTCGTCTTGTGGGGGCGCTGCTTCCTTTCGCCGTTTTATTTCTTTGGTTGCTTGGATGTTAAGTCTAGAGCCCTATCCGATCGCGATAAGGATCTGAGCCCTTATCGGAGTGCAAGTCTATCAGTTCGGGGATAGTGTACAGATTGTATTGCGGGTCCTTATTGGTTCGCGGACATGGCCCTATATAAGGTGCCTGACCGCCAACGCTAAACTCAACCTAGAATAAGTTAGGTTTTAGCCTCTGCTCACAGCTGCGCCACCATCGTAGCCCTCTTCATCCCAACCATCGACATGCATCTACGATTAGGAGAGCAGGTCTCTGAATCCCGTCGCCTTCGATATGCTACACCGAAAGAGGGAGAATAAGGTTTTTGGGAAGTGCCCTCACATGACTACTCGTGATCTTCTCATCGATCCTGTTGTCCATCGCCATTGACCCTGCTGCTTCCACGTCGTCGACCTTACTGGCATCAACATTAATCGGTACGCATCATCTGATCTCATACTTATGTTTATCCATCGTTATAGATGCATTCTGCATACTGCTTAACCTGCTAGTTTATTTATTGTTGGTCATGATTTATATTTTGAATTTAAGCTAGAAAACGTCTAATTATTCAACAAGACCTTCACTACGGCGTTGCCCCGGAGACACCCGCGTCATACACCCCTCCCAGGAAGCGAAGGGCACCAAGATGTGAAGGCTCCGAAGGTGGCGGTGAATGCTACTCAGTAATATGCACGTCGTTGGTCCACCAAGAGGCGCTTCCAGAGGCCCACCTATCAGTGTAACACATGGGTGTATTATTTGGTGTGTGTCGCTCCAGGGAGCATGGTGCTGTAGTTACCACGTTATGTGAAATATTCTTCGGATATAGTTGGAAGATGAGGGTAGGACCGTACTTTGGACCACCTACCTCCGGACGACCCTATAAATACCATTGTCTTGTAGGTAGACGGAACACACGGAATGAGATGCTACAGTTCTCACCTAACACCTTGTCTTGCTTCAGTGTTCCCAATTTCTGTCTCTGAGTGTCCTGGCCCACCAGACCACGTGTTGGTACCCAACAACATGTGGTCTGACTCAGTATGGGTCGTCCAAAGAAAGCACGGTCCAACTATAATGGGCTAGATATGATTTTAGGTTCCCTCCAATGGCGCCATGTACCGTATCTGAATGGGACGTGGAGGAATATTTTTCTATCTAAGAAGACTCTAATGGTTTCATGGATAGGGGTGAGGATTCGGGTTACACAAAAAATTTGGGTTTTAAAAATCATAATCTAAAATATATCCAAAATGGAAGGGTATTTGAAAATTCGAGTCCGAGTTCAGGTAATCCTGATTTACCCGTTCAGAGTTCATCCAGTGCAATATACACTAAGTTCAACACAATATGAGGGTAATAAATAATTAAGTTAAAACATCAATAGACTATCCTAATTGCATAAATATCTCATCTTCATAGTTCACACATTACAAATCAAATACATAGTGCTAACAATGCTACACCACATGGTAATTGGATACAGAACAAAACTAGGAGTCCAGTACAACAAAAACATAACTGATTGAACTAGACATAAAACTAATAGAAGTACACAAATGCAGACATAATATATTAGATACCACAACTTAGGGAATTTAAGAGTTCAGATAAACTCATCAATCCATCTGAGTATATATTATACATCACAAATAACATATAATTTTGGGTAATTCAGGTAAATTAGGTATCGGGACATGTTACTCGACCCAATATAATTTTGGGTTTTTAGACCTAGGATCCGAACCGATGTTTGGGTAATTCAAGTTTGAGTAGTTCGGATTCGGGTAATGCGTAACAGGGTTTTTGCCCTCCCCTATTCACGTCATAAAGCCCCAAACATGAGGGGAGGAGAAAATTCTCCATATATACAGTGAAATTAAAGCTTCACCTTGAGTAGACTGTTGGCTTCAACCGACTGTGCAAATGAAGATTTCTAGAGCCTAAGCAGCGGGGGTGGAAGGGACAACGTCGCGCGCCATGAAGACAACAAAGGTGAGCTCGACCGCATAGGCGGAGGCCGCAGCGACGTCGCCGAGGATGAGGGAAGCAGAGGTGAGCGTGAAGATGAGGGAGGATGTAGCCAATGACATCAGTCGCATCGCGACCTTCATTGTGGACCAGCTCGTCGAGCAAACGAGCACAGGCCACGGTCGCGACACGAGTGGGGGACACGAGCAAGTGCGAGCGTGGCCTCGTCAGTGTTGGCGGGCACATATAGTAGCTTTGGGCACTTCCCCATCGCGCGCGGCAGAGGTTGTTAGGCGACATAGGCCTCGGACAACACTGCTGTGGCACCCACGGTTATGATCACGACATCAGCACAATCTCTGGCACCACTGGCAGGTGCGCGACGGGTCGCTAGGCATGACACAGGCCTTGGACAACACTGATGTGGCACCCACGGTTACGATCACGACATCTAGCACAGTCTCTAGCGCCGCTGGCTGGGGTGGCTGAGAGTAAAGCTCCATGTTGAAGAAAACGAATAGAGGAAGAAGAACAGGGAAAGGGTGAGGAAATGAGATGCATTTTTTTCTTATTTTAAGAGTTGGCATAGGGGATAGAGGAAGAAGAACCGGGGAAGAGCAAGGTAACTAGATGCAGTTTTTTTTGCTAGATTGGGAACTCCAATTTCCCATGTGATTCGTATTTTCTCAAGGATTTTTTTCATTTTCCCTTGGGAAATATGCCATGAGAAAATGGGGTTCCCAAACTAAAGAGTAAGTTGGTGTAGAGGGATAGATAAGAGAAATGGCTGATATGTAGGGGCATCATCTTTTGCATTCATACAAACATACATTAGGCATCTATAGCTTCATTACATCATGACATAAAGCATAAGGCATTAACAGGAAAAGCGAGAGTTTCTGCCTCCAACAAGAAAATGCTTTGTTATAAACGAGAATGCTTCGTCTCAAATGAAGTTGTTTTTCAGAAAAAGAAAGGAAGACGCTTCATTGTATACAAGGGGGCCATTCTTTGATTTTGCTCAAAAGGTGCTTCGATGTGAATGAAAATAAGGGAAGATGTTTTTCGCCTTCGGCTCAAAAGCTGCGAGCATTGGTTTCGTCCACAGCAAAGTAGACAACACACGAATAAAAGGTAAAGCAACATTACGAAGCATTCACAAATATTTACAGAAATTTGTTCCCATTCAGTTACAATTCTTTGCCAAATGATACACTTTCTTGTACAAAGAACCTCCAAAAGTGTTTCTACAGATATTAACAAAAGAAGTTTCTGAAATCTCCGTTAACGCTTCAGAACTAGCTTCGATTCACTAGCTTTCAGCAGTATCACCGTGAAGAATGACAAAGGCAAGAGTATTGAGGAATATGGTAAGGAAAAATATAAAATGAAGGCATAAAGGTAAAGAGATTTTCTATACTTTGTTGAGCAGGTTTCGAGTTTCGTCTCCAGCCATCTCTCGGCCGCCCTTCGCCTAGATTTGAGTGATGAATCTGTTGCCTATTCTTCGAGCTTCGGCTGGAATATCAACTAGGTCCGACAGCGAAAGGCTGAAGTTTGGCCTATTAACGACTCTTATATGGTTACATCCAGCTTTCAAGAAAGCAGCAACTGTGCCATAAGAAGTCACTAGCACACAGAAATCATCGTGGCCAGTTATAACTTTGTCAAGGACGTCAACCTCTTTTTCAGATATGGCTCCAACAGAATTGAAGATACCCTTCAGTCGAGCGATGCATTGAGTAGCAAAACTGAAGCATTTATCTCGAAGAATTTTGATTGTTTCGTTCAGTTTGACATTCTTTTCAACTTCGGCCTTGATTGTCGCGTTCAGCGTTTCGGACTCGCGATTGAAGCGATCTGAGTTCCTTTCCAAAAGTGTTCGAGCTTCTTCCAGCTCTTTGCTCAATTTTTCATTTTGAGATTGAGTTTCGACGAGAGAGATTTCAGCTGAATGCAGCAGGCTATCTTTTTCCTTCAAAGAAGTTTCAAGTTTTTTAATCTTTTCTTCCAAGCCTTCGATAACAAACTCTTTTTTTCTGTCTTCGTCATCCTGCTGCATTTTCAAGGCCTTGCTAAGCAACAGACTCTGAAAGACGAATTAAAGTTAAAACCTAATTATTGAAATACTTAAATCGACATGATGAAAGAAAAATAGTAGAAGAACCTTACTTTAAAATTTGAGTAAAATAAGCAGCCGATAATGTGTTGTCTTCTGTAGCAACTGATGTCCTTCTCTAGTTTTAGGAATCCGATGTTCTTTGATAATGTGCTTATAATTTTAGCTCTGGCGCGATCGTGAATGCATCCTAAAATCTCTTCGTCGATGCCGCTAAAAAGCATGGATCCGGGCTGATAGCTGCAAGATATGGCAAATTCCTTTAATTCCGATATATCCTATTCAGAAAGTTGTAGGCCACCCAGGTGCCGAAGATCGAAATTTTTATCTTCTGAAGAGGTCTCTTCGGTTCTCTTCCCCTTATTAGGAGACGCTTCGGCTACGACTACGTTTTTCTCAGGAACCACATCTGATATAAATCTATCAATTTCCGACATTGTGGTAGCCAGATTATCGGTCTCAGGTATAGCTTCATTAGCTTCGGGTCTAGCAATATCTTCAGCATCGACAGGCGCAATAGTTTTTTCCGTCGAAGCCGGCGGTGGGGTCTGTTCAATGGCTTGCATCACATTCATCATTCGACGTATCTTCTACCCCTGACATTCCCCCCGGTACCCGAAGCGGTCTCCTTTGACTGCAATAGGATCCTCAAGGACAGGGAAATAAAGCATGATCCCTTGTCATCCTTGCCGCATCAGTTCCCCATTGTAAGTAAAACCACACCATTAGATGATATTCAATCTATTAAAATTTCTTTTGATAATAGGATTAAAAGTATAATGGAGGATGTAGAGAATATGACGTATGTATTATAAAAAACTCATACGCCTGATTTTTTGTCACATAATTTAGGCACTAAAATAACTTCGTCAGACACATCGGCAACAAATGGGGCTTCTCAATCCTACCATATTATGGTATACTGATGAACTCATATTCGGGGCAAATGCTATCACCATCCTCACTGCATGGTAGATCGGCTCTAGGCATGGCCATACAATATGTGCACGATCATGAATCGTCCGACCCTCCAATGGTCCATCTGACACCTTACGTTGCACATTCCAGAGTCACACTGAGCCTGCCACAAGTCTCGTAGGCAAAGTCTTGCATGATCAGATGGTCTGGATACAATACTAGACCATCTGGTCCGTCCGCGTACCGTCCGATCACCAATGTCGGACCGTCCGGGTGTGCATACACAAGATAGGGTACCACCCATCAAACATAATCTTCACACTTCGCCCCACCTATAGCACATCATAGTCGCAACATACCATCACCCGCACATGACGTTGAATGCCTTTCAGCCCCTGCAAAGCCGAAAATTTATAGGTCGCTGAGCTTGTTTGGTCTGCTAATGCAAAATCTGCTGCTCGCTCTCCCCTGCATTCGGCACAAAAGGGAAAAGTTAAGTTCAAATTTAATGTTGCTAAGTATGATAAAATATTTTATGAGCTGCCTAAGAATGACAACATTAATCTGGCGCACATTTCTATAATTCTATTAATTTGTGTGAGTTTCCTTAACCACCTTGATGATTAGCGGGTGGAGAAAGAGACTTGAATTAGTAGGTCATGTAACCAATGGCACAGTGGGTAATTTTTTTTGTAACTTTATGAGAAGGTATGGATTTTTTTAAGCACCCTTAGTGTTTTTGAAGCACTCTTTGAGGAGCTTAAAAAAATTCATAAAACTAGCCTACAGTTTCAGTTTTTTTAAGCTAGAGCTCGTGGAGCTGTACCTATTTGGATAGTAGAAGATGAAATAGACTTGAAATTTTTGAAGTGGAGCTCTCCCAAACAGGACATAAATGTCTTCTAAAGGCTTACATCTCCAGCTCCACGATTTTTTGGAGCACATAATAACCTGTTCCACCAACTCCACCAAATTCCCTGGAGCTGGAGCTATTCCAAACATGATACACCCTACTTTAAACTCAACTCTGCCAACATGATATCTATAGTACAAAGTAGTATTTTGCATGACCATGCATGATCTGCTGGAGATAGCCTTAGACCATATTTAAATACACTAGAGCTAATAATTAACTGCTAAAATTAACTAAGACATTCAAACAGTCTAGCTAATAGTTCAACTATTAGCAACTTAGCTTATAGTTAACTAGTTATTTGTTAGTTAGCTAAATCAATTATTAATTTTTAACCAATTATTATGCATTCAAACACTCTCATATAGCATAATAATTACATAAAAACAGAGCTAATAGTTAACTGCTAAAATTAACTAAGACATGCAAACAGTCTAGCTAATAGTTCAACTATTAGCAAATTAGTTTATAGTTAGCTAGCTATTTGTTAGTTAGCTAAATCAATTATTAATTTTTAACCAATTATTATGCATTCAAACACTCTCATATCTCTACTACTTATTAAGTTAGCAATAGTAGTCTGCCTTTTTGTGTTCTGCCATTATGCGATCTCAGCCGTCCATTCTACCGTTCTATAATCTCAGCCGTCCAATCCCGCACACCAGTTTTCTGCGCGCAGGAAAAAAAATTAAACCGTGGCTGCCTAGGGATCGAACCTTGGATCTATTGAGCACAATGCTTAGCCTTCCACCCTCTAGCCAACATGACTCATGTTAAATTGTATACAATTTCAACTAAAACGTCTTTTGTGTTTAACCCACCGTCCACTCTGTATGCTCACTGAGTCTAGAAAAACATTTATAGTTTGGCCCCTGATCTTTCTGGAATTTGGGACGCAGTCCAAGAAATAAAGAAAATAGGGAAAAGGAGTTTAGAAATTGATTTTTAGTTTAAAAATAATTGCAGAAACCCATTTAATTCATGGAAATTTCATATTAAATCCAAATGAGTTCATTCCAATTTCTATAATTCTATAATATTATTTTTATCACATAATACATCTGTTTTGTCATGAAAACAACAATAAAATTGATTTCCTAATTAATCCTATATCAAATACATAGAAACTTTGGAAATTCGTAACTTCCCCATTTTAATTCCAAATTGAATCGTTCCAGTTGTGTTAGTCTCGTATGAATATTTACTACGCAGTAACAACATTGATTATACCATGTTTCATACTTTTATAATTAGATATTTATTTATCCTATGTTAATTGGGTTAATCTATGTCTATTGGATTAATTTATTTAATATATTAATATAGTATTCTAACTTTGTGGTTATACGATGTTTGACCATTAGTCTTGCAAACACACACTTACCTTTTGTTTAAGCAAAAGCGTATGGTGGTACGTGTCCAATGACTAACGATGTACAAGAGAATTTCTTCCGGTATATGTGAAACGTGCTCTCCAATAATGAGACCATACAAATCGTGATATATATATCAAAGTCTGCATGATACTGATGGTTGCAATGTAGTGGTGAAACAGATAGATTATAAATAACAAAATTTATGTATGGCCAGAATCACAATCTCTACTACTTATTAAGTTAGCAATAGTAGCCTGCCTTTTTGTGTTCTGCCATTCTGCGATCTCAGCCGTCCATTCTACTGTTCTATAATCTCAGCCGTCCAATCCCGCACACCAGTTTTCTGCGCGTAGGAAAAAAATTAAACCGTGGTTGCCTAGGGATCAAACCTTGGATCTATTGAGCAGAATGCTTAGCCTTCCACCCTCTAGCCAACATGACTCATGTTAAATTGTGTACAACTTCAACTAAAACGTCTTTTGTGTTTAACCCACCATCCACTCTGTATGCTCACTGAGTCTAGAAAAACATTTATAGCTTGGCCCCTGATCTTTCTGGAATTTGGGACACAGTCCAGGAAATAAAGAAAATAGGGAAAAGGAGTTTAGAAATTGATTTTTAGTTTAAAAATAATTGCAGAAACCCATTTAATTCATGAAAATTTCATATTAAATCCAAATGAGTTCATTCCAATTTCTATAATTCTATAATATTATTTTTATCACATAATACATCTGTTTTGTCATGAAAACAACAATAAAATTGATTTCCTAATTAATCCTATATCAAATACATAGAAACTTTGGAAATTCGTAACTTCCCCATTTTAATTCCAAATTGAATCGTTCCAGTTGTGTTAGTCTCGTATGAATATTTACTACGCAGTAACAACATTGATTATACCATGTTTCATACTTTTATAATTAGATATTTATTTATCCTATGTTAATTGGGTTAATCTATGTCTATTGGATTAATTTATTTAATATATTAATATAGTATTCTAACTTTGTGGTTATACGATGTTTGACCATTAGTCTTGCAAACACACACTTACCTTTTTGTTTAAGCAAAAGCGTATGGTGGTACGTGTCCAATGACTAACAATGTACGAGAGAATTTCTTCCGGTATGTGTGAAACGTGCTCTCTAATAATGAGACCATACAAATCGTGATATATATCAAAGTCTGCATGATACTGATGGTTGCAATGTAGTGGTGAAACAGATAGATTATAAATAACAAAATTTATGTATGGCCAGAATCACAATCTCTACTACTTATTAAGTTAGCAATAGTAGCCTGCCTTTTTGTGTTCTGCCATTCTGCGATCTCAGTCGTCCATTCTACCGTTCTATAATCTCAGCCGTCCAATCCCGCACACCAGTATTCTGTGCGCAGGAAAAAAATTAAACCGTGGCTGCCTAGGGATCGAACCTTGGATCTATTGAGCAGAATGCTTAGCCTCCCACCCTCTAGCCAACATGACTCATGTTAAATTGTGTACAACTTCAACTAAAACGTCTTTTGTGTTTAACCCACCGTCCACTCTGTATGCTCACTGAGTCTAGAAAAACATTTATAGCTTGGCCCCTGATCTTTCTGGAATTTGGGACGCAGTCCAGGAAATAAAGAAAATAGGGAAAAGGAGTTTAGAAATTGATTTTTAGTTTAAAAATAATTGCAGAAACCCATTTAATTCATGGAAATTTCATATTAAATCCAAATGAGTTCATTCCAATTTCTATAATTCTATAATATTATTTTTATCACATAATACATCTGTTTTGTCATGAAAACAACAATAAAATTGATTTCCTAATTAATCCTATATCAAATACATAGAAACTTTGGAAATTTGTAACTTCCCCATTTTAATTCCAAATTGAATCGTTCCAGTTGTGTTAGTCTCGTATGAATATTTACTACGCAGTAACAACATTGATTATACCATGTTTCATACTTTTATAATTAGATATTTATTTATCCTATGTTAATTGGGTTAATCTATGTCTATTGGATTAATTTATTTAATATATTAATATAGTATTCTAACTTTGTGGTTATACGATGTTTGACCATTAGTCTTGCAAACACACACTTACTTTTTTGTTTAAGCAAAAGCGTATGGTGGTACGTGTCCAATGACTAACGATGTACAAGAGAATTTCTTCCGGTATATGTGAAACGTGCTCTCCAATAATGAGACCATACAAATCGTGATATATATCAAAGTCTGCATGATACTGATGGTTGCAATGTAGTGGTGAAACAGATAGATTATAAATAACAAAATTTATGTATGGCCAGAATCACAAATTGATTATGAAACATTTTCTCATAACGGTATAACACATATTTTGTATATAAGTTATCGTAGTATACTGGTATTATATATTCCTGTTGCAACGCATGGGCATTCAGCTATCATGTATAAAAGTCTGCACGGTACTGTTGGTTGCAATGTAGTGATGAAATAGTTAGATTGAAATAACAAAATTTATGTATGGCTAGGATCATAAATCAATTACGAAACATTTTCACATAACAGTATAACACACATTTGTTCATAAGTTATCATGATATTAAATATTTCTGTTGCAACGCACGGGCACCCACCTATATGTGTTTATGTCTACATCTATGACAGGAAACACATCTACTACATCTCTCTCCAAGCTCACTTGCTACCATTGCACAATGCGTAGTAGTAGATAAGTATCACCGATATTCTTGAATTATATTTTTGGATGGAGGTAATATTATTTAAAGAAGAGCTTTGCATGCTATTTCTTTTGTTTGAATAATGCATTATACTTAAATTCCCTTTTTTTGCATGTGTGAAATTTTTTCTTCGTAATATTTTTTTCCATGATTCAGACTTGTGAGTCATTTTCATAAACCAACGCCAAGCATGAATCCATGTTTCCTACTTCAAACCCTGAACAAACTCCATGAGCAGGAGGCATTCGCGTTGTCGTCGCTCATCGATGACGAGAAGAAGCTTGGCGACTGTCAGTTCGACCTCTAAAAGCAGTCTTACGTGGTCGCATGCGCCGCTGTGTACGACAAGCTCCCACGAAGCCGCCGCTTGGACGCGATCCAGAGCAGCTGCACCGCGCTGTCCATCGTTAAGCAGGGGGGCCTCAGGGTTGTCGCCAACATCGACGACTCTCGGGTTGTTCTGGACACTGCATCCGACGACGACGCCATCACGCTGTCCAGCTCATCGTCCACCTGAAGCCCAACCTGCCACGTAAGTCGCTACTGACCGGACATGAATTCTTGTGCGCTGGGACGATGGACGTTGTTGACGTTGTGTGAGTGTCCTCGAACATGATGTATGTAGTGGAATAGCGCATTCGGTGGTGCAACGGCCAGGGGTACTACCTCGCTGATGAGCCCGGGGTGCACTTCGTTTGGCAGCCCAACTAAGAGTCATCGGTACTCGTCATGTCGCGTGCGTTCGACGACTACTATATCGAGGATTGTGGCGTCATCTTGGCGCCGGAGGTGACATAGAGGAAGATCGACAACAGTGACCAGTTCGTCATCCTCGCCACCGTCAGGGTAGCTTTTGTGCCGGCCTGCCTTTAATTCTCTTCGCAAACACATACGCACTTACCTTTTTGTTTAAGCAAGAGCATATGGTGGTGCGTGTCTGATGACTAACGATGTACGAGGGAATTTTTCCGGCATGTGTGGAACGTGCTCGTGCTCTCCAATGATGAGACCATACAAATCGTGGCATATATCAAAGTCTGCATGATACTGATGGTTGCAATGTAGTGGTAAAATAACTAGATTAAAATAACAAAATTTATGTATGGCTAGAATCATAAATTGATTATGAAACATTTTCTCATAACAATATAACACAGATTTTGTATATAAGTCATCGTAGTATACTGGTATTATATATTCCCGTTGCAACGCACGGGCATCCAGCTATAGCATAATAATTACATAAAAACATTATTCGTGTATGTAAGGAGGGTTGCTCGTGCTGATTATATCAGTCCATTACGGAGAAAGAGAGAGTAATTAAATGCATGATATACATGTTTCAAGCGTGATACACGACAATTGTAGAACCATAAAAATAATGTTTTATATAATAGAGATAAATCGTACACATATTTATTTTATACGTTTGTTTAATGATGCGCGGATTATTTATGATAGACGTTGTTAAATTTTACCAATCCATCGCCCTGTTTGTTTCGGTTTTTCGCAACTTCTGGCCATCAAAAGCTGCTGCGGACTGTCAAACTCTCATCTTTTCACTCAGCTTCTATAAAATTCGTTTGGGTAAAAATCATTCAAAATCAACATAAACATATAATTGGTTGAGTCGTCGCAATAGTAGTAATTCGTCACTTTATAGATCCTGAGCCCCATGGATAACTTTATCTTCCTCCGCACGTAATCCTAATGATACTCAGATTCTCTACATAGCTAGATTCTCACTATAGCTAGATTCTCATAGCTAGATTCTCGGAAAAGCTGGTCAGAAAAAAGCTAAACCAAACAGGCTCTAAGTATATTATTTATTACTAGGTATGTGCCCGTGCGTTGCAACGGTGAACAAACTACTTTCTACAAAATATTAGTGCACAAAGATTAAAAACGAAAACGCATATATTATCAACCTTAACATCTCACTGAAAAATATTCAAATTTAAAATTCCTTGCAGTTTCGAAACTCCTTATGTCACTACAACAAAGGTTTATTCATCCAAGCTGTATAATTTCATCATTAGCTTCAAGCACCTGTTAATTTAGAGTGCTCCAATACGCTTAAGACCAATTACAAAGTTACATATACCAAAATAAAACTCGACAAGGAAAATTATCTACTACCCTAGAGTAAATTTTGAATAGTTGACGCCAAGCAGGTAACATAGAGTGCTCCAATACTCTTAGGCCCTTTCACTTGAAACATTATGGGGCAAATAGCTATGAAGTATGGCCCTTTGACCTGAAACATAATTAATAGGGGCATATGTTTATAACTTGGAAGGGGGCGATTTAAACATGCAGTGGTATAATACGAGCAACAACGGTTGCAGTAACTAAAAACTTTGATGAAGAATAACAAGAAGAGATGGGGACTGATGGTGGTAGTCTACTCACCTATGTTTCTTCCATGGAGGACACCACTGGAGCCTCCAACGCCGTGCAGATCTGGCGACACAGGGTGTGGAGGCACACTGTGACTCACCATGCCATGCCGAGGACGAAGACGCCGATGGAGACGGCGATGCCGAAGGCAGAGAAGGTGAAGGGCGAGATCTGCACCACGGGTGAGCGGCCTCTGTCGGGGTGGGGGCGACAAACGCGTATGGGGACGCTGGGGACGCCTGCTCCGGCCTCGCTGTCAAAGACTCAGTTTTATTACTGAGATTACTCTATATAGAGATTAAAATACATGTATAGAACTAACGCTATATACTGCTCCATCACAGGTGTCCGCCTGCTGTGCAACGACATCCGCTGAGTTGTTGCCTTGCCTTCGTAAGCTTCTCCATGCGGCGAAGGGGTTGTCTCCCTCCGTGAAAGAGAGCTTCCAATGGATTTTCCTCAGAAAGAGAGCTTCCTTAACCAGCATCCCCCTCAGGCAACAACATCAGGGCCCTATTTTCATTAGAGAAAAAGTATGTTTCAGAAGTGTGTGAAGCATATAAAACTACAACTCAGTAAACTTCATAAATGGAGCTCCCTAGACTGTTGCCTCTTATGACATATATGTAGATGCACAGCATGGATATTCAAAACTTCACAGCCAAATTGACAAACTGTTCTAGTAGCACTCTACATCTGGTTATTGTTTGTTCTCAATATCACAATTTTAATTAACTTATTGATAGCCACTGACCTGGTAATGCTTTCTTGACTGATCGAGAATCAGGACCAGTTCTACTATATATGTGTGCAAATATGCTATTCAGCTGATCATGTTAAGTAAATATCAACTCATGGAACAAATTATGCTATATCAGCCAGAGTGTAGAAAAGGAAACGATGGTACTTAGCTACCAAAGCTACATCACTCTGCAATCTGAAGCTATTCGACATGCTATGCTATAACATATTTATTACTGAGCAGCAAGCAACAGTCTCAATTATCAGTTATCACTTACTTTGGTTGTTAGATTTGACACAGCCAACTGGAACTTTTCTCTGGTTCTTGAGCCAGCAACATGACCAGCCTTGGCGACCTTGCTAAAAGCACCATTCAGCCAGCTTGTTCCAGCAGACACATACCTGCAAGTTGGACAAAATACTGGAAGAAATTAGCAATACTCTAAAGAAACCCATGAATGCAAAGGGATCCTCAAATACAGCAAAGTGTGCAAGTATTAATGAAGGTACAAGAGAATCGTAATTAAATTCTAAGCCGTATGCTTAAAGTATATTACTATATTATTGAAGCATTAACAAAAGCGTGGATAAGAAGAGACCTGTTGGTTTTCACAGCAGAGCCTGTATCATTTAGCTTGCGCTCTGCAGCCTGCAATGCAGCCATTGTTTTATCAGAAACATGCAATCTTTGGTCTACTGATTTCACCCTTTCATTGACAACGGATATCCCATTGTTTATCTTCTCCGAAAGGCCAACACGTTTATCAAAGGAATTGATCCTCGCTGATGCATTAGCCCTAAATTGATGCTTCTCATCAAATGTTTTAGCCTTGTTTACTGTGTCTTGTCTCATTGCTGAACCCTTTGCAATCACATTTGTCATGACATCATGGGCCTTGCTCACATAGACACGGCTATTGGGACTGACATTGGCCTATACAGCATGACAAGAGAACTTTTCAATAATAACAACTGCCGACTAATATAATTTGAATGAAATAATGCGAGATAAAGCCATAATACACTTTGCATTTTTTTAGGTACAAAATTTTATTCCTAATATCCTTTTAGTCAATGGTTGTTTTTTACCAGTGGTGAGTAACCTGCAAACATTATAAAACATCCCAAATAATATAAATGCAGATAGGCTCCAGTTTATTTATTCAATTTGCCGTGGGGAAAGGGTTTCAGGTATGCAGCCAGTATTCAGTTAAAAATCACAAGATGTTGCACTCCCTACAGGCACCTTTTATAGATGCTTTTGCTAACGTTTTCTCACTATGCCCCCAACCCCCTAGTTGATGAAAGGCTCATGATCTAACTATGAGAAAGAATAGAAGTAAAAAAACTGCATTGGGAAACAAATGCACCTCTGAGGAGTACTCCAATTCTGCAGTAGAAGCTGAACTTCTACTTGTCACCTCATGGACCATAAGTGGCCGTGGACAGGCACGCGTCGCTCGCCGAAAGCAAATATGGCGGGTCGGTCTTAATGTTCAATGATTTAACATGTCCCTAGCACCAGAACATCAAGATAACACATGCTTAAACCAGTATCCAGCAGTTTTGGACAATGAACAAGAAGAAATTGGAGAAAATGGAGTAGAAATCACAACAGTATTGCATACCTCATCTTACTAATTTTCTTTTGATGCATCACAGTACATTTCATAGTAAAACATCACATTACAGAAGTTTTGGACAAACTGAAAAACAAGTATTTCTGAAAAAAACTATCATGTTTCTGAAAACAGCATCTAGGCTTCATAGTAAAACATCACATTACATAACCAATACCCTGAAGCTTCCCAAATCTGTTGGACCAGTGAACATGAAATAATTTGGATGTCACCTCTAACAGACAAAGCAAGTAGCATTGTCTATGAATTGTATTGATTTTATTATTAAGAAAACAATCACTGAGACATAAAATTAAATAAGATGCAATCCAAGTGTACACAATTAAAGAAGAAACTAATCCTCTCATGTTTCTGAAAAAACTGACCAAGAAATGTGTCCCTCATACAAGCATGCATATGATACATGTCTAACTGAAAGTCTGGAATGAAAATTAGTATGATGAGGTATGCATTACTACTAACAAGGGAATAATAGCAGCTAGGCTTCATTTTACAAACTAAAAACATCAAGGACATATGCAGGGAAAAGAACTACACAAACACAGATAGATTACCAATTTCTGACTCTACATATTCCTTTCTTTTAATGGTCACTGGCAGGGAAAGAATCTTCATTCACATGAGTTCCTTGAAAGCCCACGAAAATACATGAGTTTCAGTCTTTCATCAGACAAAAAACAGGGCAACCAAAAGATCTCAAGAAGGCTTGAATGGAAGGGGAAAATCCACTTTGACTTACTTTTCAGTCTTTGTTTGCTCAGTATCCCAAGTTCCTATTCAATTCTTCGCCTGTTTTGCTTTACCTTTCTGTTGAAACCGCACGGGCATAACTCTGAATTTCTGATTCTACTGTTCATTACATCTTTCATAAAAGAATATGTTCTTTTGGCCTCCACTCTGGCGTACTTATTACATACGTAATAGCTTCTCGCAACTAAAAATACAGCAAATTACTCGCAACTCTGAACAGCTCGAAGGCCGCGGCTGGCACGATGGCCCAGTGCGCGTTGTAGCCTACCCCCACAAGCAGCGTGCCGATGTACATTGTCCCGGGCCACGCCATCGCGAAGTTGAAGTGCCCGATCGCCATCAGGACTTGGGCTATTCCTAGCGCGATTGTCCTTGGGTACACATAGTCTCTGGAAACAGAGAAGGAGTGCAAAAGGGTCAGAGAACAAAGATGTGCAGATGGTGATGCATTTTTCTATAAACTTTGTCCAAGTTAGAGAAAAATGACTTAGGACAAAACTAAAAACAACCAACATTTTGGAACAGATGGAGTCAAAACATATCTCAACATGGAAGGTGACTATGCTGCCAAAAAAGCATTTGAAAACAAAATATTTATAAGATGGCATGTGAAATAAATTCTATTCAGCAAAGAAGCATAGCGGTCTTACTTGAAAATGATCTCTGAGAAGTACCCTCCATCGATGCGTCCAAGAAAGTTCCAGATGCTAATCATTGACACAGAGATGTGAATTTCCTCATAACCCAACGACTGGCTCATTTGCCCAAGATTATCAATCACGGTGAGACCAGATCCAGAGCCCAGCAGAAGAGAGAAAAACAGAATCCAGAAATTTGCCTTGATGAGCGCTTGCATCAGTGTGAAATCCTCTCCTCTCCATGGACCTTTCCTTCTCTTAACCCTGACAGCACCATCAGCTAACTCTATAACCTTGTCTGCAATTCTGCTATCCTTTTTTGCCTCTATGACGCTGGAAGTAAATCAACGTCCTTTGGCATTTCATCCTCCGCCTCGCTGAGTATAACCTAAATGAAAAGGACAAGAAGTAGGAATAGCGAGCACACATAGAATCAGAGGAGAAATAAATTAACAGACGCAAAGAGCAAGCTGCAAAGAAAGCAGGTCAGAACAATGAGGACTGGGCTGCAGCCTACACGGAGTCCTCAGACCACAAAATGCAATATGTAAGCAAATATAGAGGTCTGAACAGAGAAGGGATCAACTAACCTGGTTAGTTTGGCATGTGCTTCACTTGAAAATAGATTCCACAGATCTCGCACACTGAATGCCAATCTTCGTACCAGCATGAAGCCATGTAAAAGATAGGAAGACCTGACACATGATCTGACAACACAAATAGTTGTAAAGTGAATGTGAGACACAAGACAACAACGGATGTAATCAGCTTACAAAGCTATAAGGAAACTGAACCTTTCGTAAATACTGGAAAGTCCTTTTCTGAAAAATGTGCCTTCAGATGTTCCATTTGCAGTCTATTTTTCTGTAGTAGTAGTAGTATTAACAGATAACGTAGATGCCCTTTCATGAAAGTATACTGTGGTGCCAGTCAATGATCCTCCATGGCTAGCAGAGAATTGGACTCCAAGACGTTGAGGAATCTGATTCATGGTCCGAACCAAATTTTCAGGCGACACAACAAAAACATCAAATTTTCAGGCTTCTCTTGTTTTGAGAAGGATTTGTCTCGTTGGCACTCAAACACATCTTATCCAATCAAAGACCCGGATATTCTAACCATAATGCCTCAAAAAAAATGTTGTGTGTCTCAAAATAACCATACATCCAGGGCTATTATTATCTAACAGAAAGTAGTCAAGCATCAGACTAATTGTTCATATAAATAAAGGAAAGAAAACGTGAATCCTGTAATTAGGAACTTGTAACTCAGAATTAGCAAAAGAAACAAGATGGCTAGGAGCTCTAAAATATCAGCATACCCAAATTCCAAGCAGTTCTGTCTGTGAAGTGTAAACTCAGCATACCCAAATTCCAAGCAGTACTGGTGAAGATGGAGTGGATGCGCACGCAGGCAGGAGTGCCCAGGTCGGCGAAGCGGTCCAAGAGCA
Organism: Zea luxurians; assembly: GCA_029449295.1. Classification (NCBI taxonomy): domain Eukaryota; kingdom Viridiplantae; phylum Streptophyta; class Magnoliopsida; order Poales; family Poaceae; genus Zea; species Zea luxurians. The sequence continues at coordinate 98,308,028 of JAOPSE010000005.1, forward strand.
CGACCATCACCTCCGTGAGCTCGCAGTACATCGCGCGCTCTCCTTCACCAGCCTGTACAGCGCCGCTGTCACCACCGGGTTCGTCCTCGCCTTCCCCGTCAGCAGACACTGGATGAACCGGCCTAGGAGGTGCTTCAGCTGCTGCGCCTTCCTGATGACATCCTCTGCCGTCGTCGTCGCCGACGTCGACCTTCCCCGCGGCACGAGCTCCTAGGCCTCGGCCACCTCGCACGCCATCCCGTCAGGGTCGCCGTCGACGTGCCATTTGCCCGGGCTAGCCCCGCCTGCTCCGTGGGCCTGCATCCGGTGCTTGAGCCGGTCGTCGAGGTACGTGGCATAGGCGTGCACGAACGCGCTCGACCAGTCGCGGCACCGCACGCAGTCGCGGTCGTGGTCGCGGTCGCGGAACCGGGACAGGTCGAGCATGCGCCTACCGTGCCGCGTGGCGAGGAACATCTCCTGCTCGTACGCGGGGTCCCCTCCGCGGTGAGGAGAGGACGACAAAGCAAGCAAAAGGGCGAGGGCAAGACCGTGTAGTACCTTGGATCCGCTCGGTTAGGGGGCTCAATGGTCGGATCTGGCTGCCATCTCCGGGGAGGCCCGCTCGGAGTCGAGCTCCTGCCGGAGCCCCCGCGCGGCGTCCTCTGCGTCCTCCTTCTCCCGACGCAGTCGCGCCGCCGCCAGCTCCTTGGGGAGGGAGGTTGAGGAGAGACTATGGTCTGGGGAGGCGGCGAGGGGAGGGCGGACTGCGGGCGCGATGGGCTGCGAGCGCGGGGAGGGGACTGCAGGCGCGATGGGCGGCTGTGCTCGGCGGCGTGGACTGCGGGGCGGGGCGGGAACTGCGGGCGCGGGGAGGTGAATGCGGGCGCGGTGGCGCGGTGAATGCGGGCGGCGGAATTGTGGGACTGCGGGGCGGCTGTGCTCGACGGCGGGGATTGCGGGGCGGCTGTCTACGGGGCGGGGCGCGATGGCAGAACGCGATGGCAGAACGCTCGGTGTGCACGCCTACAGTCCTATCATATAGAGTAGTAGAGATATATACATGAGAAACTAATAGAAACAAAAACAAAAATCAAGCAATAGCAATCTACGACGACCATAACGACAATAGCTGCCTGCCTCCTCGTCGCCATTGTGGTCCTCTCCGGTGACGCCTCTGATATCTAGTAAATTTTGATTCTAGAGAAACATAAATATTAGCATGCTTATTCTCTAAATCATGTTTAGGTTGGTTATGACATAAAGGACTGACACATGTGGAAATGAAGTAATTGGATAGACTCATCAAACATGATGTTGTCATGGGATTAAAGGATGCCAAGTTTGACAAAGATAGATTGTGTAGCTATTATCAAGCCAGAAAACAAGTTGAAAATACCCATCCCAACAAGGGAATGGCGAGTAATAGTAGGCCATTATAGCTTGTATACAAATTTATTTGGACATACTACATATACAAGTGTTGGAGAGAACAAGTATGGTTTTGTCATTATGGATGATTTCTCAAGATATACATGTCAAGCTAGAAAACAAGTTGAAAATACCCATCCCAACAAGAGAATGACGAGTAATAGTAGGCCATTATAGCTATTGTATACAGATTTATTTGGACATACTACATATACAAGTGCTAGAGAGAACAAGTATGGTTTTGTAATTATGGATGATTTTTCAAGATATACATAGGTATTCTACTGTTGGGACTTGTTCTCAAATGCTAAGAGTCAAGAACAAGGCAACACAAAGTATTAAATGTTAATGCCCTTCATCCCTCGAAGCATTATTCCCCTTAGGATATAACGATCTTCGGACGAAGGTCATGAAGAACATACCTTCATGAGCAAAGTTATAAGATAATGAAAGATGAAATATATGAAACATGAAACATGAAAGATAATATAAGCAAGCACATAATATCATCCATATATCTCATCATACAAATTTGAATACTAAAATACAATATTTAATTACATTTATACCTTCGGTTTGACAGAAAGCAAGAATCCAAGTATGGCGTGCGAGCGATTACCAGATAGCGTGAACAGTATGGGGGTACTGTTCATCTATTTATAGGCACAGGGCACAGCCTGTGAGATATTACATCCATGCCCTTTACAAAAGATTACAATTATGACACAGACTCTCATGGATCAATCGGTCATTTCATATTTAAGTCGGTGCAGTCCTTCGTCTTGAGACATGCCACTATGCCGAAGCTTTATGGACGATAGCTTCGGTACTGCTTTTGAGAGGATCTGCTGAAGGTGTTTCTTCTTACAGGATCTTCGGCGATGAAGCATACCCCCAACTGTAGCCCCTTCGCGGTGCTAGATCGTTTTTCGTAACGAGCTTGATCCGTGAAAAAGTCTCCTAGGCTTCGGAGAGCTGAAGGTCCGAAAAACACCTTCCCTGAGCTCGTTGCCGAGAAACGATCACAATATTCCGAGCATGAAATGGTCCCACCATGCAACGGGTACGCGCGTCCTGGCGATTCACCTTCTCGGGTTCTGTGGCCCACCGTTTAGTGGGTGCGGGCGACTGTTCGTCTGGTGCGGAGGACTTAACGATTCACCTTTCCACTTGCGGCACTATATAAACAGACGGGTAGGTGTGAAGTTACCACAGCATTCATTGCTATTGCACTGTTTTGCTGCCAAAAATTTGACCATAGCCGAAGCTTGTTCATCGCACTCAACCGAAGCACCGCTGTCGGTTTTGCTTCGTCACAAGAGGAAGAGCTTCAGGAAAATTAAAAAATTAAATAAGTCAACAACTTCATCAAAAACTGTGAGGAATTCATCATCAAATGGCAAGGGTACGTTCCACTGTCAGGGTTACACGTGACGGAGAAGAAGTCAAAGCTGCTGAAACCGCTCCAATTTCCGAAGTGATGAAACGGTCGGGGCTGGTAGTGCCGGAGGATGTTTCTGACGAAGGTGCACCTGCCGTTGAATCTGAGCAGGTTGGTGCTGAGGAAGGTGATTCGGAAGATGATTACAGTGCCCTACCATCTAAACCCAGCCACCTGGAGTTTGGGAGGTCCACTGTTACCGAAGATGATATGCCTAAGTTGATGAAATTAGGCTATTTCAGTGAAGCCAAAAAGAAGTTGATTCGCTTTGGCGGAGAGGAAATTACTCCGAAGCCAGAAGAGGATGAGGTGGTAGTCTTTAAAAGCTTCTTTAAAGCAGGATTAAGATTTCCTTTGAATGAGATGATTGCGGATGTTTAGGAGAAGTTTGGGATTTATCTTCATCAGCTAACTCCTAACGCCATCGTTATGCTTAGCGTCTACATCTGGGCTCTCCGAAGCCAGGGGCAGAACCGCTTGCCGAAGGCTTTTGCCGGGCACATGAGCTTCATTATCAGACAAAAGCTAGAGAAGATGGGTTGCACGAGAACTTCGGCTGCTACAATTTTGCTTATCGCAAAGATGTGAAGTCTCCAGTTATCAGCTATCGTACCAAATGGCCAACTGGCTGGAAGACTGAATGGTTTTATGTCAAAGTTGATGAGAAAAAGGAGAAGCCGGTTCAAAGCCCATTAGAATTGATCTTCGGAGAAACTAGGCCCCGGTGCGACATGAAACCGAAGAGTCCATGCTAAATTGCACTGGGCGAATTTTGAGTTATTGCGGAGCACATTGGTACTAGGGATCTGGTGCAAGAATTCTTAGATTTTAGAGTATTTCCAACTTTGAAAGAATGGGACATACCGAAGCTCAAAGGGGAAAAGAAAGAGAAGGAACTTGTTCGGTTGCCCTATTACTATAAATTCAAGAAACACTTCAAAGAGCCTTGCCAAGAATGGTTAGACACGATTGAAGTTATGTGCAACGAGATCCTTGGTAACTATTCTAAAAAAGAAGATCAATTAATGACCGCAGCCTTCGGCACACGACCGAAGCGAAGGTTGAACTGGGTGAAGGATGCCCTGAATTTTGAGTATCCTGACTATGAGCGATTGGACAGAGGTGTCGAAGGACAAAAAAGAAAAAAATTGCTAGCGTCCTAGATAAAGAAGCTGCTAAATTGGTGAAAAAGGATGAAGAAACTTTTAAGAAAAGAAAATTAAGCCCTAAGCCGAAGATAGCTGCTTCGAAGAAAAAGAAAGTTGTGGCTTTGAAGCGAAAAAACGACTGATACTGAGGATGAAGCTCCTTCAACACCTCCTGCTGCCGATGTGGAAGAAATTTTAAAGGTAATGACTGAATCTTTGCCTATCAAGCTAAGTCTACTAGGGCCACATCTGACGAAGCTTTTTCAGAAGGAAAAGGAGCCTTCGGTGGCGAAGAAGCCAGATGAGCCGAAAAAACGAAGAATTATTCATGTAGTTGAAGTTATCGAACAGACACTGCCGCTGGCATCGGCGTCAAAGACTCCGGCTATTGAGAGCACTGCTACTGCCGAAGCTGCACCCACCGAAGCCAAAAGTGCCGAAGCTAAAACCGCTGAAGATGTAAATCTAAATGCCACACTCTCTGAAATTGATACCATGCTTCTGGATGCAGCCGCGGAAGAAGCCACTGCAGCCGCTGAAGAGATCCCGGGCACGGTGGCTGGAAAAGGAAAGGAGAAAGCCGAGGATACTTCGAAAGAAGAAGACTTCAATTTCCAAGATATACTTGGGCAAGAATTGTCAAAGGCTGAAAAAGAAGAACTAAAAGAGTATGCTATATCTTGCAGGTACAGACCAGGTGTGTTACTCTTCGGGGGAGTCAACGAAGAAAGCTTAGGATGCCTTCAGGACCACACTGGAGTGAAGGTTGTTGGCACTCTATCAAAGAGTGTTGGCCTCCCGAAGGTTGAGGCAGACCTTAGCAGATACCGGTGGCAGCATATCGCCGGTAGCCTATTTTATGCTAACTTTAAGGTAAAATTCTTAACTTTTTATTGTTTTGATATGAGGATTGTTTTTTGATGAAGCTTATTTTATTAGAGCTTACTGCTGAGCAAAGTCCTGAGAATGTACCAAGACCTTGAGGACAAAAAGAACGAAATTATAATTGAGGGCCTGGAGAAGAAGATTAAAGACCATGAGGCTACCTTGGAGAAAAAAGACTTCGTACTTCAAACCATGGAAGGTTCACTGGCGGAGGCCCAGGCCGAAATTGCTAGATTGAATAGTGAACTCTCCATGCAAAATAAAAATTTTGAAGCCAAACTCGAAGCTGAAGCTGAGAAAAATTCAAATTTGCAGAAATCACTGAAAGAACTTCAAGAAAAATGCGTAAACTTCGGCAATCAGTGCCTGCAGCGGCTAAAGCAGATTTTCAACTCGGTTGGAGCCAGCGCTGAGAAATTTAGTCCTTTGGTTGAAAACCTGCCGGAAACCTTAGAACACATTGAGGGCAAAGTTGATGCACTCGACGAAGTTATAGCTAGACACGCCGATTTATGCGCCCTGCTAGCTTCTCGGGGCACAGCTGTTGCCTTCATGAAATCTGGCTGTACACATGGAAACATTGTCAACAGACCAAATTTTAGCTTATCACCGGTAGATTTAATTGATATCCCCAGCCTAGCTCGGAGTATAGGAAATAGATTCATAGCTCAAATATGGGTAAAAGGCGGGCGAAAAATGGCTGGCGACGAAGCTCGAAGCCACCTTAAGCCGGTAAAAAATTTGTGCCTGTTACTTTGCCTTCTTCTTGAACTCTGCGCTTCTCTCATACCGTTTTAATATGTACAGGATGACGATGCTGAGGAACAATGAGCCGAAGCTTGACAGGTGATCCGAAGCTCAGATGATCCAAAGCTCAATGATGTCAAAGCTGAAGACCTTGCTGAAAAAGTTCTAGAGAAAATCTTGTAATATCGTTGTAAAAATATTTGTAATTTAAGAATCAAATACTAATTCTATAAATTTATACATACCTTGTAATATATTTTTACCTTTTTGTCCATGTATGAACTGCTTTGATGTGGACGAAACTAGTATTTTTTGAGCCAAAGGCGAAAAACACCTTCCCTTCTTTTCGTACACAACGAAGCATGAAACTGCTTCTTTTTCTTTTTTGTCGAAGCCTTATCTTTATAGTCGAAGCATTTGCCTGTGTCTGTATGTTATGATGATGATGATCCTATGTATGTCTAAATGCATGTTTATGTATGCAATATATGATGTAATGTATCGTGCAAATGAATGCCCAAACACACACACATCCGAAGCTTCATCCACAACCTTCATTCCCTAAGGAATGACTGAAATCTCTTTGCCGTTTATTTTTCGGCTGCACCGTTTATTTTTCGGTGTAAGTTCTGCATTCCCTAAGGAACGCCTTTTGAACTTCTTCGCCTTCTATTTCGGTGGTATTCGCGTTGACTTTTCGCGCTTCGCCTTATATTTCGGCGGTATCAGCGTTGACTTTTCGCTGTAAGCTCTGCATTCCCTTGGGAACGACTTTTGAGCAGAAAACTTACGCTGCGCTCCCTTAGGAACGGCTTTTTGTAGCTTCGTCGTGCTCTGCATCCCTGAAAGTTCCCTTTGCCCGGGAACAGGATCTGGATGTCGCCTAGAGGGGGGGGGTGAATAGGCGAATAAAAATTATCACTTTATAACTGGAAATTCTTACTCTACTCGAAGGCTGGATCGCAGTGGAATGAAGGACCCTTCGAGTAGGTTGCAGCGGAATTGAAGTCCCTGTCTTAAAATACCCTGCACTTCGAAGACAGCTTATAGCACATATAAATATTGAAGTGCAAGTATAAACAACAAATAAGACAGAGAAACAGCACACAGCATAGAGCAGAGCACACAGACACAGGGATTTATCCCGAGGTTCGGCCAAGCCTGAAATGCTTGCCTAGTCCTCGTTGGAGTTAGCCACACCTTGGCTTGGAGTCTATTTCAACTCCTTCCTCCGTTTGCTCAGATCTGTCGGGCGACAGATAGAGCCTTCCACTATGTTGATATCAGTTACAACGATGTCGTGGCTGCTTACAATCTTCTCAACAGCACTCCGACAGAGTAACAATGCGCTCAAGATTTTGCTCTAGCTCTCAGCAGCACTTCCCCTCTCTCTAAAGGCTTATAACTTCGCATCTACACAAACTAGAGAGATACACAAGAGAGGGAGAGAAAGAATTGATCCAAATGGTGTATGGACTTGTTGGCTGCACTTGTGTATTGCTTGAGGCGCCTAGGGGTCCCTTTTATAGGCACAAGGGACCTAGGAGCCGTTGGAATCCCATTTGGAAGGCAATACTTTCTTTCTGTCGGGTGGCGCACCGGACAGTCCGGTGCACACCGGACACTGCCCGGTGCCCGATTTCTTTCCTTTCATGGCGAAGCCGACCGTTGGCAGTCTTGGAGCCGTTGGCGCACCGGACATGTCCGGTGCACACCGGACAGTCCGGTGCCGTCTTCTAGCCGTTGGCTCGGCCACGTGTCCCGCGCAGATTGCGCGGCCGACCGTTGGCCCGGCCGACAGTTGGCTCACCGGACAGTCCGGTGCACACCGGACAGTCCGGTGAATTTTAGCCGTACGCCGTCGGTGAATTCCCGAGAGCGGCCTCTTCACGCCGAGTCAGCCTGACGCACCGGACACTGTCCGGTGCACCACCGGACAGTCCGGTGTGCCAGACCGAGCTGAGTCTTGGCTGTACACAGCCAAGTCTTTTGCACCTTTCTTCTTTTCTTCTTCTTTCTGTTTAACACTTAGACAAGTATATTAGTACACTAAAACCAATGTACTAAGTCTAGAAACATACCTTCTCTTAATTATTATATCCATAGCATTTCACATGCTTGAGCTTTGATGTTGGACTCATAAATCATCAAGTCGGCTTGACTTGATCTAGATTGACATTTCTTTGCTCCAACATCCTGCAAAGGTCACATAGAACATCTCCAAACATAGGAACAACCCAAACTAAAGATTAAGGTGAACTTAGCTCTTTTGGGCTGCTTCCAGTTCTGGTTTTGACACTGTTCTCCTTCTAGTGACCTTGATCTCCTTCTTAGAGCTTGATCTTGAGTCTTATAACTTACACCACATAACTGTAGCTATTACCTCATTGGCTGTAAGTCACGTCCTTATGTAGTGATCCTTGTTGTGTCGTAGCTGTTCTCAACTCGATCACCCTTGACTTTGCAAGCCTTCTTCTTCACCCTTGGCTTTGGGTTCCTCAGCCTCCTTGACCTTCTCCCATGCACTTGGTACCTCGAAGCTCTTCTTGCCTCCGTCCTTGGCTTGATCAGTTGTCTCCGAGCTACGCACCCGAGTATCACTCTTGCAATGTCCATCCTACTTGTGATGTCCATCATGTATCCATAATCCAGTTCTTGGACCATCATAATTGTTCACTTGTGTTGAACCCTGTAGGCTTTACCTTAAGCACCTGTTCAACACTCAGTACACTTGTTAGTCCTTTAATTGAGTTGTCATCCAAACACCAAAACTTACAAGAGAGCTTTCAATCTCCCCCTTTTTGGTGATTGATGGCAACACAATTAAAGCTTACATAAGAATAAGATTTGAAGCACAAATTTTGAATTCTAAGTTTATAGAATGCTCCCCCTAAATATGTGCTTACTCCAAAAACATAATTTTGGCCTCCGATGCCATAATGCACATCCTTAGGCAATTCGAAGCATTTCTACACCTTAGCACTTTTCAGGATGCATTGTGTCAAGAATCAAACCATGATACTATAACACACAAATGCACATAATCAAACACACAAATGCACATAATCAGAGTTAAACACCATTCAAATTAGTGGATATATCACAGGAATATCAACCTACCACTATTCACCATTAAGATACTAATTTAAACTAAGATATCAATTTAAAGCAATCTTAAAGCACCATTAACCACATGCATCATTAACCACATGACTGTCTATTTCAGAATGAACACAATAGATGCCAATTAATTCATAGCAACGGAAGCACTAGTCCATATGATGCAACACATATAATACTGCAGGAAGCATATGAATAACACACTAGCAAAGCTTAAACTAACACAACCCCTTAGGATAAGCTTCATATGATGCAACACATATAATACTGCAGGAAGCATATGAATAACACACTAGCAAAGCTTAAACTAACACAACCCCTTAGGATAAGCTTTCCTCTCAGGTTGAGATAAGCTTTAATGCACGAATTCTCCCCCTTTGACATCAAACACCAAAAACCATACTCGAGCAAGAACATAGGATGATGTCAAGGGACAGCAGGGTGTCAAGGGGGAAAAACAACTATCAAAAACTCCCCCTTACTTATTGAACATATGCACTATCAACGTATATGCAAAAAGATTAATACCCCCTTTGTGCCTTTACCATGTTGTAGTGTACTTCCCATCTTGAAAGTATCTGATCTCTCAAGAGCTTCTTCACACTTGTGTCTGATTCTTTATCCTTACTTTTTCTTGTTGCTAAGACACCAAACTTAGAACAAGTTATAGTATTTGGCACAAGAAGAAACTTCCATTCTAATGATTATCAAAAGATGTCAATTGAAGTAGACTATCACGGCTACTAATTGAAAGATATCAATTGCAAAAGTTCATTTATTATCATAGCTCCATGATATTTAAGAATAAGCAACTATTATCACCAGATATTATAGAGTATGAGCAATCTAAATTATGCACATACTCACGACTTGAGATACCAATTTCTTGACTTACAGAGGTACCCAAGTCCTGATTGCTCCATTTCTTGCTTATCTTCTCTTTTCCACCTAGAGACTATACAAGATTGCTCAAGAAACAGTTAGTCTCAAAAGACACAAGTTATGTGTGCTCCCCCTCAAGTTGTGCATCAAGTACTTGAATGACTTGCACTTTGCACATTCTAGCTTCCTTAGAACTAGAGGGGATCACAACATACCTTGGTCAAGGCATACTCTACCACTTTCATCACCCAAAGATGCCAATTTGAATATCAAATGAAACACCACTTAGCACCAATTGAAGGCTAAATGAAAGGTTGACTAAATACAACAATGCACGCCTCAGTGGCACCTAAGCCAATTGAATACTCACAGGAAGTCTTAACATTTACACGCAACTTGTACATGCTTCATACTTAACTATCATTGCATATACCAATAGAAGATCAACACAATCATGTATATAAAGCGAAATATCTAAGCATGTCATAATTAAGAAGGTTTCTTAGGTGCACAAAAGAAACAACATTTTAAAGGCATAAATTACCTAAGCCAAGATATTACCAATCGAAAGACAAGAACATAGCTATGATCACAATGAATGGAATTTCAGGAATATTTAATGAAATTGCATAGCACTATTTTCCATACCTTTGCCTTTATGAGAGCACTTGTTATCACCAATTCAGGGCTCCTTTTGCTCATGCACCTCATAGCTCAAAAGGGCACGACATGGATTCACACAGTACCAAACTAGGGTAATCATGTGAACATGGACTAAACAATATGTCATAATTGCACATAGCATGACTTACAAAAAGTTACAGGTTTATCCATATACACCAAGAGAGTTAATCGTTGTGGATATAACAAATGAAAGAGCTACCCATGAATGATTCAAAAGATATATCCTATATAGCACCAGTCATGATTAAGCAAACATCATTATGATTCATTTAACACAGACAATCATAAAGCATAACTACTCCAAAGACAGGTAGCACAACAAGCCAACTTAAGAACAATACTAAATCATGTACTTAAAATACACGGGTACCATCCTTTGGAGAGCAAGTTGTAGATTCTCATCAAAGTCCTTTACTTGATTCACCAATAATGATTCAGGACCTATACACCTTGTTTCACTTGAGATGAACATGGGATTAGTGTTTCACAATAATTCAACCTTGGGTCAATAAACACCAAAACAATTAACAGCTTAAGCATAGAGTTTTAGATAACCGTCTTAAGATCTCCCATGGTCTCCAGTCCATCTCAAGGCACCTGCATGGTCTAGTTAGCATAGTTTGGTACCCATCTCGGGATGGGTCCATAATGATCATCTAAATGTGCCTTTGGTACCCAAATTGCCTTTGTGCTAGTTCCAGGTGATCTCGTTATAGATCTAGCACAAGTGTATGATTTGGGTCTCCTACCCGAATAAGATTGACACAAATTCACTTGCTTAGGAATCTTACCTTTATAACATACCTTGGATAGATGACCCTGCTCACCACACTTGTAGCAGAAGCGTCGCTCAATCTGACATGACGCTTGCTGTTTGTCATTTTCCTTGGTGAGGGCCACCTTGGAGGATGCACATCCTTGATTCTTCATGACCGGACATGAAATGATCGTGTGGTCCTGATTGTAGCATCCAAAACAACTCCTTGTCCCTTCATTCTTGTCTTTGTACGGACAAGACGCGATGAGGTGGCCTAACTTCTTGCACTTGAAACACCTCCTTTTTCCTCTTCCCTTTTTGTGCTTGAAGGACATGGAGAGATGATTAGTACAAACAACATGACTAATTGAATTCTTACCTTTTTCCTCGTTCATATTGATTTCTTCATTTATAGCTTTGGGAACATTCTTCTTATTGAGCTTAACACTTGCTGCAGTTTTTCCTTTCTCAAGCTTCTTCACCACGCGCCCGTGGATATCTTGAGAGAGTTGAGCTAAGCGTCTTCTCCTCAATTGTCGTTGCTTCTTATTCCCACAGAATTTCTTTTGTGACCCTAAAACTTGTTGCTCAATCAATGATTGGCTTTCTTTTGAGCAACAGGGGTTAGCACATGATGATATAAATTCAAATGCGCACACGTGCGAGAATGAGGTTCACATGAATTTAAGTTTAAAATTACAACCTCATGAGCAACATTAAGCATGATATGGTTATCAACTAATTCATTATGAGAATAAGATAGCATATCATATTTTTCACTTAGAGCAAGTTTTTCTAAATTTATCATTTCCACTTGACTCTTAAGCATAGAATTCTCAGTTTTAAGTTGAGCAACATCAGATAATACATCATGATTATTTCTTTGCTCAAATAAAATAGATTCATACCGTTGGACCAAATTATCATGAGAGCACTTTAGCTCCTCATGTTCTTTGGTCATCTTCTCTAGGCTGTCGTTGGTTTTGATGAGCGACTCCTCTAGCCTAAGAAGCGTTTCGCCTTGTTCCTTGTTCCTTTTCAACAGCTTAACCAAGAGTGCCTTATCCTCTTTGTTGAGATGGATGTAGAAACGGCGAATCTCCTCTTCTTCCACATCATCGGTCTCATTTTCCCTGTCATTAATGTCAGTGGAAGCCAAATAGGAAAATGTACCTTGAGGTGATGAAGATTCATCCTCGCTATCATCCTCATATTCCTCCTCATCATGGCTTTTGTCTCCACCATCATTGTTAGCAATAAAACATTTATCACTAGTGGAGAGCAAACCTGTCGATGAGGTGGATTCATCGTTTGAGTGCCATCGTTCTTGTTCCTCTCCCTCTGAATGGTTAGTAACACAAGTAATATAGGGAGTAGGAGCAACACAATTTGCCACAGAATATTTTTCTTTAATTCTACTCCATAAATCATGAGCATCAACAAATAAATCACTATCACTACTCATGATGGAAAAATAAGCACTTCTAGAAAGAGAGTCAACTAAGATGTTGCAAGCATGGTGATTGAGAGATAAACATCTTAGTTCTTCATTGGAAGGATTTTTACTAAAATCAGAGGGAAAAATACTTCTACTAAAGATCTGTCTCAAATCAGAATCAACATTCATGAAAGCTTTGTAAATAGAGACAGACCAAGATTTGTAATTAGAACCATCGCCTAAAAGAAGTTCTACAGTTACCTCTTGTGACGACATCGTTATCTCCGGACGGCTAAGCCCACACTGGAGAGGCCTAGCTCTGATACCAATTGAAAGTTCCCTTTGCCCGGGAACAGGATCTGGATGTCGCCTAGAGGGGGGGGTGAATAGGCGAATAAAAATTATCACTTTATAACTGGAAATTCTTACTCTACTCGAAGGCTGGATCGCAGTGGAATGAAGGACCCTTCGAGTAGGTTGCAGCGGAATTGAAGTCCCTGTCTTAAAATACCCTGCACTTCGAAGACAGCTTATAGCACATATAAATATTGAAGTGCAAGTATAAACAACAAATAAGACAGAGAAACAGCACACAGCATAGAGCAGAGCACACAGACACAGGGATTTATCCCGAGGTTCGGCCAAGCCTGAAATGCTTGCCTAGTCCTCGTTGGAGTTAGCCACACCTTGGCTTGGAGTCTATTTCAACTCCTTCCTCCGTTTGCTCAGATCTGTCGGGCGACAGATAGAGCCTTCCACTATGTTGATATCAGTTACAACGATGTCGTGGTTGCTTACAATCTTCTCAACAGCACTCCGACAGAGTAACAATGCGCTCAAGATTTTGCTCTAGCTCTCAGCAGCACTTCCCCTCTCTCTAAAGGCTTATAACTTCGCATCTACACAAACTAGAGAGATACACAAGAGAGGGAGAGAAAGAATTGATCCAAATGGTGTATGGACTTGTTGGCTGCACTTGTGTATTGCTTGAGGCGCCTAGGGGTCCCTTTTATAGGCACAAGGGACCTAGGAGCCGTTGGAATCCCATTTGGAAGGCAATACTTTCTTTCTGTCGGGTGGCGCACCGGACAGTCCGGTGCACACCGGACACTGCCCGGTGCCCGATTTCTTTCCTTTCATGGCGAAGCCGACCGTTGGCAGTCTTGGAGCCGTTGGCGCACCGGACATGTCCGGTGCACACCGGACAGTCCGGTGCCGTCTTCTAGCCGTTGGCTCGGCCACGTGTCCCGCGCAGATTGCGCGGCCGACCGTTGGCCCGGCCGACAGTTGGCTCACCGGACAGTCCGGTGCACACCGGACAGTCCGGTGAATTTTAGCCGTACGCCGTCGGCGAATTCCCGAGAGCGGCCTCTTCACGCCGAGTCAGCCTGACGCACCGGACACTGTCCGGTGCACCACCGGACAGTCCGGTGTGCCAGACCGAGCTGAGTCTTGGCTGTACACAGCCAAGTCTTTTGCACCTTTCTTCTTTTCTTCTTCTTTCTGTTTAACACTTAGACAAGTATATTAGTACACTAAAACCAATGTACTAAGTCTAGAAACATACCTTCTCTTAATTATTATATCCATAGCATTTCACATGCTTGAGCTTTGATGTTGGACTCATAAATCATCAAGTCGGCTTGACTTGATCTAGATTGACATTTCTTTGCTCCAACATCCTGCAAAGGTCACATAGAACATCTCCAAACATAGGAACAACCCAAACTAAAGATTAAGGTGAACTTAGCTCTTTTGGGCTGCTTCCAGTTCTGGTTTTGACACTGTTCTCCTTCTAGTGACCTTGATCTCCTTCTTAGAGCTTGATCTTGAGTCTTATAACTTACACCACATAACTGTAGCTATTACCTCATTGGCTGTAAGTCACGTCCTTATGTAGTGATCCTTGATGTGTCGTAGCTGTTCTCAACTCGATCACCCTTGACTTTGCAAGCCTTCTTCTTCACCCTTGGCTTTGGGTTCCTCAGCCTCCTTGACCTTCTCCCATGCACTTGGTACCTCGAAGCTCTTCTTGCCTCCGTCCTTGGCTTGATCAGTTGTCTCCGAGCTACGCACCCGAGTATCACTCTTGCAATGTCCATCCTACTTGTGATGTCCATCATGTATCCATAATCCAGTTCTTGGACCATCATAATTGTTCACTTGTGTTGAACCCTGTAGGCTTTACCTTAAGCACCTGTTCAACACTCAGTACACTTGTTAGTCCTTTAATTGAGTTGTCATCCAAACACCAAAACTTACAAGAGAGCTTTCAATCCCCTTAGGGACAACTTTCAAGCTTCTCCCTGTTTTTTCCTTTTTCCCTGCACTCGATGGTGCATGCTCAGTTTTTACATTTACATATTTGGGGGATTTTGCTCTCGTAGAGCTGAATAAGAAAAAGAGAAATTACATGCTATGGCCCCATTAAAAACCTTCTCCCCCTTTAGAAAGGAAAAGAGTGCCATAGGAAAAATAAAAAGATTACATCAAGCTAGACATAATATCGCCAAAGCTCATCCGCATTCCAAGATCTAGGAATGTCGTTGCCATCCATATCCTTCAATCTGTAAGAACCGGGTCTTGACGAAGATACTACTAGAAAAGGTCCTTCCCACTTTAGCTGTAGCTTGCCTACTGTATCTGGGTTGGCCACTCTCCGAAGTACCAAATGCCCTGGCTTAATGTTCTTTAGCCAAACTTTTCTGTCACGCCATTTTATTGTTTCGGCTTGGTATTTATTGATATTCTCCACGGCCTGAAGCCTGATCCCTTCTATAGCATCTTTTGCCACAGAATAATCAGCTTCGTCCTCTGCCGAAGCCACTGTTCTTATTGATCCTGCCTTAGCTTCTTCTGGGGTTATCGCTTTATCACCAAACAATAGTTTGAATGGTGTAAAACCTGTTGACCTTGATATTGTTGTGTTGTGGCTCCACACCACTTTGATCAATTCATCTGGCCACTTTCCTCTGGGCTGATTGAAGATTAATTTCATTATTCCCGTCATTATAATGCCATTAGCTCTTTCAACAAGTCCATTTGACTCCGGATGTCTGACCGATGCAAAATGAATCATCGTGCTAATTTGTTCACAGAATCCCTTGAAAGCTTCAGCATCGAACTGTGTTCCGTTGTCTACAGTAATAGCCTTCGGCACTCCGAAGCGATAAACAATGTTTTGCCAGAAGAATTTCTGGACGGTAACCGAAGTTATTGTGGCTAAAGGCTTCGCCTCAATCCACTTGGAAAAATACTCTACCGCCACCACAACATATTTTATATTTCCTTGTGCTGGTGGAAGTGGGCCTAGCAAATCGAGCCCCACCTTTGCAACGGCCAAGTGGGCTGTATTAACTGAGTGAGATGAAGGTTGCTTCTGGTCTCTTGCACATTTTTGATAGCCTTCACATTTTTGGACTAATTCTACTGCATCCGAAGCTGCCTTCGGCCAGTAAAATCCTTGTCGAAAAACTTTTCCCAACAAGGGCCTAGATCCAATGTGAGATCCACACAGACCTGCATGTATCTCTTTCATTAATTCCGTACCTTCAGTTCTTGATAAACACTTGAGGAGTGGTGAACAAACTCCATGTTTATACAATTCCCCTTCTATTATCACATATGGTCTTGTTCTTGCCTCCATCCTCTTGTTATAAGCTTCGTCACATGAAAGGCAATTGCCTTGGAGGAAAGATATTATTTCAGTTCTCTAGTCTTCACTGTGTACTAGAGAAATAGTAAGCACTGCTCTCTCCATGAGCTCAACCGAAGGTGCTTTTATTGTTTCAAAAAATACTTCCGAGGGTAGGCGAGCCCCTGAGCCGCTGATTTGGCTAGCAAATCTGCATGCTCATTTTCACCTCTTGGGATATTCTTGACAGAAAAACCTTCAAAGGAAGCTTCCAACCTTCGAACTGTATCCAGATATCTTTCAAGCTTCGGATCTCGTGCCTTGCTACTTTTGTCCACATGGCCAGCAATAACTTGAGAATCAGTCTTTAGGATGGCCCTTCTTATTCCCATTGCCCTTAGTTTCTGAAGCCCCAATAGAAGTGCTTCGTACTCAGCAATATTATTTGTGCAACTGAAATCCAGTTTGACTGTATAACATGTTTTGACTTTTAAAGGTGCTACTAGGACCGCAGCTGCTCCTGCACCGAAGGCTCCCCAAGAACCATTGCAAAAATTGTCCAAGCTTCGACATCTTTGCTTGTCCCCTCTTCATGAGCCCCTGGCGTTCAATCAGCGATGAAATCTGCTAGCGCTTGGGATTGAATTGAAGATCTATGCACGTAGTCAATAGTGAATTCATTAAGCTCCGTGGCCCACTTTCCAATCCTTCCAGTAGCTTCTCTATTCCTCATGATATCCTTCAGGGGCTGTGATGAAGGAACAATTATGTGATATGCTTGAAAATAATGCCGAAGCTTCTTGGACGCCATTAACACAGCATACAACACCTTCTCCAATTCTGTATAGTTTTTCTTTGATAAACTCAAAACTTCGGAGACAAAGTATATTGGGACTTGCTTTTTAGTTTGTCCTTCAAGCTTCTCTTGTACAAGCGTCGCACTCACTACAGAGTGTGAAGCTGCCACATACAATAGCAATGGAGCCCCTAGCACGGGTGGAGTTAATGTTGTTAAATCAATCAGGTATTGCTTCAGCTCTTTGAAAGCTTTCTGTTGAGTTGGACCCCATTGAAAAACTTTAGCTAACTTTAGTACTTCAAAGAATGGTAAATTTTTTCTGTTGATCTAGATATAAATCGATTCAAAGATGCCAGTCTTCCTGTCAGCCGTTGGGCCCCCTTCTTTGTGCTTGGCGGCTCCATTCGAAGGATAGCTTCGATCTTGCTTGGGTTGGCTTCGATCCCCTTCATTGAAACTAGACAACCAAGGAACTTGCCTTTCTTCACTCCGAAGACACATTTTTCTGGATTTAATTTCAGGCCAGCTTGCCTAAAATTAGCAAATGTTTCCTACAAATCAGTAATGTGGTTTTCTTGCTTCGTGCTCTTCACTTTGATATCATCAACATATGTTAGTACATTTCTGCCTATCTGAGAATGAAGAACCTTGGCTGTCATCTTGCTGAAGGTTCCTCCAGCATTCTTGAGCCCCTCAGGCATCCGAAGATAACAATATGTATCACTGGGGTTATGAAGCTGGTCTTTGGCTCATCTTCCTTCTTCATCCAGATTTGGTGGTAGCCTGAATAATAATCTAGTAGACTCATGAGCTCTGACGAAGCTGCTGCATCTACTAGAGAATCTATTCTTGGTAATGGGAACTCATCCTTTGGACAAGCCTTGTTCAGATCAGTAAAATCAATGCACATTCTCCATTTACCATTGGCCTTCTTCACCATAACAGTGTTGGCTAGCCATTCTGGGTATTTTACTTCTCTAATGACACCAGCACTGAGAAGTCTTTTTAATTCGTTCCGAGCACCTTCGGCTTTATCGTCAGACATTTTCTGAAGCTTTTGCTTCTTGGGTCTGAAGGATGGATCGACATTGAGTGAATGCTCAATGACGTCCCTGTTGACACCACAGAGATCGTTGGCTGACCATGCAAAAAACATCTTTGTTGTTGAATAAAAACCTTATCAAGGTTTTCTCCTGCTCTTCATATAATTGGGACCCTAGCAATACCTTCTGCTCTGCTATGTCTTCACATAGAAGCATCGACTTCGGGTGATCAGTCGAAGCAGCCTTCTCTCTTCTGTACTTATACTGTTCACAAGCTTTGGCTCCATCTATATTGTGGATTGCTTTTGAGTCTGTCCAATTTCCTTCAGCCTTTCTGGCAGCTTCCTGACTTCCATGAATAGCAATAGGCCCTTGATCTGAAGGTATCTTCATGCATAGATATGCTGGATGAAGAATTGCTTCGAATGCGTTGAGTGTTCCACAACCAATGATTGCATTGTAGGGGTATTCCATGTCAACAATATCAAACACAACATGTTCAGTTCTTGTATTGTGGACAAATCCGAAGGTCACTGGCATCATGATCTTGCCAAGTGCTACAATCTGTCTTCCTCCGAAACCACAAAGAGGGTGTGTAGCATCATGGATCTTATCCTCTGGCTCTTGCATTTGTCTGAAGGCCTTAGCAAATATGATATCCGTTGCACTGCCTGTATCAACCAGAACATTGTGGACTAGAAATCCCTTGATGACACAAAATATGACCATAGCATCATTATGAGGGTAATCCTTGAGCTAAAGGTCCTCTTGGGAGAAGGTAATTGGGATGTGGGACCATTTTGACTTGATGAAGGGTCCCTGCACCCCAACATGTTGTACCCTTCTCTGGGCCTCCTTCTTCTGCTTCTTGTTGGCCGGCTCTAAGCATGAACCACCTGTTATCAGGAGCACCAGCTTCGTAGCTGAAGTAGCTTCGGTTTGATTGTTGAACGAAGCCATTAGCTCAAAAAGTGGAAGTGAGTTCACCGGAGGTGGGCGCCAATGTTGGGACTTGTTCTCAAATGCTAAGAGTCAAGAACAAGGCAACACAAAGTATTAAATGTTAATGCCCTTCGTCCCTCGAAGCATTATTCCCCTTAGGATATAACGATCTTCGGACGAAGGTCATGAAGGACATACCTTCGTGAGCAAAGTTATAAGATAATGAAAGATGAAATATATGAAGCATGAAACATTAAAGATAATATAAGCAAGCACATAATATCATCCATATATCTCATCATACGAATTTGAATACTAAAATACAATATTTAATAACATTTATACCTTTTGTTTGACAGAAGGCAAGAATCCAAGTATGGCGTGCGAGCGATTACCAGATAGCGTGAATAGTACGGGGGTACTGTTCATCTATTTATAGGCACAGGGCACAGCCTGTGAGATATTACATTCATGCCCTTTACAAAAGATTACAATTATGACACAGACTCTCATGGATCAATCGGTCATTTCATCTTTAAGTCGGTGCAGTCCTTCGTCTTGAGACATGCCACTATGCCGAAGCTTTATGGACGATAGCTTCGGTACTGCTTTTGAGAGGATCTGCCGAAGGTGTTTCGTCTTACAGGATCTTCGGTGACGAAGCATACCCCCAACATCTACCTTATTAACAAGAAAGAAGTCTTCAACATATTCAAATCATTTACCAAGAGAAATGAAAATGAGTTTGATTTGAAGACCAAGAAAGTAAGAAGCGACAATGAAAGTGAGCTTAGAAACTCAAGAATGGATGAACTTTGTGATGACATGGGAATAGGGATGAAAATGAACAGAAACAGTCAGAAAAACCTCTCTCCCATTTCTGTTGCCATTTTTTTACCAAAATGGGCTGGAAACGAAAACGGTTATGGAATATACGGTTACACGAAAATGGATTAAAATGAATGGATATGCAACGAAAATGGATGGTAAACGTAAACTTTAACCATAATATGCAATATCATAACATCACTCATCAAACTACAATATTATGAGCTTATATATGAACACCATAAATAACAACTTCACAAGTTTAAAAGTCAGCATAATCACATAAGTTTATTTTTTGTTAAAGATCAACAATTTGCACAAAGACATCACTTTTTCCCTCAACATTCATCAATCATCAACCTCTATATTGATGCGAACCCAATGGGTGAGTTCCCAATCTTTCGATGCTGCGACTTGCGAGCTCGCTCGTGGCTCGACCTAACAGCAATGTATTACATTTGTTGGCGCCGATTTGGTCACCAAACACTAGAATGAACCACCTGACGGTACATGGCACATTTAGATGATGTAGGGTCGAATAAAGTTGAAGATCTTTTAGAACATTGAGTCACCTCTATGATGGTGACCACCTATCTGGGGCCAAACAACAATGAACCCTAGGGCCTTCTTGTGATGAGTGTTGGGGCAAAGGCGAAGACGCTACCCTCTGCTCCAGCCTTCGTCTACCTCGCTGCGTCGGCAGGAAGCTGAAAGACCGGTGAGGTCCACCCTATGCCTACCCCGCTGCGTCGACAGGAAGCAGAAAGACCGGCGAGGTCCACCCTTCATCTTCTATGATACAGGACGAAGGCCTATGATGATGTCGCCCCATCCCACGTCCTCACTCCGCCTGGAGGCCCACGTGGGATTCGGCCCATTTTAACGGGCCCCGCTCGGATAAATGTGTTACGGGCCTGATTTGTAACAACTTTTCTGTAATGACAGTCTATAACCCTCCTTTATAGGAATATTCCGGGGATAGATCGGGTGCCTGAGGGCACATGCATCCTTACATTGAGATGCTGGGCACTCAGGCACCTATAAATACCCCCGTACAGTGCCCTTGAGGGGCTGGATTAACAGAGCAATTGCCGCCTCAAGTTAAACCATGTTCACATCTCGCTCACTCCCCCGTTGGAATCAACCTGCCCGGGAACGCAAGTTCCAACATTGGCGCCCACCGTTCGTGCTACGAGAAAACCACCCGCGATGGCACCCAAAAGAGCTAACTCGAAGGCAGCCCCATCCGTCGACGAAGCAGCGAAGGCAGCCCTGCTAGCTGAGAAAAAGGGCAAGGCCCTCGCTGACAACACCCACCAAGGAGCTGGCGAAAACAAAGCACACAGTAAGAGACAGCGCAATGATCAACACACTCCAGAAGGCACCCTTCGCACCTGCAGCTCCGAAGGGCAGCCACAAGTGCCACCCCCAGGCTTCACACCACCAGAGGGCGAGGACACAGCAGAGGACGGTGAGGTCCTCAGCGTCTCCGCAGAAGAACAGCTACAGCTACAGGCCCTGCGCCTCAGAAACCACAACCTTCAGAAGCAGAGGAAATCCTCGAGGCCAAGCGCCAACGCGTCTCTGTGCAGGCCAAGCTACGCCAAATGATACGAGATGAAGAGCAGAGGGCTCAGGAGCTTGAGCAAGAGATTGCGCTCTTGCAGCGCGAAGGCCAACATGATCTGCAGCACAGCCCGCCCCTCCAGCAGCGTGCGCCAGTTGAAGACCTATTCGTCCCTCACTGCGGGCCCTTCATCTCGCACGCTGCAGCTTTCCAAGGCATCAATTACCTTGACGAGCGAAGCCCCCTGGTGCCGCAACTGCAAGTGTCACCAAGGCTCGCCAATTTCAGGGCAGGGACCTACCCCAAGTACAACGGCAACACTAACCCAGCACAGTATATCATGAGCTATCAAGTCATCGTTGCATCATCCGGAGGGGACAACGCCACGATGGCCAAGTCATTCATCATCGCCCTCGAAGGCCCTGCTCTCACCTGGTACACCAGGTTGCCCCTGTTGTCCATTGTGAAAGGGAAATGTGCCCTTGGGCCATTTCTAAGTATTTTGGTGATTGAGTGCCAACACAAGTGGACTAATGGTAATCTATGCAAAGTGATGGACAAAGTGCAAATCAAGTCTAAAGGTATGTTTCTAGACTTGGTACATTGTTTTAAGAACTAATGTATTGTGTCTAAGTGCTGGAAACAGGAGAAATCAAATTGGAAAAGAGATGGCTTTGTTCAGCCAAAGACAGCTCAGTCTGGGTGCACCGGACTGTCCAGTGGTGCACCGGACAGTGTCCGGTGCGCCAGGCTGGCAACTGTCAAATGGCTGCTCTCGGGAAGCGATCAACAGCGTACGGCTATAAATCACTAGACTGTCTGGTGGTGCACCGGACTGTCCGGTGAGCCATTCACAGGCGAAGTCGTCACTCTCGGGAAGTGATTAACGGCGTACGGCTATAAATCACCGGACTGTCTGGTGGTGCACCGGACTGTCCGGTGAGCCAACGGTCAGCCGGGCCAACGGTTGGCCGAGGATTCCGCGCGTGACGCGTGGCCGAGCCAATGGTCACAAGGGGCACCACCGGACAATGTCCGGTGCGCCAACGGCTCTGGATCTTCAACGGTCGGCTGCACCACAGAAGGAAAGAAATCTGCACCGAACAGTGTCCGGTGGTGCACCGGACTGTCCGGTGCGCCAGGCGACAGAAGGCAAGAATTGTCTTCCTAGAATGCTCTCAACGGCTGCTAGCTGCCTTAGGGCTATAAAAGGGACCCCTAGGCGCATGGAGGAGTACACCAAGCATTCTCTAAGCATTCCTAAGCACCAAGACTTCAATTCCACGCATTTGATTCTTTGTGATAGCAACTAGAGCTCCATTTGAGTAGTGTACTCTTCGGGTTGTGTTGAGAGCTCGTGTTGTGACTTGTGTGCGTGTTGTTGCTCTAATTTTGTGTCTTGTGTGCGTTGCTCATCCCTCCCTTACTCTGTGCTTCTTTGTGAAAATCAAAGTGTAAAGGCGAGAGGCTCCAAGTTGTGGAGATTCCTCGCAAGCGGGATATAGTAAACAAAGCAAAACACCGTGGTATTCAAGTGGGTCTTTGGACCGCTTGAGAGGGGTTGATTGCAACCCTCGTCCGTTGGGACGCCACAACGTGGAGTAGGCAAGTGTTGGACTTGGCCAAACCATGGGATAAACCATTGTGTCTATCTGTGTTGATCTTCTTGTGGTTATCGTGTCTTGCAAGAACTCCTCTCTAGCCACTTGGATTTATTGTGCTAACTCCAAATCAAGTTTTGTGGCATTAAGTTTCAAGTTTTTACAGGATCACCTATTCACCCCCCCCCCTCTATGTGCTCTCAATTGGTATCAGAGCCGTTCTCTTCAAGAAAGGGACTAATCGCCCGAAGAGATGGATCCTAAGGGCAAGGGGATGGTGGTCAATGATAAGGAGAAGGAGTCCTTCATCAATGATCCAAAGGATGACAAGCCTACTAACTCGGGGTCGGGCCACAAAAGAAAAGACGGGAAGAAGAAGAAAACGAGGCGCATCAAGGAGATCATCTACTACGACGACAATGACGAGTCCTCTTCTTCCCAAAAGGACAACGACGACAACGACTACGAGAAAAGGAAAACGGTCAATTCGAACTTCTCTTTTGATTACTCTCGGATTCCGCAAAGTACCAATGCTCATTTACTCTTCATTCCACTTGGTAAACCTCCTCACTTTGATGGAGAGGACTACGGATTTTGGAGTCACAAAATGCATAGTCACTTGTTCTCTCTCCATCCAAGCATATGGGAGATAGTAGAGAGTGGAATGAAATTTGATAGTACTGATAGTCCCATGTTCATTAATGAGCAAATTCACAAAAATGCACAAGCTACTACTGTTCTTCTAGCTTCATTGTGCAGGGACGAATACCATAAGGTGAGCGGCTTGGATAACGCCAAGCAGATTTGGGACACCCTCAAGATCTCACATGAGGGGAACGACGTCACCATGCTCACCAAGATGGAGTTGGTGGAGGGCGAACTTGGGAGATTCGCAATGATCAGGGGCGAGGAGCCAACCCAAATGTACAACCGGCTCAAGACCCTCGTCAACAAAATAAGGAGCTGTAACACCCTGAATTTGGGGGTATAAAATTTCTTTTATATTAACCCACCAAATTCAGGTGTTACCCTATCTTTTCCAGGCTTTTCTTTTCTTTTGCCTAAAGAGTGAGGAATTATTTTGTTTTATATCTATGTGAAAGCCTAGTCAAGTAAAACCCTAAGGGAATAATGATTGATGCATCATGCGGAAATCTATTTGTTTTTGTGTGATGTTTTGCTTTGGTGTGTATCCAATCACTATGTAGCTCATTTATTGTAAAAAATAGAAAAGAGAAGAAATAGAAAATGAAGAAAAACAAAAGGAAAAAGGCCTCCCTCAGCCGCACGGCCCACAAAACCTCAGCGCCCCCACGACCTGCCTCCCCGCGCGCGGCCCACCAGGCCATCTGCGCGCGCAGCCCAGCAGCCCCGCGCCCAAACCTAGCACCACCGCTGCGCGCGCTGGCCCAGCCGCCTGCGCGTTGCCGTGCACCCTCTCCATGTTGTGCCTGCGCGCCTGCCCAGCCACGCAGCCCAGCGCGTCGCGCCCGCGCGCGCTTGCCCAACCGCCACCACGTCCCTGCACGTCTCGCCCGTGGCCGCGCGCTCCCTTCCACGTCGCGCGCGTGCGTGGGCGTTGCCCAATGTCGTCGCTACGCATGGGCCCGCTGTCAGCTCCTCCCTCCCAAAACCGCCCGCCCACCCACGTCGTCCTCAAGCCAGGAGAGGCCGGGCAGTGCTTCATTCTTCGCCAACCTCCTCTCCACTCCTTTCTCTCTCCCGACTCTCGCCCTTGCTTGAGCACAGCGCCTAGGGACCGCCGTTCGTCGGTGTTGCACAGCTCATCTGCGTTCGACTTCCGTCGTGAGCTCGTCCCGACGTCGCCCATGCCCTCGTCGGAGCACCGCGCCATCTCGGCCGACGTCGCGAGTGCGAGGTGAGCCTCCCTCTTCTCCTCCCTCTATCCCTCTCCTCTCTATCCCGTCGATGCTCCGGCGAGCTGTCGTGGAGCCACCGCGCCACGCTCCGCTTGTCCGCTCGCCCCACGGCGTCGAGCCACTGCTCGAGGGCTCGTTCCCTGTGATCTAGTGCGGCCACGCCTGCGCGAGCATGTCCCTGCTTCGACGAGCCTGCCTAGACCGGCGCGGCTAGCTCCATGTTCGAGCCCCCTGCCATAGCCGCTACGAAGAAGAAACCACCCTGTTCGTCCGTCGTGCGTGCATGCGGGAAGGAAAAAGCTACAGAGAGGAGAGAGAACCATAGTGTGGACCCCACCCACATGTTCGCATGCACTTTCCCATGCGCGTGGTTCCCAGGTAAGCACATCGTGCAGTAGACCCCACTTGCATGCATCACGCCTTTACAATTTCCCATCTGCATGCCGTCCTTTTTCCGCAAGATGAAATCCCTGCCCGCATGGACTAAAGAGGAAAACCAGCCCCATGCATAATCGTGGCCATGTGTCAACCTTTCATTGGCCTTTCTGGTTTATGGGATCTTCTGTGGCCGCAACCTTGTGACTCTGTGTGGCCTGTTTTCGGCCAATAAAATCATGTCACGTCGTACTAAACCCGCAGTTTATTAAATATATATTAACTTTTGTGTTAGACGTCCGAATTATTCCGCTTGAGCTCCATTATAAGGCCGTGCGCATGTTAAAAACATTATTCTATCGCAACACATATTTATGTTTAGTCAATAATTATTTATTCGACGCTTATAAAAATAGCAATCTAAATAAAACTAATTTATAATTTATGCTTTATAAACATATGTTAATGTGATTAACGTCAACTCAAACGTTTTGATTTAAATACTTATTTAATGTAGATATGAAATCTGTTATTAGTTCTCGCATGCCACTTCTGTTCTAAATTAATAATTTAGACGCTACGAATTCTATGTAACATAGATATAACTTGCCGAGGTTTAAAATGTGACTTCTACTCAAATTATAATTAAGATTAAATCTAAATTAGATATTATTCTGAAATGTCTTTCATATATGTTTTATATTAATTGAAATCAACTTAGGAATATAGGTTTATGTGCTAGTAATATTATTTTATCGTAATATATGTTTTCGTTAATTATCCAGTATCGTTTATCCGAGGTTTATTTAAGCAACATTCTAATTAAAATTAATGTATAGTTTTAAAATTATGATTTATAGACACAAGTTAATGTGGTTAGTACCAACTCAGATGTTTTCAACTAATATTTGTTTAATATAAATGCGGCGTCTATTTAGCTTTTCTCGCGTATCGCGCGCGGTGTTTCGCACCTGGTCACGTGCTGATTCGCGCGTCGTTCGCGTGTTGTTGCTCGTACTGTTTCGCGTAGTTTCGTGCGTCGTCACGTGTCGTTTTCGCGTGTGTCGCGCACGCTGTTTTCGTGTGTCGGCACATTGCCGTACGTTGTCTGTGCGCTTTTTTCGCGCATTGTCACGTATCGCGCGTTGTCCACGCACGATATTAAATCGTTCACTTATAATCACTCAGGTCAGTTAATTAATTATTTGTTTAATCATTTACTATTAAAATAATAATTTAGTCAAAACTAAGTTATAGTTTCAATTTACATTTGATAGATGTCAAGCAATATAATTATGCCGAACTAATGTTCTAACCAATACTTGTTCATTGTAATCACATTATTTGTTAGCGATTATCATGCGTCGTCGCACTGTCTGCGCGTTGTTCGCGCGTGATGTGCTCATGGTCGCATGCTGATTCGCGTGTTATTCACGCTGGTCAAACATATTGTTTCATGTGTCGTTAGCGTGCTATGTCGCGCGTGTCCGCGTGTCGTTCGCACGCTGTCATGCTGTTTCGCGCGTCGTAAATTTGCCTCACTTAGAATCTCTCACTTTAATTTAATTATTTGTTTAACTGATAGCTGCTAGTGTAACAGGTTAAGCGAAACTAAATATTAGATATAGTTTGTATTTAATAATGTCGAATTAAAGGTTATAGTTATACTTGTTTAACGTAAACGCAATAACTTATCGACCGTAGATTCGACCGTTGCATTTCTTATCTTCGCGTAACCGTATAATCGCTCTCTATTTTTAAATTGTGTGTTTTGATAATATTTTATCTTGTATGGTGTAATGTTCTTATGCAAATATATGTTTGCTTGTGCCTGTTTGGATTCGTTGCGCGTCTCGAATAGATTGCGATCTGTTCCCGAGCTTCGAGGAATCGACGATCAAGCGTTGGCGACCAAGTGATCAAGCTCTCTGAGTTCTATGAAGTTGAAGATCCTGAGCATCTGTTTCGTGAAGGCAAGTGTCCTCTGACCTATTATGTCCTAACTACTTATAATTCACTGTCCCGCATTACTTAATTGAAACCTAAGGATTGACTAGCTTTCTATTTACCTTGTCCTTGATTACCTTTTGGGTTATTATGGTTAGCTTATGCTATTGCTTTACTTTAATCAATGAACATGATGTGATTATTCATGATACGATGTTGTTATCCCAATGATGATATTGTGATACCCTAGGGGGCTCGGGCCATTTTCCCTGAGTACCTCTCCGTAAGGACCTGTTCGTGGAGTGACCACCCGGGATAACAATGCAGCCATGAGGGTGGAATGGGACGCCCTTAGCTGATTAATTAGATGAACCTGGAGGTATAGTTGGCTTTGCCGGAGGGCCGTCAATGGGGGCTGGGGCGTAGTGCTTGCTCTGCCAAGGTTGGGGTGCAGGGGTTCATTCGATTTGGTTTTGTTAGTCACCCACCTTGGGGAGGTGTACTGCGTTTGTACGACTGGCGAAACCTAACGAGCAGCTATGCACCAGGGGAGTTTTTGTAAAGGCTACGTAGTGATACCCTGCCAGGCCACCTAGGTAGTGGTCAATGGGGATTAGCTCTCCTCGGGCAGAAAGGGAATCATGACTCGTGGGTAAAGTGTGCAACCTCTACAGAGGATTAGAAACTGATATATCAGCCGTGCCCACGGTTATGAGCGGCCTTGGGATCCTCTTTGATTAGAGATACAGATGGTTCGAGATACAATGGTTCTTTTTATTATTTCGGTTCGATGATGATAATGAGGTTTCCTCGATGAGGAAATGGTTCACGGGTTGGTTATATGATAAAACTTGGCTTCCACTAATAATAAATACCTGGCCAACTAAAAGCAATCTGCTTTGACCTTAACCCCACATAAAGCTACTCCACTTCAGCCAAACAGGACATTTGCTGAGTACGTTGATGTGTACTCACCCTTGCTTTCACAAAACACCAGGTTGCCTTTGGTGCAATCTATGCTCAAGTAAAGAAGAAGGCGTCGAGGCGGATCTCCAGGAGTTCCAGGACTTCGACGAGTTCGAGGATTAGGCTAGCGACCACCACCAGTCAGCTGCCTGTGGTGGGTTTATTTACATTGGCTACGTTTCTATTCTGTGTACTTTGATTATATTATGTAAATGACTCTAGTCTTTATATTATTACTTACTCTTTATTGTTATTCGAAGCATTGTGCTATGATGAGTCATTTATGTAATCGCCGTGTACGTGAATTTCTGATCCTGGCACGTACATAGTTCGCATTCGGTTTACCTTCCAAAACCGGGTGTGACATAAGTGGTATCAAAGCCGTGCTGACTGTAGGACCGCTGATCTAGAGTAGCAATGGTTGTTTTAAGGACTTATTGACTATTACTTCACCTCATCCTTGATTTTGCTTCAAAATATTCATCATGCTGACTAATTCTATGTTGTCCTCCTATATGCCCCCTTGCCAAAAGTATTTTATTCTATTATGGTCCAACCTTTCTCATTCTACTAGATCTGATCTTACTCTTGTGCTTGCGACATCTTTGTAGATGCCCCCTGACCAATAACCTTTTTGTCTGTTGGGATTCTTCCTTCCCCAGTCATTAAATTGCTACCCTTTGACTATCTTTATTCCCTTAGTATTTGACATGCTCGTACTCCTAGATTCTTCCATACCCTTGTTTCAAATACTTGCCTCTAAATTTCTACTGCCTACTTAAACATATCAATTTATATGTCTGTGACCTTCCTGTTTGTTGAGACCCTTTCCTCTTCTATTGTTAAGTCTCTATCCTTCGACAATTTCTTGTCTCTTGGTATTGGTATGATCATCTCCTTGAAATCTCTCATACTATCATATTTTTTATGCCTACCTTTATACCCCAATGACTGTTAAAGACATTTCAGTTAACATCCCCTTGACCATCCTTGTTTCTCAACGATCCATGAACGATCATTTTATCTCGCACATGTTTGGTGATGTCGATGTTTCCTTGTAACTTCCTTCGGTTATGAATTTTTACTCCAACTCTTCTGTTGGAACCCTACATATCTTACCCTTGATTGTTTCCCCACTTTGCCACTTCGTGAGTCTTGTCTCAACTCTATCCTTTGTTATGCTTTTTGTTATTATTGATGTCACCTTTGACACCTCCATATCTTACATTGAGGTTATCTTATACTTGCCCTTTAAAATCTCCTTTCTCCCATCTCAATCTGAGCGTTATACTTTACCTACTTTTCCCTTGGTCATATCCTCTTCCTTGTCACTTGCGATTTTTTAACTCCATCCTTTGCCTACTTTTGTTTGTTATTATCTTTACCTTTTTCATCCCTCGATCTTACCTTGGTAATTATGTTATGTCTGTTATTTAAAATCTCCAATCTCCTATCCCAAATTGGGAGCGGTGTTTTACTTATCTCACCCTTGGTTATATACTCTTCTTTACCACGTGCAAGCTTGAACGTGACTCCATTCTTGGTTGTACTCATACCACTGGCTCTCTAATGCCTTCATCTTTTCTCTCGTACCCTTGTCCGTTATCGCCTTTGACCCTTGCGATATTTATGTCTTCTACTTAAACGCTTACCTTGAACTTATCCTTTAGAAGCCTCCCCTTTCTTTCAACCCAGTTTGAAAGATGTGAGTTACCCATCGCTTCCTTGATTTCTTTTTCACTCCTTGTCGCCTTACAAGTTTTGTCTTAATACCATCCTTTGATGTGTTTTTATTTGCTATCACCCTCACCTTGTCATCCATCGATCTTGCCTTGATACTCACCTTTATTCCTACTCTTTAAAAATCCCCTCTCTTCCACCTCAATTTGAGAGTAGCAGTTTACCTATCTGGCCCTTGGATGTACCATCTCCTTTTCCATTTGAAGGTCTGGTCTTAACTTCATCCTTTATGGTACTTATATCCTTTGTCTTATGACCTAGTTATCTCCTTTCATACATCCTTGTCCGTTAATACCTTTAAAACCCTTGTGATAACTATGCCCTTGCCTTCCTGCTTACTTTTAACCTACCTTTTGAAGCCTCCTCTTTTCCATCCCTGTTCGAGGATAGTGCCTCACCTACTTCACCATTGATTGCTCCCCCTTCTTCGACGCCTTGCAAGTTTTGTCTAAAATACATCCTTCATTGTGTGTTTGTCCGTTATCACCTTAACCCTTGTCATTCCTCGATCTTTACCTTGATGTTTATCATGTACCCATATTTTAAAGCTTCCTCTCTCATTTCAGTTCAAGAGTGTTGTCTTACCCACCCGCTCTTGGTCGTTCCCCTTTCCTCTATCGCATTGCAAGTCTTAGCTTTTGCTCGATATCGCCCTTACCTTCCTAATATCCAGATCTTTCCATGATGCTTATCTCATGTCTACCTTTTGAATTACCATCTTTCCCATCTTGATTCAAGAATGGTGTTTACTTACCCTACCCTTGGTTGCATTTTCGCCCTTGTCGATTACAATCCTTGCTTGAACTCCATCCTTTATTATGCTCGTGCCCCTGTCCTGCACGTCTTGTTTCTCTCCTTGTCCTTCGACAACCTTAGAGAGCAGTTATTCCCTTTTCAAGGAAGATCCACCATTTAATTAAAAGGAATGTATAGCAACGAGATGTTTGTTGTTGTATGCTTGTGCTATTTGTCTTTGTTTTATGACTGATTTGCTTCTTTGTGATGAGTGTTGGTGTGTTGTGGCCCCTGGGTCCGCAATGGCATCTGTTTACTAGCTGAGTGACGTAGAGTTAAGTAGCTGAGTGCTCTCCCTTCTCTCTCTTTAAGCCATCTATGCTTACCTTTTCTATCTTACCTTTTCTATCTATACTCTTCCCTTTTGCACCTGTCCGGTTGGCATCCTGCAACCTCTCTTAATCAGTCAAGATCAGAGTTGGCATCATCTTCATCAAGTGCGTATCAACACTCCTGTTGAGGGGGTTAGCCGCTAACCCCAATGAAGACAATGCGATCAACATCAACCAACAAGAATCAAGTGGTGCAACGGAAGCGTGTGTGGGTCCTAACTCACAAGTCCAAGAGATCCTCAAGAATAGCATCAGTGGTCGTGAATATCTGAAGGTCAAAACAACCAGTCCATAAGTTAAGCTTGTAGAGTCAAAGTCAACTCAAGAAAGTCGTGAACAACCAATAAACCAATCTCATTTTCGTGCTAGCCTCTTCTTGAATCTCGAGGACGAGATTCCTGTTAAGGGGGTTAGATCTATAACACCCTGAATTTGGGGGTATAAAATTTCTTTTATATTAACCCACCAAATTCAGGTGTTACCCTCTCTTTTCTAGGCTTTTCTTTTCTTTTGCCTAAAGAGTGAGGAATTATTTTGTTTTATATCTATGTGAAAGCCTAGTCAAGTAAAACCCTAAGGGAATAATGATTGATGCATCATGCGGAAATCTATTTGTTTTTGTGTGATGTTTTGCTTTGGTGTGTATCCAATTACTATGTAGCTCATTTATTGTAAAAAAATAGAAAAGAGAAGAAATAGAAAATGAAGGAAAACAAAAGGAAAAAGGCCTCCCGCAGCCGCGCGGCCCACAAAACCTCAGCGCCCCCGCGACCTGCCTCCCCGCGCGCGGCCCACCAGGCCATCTGCGCGCGCAGCCCAGCAGCCCCACGCTCAAACCTAGCACCGCCGCTGCGCGCGCTGGCCCAGCCGCCTGCGCGCTGCCGCGCGCGCTCTCCATGTTGTGCCTGCGCGCCTTCCCAGCCACGCAGCCCAGCGCGTCGCGCCCGCGCGCGCTTGCCCGACCGCCGCCATGTCCCTGCACGTCTCGCCCGTGGCCGCACGCTCCCTGCCGCGTCGCGCGCGTGCGTGGGCGTTGCCCAACGTCGTCGCTACGCATGGGCCCGCTGTCAGCTCCTCCCTCCCAAAACCGCCCGCCCACCCACGTCGTCCTCAAGCCAGGAGAGGCCGAGCAGTGCTTCATTCTTCGCCAACCTCCTCTCCACTCCTTTCCCTCTCCCGACTCTCGCCCTTGCTTGAGCACAGCGCCTAGGGACCGCCGTTCGTCGGTGTTGCACAGCTCATCTGCGTTCGGCTTCCGTCGCGAGCTCGCCCCGACGTCGCCCATGCCCTCGTCGGAGCACTGCGCCATCCCGGCCGACGTCGTGAGTGCGAGGTGAGCCTCCCTCTTCTCCTCCCTCTATCCCTCTCCTCTCTATCCCGTCGATGCTCCGGCGAGCTGTCGTGGAGCCACCGCGCCGCGCTCCGCTTGTCCGCTCGCCCCGCGGTGTCGAGCCACTGCTCGAGGGCTCGTTCCCTGTGCTCTAGTGCGGCCACGCCTGCGCGAGCATGTCCCTGCTTCGACGAGCCTGCCTAGACCGGCGCGGCTAGCTCCACGTTCGAGCCCCCTGCCATAGCCGCTACGAAGAAGAAACCACCCTGTTCGTCCGTCGTGCGTGCATGCGGGAAGGAAAAAGCTACAGAGAGGAGAGAGAACCGCAGTGTGGACCCCACCCGCATGTTCGCATGCACTTTCCCATGCGCGTGGCTCCCACGGTAAGCACATCGTGCAGTAGACCCCACTTGCATGCATCACGCCTTTACAATTTCCCATCTGCATGCCGTCCTTTTTCCGCACGAT
Source organism: Zea luxurians (assembly GCA_029449295.1). Taxonomy (NCBI): domain Eukaryota; kingdom Viridiplantae; phylum Streptophyta; class Magnoliopsida; order Poales; family Poaceae; genus Zea; species Zea luxurians. The sequence continues at coordinate 98,340,787 of JAOPSE010000005.1, forward strand.
GAAATCCCTGCCCGCATGGACTAAAGAGGAAAACTAGCCCCATGCATAATCGTGGCCATGTGTCAACCTTTCATTGGCCTTTCTGGTATGTGGGATCTTCTGTGGCCGCAACCTTGTGACTCTGTGTGGCCTGTTTTCGGCCAATAAAATTATGTCACGTCGCACTAAACCCGCAGTTTATTAAATATATATTAACTTTTGTGTTAGACGTCCGAATTATTCCGCTTGAGCTCCATTATAAGGCCGTGCGCATGTTAAAAACATTATTCTATCGCAACACATATTTATGTTTAGTCAATAATTATTTATTCGACGCTTATAAAAATAGCAATCTAAATAAAACTAATTTATAATTTACGCTTTATAAACATATGTTAATGTGATTACCGTCAACTCAAACGTTTTGATTTAAATACTTATTTAATGTAGATATGAAATCTGTTATTAGTTCTCGCATGCCACTTCTGTTCTAAATTAATAATTTAGACGCTACGAATTCTATGTAACATAGATATAACTTGTCGAGCTTTAAAATGTGACTTCTACTAAAATTATAATTCAGATTAAATCTAAATTAGATATTATTCTGAAATGTCTTTCATATATGTTTTATATTAATTGAAATCAACTTAGGAATATAGGTTTATGTGCTAGTAATATTATTTTGTCGTAATACATGTTTTCGTTAATTATCCAGTATCGTTTATCCGAGGTTTATTTAAGCAACATTCTAATTAAAATTAATGTATAGTTTTAAAGTTATGATTTATAGACACAAGTTAATGTGGTTAGTACCAACTCAAATGTTTTCAACTAATATTTGTTTAATATAAATGCGGCGTCTATTTAGCTTTTCTCGCGTATCGCGCGCGGTGTTTCGCACGTGGTCACGTGCTGATTCGCGCGTCATTCGCGTGTTGTTGCTCGTACTGTTTCGCGTAGTTTCGTGCGTCGTCACGTGTCGTTTTCGCGTGTGTCGCGAGCGCTGTTTTCGTGTGTCGGCACGTTGCTGTGCGTTGTCTATGCGCTTTTTTCGCGCATTGTCACGTATCGTGCGTTGTCCACGCACGATATTAAATCGTTCACTTATAGTTACTCAGGTCAGTTAATTAATTATTTATTTAATCATTTACTATTAAAATAATAATTTAGTCAAAACTAAGTTATAGTTTTAATTTACATTTGATAGATGTCAAGCAATATAATTATGTCGAACTAATGTTCTAACCAATACTTGTTCATTGTAATCACGTTATTTGTTAGCGATTATCATGCGTCGTCGCACTGTCTGCGCGTTGTTCGCGCGTGATGTGCTCGTGGTCGCATGCTGATTCGCGTGTTATTCACGCTGGTCACACGCATTGTTTCATGTGTCGTCAGCGTGCTATGCCGCGCGTGTCCGCGTGTCGTTCGCACGCTGTCATGCTGTTTCGCGCGTCGTAAATTTGCCTCACTTAGAATCTCTCACTTTAATTAAATTATTTGTTTAACTGATAGCTGCTAGTGTAACAGGTTAAGCGAAACTAAATATTAGATATAGTTTGTATTTAATAATGTCGAATTAAAGGTTATAGTTATACTTGTTTAACGTAAACGTAATAACTTATCGACCGTAGATTCGACCGTTGCATTTCTTATCTTCGCGTAACCGTATAAGCGCGCTTGTCGGCGTTTCGAGACCGGAGGGTCCCTAAGCCGACGAGTGAGTGTGCCGCGTGCCCCAGCCCAGATGGGTCGAGCGCGTGGGCGAGCGCGAAGGGGGGAAAGCGAGGTGGCCGGAGACGAGTCGTGAGAGAGGTGGGAATCCCGCGGCCTTCGTGTTCGTCCCGCGCCCAGGTCGGGTGCGCTTGCAGTAGGGGGTTACAAGCGTCCACGCGGGTGAGGGAAGCGAGCGGCCCCAAGAGAGCGCCTGCCCCGTCCTCCTCCCCGCGCGGCCAACCTTCTCTAAGAAGGCCCTGGTCCTTCCTTTTATAGGCGTAAGGAGAGGATCCAGGTGTACAATGGGGGTGTAGCAAAGTGCTACGTGTCTAGCGGGGGTGAGCTAGCGCCCTAAGTACATGCCAATGTGGCAGCCGGTGAGATCTTGGCACCCAGCTGGTGTGGTGTCGTGGCTATCGGAGGAGAACCGGAGCCTGGCGGAGGGACAGCTGTCGGAGCGGTTGGGTCCTTGCTGACGTCCCCCTGCTTCCGTAAGGGAGCTGAGAGCCGCCGTCGTCACGGGTCTAGCGGGGCGCCATCATTGCCTATCTGGCGGAGCCAACTAGATGGGACGCCGGTCTTGTTCTCTGCGGCCCGAGTCGGCTCGGGGTAGGGTGATGATGGCGCTTCCTGTTGACGTGGTGGACTTGTGCCCTAGGTCGGGCGACGTGGAGGCTCCTCCGAAGCCGAGGTCGAGTCTGTCTTCCATGGCCGAGGCCGAGCCCGAGCTCCTGGGTCGGGCGAGGCGGAGGTCGTTCGGCAGAGGCCAGGGCGGAGTCCGACCCCTGGGGTCGGGCGAAGCGGAGTTCGTCGTCTTCTGGGACCTAGCCCGAGTCCGAGCCCTTGGTCGGGCGGGGCAGAGTTTGCCGTCTTCCGGGGCCTTAGCCCGAGTCTGAGCCCTGGGTCGGGCGGAGCGGAGTTCGCCGTCTTCTGGGGCCTTAGCCCGAGTCCGAGCCCTGGGTCGGGCGGAGCGGAGTTCGCCGTCTTCCGGGGCCTTAGCCCGAGTCCGAGCCCTGGGTCGGGCGGAGCGGAGTTCGCCGTCTTCCGGGGCCTTAGCCCGAGTCCAAGCCCTGGGTCGGGCGGAGCTTCCTATGGCGCCTTTGGCAAGGCCTGACTGCCAGTCAGTCTCACTCTGTCAAGTGGCACTGCAGTCGGAATGGCGCAGGCGGCGCTGTCCTTCTGTCAGACCAGTCAGTGGAGCGGCGAAGTGACGGCGGTCACTTCGGCTCTGCCGGGGGGCGCGCGTCAGGATAAAGGTGTCAGGCTACCTTTGCGTTAAATGCCCCTGCGACCCGGTCGGTCGGCGCGGCGATTTAGTCAGGGTTGCTTCTTAGCGAAGGCAAGGCCTCGGGCGAGCCAGAGATGTGTCTGCCGTTAAAAGGGGGCCTCGGGCGAGACGGAAACATCTCGGGGTCGGCTGCCCTTGCCCGAGGCTAGGCTCGGGCGAGGCGTGATCGAGTCGCTCGTATGTACTGATCCCTAACTTAATCGCACCCATCAGGCATCTGCAGCTTTATGCTGATGGGGGTTACCAGCTGAGAATTAGGCGTCTTGAGGGTACCCCTAATTATGGTCCCCGATAGTAGCCCCCGAGCCTCGAAGGGAGTGTTAGCACTCGCTTGGAGGCTTTCGTCGCACTTTTTTGCAAGGGGACTAGCCTTTCTCGGTTGCATTTTGTTCCGGTGGGTGCGTGCGAGCGCACCCGCCGGGTGTAGCCCCCGAGGCCTCGGAGGAGTGGTTTCACTCCTTCGAGGTCTTAATGCCTTGCGTAATGCTTCGGCTGGTCTGGTGGTTCCCTCATGCGAACTGGCCGTAGCCCGGGTGCACGGTCGGGGCCCAAGTTCTCGGGCTGGTATGTTGACGCTATCAACGGTTTGGCCGGACCCGGGTTTGCGAGAGCAGCCCCCGAGCCTCCGCACAGGGCGAGAGGGCGATCAGGGACAGACTCGGCTTTTTTACATACGCCCCTATGTCGCCTTTCCGCAAGGAGGAGGGGGGGAGAGCGCCATGTTACCCTCGATGGGCACCGAATATGGTGTCTCCGGTGAGCTACAAGCGGGTAATCCGAGTGGACGTCCGTGCCCCGTTCGTTGGGGGTCGGCTAGGGGCCCAGAGGCACGCCCAAAAGTACCTGCGGGTGATCTGCCGGACCCGGTCCCCTGGCGACAGGGTCCGAGGGCTCGATGCCTCCCTTCGATGGGATTCCGTTACAAAATCGCTCCCGCTGGTCTCGGAAATGTCCTAGGGTACCTCGGGAGCGCAGCCCGAGCCTTGGTTATGTATCGAACGTACCCCTGGTCATCCCTCGCTCGGTGTCTGAGGCGACTGTGAACCCTTCGGGGGCCAGCCTTCGAACCCCTGATCAGTAATGGGCGCGGAGCCCGAGTAGCCTGAGGCGGCCGTGGAACCCTTCGGGGGGCCGGCCTTCGAACCTCTGACCAGTAGTGGGTGTAGGGCCCACGCGATCTGAGGCGGCTGTTGAACCCTCCAGGGGGCCAGCCTTCGAACCCCTGATCAGTAAGGAGGCTCGGAGCCTAGTTCCTTCACGGGGAAGGATCCCTTTCGGGGTATCCCCCTTTCCCGGTCCCTGTCGCAAGAGATAGAGAAAGAGGAAAAAAGGAAAAAGGATACAAAACCGAACGACGCGGCGTACCTTTTTTGGCGCGGTTGTTTCGGCGAAGGCGAAGCGTCGCCCGCTGCTCCTGCCAGAAGCGCCGCCTGTCCAGCCGCGGAGTTAATGTGACGGGGTGAGTAGTTGGCGGGGCTGCCGTTGCGCGTGCGCGAGCCGTTCGAGGAACGGATCACGGGCGCGTTGTCTTCACGCCGTGAGAGGGGGTTCTCTCGCCGCCTCCGGATGGGACGTGAGCTTGGCTGACGACGTGACCGCTGCTCCCTCGCGCCTGCCATCGTCATCACTGCCGGCCCACTTTTGACCGCGTTGGCCGCTGCGTCAGGCTGGCGCTGCTGGGTCGCGCGCTGGGTCGCCTCGAGTCGCGGTATTGGTTCCGCAATCGAGGAGGCGCGGTGGTGGCGCAAGTGGTACAGTTGCTTGCATGCAGCATCCGGCGCGCCGGTTGCGCGACGCGTGGGCCTGGGCCTCCGTGCTGGCGTGTCGGGAGTCGAAGAAGCACGTCCACTTGGCGCGGCTGCATGCCGCCTGCATGGCTGCCCGCCCCTTTCGCCCGTTGGTCTGGGCAAAAGTGGAGGGTCACTTGTAACCGCTGGGCGGTTGCGTGCACCACGCGCGGTGGTTTGGCTTCTTCTGCTCGGAGCCGGTCTGCATGACATGCGGGACCCAGCCCCCACGCCACAGGGGAGGGCTTTGGAGCGTGTTGGAGAAGACTCAGCCCGTGACGGTTGGGGGTGCAAGCAGGGAGAGTCGCCTTTAAAAGGAGGGCGACCCCTTCCGTAAGGCGACCATGTCTTCTTGCTCCCTTATGCACTGTATCTTTCCACCTTCCAAGCCCCCGGATGGGGGAAACCGCCGTCTTTTCGCCTCATCGTTGGAGGAACGCAACTCCGTGGGAGTTGGTACCTTTCAGCCATCGTTCGGCTTCAAGGATTTTCATCATGCAGCCCGGCTGCACCCCTCCACCGGCGGTCACCCAAGACGGTGACCTCCGGCTTGATGGTGGGGGAAAGCGAGCCGGGCTGCGGCCTCTGCCCCTCCCTCAGCCTCAAGGATTTTCATCACCAGGGCTGGGGAGGGGAGTGTGCCGAGTTGAGGTCGGCCCCCGCGTGGGCGGCGGCCCGCTCCTTCACTCAGTGATCGGAGGGAGGAGCGGTTGTCGTCCATGGCGCTGGCATCTGCAGCGTGCCTGGCCTTCGGACGCGAGTGGCTTCGGAGCCGCTCGCGGCGCCGGTGTCTGCCACGGCAGCTGGAAGAGGTTCTTCCGCCGGCGCGATAGCCAAGGCTGGCCACGGACCGACCTCCAACTCTACGGCCTTCTGCCCGTCCTTGCCTCTCGAGTTTGGGCATGGGCGGGGGCCTCCTGGCAGCAGCATCCGCCCTGAGGTCATCGCTGCTGCTGTTCGGCCCCCCGGGACAGAAGTCTTCATCGTCGCCGCTGCTGGGGCGGGCGATGACAAGCCGTTCGTCGGTCTTCTGTTGCTCCGCAGGCCCACCCCTATCGAGTGGGGTTGTTCGTACCTGCGGAGGGGGAACCGGAGTTCCGTTTGTAATGGCACTTCGAATGCCAGGGTTTTTTGTTCATTTTGGCTTTCGGGGCCTGAACATGTATGTAACTTCGGCACGGAGCCGTGTTTTTTCCTCATTTCCGAGCACTAAGACTTGTCTGTTGACTATCTGAACCGCTTCACCAAGCGTGAGTCGCCCCGTGTCAAGGTGACGAGTGAGGTATCCGTATCCCGGAGGCGTAGGAGTCCCTCGGCTCGGTCGGCCTTGCTGTCCGAGGTTCCTCTAGCTTAGTTAAAGAGACCCCTCGGCCGCTCTTCGACGAGCCAAGGCTAGGGGTAGCGATATCAGTATGAACAGAGGTGGAGTCGGCTCGAAAATGAAACCTGGTTGGCCGGAGCCTAGCCGGGTTGTCCGTTGGCAGGATCGACGTCGGAGTTGATCAGCCGAGGCTTCGGACCGGGCTGGCGCCCTCAGAAGATGGTTGGCTGAGGCCCCAGGGGTAACCGGCCGAGCCGCCTGCTCGGGCCGGATTCCCGGAGAAGTCCCTAGCAGCGATTGCTCGGGCGTGGTGATGACGTCGTCCCTCGGAGCGGAGACCCTCGAACCGCGTCGCCGTCCGAGGCTAGGTCGGGCCTCGCCGAAGGTGCCGTCAAAGCCGAGGGTGTTGCTGCCCCCTCCAGCGTCAAGACCCGAGCCTGCAGGATCAGATTGTCTTGTAGCGTGTGCCTTGTGCGGCCGTCGAGGCCAGAACACACACCCTCGCTGCGTTGTAAAGCTGCGTCTCTTTTCCTCTTGTTTCGAGTATCTGGACTTTTTGTCGGTAACAGGGATGTTTGTGCGAGCGAGAGTTGCTTCTCGCGGAAGGTGATGAGTGAGGTATCCGTATCCCGGAGGCGTAGGAGTCCCTCGGCTCGGTCGGCCTTGCCGCTTACGCGTACTTTCACCCGTCCATGAGGCCCTGTCACCGACTCGGTCGAGAAGGCTCGAAGGATCGCTTCGACAGAAGGGCTTCCGAACGTAAAGACTTGTTCGATCCGCGGAGTCACTTTATCCGAACGCGAGTTACTTATCACAGAAGGTGATGAGTGAGGTATCCGTATCCCGGAGGTGTAGGAGTCCCTCGGCTCGGTCAGCCTTGGCTGCTTACGTGTACTCCATCGTTTCCAGGACCCACTTTTCGAAGTAGTCAAAAAGCACGAAAGATATTCTGGTAGAAGAGATTTTTTTTTGAGGAAAATTTTGACGCAGAGGGGGTTTCCCCCCTTTTAGCCCCCGAGGGAGGGTCGGGCTTTGCCGAGGCGAGGCCGACCCTTCCTTGTTGACTAAACTTTGCGTGGGTGCGGGTTATATGAACAACTTGGAAACATCTTAAGGGTAGAAGCGACGTAGCTGTTGGATGTTCCAAGCGTTGCCGTAGACCTCGCCTTGACTGTTGGCCAGCTTGTACGTTCCGGGCTTCAGAACTTTGGCGATGACGAATGGCCCCTCCTAGGGGGGCGTGAGCTTGTGCCTCCCTCGGGCGTCTTGCCGCAGTCGAAGCACCAGGTCGCCCACCTGGAGGTCTCGGGGTTGGACCCCTCGGGCGTGGTAGCGTCGCAGGGACTGCTGATACCGCGCCGAGTGTAGTAAGGCCCTGTCCCGAGCCTCTTCCAGCTGGTCCAGTGAGTCTTCTCGGCTAGCTTGGTTGCTTTCATCGTCGTAGGCCCTCGTCCTCGGGGAGCCGTATTCCAGGTCAGTGGGCAAGACGGCCTCGGCCCCGTAGACCAGGAAGAACGGCGTGAAACCCGTGGCTCGGCTCGGCGTTGTCCTTAGGCTCCAGACCACCGAGGGGAGTTCCTTCATCCATCGCTTGCCGAACTTGTTGAGGTCGTTGTAAATCCGAGGCTTGAGCCCTTGTAGAATCATGCCGTTGGCACGCTCTACTTGCCCATTCGACATGGGATGAGCTACGGCAGCCCAGTCCACCCGGATGTGGTGATCCTCGCAAAAATCCAAGAATTTTCTGCCGGTGAACTGGGTGCCGTTGTCGGTGATGATGGAGTTTGGGACCCCGAAGCGATGGATGATGTTGGTGAAGAACGCCACCGCCTGCTCGGACCTGATGCTGTTCAGGGGTCGGACCTCGATCCACTTGGAGAATTTGTCGACGGCGACCAGCAGGTGCGTGTAGCCCCCGGGCGCCTTCTGCAGAGGGCCGACGAGGTCCAGACCCCACACAGCGAAGGGCCAGGTGATGGGTATCGTCTGTAGAGCCTGAGCGGGCAGGTGGGTCCGCTTCGCATAGAATTGACACCCCTCGCAGGTGCGGACGATTCGAGTGGCGTCAGCCACCGCCGTCGGCCAGTAGAAGCCTTGCCGGAAAGCGTTCCCGACGAGGGCTCGAGGCGCTGCATGATGGCCGCAAGCCCCCGAGTGTATCTCTTGCAGGAGTTCCTGACCTTCGGCGATGGAGATGCATCGCTGGAGGATGCCCGAGGGGCTGCGGTGGTAGAGCTCCTTCTCATCGCCTAGCAAGACGAACGACTTGGCGCGTCGCGCTACCCGCCGAGCCTCGGCTTGGTCGAGGGGTAGCTCTCCTTGGCGGAGATATCGCAGGTACGGGGTCTGCCAATCTCGATCAGGCGTGACCCCGCTCCGCTCCTCCTCGATGCGCAGCGCCTCGCCCTCGGGGGCCGAGGGTACCTCGGGCTGAACCGAGGACACCTCGGGATGGGCCGAGGGTACCTCGGACTGAACCGAGGACGCCTCGGGTTGGGCCGAGGGTACCTCGGACTGAACCGAGGACGCCTCGGGCTGGGCCGAGGGTACCTCGGACTCGGGCGTGTCGTCGATCTTGACGGAGGGTTGGTGCAGATCCCGGGAGAAGACGTCCGGGGGAACCGTCGTTCGCCCCGAGGCTATATTTGCCAGCTCGTCCGCAGTCTCGTTGTAGCGCCGGGCGATGTGGTTAAGCTCGAGCCCGTAGAACTTGTCTTCCAGGCGCCGAACCTCATCGCAGTAGGCCTCCATCTTCGGGTCGCGGCAGTGGGAGTTCTCCATGACTTGGTCGATGACGAGCTGCGAGTCGCCGCGAGCGTCGAGGCGTCGGACCCCTAGCTCGATGGCGATTTGCAATCCGTTGATCAGAGCTTCGTACTCAGCCACATTGTTGGACGCCGGGAAATGGAGGCGCAGCACGTAGCATAGGTGTTTCCCGAGGGGCGAGACGAAGAGCAGGCCCGCGCCGGCTCCCGTCTTCATCAGCGACCCGTCGAAAAACATGGTCCAGAGCTCCGGTTGGATCGGAGCCGTCGGCAGCTGGGTGTCGACCCATTCGGCTACGAAGTCCGCCAGTACCTGGGACTTGATGGCCTTCCGAGGGGCGAACGAGATTGTCTCGCCCATGATTTCCACCGCCCACTTTGCGATCCTGCCCGAGGCCTCTCGGCACTGGATGATCTCCCCCAGGGGGAAGGATGACACCACAGTTACCGGATGAGACTCGAAGTAATGTCGCAACTTTCGCCTCGTCAGGATCACTGCATACAGTAGCTTCTGAACTTGTGGGTAGCGGATCTTGGTTTCGGACAGCACCTCGCTGACGAAGTAAACTGGCCTCTGAATGGGCCATGCATGCCCCTCTTCTTGCCTTTCGACCACAATCGCGGCGCTAACCACCTGAGTGGTCGCGGCGACGTAGACTAAGAGGGCTTCTCCATCAGCTGGGGGTACCAAGATAGGCGCCTTGGCGAGGAGCGCCTTCAGGTTCCCGAGGGCTTCCTCGGCCTCAGGGGTCCAAGTGAAGCACTCGGCCTTCCTTAAGAGGCGGTACAGAGGCAGGCCTCTTTCACCGAGGCGTGAGATGAAACGGCTCAAGGCCGCGAGACATCCCATGACCCTCTGTACACCTTTTAAGTCCTTGATCGGCCCCATGTTGGTGATGGTTGCGATCTTCTCCGGGTTGGCTTCGATGCCCCGCTTGGAGAAGATGAATCCCAGGAGCATGCCTCGGGGCACCCCGAAGACACACTTCTCGGGATTGAGCTTGACGTCCTTTGCCTTGAGACACCGGAATGTCACTTCAAGGTCGGAGAGGAGGTCGGAGGCTTTCCTTGTCTTGACTACGATGTCATCGACGTAGGCCTCGACTGTACGACCGATGTGTTCGCCGAACACATGGTTCATGCATCGCTGGTACGTCGCACCCGCGTTCCTCAAACCGAACGGCATGGTGACATAGCAGTACATGCCGAAGGGCGTGATGAAAGAAGTCGCGAGCTGGTCGGACTCTTTCATCTTGATTTGATGATACCCTGAGTAGGCATCGAGGAAAGACAGGGTTTCGCACCCAGCAGTGGAATCCATGATTTGATCGATGCGAGGTAGAGGGTAGGGAACCTTCGGACATGCTTTGTTGAGACCAGTGTAGTCTACACACATCCGCCATTTCCCCCCTTTCTTTCTCACAAGCACAGGGTTGGCAAGCCATTCGGGATGGAATACCTCTTTGATGAACCCTGCTGCCATCAGCTTGTGGATCTCCTCGCCTATCACTCTGCGCTTCTCCTCGTCGAATCGGCGCAGAGGCTGCCTGACCGGTCGGGCTCCGGCCCGAATATCCAGCGAGTGCTCGGCGACATCCCTCGGTATGCCGGGCATGTCCGAGGGACTCCACGCAAAGACGTCGGCGTTTGCGCGGAGAAAGTCGACGAGCACTGCTTCCTATTTGGGGTCGAGCCCGGAACCGATCCGGATCTGCTTGGAGGTGTCGCCACTGGGGTCGAGAGGGACGGCCTTAACCGTCTCCGCTGGCTCGAAATTGCTGGCGTGTCGCTTCACGTCTGGCACCTCTCTGGAGAGGTTCTCCATGTCGGCGATGAGGGCCTCGGACTCGGCGAGGGCCTCAGCGTACTCCACGCACTCCACGTCGCATTCGAACGCGTGTTTGTACGTGGGGACGACGGTGATGACCCCGTTGGGGCCCGGCATCTTGAGCTTCAGGTAGGTGTAGTTGGGGACGGCCATGAACTTCGCGTAGCATGGCCTCCCCAATACCGCGTGGTAGGTTCCTCGGAACCCGACCACCTCGAACGTCAGAATCTCCCTTCGGAAGTTGGAGGGCGTTCCGAAGCAGACAGGAAGGTCGAGCCGTCCGAGGGGCTGGACGCGCTTCCCAGGAATGATCCCGTGGAAGGGCGCAGCGCCTGCTCGGACGGAGGACAGATCGACACGCAGGAGCCTGAGGGTCTCGGCGTAGATGATGTTGAGGCATCTGCCCCCATCCATTAGGACCTTGGTGAGCCTGACGTCGCCGATGATGGGGTCGACGACGAGCGAGTACTTCCCCGGGCTCGGCACGTGGTCGGGGTGGTCAGCTTGGTCGAAGGTGATGGGCTTGTCGGACTAGTCTAGGTAGACTGGCGCCACCACCTTCACCGAGCAGACCTCCCAACGCTCTCGCTTGCGATGCCGAGCCGAGGCATTCGCCGCATGCCCTCCGTAGATCATGAAGCAGTCACGGACCTCGGGGAACTCTCCTGCTTGGTGATCTTCCTTTTTGTCGTCGTCGCGGGCCCTGCCACCCTCTGCGGGTGGCCTGACCCTGTGGAAGTGGCGCCGAAGCATGGCGCACTCCTTGAGGGTGTGCTTGACGGACCCCTGATGGTAAGGGCACGGCTCCTTGAGCATCTTGTCGAAGAGGTTAGCACCTCCGGGGGGCTTCCGAGGGATCTTGTACTCGGCAGCGGCGACAAGGTCCGCGTCGGCGGCGTCGCGTTTCGCTTGCGACTTCTTCTTGCCTTTCTTCTTGGCGCCGCGCGGAGTAGACGCCTCGGGAGCATCTTCCGACGGGCGGCCCTGGGGCTGCCTGTCCTTTCGGAAGATGGCCTCGACCGCCTCCTGGCCAAAGGCGAACTTGGTGGCGATGTCCATCAGCTCGCTCACCCTGGTGGGGGTCTTGCGACCCAACTTGCTCACCAGGTCACGGCAAGTGGTGCCGGCAAGGAACGCGCCGATGACATCTGAGTCGGTGATGTTGGGCAGCTCGGTGCGCTGCTTCGAGAATCGCCGGATGTAGTCCCGAAGAGACTCTCCCGGCTGTTGCCGGCAGCTTCGGAGGTCCCAGGAATTCTCGGGGCGCACGTACGTGCCCTGGAAGTTGCCGGCGAAGGCTTGGACCAAATCATCCCAGTTGGAGATCTGCCCTGGAGGCAGGTGCTCCAACCAGGCGCGAGCAGTGTCGGAGAGGAACAGGGGGAGGTTACGGATGATGAGGTTGTCGTCGTCCGTTCCACCCAGTTGGCAGGCCAGGCGGTAGTCTGCGAGCCACAATTCCGGTCTCGTTTCCCCTGAGTACTTTGTGATAGTAGTCGGGGGTCGGAAACGGGCCAGAAACGGCGCCCGCCGGATGGCCCGGCTGAAGGCCTGTGGACCGGGTGGTTCGGGCGAGGGACTCCGATTCTCCCCACTGTCGTAGCGTCCCCCACGCCTGGGTGGTAGCCTCGGCGCACCCTTTCGTCGAGGCGGGCCCGACGGTCGCGACGATGGTGCTCGTTGCCGAGGTGGCCCGGGGCCGCAGGCGCGGTGTTGCGCGTGCGCCCGGTGTAGACCGAGGCTTCCCGCATGAATCGGGAAGTCGCGGCATGAGGTTCTGAGGGGTACCCCTGTCTTCGGGAGGCAGAGCTCTCGGCCCGCCGGGCCGCAGCGCCTTCCAGGAGATTCTTGAGCTCTCCCTGGATTCGCTGACCCTCGGTGGTTGATGGTTCTGGCATCGCGCGGAGGAGCATCGCTGCGGCTGCCAGGTTCTGACCGACCCCGCTGGATGCGGGTGGCGGCCTGTCCCTGACATCGTTGGCGACGCGGTGCTGGAAACCCTAGGGCAGGTGACGTATTTCTCCGGCCGGGGGTTGGCCCGCCCATACCTGCCCGACGTCCCGGCGGATCGACTCGGGCGCTCCTGATCCCTCGTCGAGCCTGGCCTGCGCCCCGCGGACTTGCTCGAGCTGTGGGTCGTGACCCCCCGCCGGAACGGGGACCACAGCTAGCTCCCGCGGGATGTCGGCGCGTGGCACCGGCCTAGGGAGATCACCGCCCTCCGGCATGCCGAGATGGTCGCCTTCGGAGGGATCCCCTAGCTCGACGTGGAAACATTCGCGGCTTGGGCCGCAGACCTTATCGTCAAGGCTGCGGCTTTTGGTCGACGAGGAGCGACATAGTCACGTCGGGGACTGATTACGCCGTCGTCTTGGGTACGAGGGCGACGTCCTGCAGGCCCTCCGCGAGCGTGCTAGCGTCGTCCACTTGCTCGGGATTGGCGTGTCGCGGGGGGACGGCGCTCGCCCTCGTCTCAAACGCAAGGTCGACGCCCGACGCGCCCTCCGTTGGGGCGCCGGGGACGTCGATTCGCTCGACAGCCGACGGAGCGCGGCCTCCCGCTCGGCCTTTATTGCCCCGCCTCCTCCTCCGATGGCGGGGGAGAGGACGGGGCGAGCTCGAATGTTGCTCTTCCACCACGCGGGGAAGACGTCGTCGATTCCGCCGCCGGTGGGCGGGCTGTCGGCCGCCATCGTCGTCGCCGCGCGGCGGTGGAAGGAGTATCATGTCGTAGCTGCCGTCGAGAGACATGAACTCGAGACTCCCGAAACGGAGCACCGTCCCGAGTTGGAGAGGTCGTTGGAGACTGCCCATCTGGAGCTTGACGGGAAACTGCTTGTCAACACGCAGCAGGCCCCTACCTGGCGCGCCAACTATCGGCGTTTCGAGACCGGGGGGTCCCTAAGCCGACGAGTGAGTGTGCCGCGTGCCCCAGCCCAGATGGGTCGAGCGCGTGGGCGAGCGCGAAGGGGGGAAAGCGAGGTGGCCGGAGACGAGTCGTGAGAGAGGTGGGAATCCCGCGGCCTTCGTGTTCGTCCCGCGCCCAGGTCGGGTGCGCTTGCAGTAGGGGGTTACAAGCGTCCACGCGGGTGAGGGAAGCGAGCGGCCCCAAGAGAGCGCCTGCCCCATCCTCGTCCCCGCGCGGCCAACCTTCTCTAAGAAGGCCCTAGTCCTTCCTTTTATAGGCGTAAGGAGAGGATCCAGGTGTACAATGGGGGTGTAGCAAAGTGCTACGTGTCTAGCGGGGGTGAGCTAGCGCCCTAAGTACATGCCAATGTGGCAGCCGGTGAGATCTTGGCACCCAGCTGGTGTGGTGTCGTGGCTGTCGGAGGAGCAACGGAGCCTGGCGGAGGGACAGCTGTCGGAGCGGTTGGGTCCTTGCTGACGTCCCCCTGCTTCCGTAAGGGAGCTGAGAGCCGCCGTCGTCACGGGTCTAGCGGGGCACCATCATTGCCTATCTGGCGGAGCCAGCTAGATGGGACGCCGGTCTTGTTCTCTGCGGCCCGAGTCGGCTCGGGGTAGGGTGATGATGGCGCTTCCTGTTGACGTGGCGGACTTGTGCCCTAGGTCGGGCGACGTGGAGGCTCCTCCGAAGCCGAGGTCGAGTCTGTCTTTTATGGCCGAGGCCAAGCCCGAGCTCCTGGGTCGAGCGAGGCGGAGGTCGTTCGGCAGAGGCCAGGGCGGAGTCCGACCCCTGGGGTCGGGCGAAGCGGAGTTCATCGTCTTCTGGGGCCTAGCCCGAGTCCGAGCCCTGAGTCGGGCGGGGCGGAGTTCGCCGTCTTCTGGGGCCTTAGCCCGAGTCCGAGCCCTGGGTCGGGCGGAGCGGAGTTCGCCGTCTTCCGGGGCCTTAGCCCGAGTCCGAGCCCTGGGTCGGGCGGAGCGGAGTTCGCTGTCTTCCGGGGCCTTAGCCCGAGTCCGAGCCCTGGGTCGGGCGGAGCGGAGTTCGCCGTCTTCCGGGGCCTTAGCCTGAGTCCGAGCCCTAGGTCGGGCGGAGCGGAGTTCGCCGTCTTCCAGGGCCTTAGCCCGAGTCCGAGCCCTGGGTCGGGCGGAGCGGAGTTCGCCGTCTTCCGGGGCCTTAGCCCGAGTCCGAGCCCTGGGTCGAGCGGAGCGGAGCGGAGTTCGCCGTCTTCCGGGGCCTTAGCCCGAGTCCGAGCCCTGGGTCGGGCGGAGCTTCCTATGGCGCTTTTGGCAAGGCCTGACTGCCTGTCAGTCTCACTCTGTCAAGTGGCACTGCAGTCAGAATGGCGCAGGCGGCGCTGTCCTTCTGTCAGACCGGTCAGTGGAGCGGCGAAGTGACGGCGGTCACTTCGGCTCTGCCGGGGGGCGCGCGTCAGGATAAAGGTGTCAGGCTACCTTTGCGTTAAATGCCCCTGCGACCCGGTCGGTCGGCGCGGCGATTTAGTCAGGGTTGCTTCTTAGCGAAGGCAAGGCCTCGGGCGAGCCGGAGATGTGTCTGCCGTTAAAAGGGGGCCTCGGGCGAGACGGAAACATCTCGGGGTCGGCTGCCCTTGCCCGAGGCTAGGCTCGGGCGAGGCGTGATCGAGTCGCTTGTATGGACTGATCCCTGACTTAATCGCACCCATCAGGCCTCTGCAGCTTTATGCTGATGGGGGTTACCAGCTGAGAATTAGGCGTCTTGAGGGTACCCCTAATTATGGTCCCCGACAGCGCTCTATTTTTAAATTGTGTGTTTTGATAATATTTTATTTTGTATGGTGTAATGTTCTTATGCAAATATATGTTTGCTTGTGCCTGTTTGGATTTGTTGCGCGTCTCGAATAGATTGCGATCTGTTCCCGAGCTTCGAGGAATCGACGATCAAGCGTTGGCGACCAAGTGATCAAGCTCTCTGAGTTCTATGAGGTTGAAGATCCTGAGCATCTGTTTCGTGAAGGCAAGTGTCCTCTGACCCATTATATCCTAACTACTTATAATTCACTGTCCCGCATTACTTAATTGAAACCTAAGGATTGACTAGCTTTCTATTTACCTTGTCCTTGATTACCTTTTGGGTTATTATGGTTAGCTTATGCTATTGCTTTACTTTAATCAATGAACATGATGTGATTATTCATGATACGATGTTGTTATCCCAATGATGATATTGTGATACCCTAGGGGGCTCGGGCCATTTTCCCTGAGTACCTCTCCGTAAGGACCTGTTCGTGGAGTGACCACCCGGGATAACAGTGCAGCCATGAGGGTGGAATGGGATGCCCTTAGCTGATTAATTAGATAAACCTGGGGGTATAGTTGGCTTTGTCGGAGGGCCGTCAATGGGGGCTGGGGCGTAGTGCTCGCTCTGCCAAGGTTGGGGTGCAGGGGTTCATTCGATTTGGTTTTGTTAGTCACCCACCTTGGGGAGGTGTACTACGTTTGTACGACTGGCGAAACCTAACGAGCAGCTATGCACCAGGGGAGTCTTTGTAAAGGCTACGTAGTGATACCATGCTAGGCCACCTAGGTAGTGGTCAATGGGGATTAGCTCTCCCCGGGCAGAAAGGGAATCATGACTCGTGGGTAAAGTGTGCAACCTCTGCAGAGGATTAGAAACTGATATATCAGCCGTGCTCACGGTTATGAGCGGCCTTGGGATCCTCTTCGATTAGAGATACAGATGGTTCGAGATACAATGATTCTTTTATTATTTCGGTTCGCTGATGATAATGAGGTTTCCTCGATGAGGAAATGGTTCACGGGTTAGTTATATGATAAAACTTGGCTTCCACTAATAATAAATACCTGGCCAACTAAAAGCAATCTTCTTTGACCTTAACCCCACATAAAGCTAGTCCACTTCAGCCAAACAGGACATTTGCTGAGTACGTTGATGTGTACTCACCCTTGCTTTCACAAAACACCAGGTTGCCTTTGGTGCAATCTATGCTCAAGTAAAGAAGAAGGCGTCGAGGCGGATCTCCAGGAGTTCCAGGACTTCGACGAATTCGAGGATTAGGCTAGCGACCACCACCAGTCAGCTGCCTGTGGTGGGTTTATTTACGTTGGCTACGTTTCTATTCTGTGTACTTTGATTATATTATGTAAATGACTCTAGTCTTTATATTATTACTTACTCTTTATTGTTATTCGAAGCATTGTTCTATGATGAGTCATTTATGTAATCGCCGTGTACGTGAATTTCTGATCCTGGCACGTACATAGTTCGCATTCGGTTTACCTTCCAAAACCGGGTGTGACAGGAGCTATGGAAGCACGCGATGGACGGACCACGACGTCGTCCGCCTAATGCTAAGGTCTTTTACCATTTTTGATCCACATCTTGTGAACAATATTCGCGAGAATCCTAGGTACACCAAGATGACGCCCGAGGAGATACTTGGAAAGTTTGTAAGCGGGCGGATGATGATCAAGGAGGCAAGATACATTGACGATGCGTTGAACGGCCCTATCCAAGAGCCTCAAACCATTGCTCTCAAAGCATCGAGGAGCAAGGAGGCGCTACCGAGCAAGGTGGCCCAAGTTGAGGCGAGCGGGCTTAATGATGAAGAAATGACCCTCATCATCAAGCGTTTCAAGACGGCGCTAAAGGGTCGCAAGGGGCATCCCAACAAGAACAAGACGACGGGGAAGCGCTCATGCTTCAAATGTGGTAAGATTGGTCATTTTATCACTAATTGTCCCGATAATGATAGTGACCAGGAACAAGGGAACAAGAGGGAAAAGAAGAAGACTTATAAGAAGGCTAAGGGCAAGGCACACCTTGGCAAGGAGTGGGACTCGGATTGTTTGTCGTCCGACTCTGACAACGAAGGACTCGCCGCCACCGCCTTCAACAAATCGTTCCTCTTCCCCAACGAGCATCACACCTGCCTCATGGCAAGGGAAAAGAAGGTAAGCACTCGTGATACTAGTACTTACGCTTCCTCAAGTGATGAAGAATCTAGCGATGATGAAATAGACTATTCATGTTTATTCAAGGGCTTAGATAGAACTAAGGTTGATAAGATTAATGAATTGATTGATGCTTTGAATGATAAGAATAGATTATTAGAAAAGCAAGAGGATCTTTTGTATGAAGAACATGATAAGTTTGTAGAGGCTCAAAAATCCCTTGCTTTAGAAATTAAAAGGAATGAAATGCTTGCTTGTGAATTGTCTACATGCCATGACTCTATTTCTAGCTTTAAGAGCATAAATGATGATTTGTATGCTAAGTTAGAAATAGCTAATAAATCAACATCTTGTGTAGAACATGTTACAATTTGCAATAGGTGTAAAGATTTCAATATTGATGCTTGTAGCGAACACCTAGATTCAATTTCTAAATTGAATGATGAAGTGGAGTCTTAATGCCCAACTTAAGACTAGCAAGAGTGAATTTGACAAAATAAAATTTGCAAGGGATGCCTACACGATCGGTAGACATCCCTCAATTAAGGATGGTCTTGGCTTCAAGAGGGAAGTCAAGAACTTAACAAGCCATAAGGCTTCCATCTCCGCCAAGGAGAAAGGGAAGGCCCCTATAGCTAGTAGTGCTCAAAAGAACCATGCTTTCATGTATCATGATAAGAGACATTCTAGGAATGCTTATAGAAGTTATGATGCTCATGCCATGTTTGCTTCAAGTTCTTCCTATGTGCATGGTAGAGATATGCCTAGGAGAAATGTCATTCATCATGTGCCCAGGAGAAATGTTGCTAATGTTTCTAGGAAAATTAATGAACCTTCTACAATATATCATGCTTGCAATGCTTCCTTTGCAATTTGTAGAAAGGATAGAAAGGTGATTGCTAGGAAATTAGGGGCAAAATGCAAGGGAGATAAAACTTGCATTTGGTCCCTAAAGATATTGTCACTAACCTTGTAGGACCCAACAAGAGTTGGGTACCTAAGACCCAAGCCTAAATTTGCCATGCAGGTTTATGCATCCGGGGGATCAAGCTAGATTATCGACAGCGGATGCACAAACCACATGACGGGGGAGAAGATGTTCACCTCCTATGTCAAGAACAAAGATTCCCAAGACTCAATCATATTCGGTGACAGGAATCAAGGCAAGGTAAAAGGGTTAGGAAAGATTGGTATTTCATCCGAGCACTCCATTTCTAATGTATTTTTAGTTGAGTCGCTTGGATATAATTTGTTATCCGTTAGTCAATTATGCAATATGGGATATAATTGTTTATTCACAAATGTAGATGTGTCTGTCTTTAGAAGAAGTGATGGTTCATTAGCTTTTAAGGGTGTATTAGATGGCAAACTCTATTTAGTTGATTTTGCAAAAGAGGAGGCCGGTCTAGATGCATGCTTAATTGCTAAGACTAGCATGGGCTGGCTGTGGCATCGCCGTTTAGCTCATGTGGGGATGAAGAACCTTCACAAGCTACTAAAGGGAGAACACGTGATAGGTCTAACTAATGTAACTTTCGAAAAAGATAGACCTTGTGCAGCTTGTCAAGCAGGTAAACAGGTGGGAAGCTCTCATCACACCAAAAATGTGATGACCACATCAAGACCTTTGGAGTTGCTTCATATGGACCTCTTCGGACCCATCGCCTATCTAAGCATAGGAGGAAGTAAGTATGGTCTTGTTATAGTTGATGATTTTTCCCGCTTCACTTGGGTACTCTTTTTGCAGGATAAATCTGAAACCCAAGGGACCCTCAAGCGCTTCCTAAGGAGAGCTCAAAATGAGTTTGAGCTCAAGGTGAAGAAGATAAGGAGCGACAACGGGTCCGAGTTCAAGAACCTTCAAGTGGAGGAGTACCTTGAGGAGGAAGGGATCAAGCACGAGTTCTCCGCTCCCTACACACCACAGCAAAACGGTGTGGTAGAGAGGAAGAACAGGACGCTCATTGACATGGCGAGGACAATGCTTGGAGAATTCAAGATGCCCGAGCGATTTTGGTCGGAAGCCGTGAACACGGCTTGTCACGCCATAAACCGGGTGTATCTTCATCGCCTCCTCAAGAAGACTTCGTATGATCTGCTAACCGGTAACAAACCCAATGTGTCTTACTTTCGTGTATTTGGGAGCAAATGTTATATTCTAGTAAAGAAAGGTAGAAATTCTAAGTTTGCTCCCAAAGCTGTAGAAGGGTTTTTGTTAGGTTATGACTCAAATACAAAGGCGTATAGGGTCTTCAACAAATCATCGGGTTTGGTTGAAGTCTCTAGCGACGTTGTATTTGATGAGACTAATGGCTCTCCAAGAGAGCAAGTTGTTGATCTTGATGATGTAGATGAAGAAGACGTTCCAACGGATGCGATTCGTACCATGGCAATTGGAGACGTGCGACCACAGGAACAAAAGGAGCAAGATCAACCCTCTTCCTCAACAATGGTGCATCCCCCAACTCAAGATGATGAACAGGTTCATCAAGAGGAGGCGTGTGATCAAGGGGGAGCACAAGATGATCATGTGATGGAGGAATAAGCACAACCGGCACCTCCAACCCAAGTTCGAGCGACGATTCAAAGGAATCATCCCGTCGACCAAATTTTGGGTGACATTAGCAAGGGAGTAACCACTCGTTCTAGATTAGTTAATTTTTGTGAGCATTACTCCTTTGTCTCTTCTATTGAGCCTTTCAGGGTAGAAGAGGCCTTGCTAGATCCGGACTGGGTGTTGGCCATGCAAGAAGAGCTCAACAATTTCAAGAGAAATGAAGTTTGGACACTGGTGCCTCGTCCCAAGCAAAATGTTGTGGGAACCAAGTGGGTGTTCCGCAACAAACAAGACGAGCACGGGGTGGTGACAAGGAACAAGGCTCGACTTGTGGCAAAAGGTTATGCCCAAGTCGCAGGTTTGGACTTTGAGGAGACTTTTGCTCCTGTGGCTAGGCTAGAGTCCATTCGTATTTTGCTAGCATATGCCGCTCACCATTCTTTCAGGTTGTTCCAAATGGATGTGAAGAGCGCCTTCCTCAACGGGCCAATCAAGGAGGAGGTGTACATGGAGCAACCCCCTGGCTTCGAGGATGAACGGTACCCCGACCACGTATGTAAGCTCTCTAAGGCGCTCTATGGACTTAAGCAAGCCCCAAGAGCATGGTATGAATGCCTTAGAGACTTTTTAATTGCTAATGCCTTCAAGGTTGGGAAAGCCGATCTAACTTTATTCACTAAGACTTGTGACGGTGACTTATTTGTGTGCCAAATTTATGTCGATGACATAATATTTGGTTCTACTAACTGAGAGCACCTAGAGGGGGTGAATAGGTGATCCTGTAAAACTTAAACTTAAGCCACAAAAACTTGGTTAAGCGTTAGCACAATAATCGCCAAGTGGCTAGAGAGTTCTTGCAAGACACGATAACCACAAGAGAATCAACACAGATAGACACAGTGGTTTATCCCATGGTTCGGCCAAGTACAAAACTTGCCTACTCCACGTTGTGGCGTCCCAACAGACGAGGGTCGCAATCAACCCCTCTCAAGCGGTCCAAAGACCCACTTGAATACCACGGTGTTTTACTTTGCTTTTCTTTATCCCGTTTGCAAGGAATCTCCACACTTTGGAGTCTCTCGCCCTTACACTTGAAATTCACAAAGAAGCACGGAGTAAGGGAGGGATGAGCAACGCACACAAGACACAAAATCAGAATGTCAACACGCACACAAGTCGCAACGAGAGCTCGCAACACAACCCGACGAGTTCACAACTCAACTAGAGCTCTAGATGCTATCATGAAGAAACAAATGCATGGAATCGAAGCCTTGGTGCTTAGGAATGCTTTGAGTGTGCTTGTTGTGCTCCTCCATGCGCCTAGGGGTCCCTTTTATAGCCCCAAGGCAGCTAGGAGCCGTTGAGAGCATTGTAGGAAGGCAATTCTTGCCTTCTACCGACTGGCGCACCGGACAGTCCGGTGCACCACCGGACACTGTCTGGTGCACCACCGGACACTGTCCTGTGCGGATTCCCTTCCTTATTTGGCGAAGCCGACCGTTGGAGTCGGAGAGTCGTTGGCGCACCGGACACTATCCGGTGCACACCGGACAGTCCGGTGCCTCCTTCTAGCCGTTGGCTCGGCCACGTGTCCCGCGTAGATCGCGCGGCCGACCGTTGGCCCGGCCGACCGTTGGCTCACCGGACACTGTCCGGTGCACACCGGACAGTCCGGTGAATTTTAGCCGTACGCCGTTAATCATTTCCTGAGAGCGACGACTTTGCTTGTGGACGGCTCACCGGATAGTCCGGTGAATTATAGCTGTACACCGCCGTCGAAGTCCCGAGAGCATCTTGTTCGCCAGAGCCACCCTGGCGCACCGGACACTGTCCGGTGCACCACCGAACAGTCCGGTGCATCCAGACTGAGCTGACTTTGGCAGAACAAAGTCATCTGATTTCCAACTCAATTTTTCCTGTTTCCAGCACTTAGACACAATACATTAGTCCATAAAACAATGTACTAAGTCTAGAAACATACCTTTTGACATGATTTGCACTTTGTCCACCAGTTTGCATAGATTAACACAAAAGCACTTGTGTTGACACTCAATCACCAAAATACTTAGAAATGGTCCAAGGGCACATTTCCCTTTCAATCTCCCCCTTTTTGGTGATTTATGCCAACACAACATAAAGCAACTAGAACAAGTGCAATATCAATGCAAATGAAAACTCAAAGTTGTTTTGATTCAAATTTGACATATATGGATCATACTTTGCCACCACTTGGTTTTGTTTTTGCAAATCAACCTTAAATTTCTATCTCTAAGTCAAACACAATTGTAGAGACACAAAGGGAGGTATTCCAAGAGAAATTAATCACAGTAGCAAAAACTCCCCCTATTTCCCATAATCAACCATTCTCCCCACAAGAGATCAACTTTTGACAAAAAGAGCCAAGAGTATTTTTACAAACCAAAAAGCTCTATTCTACTATTTTCAAAATTTCTCAAGTGGTAGCTGATCCATCTATTGCTTTGGCCTTTATTTTCTCCCCCTTTGGCATCAAGCACCAAAACGGGATCAATCTTGGCCCTTTAACCCCATTGCCTCACCAAAATCTTCAAATAAGAATACAAAGGCAATAGGAGTACATGAGATGAACTTGGAATAAGTTGCCCTCTTATCGGAGTGCAGTGGAAGTCTTTCATGGTCCAAGTCCACCTTTTCCCTTTCAAAACCTCCTTTGAGACTAAATCAAGCAAACTCAAGCACACGGTTAGTCTCAAAGGGTCAAGTGTTAATACATCTCCCCCTAAATATGTGCATCACTTGCAAAAAGGACTTGTGAGGTCCGGGGAGTGATTGTACAACTTGAGCACCACAAGTAAGCAACAAAATGCATAAGGAACATGATCAAAGGCATAAACACATGTATGCTATAAATCAATCCAAGTTCCGCGAATCTAAGACATTTAGCTCACTACGCAACCTGCAAAAGGTCTTCTCATCTAGAGGCTTGGTAAAGATATCGGCTAGTTGGTTCTCGGTGCTAACATGAAACACTTCGATATCTCCCTTTTGCTGGTGGTCTCTCAAAAAGTGATGCCGGATGTCAATGTGCTTTGTGCGGCTGTGCTCAATAGGATTTTCCGCTATTCGAATAGCACTCTCATTGTCACATAAGAGTGGGACTTTGCTCAGATTGTAGCCAAAGTCCCGGAGGGTTTGCCTCATCTAAAGTAGTTGTGCGCAACACTGTCCTGCGGCAACGTACTCGGTCTCAGCGGTGGATAGGGCAACGGAAGTTTGTTTCTTAGAGTTCCATGACACCAGGGACCTTCCTAGGAATTGGCATGTCCCTGATGTACTCTTTCTATCGACCTTACATCCAGCATAGTCGAAATCTGAGTATCCAATCAAGTCAAAGTTAGACCTCTTTGGATACCAGATCCCGAAGCAAGGCGTAGCGACTAAATATCTAAGAATTCGCTTCACAGCCACTAAGTGACACTCCCTTGGATCGGATTGAAATCTAGCACACATGCATACGCTAAGCATAATATCCGGTCTACTAGCACATAAATAAAGCAAAGAACCTATCATAGACCGGTATGCTTTTTGATCAACGGACTTACCTCCTTTGTTGAGGTCGGTGTGTCCGTCGGTTCCCATCGGAGTCTTTGCAGGCTTGGCGTCCTTCATCCCAAACCGCTTTAGCAAGTCTTGCGTGTACTTCGTTTGGGAGATGAAAGTGTCGTCCTTGAGTTGCTTCACTTGGAACCCAAGGAAGTAGTTCAACTCGCCCATCATCGACATCTCGAATTTTTGCGTCATCACCCTACTAAACTCTTCACAAGACTTTTGATTAGTAGAACCAAATATTATGTCATCGACATAAATTTGGCACACAAAAAGATCGCCATCGCAAGTCTTAGTGAAAAGAGTTGGATCGGCTTTCCCAACCTTGAAAGCATTAGCAATTAAAAAGTCTCTAAGGCATTCATACCATGCTCTTGGGGCTTGCTTAAGTCCATAGAGCGCCTTAGAGAGCTTACACACGTGGTCGGGGTACCATTCGTCCTCGAAGCCAGGGGGTTGCTCCACGTACACCTCCTCCTTAATTGGCCCGTTGAGGAAAGCGCTCTTCACATCCATTTGGTACAACCTGAAAGAATGGTGAGCGGCATATGCTAGCAATATACGAATAGACTCTAGCCTAGCCACAGGAGCAAAAGTCTCCTCAAAGTCCAAACCTGCGACTTGGGCATAACCTTTTGCCACAAGTCAAGCCTTGTTCCTTATCACCACCCCGTGCTCGTCCTGTTTGTTGCGGAACACCCACTTGGTTCCCACAACGTTTTGCTTGGGACGAGGCACCAGTGTCCAAACTTCATTTTGCTTGAAGTTGTTGAGCTCCTCGTGCATGGCCAACACCCAGTCTGGATCTAGCAAGGCCTCTTCTACCCTGAAAGGCTCAATAGAAGAGACAAAGGAGTAATGCTCACAAAAATTAACTAATCTAGAACGAGTAGTTACTCCCTTGCTAATATCACCCAAAATTTGGTCGATGGGATGATTCCTTTGAATCGTCGCTCGAACTTGGGTTGGAGGTGTCGGTTGTGCTTCTTCCTCCCTCACATGATCATCTTGTGCTCCCCCTTGATCACACGCCTCCTCCTGATGAACCTGTTCATCGTCTTGAGTTGGGGGATGCACCATTGTTGAGGAAGAAGGTTGATCTTGCTCCAATTTTTCCTGTGGTCGCACATCACCAATCGCCATGGTGTGCATTGCGGCCGTTGGAACGTCTTCTTCATCTACATCATCAAGATCAACAACTTGCTCTCTTGGAGAGCCATTAGTCTCATCAAATACAATGTCGCTAGAGACTTCAACTAAACCCGATGATTTGTTGAAGACCCTATACGCCTTTGTATTTGAGTCATAACCTAATAAAAACCCTTCTACAGCTTTGGGAGCAAATTTAGAAGTTCTACCTTTCTTTACAAGAATATAACACTTGCTCCCAAATACATGAAAATAATACACATTGGGTTTGTTACCAGTTAGAAGCTCATACGAAGTCTTCTTGAGGAGGTGGTGAAGGTAGACCTGGTTGATGGCGTGGCAAGCCGTGTTCACGGCTTCCGACCAAAAACGCTCGGGGGTCTTGAACTCTCCAAGCATTGTCCTCGCCATATCGATGAGCGTCCTGTTCTTCCTCTCTACCACACCATTTTGCTGTGGTGTGTAGGGAGCGGAGAACTCGTGCTTGATCCCTTCCTCCTCAAGGAACTCCTCCACCTGAAGGTTCTTGAACTCGGACCCGTTGTCGCTCCTTATCTTCTTCACCTTGAGCTCAAACTCATTTTGAGCTCTCCTGAGGAAGCGCTTGAGGGTCCCTTGGGTTTTAGATTTATCCTGCAAAAAGAATACCCAAGTGAAGCGGGAAAAATCATCAACTATAACAAGACCATACTTACTTCCTCCTATGCTTAGATAGGCGACGGGTCCGAAGAGGTCCATATGAAGCATCTCCAAGGGTCTTGATGTGGTCATCACATTTTTGGTGTGATGAGAGCTTCCCACCTGTTCCCTGCTTGACAAGCTGCACAAGGTCTATCTTTTTCGAAATGCACATTAGTTAGACCTATCACGTGTTCTCCCTTTAGAAGCTTGTGAAGGTTCTTCATCCCCACATGTGCTAAGCGGCGATGCCATAGCCAGCCCATGCAAGTCTTAGCAATTAAGCATGCATCTAGACCGGCCTCTTCTTTTGCAAAATCAACCAAATAAAGTTTGCCGTCTAGTACACCCTTAAAAGCTAGTGAACCATCACACCTTCTAAAGACAGATACATCTACATTTGTGAATAGACAACTGTATCCCATATTGCATAATTGACTAACAGATAACAAATTATATCCAAGAGACTCAACTAAAAACACATTAGATATAGAGTGCTCGGATGAAATAGCAATTTTACCTAACCCTTTTACCTTGCCTTGGTTCCCATCACCGAATATAATTGAATCTTGGGAATCCTTGTTCTTGACATAGGAAGAGAACATCCTCTTTTCCCCCGTCATGTGGTTTGTGCATCCGCTGTCGATAATCCAGCTTGTACCCCCGGATGCAAAAACCTGCAAGGCAAATTTAGGCTTGGGTCTTAGGTACCCAACTCTTGTTGGGTTCTACGAGGTTAGTGACAATGGTCTTAGGGACCCAAATGCAAGTTTTGTCTCCCTTACATTTGGCCCCTAACTTCCTAGCGGTTACTTTCTTATCCTTTCTACAAATAGCAAAGAAAGCATTGCAAGCATAATAAATTGTAGAAGGTTCATTCATTACTTTCCTAGGAGCATGAACAACATTCTTTCTAGGCACATTGTGAATAACATTTCTCCTAGACACCTCTCTACCATGCATGTATGAAGAACTAGAAGTAACCATGGCATGAGAATCAAAAGCATCATAACAACTCCTATAAGCATTTCTAGATTGTCTTCTATCATGGTACATAAACGCATGGTTTTTAGCACTACTAGCCATAGGAGCCTTCCCTTTCTCCTTAGCGGATGTGGGAGCCCTATGGCTTGTCAAGTTCTTGGCTTCCCTCTTGAAGCCAAGTCCATCCTTAATTGAGGGGTGTCTACCAATCGTGTAGGCATCCCTTGCAAATTTTAATTTATCAAATTCACTTTTGCTAGTCTTAAGTTGGGCATTAAGACTAGCCACTTCATCATTTAACTTAGCAATAGACACTAGGTGTTCACTACAAGCATCCACATCGAAATCTTTACACCTAGTGCAAATTACAACATGTTCTACACAAGATGTTAATTTACTAGATTTTTCTAACTTAGCATTCAAATCAACATTTATGCTCTTTAAGCTAGAAATTGTCTCATGGCAAGTGGATAGTTCACAAGAAAGCATTTCATTTCTTTTAACTTCTAAAGCATGAGATTTTTGTGCTTCTACAAATTTATCATGTTCTTCATACAACAAATCCTCTTGCTTTTCTAATAATTTATTCTTATCATTTAAAGCATCAATTAACTCATTAATTTTATCAATTTTATTTCTATCTAAACCTTTAAATAAACTAGAATAGTCTATTTCATCGTCATCACTAGACTCCTCATCACTTGAAGAAGTATAAGTGGTATTCCGAGTGCATACCTTCTTCTCTTTCGCCATGAGGCACGTGTGATGCTCGTTTGGGAAGAGGGATGACTTGTTGAAGGCGGTGATGGCAAGTCCTTCATTGTCGGAGTCGGAAGAGGAGCAATCCGAATCCCACTCCTTTCTGAGATGTGCCTCGCCCTTGGCCTTCTTGTAATTCTTCTTCTTTTCCCTTTTGTTCCCTTTTTCCTAGTCACTATCATTATCGGGACAGTTAGCAATAAAATGACCAATCTTACCACATTTGAAGCATGAGCGCTTCCCCTTTGTCTTGGTCTTGCTTGGCTGCTCCTTGCGACCTTTAAGCGTCGTCTTGAAGCGCTTGATGATGAGGGCCATCTCTTCATCATTGAGCCCTGCCGCCTCAACTTGCGCCTCCTTGCTTCTTGTTGCCTTGAGAGCAACGGGTTGAGACTCTTGGATCGGTCCATTTAGTGCGTCGTCGATGTATCTCGCCTCCTTGATCATCATTCGCCCACTAACGAACTTCCCTAGAACTTCTTCGGGCGACATCTTGGTGTACCTAGGATTTTCACGAATATTGTTCACCAGATGTGGATCAAGTACAGTAAAGGACCTTAGCATTAGACGAACGACGTCGTGGTCCGTCCATCGCGTGCTTCCGTAGCTCCTTATTTTGTTGATAAGGGTCTTGAGCCGGTTGTACGTTTGGGTTGGCTCCTCGCCCCTTATCATCGCGAATCTCCCAAGTTCGCCCTCCACCAATTCCATTTTGGTGAGCAAGGTGACGTTGTTCCCCTCATGAGAGATCTTGAGGGTGTCCCAGATTTGCTTGGCATTGTCCAAGCCACTCACTTTATGGTACTCGTCCCTGCACAAAGAGGCTAACAACACAGTAGTAGCTTGTGCATTTTTATGAATTTGCTCGTTAATGAACATGGGACTATCAGTACTATCACATTTCATTCCACTCTCAACTATCTCCCATATGCTCGGATGGAGAGAGAACAAGTGACTACGCATTTTGTGACTCCAAAATCCGTAGTCCTCTCCATCAAAGTGAGGAGGTTTGCCAAGTGGAATAGAGAGCAAATGAGCATTTGTACTTTGCAGAATACGAGAGTAATCGAAAGAAAAGTTCGAATTGACCGTTTTCCGTTTCTCGTAGTCGTCCTTTTGGGAAGAAGTGGACTCATCGCTGTCGTCGTAGTAGACGATCTCCTTGATGCGCCTTGTCTTCTTCTTCTTCCCATCTTTCCGTTTATGGCCCGAGCCTGAGTCGGTAGGCTTGTCCTCCTTGGGCTCGTTGACGAAGGATTCCTTCTCCTTATCGTTGATCACAATTCCCTTCCCCTTAGGATCCATCTCTTCGGGCGATTAGTCCCTTCGTGAAAAGAACGGCTCCGATACCAATTGAGAGCACCTAGAATGGGGGTGAATAGGTGATCCTGTAAAACTTAAACTTAAGCCACAAAAACTTGGTTAAGCGTTAGCACAATAATCGCCAAGTGGCTAGAGAGAAGTTCTCGCAAGACACGATAACCACAAGAGAATCAACACAGATAGACACAGTGGTTTATCCCGTGGTTCGACCAAGTACAAAACTTGCCTACTCCACGTTGTGGCATTCCAACTTTATTCACTAAGACTTGTGACGGTGACTTATTTGTGTGCCAAATTTATGTCGATGACATAATATTTGATTCTACTAACTGAGAGCACCTAGAGGGGGGGTGAATAGGTGATCCTGTAAAACTTAAACTTAAGCCACAAAAACTTGGTTAAGCGTTAGCACAATAATCGCCAAGTGGCTAGAGAGAAGTTCTCGCAAGACACGATAACCACAAGAGAATCAACACAGATAGACACAGTGGTTTATCCCGTGGTTCGGCCAAGTACAAAACTTGCCTACTCCACGTTGTGGCGTCCCAACGGACGAGGGTCGCAATCAACCCCTCGCAAGCGGTCCAAAGACCCACTTGAATACCACGGTGTTTTGCTTTGCTTTTCTTTATCCCGTTTGCGAGGAATCTCCACACTTTGGAGTCTCTCGCCCTTACACTTGAAATTCACAAAGAAGCACGGAGTAAGGGAGGGATGAGCAACGCACACAAGACACAAAATCAGAATGTCAACACGCACACAAGTCGCAACGAGAGCTCGCAACACAACCCGATGAGTTCACAACTCAACTAGAGCTCTAGATGCTATCACGAAGAAACAAATGCGTGGAATCGAAGCCTTGGTGCTTAGGAATGCTTTGAGTGTGCTTGTTATGCTCCTCCATGCGCCTAGGGGTCCCTTTTATAGCCCCCAAGGCAGCTAGGAGCCGTTGAGAGCATTGTAGGAAGACAATTCTTGCCTTCT
Source organism: Zea luxurians (assembly GCA_029449295.1). Classification (NCBI taxonomy): domain Eukaryota; kingdom Viridiplantae; phylum Streptophyta; class Magnoliopsida; order Poales; family Poaceae; genus Zea; species Zea luxurians. Next base: position 98,370,345 of record JAOPSE010000005.1, read on the forward strand.
GCCGACTGGCGCACCGGACAGTCCGGTGCGGATTCCCTTCCTTATTTGGCGAAGCCGACCGTTGGAGTATGAGAGCCGTTGGCGCACCGGACACTGTCCGGTGCACATCGGACAGTCCGGTGCCTCCTTCTAGCCATTGGCTCGGCTACGTGTCTCTTGTAGATCGCGCGGCCGACCGTTGGCCCGGCCGACCGTTGGCTCACCGGACACTGTCCGGTGCACACCGGACAGTCCGGTGAATTTTAGCCGTACGCCGTTAATCATTTCCTGAGAGCGACGACTTCGCTTGTGGACGGCTCACCGGACAGTCTGGTGCACCACCGGGCAGTCCGATGAATTATAGCCGTACACCACCGTCGAAGCCCCGAGAGCAGCTTGTTCGCCAGAGCCACCCTGGCGCACCGAACACTGTCCGGTGCACCACCGGACAGTCCGGTGCATCCAGACTGAGCTGACATTGGCAGAACAAAGCCATCTGATTTCCAACTCAATTTTTCCTGTTTCCAGCACTTAGACACAATACATTAGTCCATAAAACAATGTACTAAGTCTAGAAACATACCTTTTGACATGATTTGCACTTTGTCCACCAGTTTGCATAGATTAACACAAAAGCACTTGTGTTGACACTCAATCACCAAAATACTTAGAAATGGCCCAAGGGAACATTTCCCTTTCACTAACCAAAAGTCTTGTGAAGAGTTTAGCAGGGTGATGACTCAAAAGTTTGAGATGTCGATGATGGGCGAGTTGAACTACTTCCTTGGGTTCCAAGTGAAGCAACTCAAGGACGGCACCTTCATCTCCCAAACGAAGTACACACAAGACCTGCTAAAGCGGTTTGGGATGAAGGACGCCAATCCCGCAAAGACTCCAATGGGAACTGACGGACACGTCGACCTCAACAAAGGAGGTAAGTCTGTTGATCAAAAAGCATACCGGTCTATGATAGGTTCCTTGCTTTATTTATGTGCTAGTAGACCGAATATTATGCTTAGTGTATGCATGTGTGCTAGATTTCAATCCGATCCAAGAGAGTGTCACTTAGTGGCCGTGAAGCGAATTCTTAGATATTTAGTCGCTACGCCTTGCTTCAGGGTCTGGTATCCAAAGGGGTCTACCTTTGACTTGATTGGATATTCAGACTCCGACTATGCTGGATGTAAGGTCGATAGGAAGAGTACATCGGAGACGTGCCAATTCTTAGGAAGGTCCCTGGTGTCATGGAGTTCTAAGAAACAAACTTCTGTTGCCCTATCCACCACTGAGGCCGAGTACGTTGCCGTAGGATAGTGTTGCGCGCAACTACTTTGGATGAGGCAAAACCTCTGGGACTTTGGCTACAATCTGAGCGAAGTCCTACTCCTATGTGACAATGAGAGTGCTATCCGCATAGCGGACAATCCTGTTGAGCACAGCCGCACAAAGCACATTGACATCCGGCATCACTTTTTGAGAGACCACCAGCAAAAGGGAGATATCGAAGTGTTTTATATTAGCACCGAGAACCAGCTAGCCGATATCTTTACCAAGCCTTTAGATGAGAAGACCTTTTGCAGGCTGCGTAGTGAGCTAAATGTCTTAGATTCGCGGAACTTGGATTGATTTATAGCATACATGTGTTTATGCCTTTGATCATGTTCCTCATGCATTTTGTTGTTTACTTATGGTGCTCAAGTTGTACAAACACTCCCCGAACCTCGCAAGTCCTTTTGCAAGTGATGCACATATTTAGGGGGAGATGTGCTACAACTTGACCCTTTGAGACTAACCGTGTGTTTGAGTTTGCTTGATTTAGTCTCAAAGGTGGATTGAAAGGGAAAAGGTGGACTTGGACCATGCAAGACTTCCACTGCACTCCGATGAGAGGGTAACTTATTCCAAGTTCATCTTCATGCTCTTATTGCCTTTTTTTACTCTTCATTGAAGATTTTGGTGAGGCAATGGGGTTCAAGGGCCAAACTTGATCCCGTTTTGGTGCTTGATGCCAAAGGGGGAGAAAATAAGGCCAAAAGTAATAAATGGATCAGCTACCACTTGAGAATTTTGAAAATAGTAGAATAGAGCTGTTGGTTTGTCAAAACTCTCTTGTTGTCTCTTTTGTCAAAAGTTGGCCTCTTGTGGGGAGAATAGTCGATTATGGGAAAAAGGGGGAGTTTTTGAAATCTTTGATCATTTTTTCTTGGAACAACTCTCTTTATGTCTCAACAAGTGTGTTTGACTTAGAGATAGAAAGTTGAGGTTGGTTTGCAAAAACAAAACCAAGTGGTGGTAAAGAATGATCCATATATGCCAAATTTGAATCAAAACAATATTGAGTTCTCAATTGTATTGATGTTGCACTTACTTTAGTTGCTTTTTGTTGTGTTGGCATAAATCACCAAAAAGGGGGAGATTGAAAGGGAAATGTGCCCTTGGGCCATTTCTAAGTATTTTGGTGATTGAGTGCCAACACAAGTGGACTAATGGTAATCTATGCAAAGTGATGGACAAAGTGCAAATCAAGTCTAAAGGTATGTTTCTAGACTTGGTACATTGTTTTAAGAACTAATGTATTGTGTCTAAGTGCTGGAAATAGGAGAAATCAAATTGGAAAAGAGATGGCTTTGTTCAGCCAAAGACAGCTCGGTCTAGGTGCACCGGACAGTGTCCGGTGGTGCACCGGACAGTGTTCGGTGCGCTAGGCTGGCGACTGTCAAATGGCTGCTCTCGAGAAGCGATCAACGGCGTACGGCTATAAATCACCGGACTGTCCGGTGGTGCACCGGACTATCCGGTGAGCCATTCACAGGCGAAGTCATCGCTCTCGGGAAGTGATTAACGGCGTATGGCTATAAATCACCGGACTGTCCGGTGGTGCACCGGACTGTCCGGTGAGCCAACGATCAGCTGGGCCAACGGTCGGCCGAGGATTCCACACGTGACGCGTGACCGAGCCAACGGTCACAAGGGGGCACCAGACTGTCCGATGTGCACCGGACAGTGTCCGGTGCGCCAACGGCTCTGGATCTTCAACGGTCGGCTGCGCCACAGAAGGAAAGAAATCCGCACCAGACAGTGTCCGGTGGTGCACCGGACTGTCCGGTGTGCCAGGCGACAGAAGGCAAGAATTGCCTTCCTGGAATGCTCTCAACGGCTCCTAGCTGCCTTGGGGCTATAAAAGGGACCCCTAGGCGCATGGAGGAGTACACCAAGCATTCTATAAGCATTCCTAAGCACCAAGACTTCAATTCCGCGCATTCGATTCTTTGTGATAACAACTAGAGCTCCATTTGAGTAGTGTACTCTTCGGGTTGTGTTGAGAGCTCGTGTTGTGACTTGTGTGCGTGTTGTTGCTCTGATTTTGTGTCTTGTGTGCATTGCTCATCCCTCCCTTACTCCGTGCTTCTTTGTGAAAATCAAAGTGTAAGGGCGAGAGGCTCCAAGTTGTGGAGATTCCTCGAAAGCGGGATATAGTAAACAAAGCAAAACACCGTGGTATTCAAGTGGGTCTTTGGACCGCTTGAGAGGGGTTGATTGCAACCCTCGTCCGTTGGGACGCCACAACGTGGAGTAGGCAAGTGTTGGACTTGGCCGAACCACGGGATAAACCAATGTGTCTATCTGTGTTGATCTTCTTGTGGTTATCGTGTCTTGCAAGAACTCCTCTCTAGCCACTTGGATTTATTGTGCTAACTCCAAATCAAGTTTTGTGGCATTAAGTTTCAAGTTTTTACAGGATCACCTATTCACCCCCCCCCCCTCTAGGTGCTCTCACATTGACTCCTGGAGAAGTCTCTGGGACAAATTTCTGCTCAACTTCCAAGGGTACCGCCCAGACACCGATGCCTTGGCTGAATTGTCACTCTGCAAGCAGCTGGAGAGAGAAACTCTGCGGGAGTACTACCGCAAGTTTCTGACCCTCAAGTCACAACTGCCTTCGGTTGATGACCAAATCGCCATTCACTATGCCATCAGCGGCCTTCAGGCTGGCGTCCTTTATAGCCACTGCATCAGGGATCCACCCAAGAACCTCCAGGAGCTGTATTAGCTGTTCGAAAAATATGCCAGATCCGAAGAGCTCCACCAGTGCAAGGTCGAGTCCCAGAGGAAACCCAAGGACCCTCCGTAGTCCAGCCGGACGTGGACAAGACCTTCGCAGTCAGACTCCGGTCGAGACAGCCACAGTCACCAGTAGGTACACAACATTGCCAACCAGCACCCCGCTGGTGAGGCCCCTCGCCGCCAAGATTATCCCCCCAGGGCCACGGTAACGGAAATCGTGGTCGGGGCCGGGGACGAGCGCAACAGCCGCGCCGTTTCTACTTCTTGTTTCATGGCGAAGACTGTGTGCACCCAACAAGGGACTGCCCGGAAACGAAGGCCACCAGGGACAGGATGTCTCGGGCGCAACCAGCTGACAACCCAAGAGTTGTCGCGCGCACATATCAGCAACTCCCACAGCAATACAACCACGGCCCCACACAACATCCACCTAACCACGCTTACCAACACCACCAGGAGGTACAAATCGTACCTCCCCCACTCCCACCTCCACCCCCCGCAGCAGCCAAACATCCACCACCCAAACCACCCCCAAGCACCAAAACAAGAAGACTTCGCTGATCAGCCGTATCGCGGAGTCATTCACATGATCACCGGGGGGTCTAGCGTCGACTTCGATACGAAGTGACAGAAGAGGGACCATTACCGCAGCGTCAACCACGTCGCCGTCACAGGTCCAGTCGTGCAGACAAAGTGGTCTCACGTGCCGTTGACTTTCGACGCTAGAGATGTCGACCTGCACAGCGCACCCCACATCGACGCCATGGTCATTAACTGCAGTGTGGCAGGCTGGGACCTACACAAGGTCTTAGTTGACAACGGCAGCCAGGCGGACATCATTTTCCTCCATGCCTTCGACCGCATGGGCATCAGCCACAGCTTGCTGAAGCCTTCGGACAACCCCTTATATGGCTTCGGTGGCAAGGGCACCTTCCCAGTGGGCAAAATAGAGCTACCCCTGTCCTTCGGTGTAGCACCCAATGCACAAAGTGAACAGGTCACTTTCGACATCGTTGACATGGTGTACCCACCCGTACAATTCCATAATGGGTCGGGGCTCCATCAACAAGTTTGAGGCAGCCATCCACGGACTTTACCTGTGCATGAAGATCCCGGGCCTACTAGGTGTGATCACAGTCCATGGCAACCAGCAGGCCACGCGCAACATAGAAAGAGACTTCGTCCCAGGGCAAAGGAACGTACACTGCCTCACGGCGCAGCGCGAGGTCCCTGAAGCTACCCGCCCAACCGACATCGGGCATGAAAAGGCACAGCTGCAAAGCAATGATGGGACGAAGACAGTCCCCCTTGACCAGGCAACACCTAAGCAAACGGTCGTCATAAGCGAGGACCTCACTTCGCATGATGAGGCGAGACTCATCTCCTGTCTTTCCAAAAATAAGGACGTCTTCGCCTGGTCCACCCTCGACCTGGTCGGAGTCAGTCACTCTATTATTGAGCACAGCTTGGGCATCGACCCTTCGGTGAGGCCAAAGAAGCAGAGGCTGCGCAAAATGTCATATGAGAAGACAGAAGCCGCCAAGGCCGAGGTACACCGCCTGCTTGAGGCCAATTTCATCGAACCAGTCGCCTACCCTACGTGGCTCTCCAACGTAGTCATGGTGCAAAAGAAGAGCGGCAAGTGGCGAATGTGCATTGATTTCACCAGCCTCAACAAGGCCTGCCCCAAGGACAATTTCCCCCTGCCTCGAATCGACAAGATAGTCGATAGCGCGGCCGGGTGCGAAGTCATGTCACTCCTCGACTGCTTCTCCGGCTATCACCAGATATATATGAAGGAGGAAGACAAGGCTAGCACCAGTTTCATAACACCCTTCGGCACGTACTGCTTCATCAGAATGCTGGAGGGACTAAAGAATGTTGGGTCCACGTTTTCTCGCCTCACCAAGACGGTGCTTGAGAGCCAAGTTGGCAGAAACATATTTACGTATGTAGACGACATCGTCGTCGCCAGCAAAAGCAAAGAGGACCACCTGGCTAACCTCGCAGAAACATTCACGAACATGCAAGACGCACGACTTCGCCTAAACCCCAAAAAGTGTGTCTTCGGCGTTCGCCAGGGGAAAATACTGGGCTACCTGGTGTCGCACCGCGGAATCGAAGCTAACCAAAGCAAGATCCAGGCCATCATCAACATGACGCCCCCACAATCAGCCAGAGACGTCCAACGACTGACAGGCAGATTGGCCACCCTCAACAGATTCATTTCCAAGTCCTCCGAACGAAGTCTACCTTTCCTCAAAACGCTACGCGGCGCAAAGGACTTTGCATGGGGACCAGAGCAAGCGGCGGCCTTCGCGTCACTAAAGCAGCACCTGTCAGAGCTGGCAATTCTTACAAGCCCCAACCCCTCGCTAACCCTGTTGCTCTACGTCACAGCCTCGCCGCACGCGGTCAGCGCAGCGCTGGTTCAAGAGCATGACAGAGAGGGCACGACCAGGCAGTGTCCAGTTTATTACGTCTCTGAAGTCCTCATGACATCAAAATGCAACATGATGGAACTAGAAAAAATCGCCTACGCAGTCGTTATGGCTTCGCGCAAGCTGCGCCACTATTTTGAAGCATTCAAGGTGCGAGTCACCTCGGACAGGGGACTTGGCGAATTATTCAGAAATTCGGAGGCATCTGCCCGGATCGCCAAGTTGGCGACCGAGCTATCCGGCTACCATATCACCTTCGAGCCCAGGACAGCCATCAAGTCACAAGTCCTGACAGACTTCATCGTCGACTAGACCGGGCCAATAACGCAGTCGGACATGTCTGCAGAGAAGGTGTGGACCATCCACTGCGACGGTGCATAGTGCCATGCGGGGGCAGGCGCAGCGGTAGTCATTACTTCACCCACAGGGGTCAAGCACAGATATGCAGCACGTCTCAGCTTTGCTTTGGAGTCCGACAGATGCACCAACAACGTAGCAGAATACAAAGTCGTCATCCTCGGCCTTCGCAAGCTATGGGCACTTGGTGTCACCACCTGCATAATCAGATCAGACTCCAAAGTAGTTGCCGGCCAAGTCGAGAAGGACTATGCAACAAAGGACCCCGCACTTGCGCAGTACCTCGCGGCTGTCCGCAGTCTCGAGAGACAGTTCAAAGGCTTCACCTTGCAGCACGTGGACTGAGCCAAGAACAAGGAGGCCAACGCATTGGCCAAGGCAGCGACCAGAGGAGAGGCCCTGTCCTCCGACGTATTCTACCATGTCATCGGCACGCCAGCCGTTCGCAGCCCAGAGGGCCTCCAAATAACCAACGACACCGAGGGCCACCGCATAGTCAACCTCATCATGACCGAAGACTGGCAGGCACCAGTAACCATGTTCTTGCAGGGATATTACCACCCAAGCGATATCAGCGAGGCCAAGCGCCTCAAACACCGAAGCCGAGACTTCGCTCTCATCGAGGGACAGCTTTACAAGAAAGGGGTCAGTCAACCCATGCTTAAATGCGTCACCGAGACCGAAGGCGTCCAGATCCTGCGCGAAGTCCACAGCGGGACTTGCGGCTCTCACGTGGGGCCTAGGGCCCTAGCTGCCAAGGTGATCTGTCAAGGTTTCTACTGGCCTGCTATGATCTGCGCCACGAATCGGGTCACGAGGTCGTGCGAAGCCTGCCAAAAGTTTTCTCCACGCTCGGGAAGCCCTTCGCAGTTCACAAAACTAATCGCCCACACGTGGCCCATTCAGCGCTAGGGCCTGGACATTGTTGGGCCACTACCCACGGCCTAAGGGAACCTCAAGTTCACCTTCGTCGTTGTCGAGTATTTCACCAAGTGGATCGAGGCAAGAGCAGTATCTACGATAACATCGAAGACTGCCCAGAAATTCTTCTGGCAAAACATTGTTTGCCGATTCGGAGTCCCGTCCGAGCTCACAGTTGACAATGGCAAGCAATTTGACAGCCAAGACTTCAGGGACTTCCACTTCTCCATTGGCACCAAACTTGCCTTCGCCTCAGTATATCACCCACAATCCAACGGCAACGTGGAGCGCGCCAACGGCAAGATTTTCACGGCGATCAAGAAAATGCTCCTCGATGACAAGAAGGGTAAATGGGCCGACCTGCTACCTAAAGCAGTTTGGGCGCTGAACACGACCGAGTGTTGGGCGACTGGGTTTACTCCCTTTCGCCTGCTATACGGTTTGGAGGCTATGACCCCACAGGAAATCAAGCATGGGTCCCCAAGAACAAGCACTTCGGCCTCACCCGATGTAGACGAGCTAACCTCCAAAGATCTCATCGATGCAAACCGTGTCTTCGCCCTGCAGGCCCTCAACAAATATCAAGCCCAAACGAAGACCTGGCGCGACCACGCAGTCGTCCCGAGGGAATTCAACGAAGGAGACCTCGTACTCGTCCGAACAACCTGGACCAAGTCACGAGGTAAGCTGGAGCTGAAGTGGGAAGGACCATTCATCGTCAAGACGAAGTCGTCCCCCAGCACGTACAAGCTAACAACGCAATCTGGCGAAGACCTGGAGCATTCCTGGAACATAGATAATCTCTGCAAATTTTTTGTTTGATTCCTCAGGGCCATCACGCCCTTGTAATTAACCAAACATTATCGTTCTGGCCCATACTCTTTTCCTCCTGGGGGTGAGGTTTTTAATGAGGTGAAGCCATACAATATACCCACAAAAATCCCCCGCAAAAATTTAGACACGTCGAAAAAGATCGCATCGACGGTCTTCGGCATTCGACCACACCAAAGTCACCGCGAGGGGCAACGCTTACTACCCTCGCGTGCGACACTCCGTGCAAAAGTCACCTACGGGTACAGCCGGAATAGCACAATAAGTGCGAAAAATCAAAGTCTTTTCCAAAAGACTATCCGCGCAAAAGTCGCCTACGGGTGCTGCCGGAATAGCACAATAAGTGCGAAAAATCAAAGTCTTTTCCAAAAGACTATCCGGCAAAAGTCGCCTACGAGTGCAGCCGGAATAGCACAATAAGTGCGAAAGATCGAAGTCTTTTCTAAAAGACTATCCGGCAAAAGTCGCCTACGGGTGCAGCCGGAATAGCACAATAAGTGCGAAAAATCGAAGTCTTTTCCAAAAGACTATCCGCGCAAAAGTCGCCTACGGGTGCAGCCGGAATAGCATAATAAGTGCGAAAAATCAAAGTCTTTTCCAAAAGACTATCCGCGCAAAAGTCGCATAAGGGTGCAGCCGGAATAGCACAATAAGTGCAAAAAATCGAAGACTATCTGGCAAAAGTCACCTACGGGTGCAGCCGGAATAGCACAATAAGTGTGAAAGATCGAAGTCTTTTCTAAAAGACTATCCGGCAAAAGTCGCCTACGGGTGCAGCCGGAATAGCACAATAAGTGCGAAATATCGAAGTCTTTTCCAAAAGACTATCCGCGCAAAAGTCACCTACGGGTGCAGCCGGAATAGCACAATAAGTGCGCGCAAAATACACCTACGGGCGCGGCCGGATCAACGAAGGCACGCTGTCTCATCATACAAATCATAGTTACACACACAGCGAGGGCATCACACATTACAACGGCTCAACCTTCGGGATGATACCCATCTCCCTATAGTTGAACAACATTATCTTCAATTCCTCACCCTCAAAAATATTTCGCAGCTCCCCCTCACCTACACTCGCCCTAGCCGGTGAAGACAACAATTCCCGTTTGGCAGTCCCGTCCACTCGAAGACAACCACCCTCCACCTCACCATGACGCCTATCACTTCATGACAACTCGCTCACCCTCCGCTTCGCCACCGCCCTTCGACGCCTACGTCCAGCATTCGCACAAGGAATATCCTCACCCGTCACACGCAGAGAAGTCTCCGCTGCAGCCACATCCAATGCTGCAAAATAGTCTAAGTCCTCATCCGAAGACCCCTCTATCCACACAATCGAACTCCCAGAATCATCAGATCCAAAAAAACTTTGACGCAGAATCATCAGAATTGTCTCCAGCAACCCCGGTCGAAGCCACAAAATTAGTATTGTCAGTAGCGGTTGCGTGCGCAGGCCCAAAACCCTGAACCTATGTAGCAACCAAAGTTCAGTAACACTCAAACAAGATTTACAAACTTCTCCCCCCCCCCCCACCTATTTAGCCACCTGCGAAGACGCGGCCGCGGCCGTGGGGTGTTCGACTGCCGGCTCAGCCACCATCTCCAAGGCACCTTCGACCGACGGCGCAGGGGCCGACACAGGGTCTTCCTCAACCACAGTAGGCACAGGCACTACCGAGGGGCCTTCACCTGCATCCGATGGCAGCACTGGTTGACCTCCGCAGCCTCGGGCGGCACGCCGGCTAGAGCTCCGAAGTCCTCGACGTCCTCAGCACGCTCCATCTGCAGCAACACCGGTCACTCAGCAAAAACCAAGCATACCCACACGCACTACCATACAAAAATGACCCTCACCTGCTCTCTCGCCCGGTCGAATAGCTCCCTGACCACCTCCCGACCATGTGGACCCCACATCCTATCAAAAAGTGCCCCCCTGACTGCTTCACCACAGGGTCGTCGACCTTGAAAATCTCGTGTTCAAAGTTCTCGTCTGATTGGTCGAAGACCTCGTAGTGCCTGCAGCCCTCGCGGGACAACGCATTCATGGCCCCCTCGCAAGTGACAAGGGAGGCGAAGGACATGAAACCCTCCATAATGGTCGGGAGCACCAGCAGCTCCTCCTGCATCCATTCGAGGAAGCGAAGGCCTGCTTCCCGGTCAGGCACTTCGAAGTCAGCGGTCCGCGCACCCAGCTCGCGGTACGCTCCCACGAACTGTGCGTCCGTCCGCTCAACTTCCGAGCACGTAGAGGCCTCGGCCTTGTCCACGCGGCCACGCAAGGCGTTGAACCTCACCTCCAGCTCTTCGGCGCGCTGACTGGCGAGACTGCTCTCCGCCCGCGCCACCTTGGCCTCCGCTTGCGCAGCCTGCGCCTCAGAGATGGCCTGGTTCGCCTCCCTCCTCTCCTCCACCAGCTGACGCCGTAGGTCCGTCTTCTCGGCCTCCAAGGCGGCCACTTTCTCCGCCAGCCTGCGGTTCTTGCTCTCCGCCGCCGACTTCTCCCGAACGGCATCCGCGTGCTGCACCCGAAGTCTCTCGACTTCGGCAGCCACGTCTGCAGTCAGGACACCCGACGCCACGCGGTCGGCGAAGTCGGCCGCCTAACAAAAGCACATGAGCCCCAAAACCTCATGCAAACAACAAACTTCGAAGTCCAGCACAACTTACCTGCTTCAGCTCCTGCGACGCCTCCCTCAGCCGCCGGGACATGGAGCCCGCCACGTCCTTGGCGGCAGCGGCTGACGGAATCTTGCCGCTCGCGCAGAAAGCGGCCCACGGGTCTTGCGCGGCACCCTTCCCCCTAGCCACCAATGCTGGCAGCGCGGTTGCTGCCGAAGGCGGGACAACAACCAACTGCTCTTCACCTGACCCTGCGACAAATCACCGATCAAAAAAAACTTACCAACAAAATAATCCTCGACACTGATGTCCGTGCCGAAGTCACCAACACGCCTCCCCGGCGAGGGCAGCTCTCGTCCCTTCGTGGATCCACCCGAGGGAGGCTTGGTTCCGCCAGAGGCGGCAGTCTTCGCACTCGCCGACACCTTGCTGGATCCGGGTGCGACCGGCTTAGCAGCCGGCATCGGCTGGCTACTGCCGGGGGCAGCAGCCTTCGTGCTCCCCCGCGCCCTCTTCGCTTCACGCCTAGGATCTGTGATCCTAACAACCGCCCGGCGCTTCTGCGCAGCGTCTTGATGGTCCTTGTTCATCACTGCCGACACAACAGCAGCAATATTTCGTCTGTAAGGAAAATCCTCAAGCCACGAGCCATACGAGACATAGACATGTCTTCGCCCTCCGCCCAGGGGATCGGAACATTCTTTGGCCATCGACCCCCGGTCACCTCCAGCATTCGTGCCGAAGACTCCCAGAGCTCGGGCGAAGACATCCTTCCCCCGGGGGCCGCACATGTCCCCATCAACTCCACAGCAAAACCATCAGACACCCCCACTTCCCCCACTACAGTACCTAACTTTCTCTTCTTAGTGGCCAGGGCAGCCTCCTGCAAAGGCCCTTCCTCGGTCACGCCCATCGGTTTTTTCCCACGGCGGTCAGCGGCATCTTCCCCGGGATAAACACCGTATGGCAAGCGGTTCAGTTCGAAGACCCGATTCAATCTGTCATTGGACCCTCGGATATCCCAGCTCCGCAGACCCTCCGTCTTCGACACGTAGCGCCCCACGATCCTCGCCGCACCGTCTTCCGCCTCGCGCACTGTCACACCCGGTTTTGGAAGGCAAACCAAGTGCGAACTATGTACGTGCCAGGATCAGAACTCACGTACACAGCGATTACATAAATGAACATCATTGCACATTGCTCGGATAATAACTTAAAAGAGTATGAACTTATTACATCACAGAGTCATGGACATCCACATAGTCATCAAATTAACAGTTAAATCAAAGTGCTAGCGAAACGCAGTAAAGATAAGGCCTTCACAGGCAGCTGACTGGGGGTTGCCGCCAACCCACACCTAGAATTCGTCGTAGTCTTGGAACTCCTGGAAGTCTCCTCCCACGGCTTCACCTTCTCCTGAGCAGTGGTTACAATGCGGACAACCTGGTGTTTTGTGGTAAAGCAAGGATGAGTACACATCAACGTACTCAGCAAATGTCCCGTTTGGCTGAGGTGGACTAGCTTTATGTGGGGTTAGGCTCAAGCAGTTGCTTTTAGTTGGACAGGTATTTATCATTAGTAGAAGCCAGATTTTAGCATTAACCAATCCCATGAACCATTTCCTCATCGAGGAACAACATCATCATATTCGAACCAAAACCATAACATAATCCTTGTATCCCGAACCATCTGTATCTCTAATCAAAGAGGATCCCAAGGCTGCTCTTAACCGTGAGCACGGCTGATATATCAGTTTCACTACCCTCTGCAGAGGTCGCACACTTTACCCATGAGCCCTGATTCCCGTTTTGCCCGGGGAGAGCTAATCCCCATTGACCACTACCTAGGTGGTCCGGCAGGGTATCACTACGTAGCTTTTACAAAGATTCCCTAGAGATCATAGCTGCCCGTTAGGTTTCTCCAGTTTGATAAACACAGTACTCCTCCCCGCAGGAGAGTGACTAACAAAAAGCAAAACGAAAGAACCTCGGCACTCAGCCTCGGCAGAGCAAGCACTGTGCCTGGACCCCATTGACGGCACGACGGCGAAGCAACTACACCTCTAGTTCCTCTAATTAATTAGCTAAGGGCGTCCCATTTCACCCTCATGGTTGCACTGTTATCCCGGGTGGTCTCTCAACGAACAGGTCCTTACGGAGAGGTACTCAGGAAACGGCCTGAGCCCCCTAGAGTATCACAAGATCATCAACATCATCAGGATAACAGTATCATAAATAGTCACATCATGTTCATTGATTAAGTTAAGGCAATAGCAGAATGCTAACCATAACAGCCCATAAGGTCATCAAGGATAAAGTAAAGTGTAAAGCTAGTCAATCCTTAGGTTTCAAGTAAGTAATGCGGGGTAGTAGGTTATAAATGAATAGGACATAATGGGTCAGAGGACACTTGCCTTCACCAAACTGCTGATCAGGGACTTCCTCTGCAACTTCCTCGGGAAACACAGACTGCTCTTTGTCTACGTAAAGTAATCATTCACACTATGCACTTGGGAAATAACAAACAAAACAATATACCAAACATATGCAGCAGAGAGATCACAAGTTCATAATAGAAAAGGGATAGGCACTCTAGTATTCCCTAGGTCTGGGGTAGAGGACTATACAAAGTGAGTCATTATCCACTAATCAGGTTTAAGTCAGTGGTGGGATTAAATCATTATCTGGTTCTAAACTTAGGTGTTTAAGTCCATAAACTTAAGTGCTCCAACTTTTATTAAAGTCTACTATCTTTTATTTATCTCAAATAGGGTTCCAATAACCTTAATCCTATCCTAATGATTAACCATTAATTGGGACATGGAAACAGCAGGGAAACATTGCATAAACAGATAGATAATAATATTATGAACATTTTGCAATTTGAAGCACCTAATTTGGAGTTCATATGGCAAAGTTATGAATTTTACAAGTTTAGGGGTTAAAAATATACCCTAAGGACCTATTTTGAATTAGATAAAAGGTCCGAGGACCTAACTGCGAGAAACCAGGGACGGCGGGTTCAATTTCCAGAAAACAGAGGGGTTCTTTAAGAAAACGCGCGGGCGAAGGGGTATCGGGCTCCTACAGCCGTTAGATCTCGGGCGGACGACCAGGATTAGATCCTGCGGGCGGGCGCGCGGGCGCGCGACAGCCTGAGTGGCTGACAGGCGGGGCCGGGCGGCAGAGCGGGGCGCGAGCGGGCTGACAGGCGGGGCCGGGCGGGCAGCGCTTGCGCGAGCGGCTGACAGGCGGGGCCGGGCGGGCAGAGCGAGCGCGGGCGGCTGACAGGCGGGACCGGGCGAGCAGAGCGAGCGCGGGCGACTGACAGGCGGGGCCCAGCGGCCAGAGCGAGCGCGGGCGCGGGCGAAACGGCTCTGGGCCGTTGGATCTTGGGCGGACGGCTGAGGTTGGGTTCGGACTATTTGAAACAGGGCCGTCCGATCTAAGATGGACGGCGGGGATCTGGCGACTGGCTTATGTCTCCTTCCCCAGCCAGCTGAGGCGGCGGCGCCCGTCCCCGCGGCGGAGAACTCGCCGGAGACGAGGGGCGCGGGGGCCCTGCGGGTTCCCGGGGCGACCTGAGTGGCCGGGGAGGTTGGGGAGGGCGCGGGGACTTCTCTGGCGGGGTCTGGGTCGGGGTAGGGGCACCGGAGGGGGGCGGTTCACGGTGGAGCGGCTTGGCGGCGGCGCTAACCGACTCCGGCGAGGAATTAAGTGCAGCAGGGAGCAATAGAAGGGGAGGGAGAGGGCAGGGGAGGTTCCTTACCTCAAGGCGAATCCCAGGGACCTCTCGGTGGCGACGGAGACGCGACGACAGCCCGAGTCGACGGCGGCGACTGCACGGCGAACGGCGGGTGAGCGCGGGCAGGGAGAAATAGGGAGGGGAAGGGGAAATTGGAGCGCGTTCCGGGTTGCGGACACCGGGGCGAAGCTCACCGTGGCAACGGACACGGCGGAGCTCCAACGGCGGCCGGGAAACGAGCTCGGGCGGCGGCGGTTCGCGGGGATGGCGCTATGGCGTGCGCGCAGCGAGGGAGAGGTGGAGGAGAGGGGCCGGTTGGTGCGCAAATGAGGGAGGGGGAGAGGGCGAGTGAGGTTCGGGGCTCTAGTGGCCGAGGGCGGGGTTGGGGCGAGCCCCCCACGCGCGACGTGGGCGCGGAGACCGCGGCAACGCGCAGCTCGGGCGGCAGTTACGCGAGGACGAGGGAGCTGACAGCCCGGGCCCGCGAGCAGAGAGAGAGCGAGGGAGAGGGCGCACGCGCGGGGAAACGGCAGCGCCAACAGGCGGGGCCCGCGAGCAGAGAGAGAGCGAGGCGGGCGCGGAGACGGCGGGCGCGCTGACAGGCCGGGCCGCGGCGCAGAGAGAGCGAGAGGGGGAGGGCGCGCGCGGGATTGGGCCGGCTGCGCTGACGGGTGGGCCCGCCAGGGCAGAGAGAGGAGGGGGGGGAGGCGCGCGCGCGGGATGGGCCAATTGGGCCGAAAGGCCGAGGGGGGCGGGGGTTTGGGCTTTTTTCCCTTTTTCTTTTATTTTGGAATTGTTTTCTCTTTTCTTTTTATTTTCTCTATTTGATTCAAATTCAAATAAGCCACAAATTCAAATTAGATCTTTTGAGAATTATGCACCAAACAAAAGTGAAATCTAGGGTTCAACATGATGCAACAGTTCACACTCCCTTAGGGTTTAGCCTATCACACTATTGTTACAAATAAAATAAGCACTTTTCTCCTATAGAAATGAGAAAGAAAAGATTAGGGAAGGATGAGAAAAGGGAAGTAACACCTGAATTTGTGAATATGAGCAAAGAAATTTTATACCCCCAAATTCAGGGTGTTACACGCACGAATGCGGCAGGATCCCGGCCACACAGATCCAACGCGAAGGCAGGACTTTGCACCAGCTGCCTGCCCCAGGAGGGCATCTCGCGAGGGCACACCTCGCCCAGCACCCAGCCATGCACCAAGGGCCATACCCCATACCTGATAAATTCCTCAACTAAATCGCGCCCGCTACTCATGCGGGCAGCGCACCGAAGGGCCCCTTCATCTTCATCGTCCTCTGCCACCTCAAACTACGGATACACTATGTAATAGTGGGAACACATGACGACCACGGGGAGTCCTAGGTGGTCTTCGACTGTGCCCTCGGAAACGTAAAACCAGAAATCCCACCAGTTGCCCCACTTATTGCGGGCGCAAGGAACCAACTCCACCACTTCCATCGAAGTCTTGCTGGTCTTCGGCGTAAATGTGCACGATCCAAATTGTGCAATCTCATCTCCAATTTTCCTCTTTTACCAGTGCAGACAATAATGTTTTGCGAAGACCTCCATAGAGGGCCGACCGCCATACGAAGTCGTCGCACAAACATACTTCGCCAGGGCCACCACGGCATTCGGCGTCAGCTGGTGGACCTAGACCTTGAATCTTCGCAGGACCTCCGCCACGAATCAATGTGCAGGCAGACGAAGACCAGCGGTGAAAAAAGCCTCAAAAATGACCAACTCGCCTTCTGGCTCAGGGACCTCCTCCGCCCTGGGACACGCCCCACTCCACTGCTAAAATATCCAAGCTGCTGCATATCCTGAACGCGGGCCAAGGAAATCTGCGACACGCTAAACTCCACGGTATCCCCAGGATGTAACTCCTCCACCGCCACATTGCTCAAAGTGTCCTTGGAGGGCGTATTGGTAGCAGATGAGGAAGGGGACGGCATGGCTACGTACCGGCGGCGGCGGTGGGCGGTTTGCTTGACGCGGGCTAGATCTCCGATGAGCAGAAGCAGGGAGGGCAGGCGAGCGGACGAATGATTTCAAAAGGAGGCTAGGGTTTGGTGGCGTGCAAAAAGAGTACTTGACCCGCGCCGGCCCCCCTTTTTATACACAGGACACGGCGCTTCGGGAAACCTGCACTCCAACAGTACGGCGTCCATCAACGGTCACATCAAAAACCCCCGCAAAACCACTTCGAGCGAGGGCAGCATCTCCACCATCTGGCGAAGTCTTCGGCACCAGATGACTTAGTCGAACTGGTCCCTCGGAGGGCAAATGTTAGGGCGAAAGCGAAGACGCTACCCTCCGCTCCAGCCTTCGTCTACCTCGCTGCGTCGGCAGGAAGCTGAAAGACCGACAAGGTCCACCCTACGCCTACCCCGCTGCGCCGATAGGAAGCAGAAAGACCGGCAAGGTCCACCCTTCGTCTTCTATGATATAGGACGAAGGCCTATGGCAATGTCGCCCCATCCCACGTCCTCACTCCTCCTGGAGGCCCACGTGGGATTCGACCCATTGTAACATGCCCCGCTCGGATAAATGTGTTACGGACCCGATTTGTAACAGCTTTTCTGTAATGACAGTCTGTAACCCTCCTTTATAGGAATATTCTGGGGATAGACCGGGTGCCCGAGGGCACACGCGTCCTTACATTGAGACGTTGGGCACTCAGGCACCTATAAATACCCCCGTACAGTGCCCTTGAGGGGCTGGATTAACAAAGCAATTGTCGTCTCAAGTTAAACCGTGTTCACATCTCGCTCACTCCCCCGTTGGAATCAACCTGCCCGGGAACGCAAGTTCCAACAATGAGCAATACCTTAGATTCAGCTCTGCAAGGTGGACGGCAGTGTCGGTCCATGATGGGTCACTGGGTCGCCTGGTGGTGCTCCCTGTGGCGGCATGGACGATCCGCAACGTGGAGGCAAAATGGACTCCTTTCCTGTGTCAAGCCGGACGGTCCGCGCTATGGACTGGACGATCCGTGATGGTGCATGGGTTGTCTTCTTCCTTGTGGGAACCTAGATCCCGCCCCTTGGAGGAGAGATCTTAAGGTGCTTCGAGTCGGTAGGTCACCTGGGGCGTTCCCAGACGACATAGAGTCACTTAGGAATTAAGAGATCAATTCAAATAAGAGATCTTGAGTGAAGTAGACGAAGTAGAACTTGCCCCTCAGGAGGTGTAAGATCCTAGGGTCGTCTTGGGGTCAGTAGGCCATCCAAGACGGATCTAGACTACGTAGAGTCGAATAGGGGTGGAGGTGGATATGTGGGAAGCTACAACTAAAGCTATATTGCATCTACTCCTAGGGCAGGAAAGGTAAATAAAGTATATTGGTTCAATTGGAATGTGTTTGGAGGTTCTCAATCGGTCGTAGCCCTTCATATATAGGGGAGGTCTGGACCCGTTCCTAGGCGATAGCTAACAAATCCCACATGATTAGATGGATAACCATGCACGAGATATGGATAATCGCCCGAGTCAATCTAATCGCGAGGGCGCGGACTGTCTGGGCCCTATGGCCATAACGCTCGCCACCTTTTGTGTTCAACACATGCCCCTGCCTTTACGTGGAGCTTGGCGAACCAAAAGCACCAGCGCACTTCAGAAACAATAGATCTCATGAGTTATTTTGTTCCCGAAATAAGGACTCAGCTCAATGCAAGTCATCGGCTCTTGTGATCAGATAATATAAATATTTGATAGAACTTTGATGCCCCCAGTCCGAATAAGTAAACAGATTAGGCCAGTAAAACGGATTCATCGTGGTACCACCCCACATTTGAGTAGGACAACACATCGGCGATGAACAGATTGGATAGCACCACGACATCCTTGGATGAGGATGACTAGGCTATCTTGGTAGCACCACTTTTTAGGCCGGTTTAGTCGGCCTCTTCTTTGCACAGATTGCCTTTTCGACTTTGATTGTTTTACTGGTCGGTCGTATGGAACGACCTTCTTCATATATTTAGTAGGCAACTGATCAAAAGTAGGACTGACTCTACTGAGTTGGCCAAACGTCCTGGAATTGTTTTGCTTCCTAGTACCTATCTTAGGATGATGTGGTTTGACGGTCTGAGATCGCTACTGCTTCTGGTTATCCTCGGATCGTCTGGCCTTCATGGCTAGATTGTCCATGCCTGCACTGGACTATCCGGCCTTAGTTCCTGGGTTGTCTGGTGTACGCAGGATAGGTGTTGACGATCAGGTATTCAATCGTGCTTGCCCCTCGAGCGTCCATCCTACCCTTTGGATGGGGACATAAACTTAGCATGATGATTAGAAAGGATTCATCGGCCATATCTGCCACTAAGAGTAAAGATGTTTACTGAACTATAGAACTAGCTCACATGGAAGAAACACATAATAGCCAACTCAATGATGCATAAGCTCGAGTATTGGTTGTTGAAAGGCAAAAAGGCTTACACCTTTTCCTAAATGATTTTGATGGTTGAATTGCCCAACACAAATAATTGAACTAACTAGTTTGCTCTAGATTATAAGTTTTACACGTGCCAAAGGTTCAACACAAACCAATAAAAAGTCCAAGAAAGGGTTCAAATAAAAAGAGCAAAAATAAACCCCAAGGCAGCCCTGGTCTGGCGCACCGGACTGTCCGGTGTGCCACCGGACAGTGTCCGGTGCACCACCGGATAGTGTCCGGTGCACCAGGGAGTTCCACTCCAAACTTGCCACCTTCGGGAATTCAGGGAGGCCGCTCCGCTATAATTCATAGGACTGTCCGGTGTAGCACCGGACTGTTCGGTGTGCCAAGCGGAGCAACGGTCGTCTGCGCCAATGGTCGTCTGCAGAGGAATAATAAAACGCTACAGTGCGCGACTGCGCGCGCAGAAGTCAGAGCAGGCGCAGAAGGCGCACCGGACAGTGAACAGGACCTGTCCGGTGCAACACCGGACTGTCTGGTGACCCACATATCAGAAGCTCCAACGGTCGAACCCTAACGGTTGGGTGACGTGGCTGGCGCACCGGACAGTGTCCGGTGCGCCATATGAGAGCAGCCTTCCCCAACGGCCATTTTGGTGGTTGGGGCTATAAATACCCTCAACCACCACACTTTAATGCATCCAAGTTTTCAGCCATCAAACCTCATACAAGAGCTCTAGACTTCATTCCAAGACACAAACAAAGAGATCTAATCCTCTCCCAAGTCTGGAATCACTCCAAACAAATTAGTGACTAGAGAGAGAGACTTTTGTGTTCTTTTGAGCTCTGCGCTTGGATCGCTTTTCTTCTTCCTCTATTCTTGTTTCCAACTCACTTGTAATCAAAACAAGAGACACCAATTGTGTGGTGGTCCTTATGGGGACTTAGTGTCCCGTTTGATTGAGAAGAGAAGCTCACTCGGTCTAGGTGACCGTTTGAGACAGGGAAAGGGTTGAAAGAGACCCGGTCTTTGTGACCACCTCAACGGGAAGTAGGTTTGCAAGAACTGAACCTTGGTAAAACAAATCATCGTGTCATCCGCTTTTATTCATTTGTGATTTGTTTTCGCCCTCTCTTTCGGACTCGCTTATATTTCTAACTCTAACCCCGGCTTGTAGTTGTGCTTAAAATTTATAAATTTCAGATTTGCCTATTCACCCCCCCCTCTAGGCGACTTTCAATTGGTATCGGAGCCCGGTACTTCATTAGAGCCTAACCGCTCGAAGTAATGTCAGGAGCATCCGCCATGAGGGACATCGGGACCGATGACAAGTTCGCAAGCTCGGGGAGAACACACTCAAGGGAGTCCGCCCACAAGCACAAGGAGGAATCCTCTTCCTCCATCAAGTCCCAACGGAAGGGTGACAAGAATAAGAAGATGAAGAAAGTGGTCTACTACGAGACTGACTCTTCGTCACCCTCCACCTCCGGCTCGGAATCGGCATCCGCCACTTCTAAGCGCCATGAGCGCAAGAAGTATAGTAAGATGCCCCTTCGCTACCCTCGTATTTCAAAACGCACTCCATTACTTTCCGCCCCATTAGGCAAACCACCTATGTTTGAAGGTGAAGATTATTCTATGTGGAGTGATAAAATGAGGCATCACCTAACCTCACTCCACAAAAGCATATGGGATATTGTTGAGTATGGAGCGCAGGTACCAAAGAAAGGGGACAAGGATTATGATTCGGAGGAGGTCGAACAAATCCAACACTTCAACTCCCAAGCCACCACTATACTCCTTACCTCTCTAAGTCGAGAGGAGTATAACAAGGTGCAAGGGTTGAAGAGCGCCAAAGAGATTTGGGACGTGCTCAAAACCGCGCACGAAGGAGACGAGGTGACCAAGATCACCAAGAGGGAAACGATCGAGGGGGAGCTCGGTCGCTTCATGCTTCATCAAGGGGAGGAGCCACAAGCAATGTACAACCGGCTCAAGACTTTGGTGAACCAAGTGCGCAACCTCGGGAGCACCAAATGGGATGGCCATGAAATGGTCAAGGTTATTCTTAGATCACTCGTTTTTCTTAATCCTACTCAAGTTCAATTAATTCATGGTGATCCAAGATATAAACTAATGTCTCCTGAGGAAGTGATAGGAAAGTTTGTGAGCTTTGAACTCATGATCAAAGGCTCCAAACAAATCATTGAGCGAGGCGCCACCTCCACACCCGAGGTGCAACCCGTCGCCTTCAAAGCGACGAAGGAGAAGAAGGAAGAGTCTACACCAAGTAGGCTTCCCATCGATGCCTCCAAGCTCGACAACGAGGAGATGTCTTTAATCATCAAAAGCTTTTGCCAAATCCTCAAGCAAAGGAAGGGGAGAGATTACAAGCCCCGTTCCAAGAAGGTGTGCTACAAATGTGGTAAGCCCGGTCATTTTATTGCTAAATGTCCTTTATCTAGTGATAGTGACAGGGGCGACGACAAGAATGGAAAGAGAAGAGAAAAGAAGAAGTATTACAAGAAGAAGGGCGGCGATGCCCATGTTTGCCGGGAGTGGAACTCCGATGAGAGCTCCACCGACTCCTCCTCCGACGAGGACGCCGCAAACATCGCCGTCACCAAAGGGCTTCTCTTCCCCAACGTCGGCCACAAGTGCCTTATGGAAAAGGACGGCAAGAAGAATAAGGTAAAATCAAGATCCTCCACTAAGTATGCAACTTCTAGTGATGAGGATAATTCTAGTGATGATGAGGACAACTTACTTACTCTTTTTGCCAATCTTAACATGCAAAAAAAGGGAAAACTAAATGAATTGATTAGTGCCATTCATGAGAAGGATGAAATCTTGGATAGCCAAGAGGACTTCCTAATTAAAGAAAATAAAAAACATGTTAAGGTTAAAAATGCTTATGCGCTAGAGGTTGAAAAATGTGAAAAATTGACTAGTGAGCTAAGCACTTGCCATGACACTATTTCCAACCTTAGATTTGAAAATGACAAACTGATTGCTAAGGTTGAGAAATTAAATGTTAGTGATGATTCTCTTGTCAACCTTAGGAAAGATAATGCTAATTTAATTGCTAAGATTGATAAGTTGAATGCATCCCTCTCTAGCCTTAAGTTTGAGAATGATAAATTAATTGCTAAGGCTAAGGAATTAGATGTTTGCAATGTTTCTATTTCCAATCTTAGAGATGACAATGCTATTTTACATGCTAAGATTGTTGAATTAAATACTTGCAAATCCTCTACATCTATCGTTGAGCATGTTTCTATTTGCACTAGATGTAGAGACATTAATGTTGATGCTATTCATGATCACCTAGCCTTAATTAAACAACAAAATGATCACATAGCTCAACTTAGTGCCAAAATTAATGAGCATGACTTAGAAAATGAAAATTTTAAATTTGCTAGAAGCATGCTCTATAGTGGGAGATGCCCTGGGATTAAGGATGGCATTGGCTTCCAAAAGGGAGACAATGTCAAGCTTAATGCCCCTAAGAAATTGTCTAACTTTGTTAAGGGCAAGGCTCCCATGGCTCAGGATAACGAGGGTTACATTTTATACCCTGCCGGTTATCCCGAACACAAAATTAGGAGAATTCACTCTAGAAAGTCTCACTCTAGCTCTTATCATGCTTTTATGTATAAGAGTGAGACATCTAGTTCTAGGCAATCAACCCATGCTAAATTGCCTAAGAAGAAAACTCCTATTGCATCAAATGAACCTAACATTTCATTTAAGACTTTTGATGCATCATATGTTTTAACTAACAAATCAGGCAAAGTAGTTGCCAAATATGTTGGAGGCAAACACAAGGGGTCAAAGACTTGTGTTTGGGTACCCAAGGTGCTTGTTTCTAATGTGAAAGGACCCAAGACCATTTGGGTACCTAAGAACAAGGCATAAAATTGTTTTGTAGGTTTATGCATCCGGGGGCTCAAGTTGGATTATTGATAGTGGGTGCACAAACCACATGACTGGGGAGAAAAGGATGTTCTCCTCCTACGAGAAAAACCATGATCCCCAAAGAGCTATCACATTCGAGGATGGAAATCAAGGTTTGGTCAAAGGACTTGGTAAAATTGCTATATCTCCTGACCATTCTATTTCCAATGTTTTTTTTGTAGACTCTTTAGATTACAATTTGCTTTCTGTCTCTCAATTATGCAAAATGGATTACAACTGTCTTTTTACGGATATAGGTGTTACTGTCTTTAGAAGAAGTGATGATTCAGTAGCATTTAAGGGAGTGTTAGAGGGTCAGCTATACTTAGTTGATTTTAATAGAGCTGAACTCGACACTTGTTTAATTGCTAAGACTAACATGGGTTGGCTCTGGCATCACCGACTAGCCCACGTTAGGATGAAGAATCTTCATAAGCTTCTAAAGGGAGAGCACATTTTGGGACTAACAAATGTTCATTTTGAGAAAGACAGGATTTGTAGTGCATGTCAAGCAGGAAAGCAAGTTGGTATTCATCATCCACACAAGAACATCATGACGACTGACAGGCCGCTTGAGCTACTCCACATGGACCTATTCGGCCCGATAGCTTACATAAGCATCGGCGGGAGTAAGTACTGTCTAGTTATTGTGGATGATTATTCTTGCTTCACTTGGGTGTTCTTTTTGCAGGATAAATATCAAACCCAAGAGACCTTAAAGGGATTCTTGAAACAGGCTCAAAATGAGTTCGGCTTAAGGATCAAAAAGATTAGAAGCGACAACGGGACGGAGTTCAAGAACTCACAAATAGAAGGTTTCCTTAAGGACGAGGGCATCAAGCATGAGTTCTCTTCTCCCTACACGCCACAACAAAATGGTGTAGTGGAGAGGAAGAATAGAACTCTACTTGACATGGCAAGGACCATGCTTGATGAGTACAAGACTTCGGACCGGTTTTGGGCGGAAGCAATCAACACCGCTTGCTACGCCATCAACCGTCTCTACCTTCACCGAATCCTCAAGAAGACATCATATGAACTCCTAACCGGTAAAAATCCCAATGTTTCATATTTTAGAGTCTTTGGTAGCAAATGTTTTATTCTTGTTAAAATAGGTAGAAAATCTAAATTTGCTCCTAAGGCTGTAGAAGGCCGCCACACCCAAGAGTCCACCAAGCAATACAACGAGATCACCCCGTGAACTCCATCCTCGGCGATATTCATAAGGGGGTAACCACTCGATCTCGTGTTGCTCATTTTTGTGAACATTACTCCTTTGTGTCTTCTATTGAGTCATACAGGGTAGAAGACACATTAAGGATTCGGATTAGGTGTTGGCAATGCAAGAGGAACTCAACAACTTCACGAGGAATGAGGTATGGCATTTAGTTCCACGTCCTAATCAAAATGTTATAGGAACCAAGTGGGTCTTCTGCAACAAACAAGATGAGCATGGTGTGGTGACAAGGAACAAAGCCCGACTTGTGGCCAAGGGATATTCACAAGTCGAAGGTTTGGATTTCGGTGAAACCTATGCACCCGTAGCTAGGCTTGAGTCAATTCGTATATTACTTGCCTATGCTACTTACCATGGCTTTAAGCTTTATCAAATGGAGGTGAAAAGTGCCTTCCTCAATGGACCAATCAAGGAGGAGGTCTATGTTGAGCAACCTCCCGGTTTTGAAGATAGTGAGTACCCTAACCATGTATATAAACTCTCTAAGGCGCTTTATGGGCTCAAGCAAGCCCCAAGAGCATGGTATGAATAGCTTCAAAGTCGGAAAAGTCGAACCTACTCTCTTTACTAAAACAATTGCAAATGATTTGTTTGTATGTCAAATTTATGTTGATGATATTATATTTGGGTCTACTAACAAATCTACTTGTGAAGAGTTTAGTAGGATTATGATTCAAAAATTCGAGATGTCTATGATGGGGGAGTTTAAGTATTTCTTAGGATTTCAAGTGAAACAACTCCAAGAGGGCACCTTCATCAGCCAAACAAAGTACAATCAAGACATACTCACCAAGTTTGGAATGAAGGATGCCAAGTCCATCAAGACACCCATGGGAACTAATGGGCATCTCGACCTCGACACGAGAGGTAAATCCATAGATCAAAAGGTATACCGGTCAATGATAGGATCTTTACTCTATTTATGTGCATCTCGACCGGATATTATGCTTTCCGTATGCATGTGTGCAAGATTCCAAGCCGATCCTAAGGAAGTTCACCTTAGGGCCGTAAAACGAATCTTGAGATATTTAGTTTATACTCCTAAGTTTGGCCTTTGGTACCCTAGGGGATCCACTTTTGATTTAATTGGATATTCAGATGCTGATTGGGCAGGGTGTAAAACTGATAGGAAGAGCACATCAGGGACTTGCCAGTTCTTGGGAAGATCTCTGGTGTCTTGGGCTTCAAAGAAGCAAAATTCTGTGGCTCTTTCTACCGCCGAAGCCGAATATTTTGCCGCAGATCATTGTTGTGCGCAATTGCTTTGGATGAGGCAAACTCTTAGGGACTATGGTTACAAATTAACCAAAGTTCCTATTCTATGTGATAATGAGAGTGCAATCCGCATGGCGGATAATCCCGTTGAGCACAGCCACACTAAGCACATAGCCATTCGGTATCACTTTTTGAGGGATCACCAACAACGGGGGGATATCGAGATTGCATATATTAACACCAAAGAACAATTGACCGATATTTTTACCAAGCCATTAGATGAGAAAACTTTTACCAAACTTAGGCATGAGCTAAACATTCTTGATTCTAAGAATTTTGATTGATATTTTGCACACATAGCTCATTTATATACATTTGATCATCTCTTTCATGTGCTATGACTAATATGGTTTTTAAGTGTATTTCATAATAAGTCATAGATTGAAAGGGAAATAGAGTCTTCGGCGAAGACAAAACTTCCACTCCACTCCATCGCATTATTCATCCTTCGCCGTCACTCCACACCATTCTCCAATTTGGTATAATCTTCACTCCTACATTATTTACCAAAGGGGGAGAAAGTTTGAAAAAGGGCTTATATTTCACTCACAAGTATCCGTTTTTGGCGATTCATGCCAAAGGGGGAGAAAGTATTAGCCCAAAGTAAAAGGACCGCACCACCACCAATTTCAAAAAATGTTGTCTTTCAAATTTGTATTTAAAGAAGGTTTTTCAATTGGTATCTTATTTTTGATAAAATTTTCAAATTAGTATAACCCCTTTCAAAATTATTATCCAAAACCCACTTGGACACTAAGAGGAGAATTTCATTGAGGGGGAGTTTTGTTTAGTCAAAGGAAAAGCATTTCAAACAGGGGGAGAAAATTTCAAATCTTGAAAATGTTTCTCAAAATCTTATTCATTTACCTTTGACTATTTGCAAAAAGACTTTGAAAAGAATTTCCAAAAGAGGTTGCAAAAACAAAACAAGTGGTGCAAGCGTGGTCCAAAATATTAAAAATGAAGAAAGCATCCATGCATATCTTATGAAATGTATATTGGTTTAATTCCAAGTAACCTTTGTACTTACATCATGCAAACTAGTTCAATTCCGCACTCATTTATTTGCTTTGGTTTGTGTTGGCATCAATCACCAAAAAGGGGGAGATTGAAAGGGAAATAGGCTTACACCTTTTCCTAAATGATTTTGGTGGTTGAATTGCCCAACACAAATAATTGAACTAACTAGTTTGCTCTAGATTATAAGTTTTACAGGTGCCAAAGGTTCAACACAAACCAATAAAAAGTCCAAGAAAGGGTTCAAATAAAAAGAGCAAAAGACAACCCAAAGGCAGCCCTGGTCTGGCGCACCGGACTGTCCGGTGTGCCATTGGACTGTGTCAGGTGTGCCACCGGACAGTGTCTGGTGCACCAGGGAGTTCCACTCCAAACTTGCCACCTTCGGGAATTCGGGGAGGCCGCTCCGCTATAATTCACCGGACTGTCCGGTGTAGCACCGGACTGTCCTGTGTGCCAAGCGGAGCAACGGTCGTCTGCGCCAATGGTCGTCTGCAGAGGAACAGTAAAATGCTATAGTGCGCGACTGCGCGCGCCGAAGTCAGAGCAGGTGCAGAAGGCGCACCGGACAGTGAACAGGACCTGTCCGGTGCACCACCAGACTGTCCGGTGACCCACATGTCAGAAGCTCCAACGGTCGACCCTAACGGTTGGGTGACGTGGCTGGCGCATCGGACAGTGTCTGGTGGCGCACCGGACTGTCCGGTGCGCCATACGACAGCAGCCTTCCCCAACGACCATTTTGGTGGTTGGGGCTATAAATACCCCCAACCACCACACTTCAATGCATCCAAGTTTTCAGCCATCAAACCTCATACAAGAGCTCTAGACTTCATTCCAAGACAAAAACAAAGAGATCTAATCCTCTCCCAAGTCTGGAATCACTCCAAACAAATTAGTGACTAGAGAGAGAGACTTTTGTGTTCTTTTGAGCTCTTGCACTTGGATCGCTTTTCTTCTTCCTCTATTCTTGTTTCCAACTCACTTGTAATCAAAACAATAGACACCAATTGTGTGGTGGTCCTTGTGGGGACTTAGTGTCCTGTTTGATTGAGAAGAGAAGCTCACTCGGTCTAGGTGACCGTTTGAGAGAGGGAAATGGTTGAAAGAGACCCGGTCTTTGTGACCACCTCAATGGGGAGTAGGTTTGCAAGAACCGAACCTCTGTAAAACAAATCACCGTGTCATCCGCTCTTATTCGTTTGCGATTTGTTTTCGCCCTCTCTTTCGGACTCACTTATATTTCTAACGCTAACCCCGGCTTGTAGTTGTGCTTAAACTTTATAAATTTCACATTTGCCTATTCACCCCCCTCTAGGCGACTTTCAGTTGTACTAATAAATGATCCATTTTTTTGAACCTATTAGGCAACACTGATTGTGTAGTTTGCAATTAAATGGTAACCGAATAGAGATTAGCAAATATCATAAGCATGTTTATCCCATGAATAAATATAACCGAAGCAAATTATAGTAAGAATCATAACTACCAACAACTGAAGTACTTCGGCTTCATATAAGCAACAATAAATCGCAACTATCCATATGCATAATAATCCAGTTGCCCTCCTCCATAATATAAAGACACATATGGAATAAAATGATGCCATGAAGGATAACCTAACATACCTTGGGATGATGGCATAGCTGAAAAATATGGACGATAAAATGACCAATAACTTTGATGAGTTGGGGCAAACCTTTCACCTAAACGTCCTGTACTTGCTTTCTTCCTTTTGTTTGCCTTCATTCCACCTCTTCCCAAAGCATCATCCTTATTTTGAGAACTCTAATTAGGAACCCATGTCATGCCTCTCTTCTTCAACTCTTGTGCACCGAGTTTTTCTATCCTCTTGTTGTGCCAAATTGATAATCCGAGTGGGCTTTTTGGTTGTGAATTAGTTTTGGACAATGACACATCTTTCTTAACTTTTGGCACATTAGGCTTCTTAAGTTCATATTTAATACCGGGACTATTGCTAGATAATTTCTCTATTGTTTGGGAACTACTAGCTGAAGTACCTAATACTTCACTCGGCTCTGTAACACATAAATTTAGATATGAAATTTTGGCTTTTCTATTATCCTTCTTCACTACATAAACTTGCTTGACCACTCTATTCTTAGTCTGAGCTCTAGACCGATTCTTAGAAATAAAACAGTCTTTGTTATATGATTGTTTCTCAAAATCAGAATTGCTATGAGCTAAATACTCTATGTTATGTGATCCCAAATATGAAGGAGAATAAGCATTTGACTCATACTAGACCCAAGATGGATAAGGATCAAATTAACGAAGGAGTTGGACCGTTTTAGCACTGGCGACCCAAAAGGAGGATATGTTGTTGATGCATGAAACCCTTCCCCTCGCCAATCTTGGTCTCCAGACTTGCGCTTCTGAGGTGATTTTGATGTCTTCAAAGGTGCTCTAGATGACTTAGCATTGCTAGTTTGATCAACACTCTTTGCCTTGATTTGGTTGTGATATTTAGTCAAAAGTCGCTCAAAAGTAACCTTTAGCCTTTTACCCTTTTGTTTGTCACGACCTTCACCTAAAAAACTTTTACATTTGGTCATACCTAGTTTACCATGCCCTCCCCTCTATTCCTCCAGTTTTATTAGCCTTTCTTCTATCCGGAGCCTTCCGAGTAACCACTCCGTGCGATAGATTTGGCGCGCGAGGGTCACCAACGATAATACTTTTTCCTTTACCTTTATCGGCCGAACATGGTCGAACCAAGACTTTCTTGTCTACCGGTTCTAATGTGTCGACAGGACAAATTGTCTGTTAATCTTCATTTCCTGAAACCTCAACTGCCCTTCATTTACAACCGATTGTATTTGTCGATGGAAGACATTACAATCATTGGTGTTATGAAGAAAGGAGCCATGCCATTTACAATATACACATTGATTCAATTCCTCTATCGGAGGAAATAAAATGGAGTCTATGTGCAAGCCAAACACTCTTAAACCCCACTTAATCAATCTGTTGAAGCTGTTTCATGGTGAAGTTGGAAAACCGAAACTGCAATTATTGAAGTGAAGCCCTCCCAATCAGGGCCTTAGATAGGTCATTTCGTTTATTATTTAGCTATATGATCAACTATAGCTCTACATTGATATTTTAAACTACAGCTCTACAGTGGAGTTGGAGCCATCCCAAACCGCACCCTTAGACCTTGTTCGCTTATTCCAATTCCATGTGAATTGGAGTGTATTGGAATGGATTGAGATGAATTTTGACTTACTATGGATTTAAACCCACTCGGGTTTGTTCGTTTCACCGTTAATCCATGTGGATTGGGTGGTATTGAGTCTGTTTAAATCCATAATAATTCAAAATCCATCCCAATCCATTACAATACACTCCAATCCATATAGAATTGGAATAACCAAATGAGTCCTCAATCCACTCAATCCACATGTGTTAAGGGTGAAACGAACAAGCCCTTAGGCTTTGTTTGGTTACTCTAATATTTACCCCAAGGCAACGACTAATATACAATCAGGTGTTATGTTCAAGCGAGGTTCATGATCCCTTAGATTATGATCCAACCATGTATCACATTTAACACTAAAACCCTTCCACCACCAGCTCGTGTACATTTATAGAAAATCCCTTAACAAACAACGATTATATCTACAATTAGATCATGATCTAATGGACCAAAAGGCTCAATTGATGTTGCACATAAAGCCTGATTGTATATTAATTGCTGCCTTACCCTAATCCACATTTATTGAGGGGATTAAATGTAAATTAAATTAATTTACACCATAATAACCCTCAATCTAACTGGATTGGTTTGAATACTAAAGTATACAAACAAGTCCTAATAATGTGTGTGACATCACAACTCAGCGGGTTGCCCAAAATGAGGATCCAAAATGGCATGAGCAATAGGTCTTACATGTAAAGGATCCTGTATCCATGATTCAAAATTTCCTTGTCAAGCTACATGAAACATATTTCCAGACGTCCATAGAAAGATTATTGCTAACTGCCCAAAGTGAGAAGCAAAAATATTCTGGTAAAGACGTTCCTCAGTAATATCATCATGACTTTCGAAATCATGTGCTGCAGCAATACCAAACTAAATACGACGAGTAGTGGGGTCCTGAGCTAAGCCTTGCTAAACATGGGAAATCTGTAACACCCCAAAATATCATTTTGGGTAATTTAGGAAAAAAAATATTCTGAAGTAAAAATAGTTATGTTTTGAAACAAGTGGTTAAATAAAAGGTCCAATATGAATGACTGCCGTAGTAAACTATGTAGAATTAGGTAAACAATCTATTAATAAAAGATTATGCATTAGAAAATCTTTTCTATAAAAATAGATGAATATGAACTTTTGAATATACTTTTAATTTGGCTTCAAACAATGTGTGTATATGTTGCATTTTGGAGACATTCTCGAATAAATAAAGTATTTAATATAAAAGTACAGTTGCATTTCATGCTGAATTTTTGTATGTGCATTTGAACTCAAATCCTAAATTTGAATCTTGTGTGAAATTATAAATAGAATTCAAAAGGAAAAAAATATAGAAAACTGAAAAAAAAGAGCAGACCTGCGCTTGGGCCGTTTTCCTCACTGTTGGCCCATTAACTCTTAACCCCACGCGGCCCAAACATCCCCCATCTGCCGCACGCTGACGACTGGGACCCACTGGATAGCCCCTGGCTCTCACCCATGCGCACGCGAACGTCTTCCTGGTCGCCGCCATGTGGGCCCCAGCCGGCAGATCCATCCCCATTCCCTCTCCTACCTCTTCTCCGCTTCCTGCGCGGGCGGATGGAGGAGTGGCTCCGCGGAGCTCGGGCCGTTTGTCGCGCTGCTCGTCCAAACTTCTTCTCCCCCAACCATCCTGCGAGACCGGCGGAAGCGCAACAAATCCAGCCGAGGTCACCAGAGAACCCCCTCGGTCGCCCCCCCTTTCTTGCAGATCTGGACTCTCCTGCCCTCCTATAAAGCTTGGCGATGCCGCCCCTTTGTCAAACAACCATAGAGCCATAGCGGATACCCTCATCGCATGTGAGAGAAGGTAGAGCGGAGGAGAAAGAAGGGAGCCTTGGAATCTGCTACTTCGCCATGGTGCAGGGAGAGGAACCGAGCGCCACCGCCATGAACTCGTGCCTTCATCAACTCTCAGAGTCCCAGGGTGTGGTCAACAAGGTTAACCGATGCATGCCGCACACGCCTGTGGCTTCATCGCGGGTGCTCGGAGCTCGGTGTGTTGTTGATGCCTAATCGAAGGTCCTGCCGGGCCGCCGGGTTGAGCTTCTCAGGTGAGCTCCGCCGTGTGATGCGAACGCGCCGCCACGGCTGGGGAGCGTGGTGGGGAAGATGCATCGTCGGCCGTTGATCGGTGAATGAAGGGAGTAGATTAACAGGAGAGTATAACGATTTAGGTGAATTCACCATAGTCGTTGGATCAGTGGATGCACGGTTAGGATTAAAAGTAGCGTAGCCCCTTGTCGCGTTTTAAATCACAACGGTTGATCGGCAATCCGAGGGCCAGGATTTGGTACCGGTTTGTTTATGTAGGATCGACCTAATCTGGGCCACTGAAACCCGATTCAACGGCTGAGACTGAAGCATACCCCTTCGTCGTGGCCTATTTGCTAAAGAGACCCCGTAATATTCACAAATCAACCCGCCATCCAACTCGGAGTAGTGTGAGTCTTGAGAATTTTTGCGCAGGGGTCCCTGCACTTTCCAATATTTAGTGCGCAGTCCAGAAATTAAAAAAAACAGGAAAAGAGATTTAGAAAACGATTTTGAGTATAAAAATAATTCCAGAACTTGTATAATTCATAGAAAATTCATATTAAGCCCAAATTGATCCAATTCTGTTCCTATAATTTTGTAATATTATTGTTTATTATTTAGTACCACTGTTTTGGCATGTATGTCACAATAAAATTTATATCCTATTTAATCTTGTATAAAACACATAAAACCTTCAGAAATTCATAACTTAAAATCTATAACGTCAAAATTAATAATCCCTGTTCCCGTGATCTTATTTCAATATGTAGATTATTAATATGTATTTTGCATATATGTTTGGTGTAATGTTAATTTTGCCTATACACTGTTTGTTTGTATTGCTACGACTAGCAGTGAGGTCACGAGTCACCTGAAGATCATCTTGGTACCTGGAATCTCAAGTCCCAGGCAAGTTGTGCCCTTGATCACTTCTTTTACCCACTCATGTTCTAATTAATCATAATGATCTGCATAGGTTAATTTGATGGGACCTAATAGGTTACCCTAGTTTGTCTATCTTTATGCCTTGTTTACCACTAAACTTTCTGGGTAGTACCTGCTAGTGCTATATGTGGATTTGGGCATTGAGATACATATTATTCATACTTTTGTTATCAGTTGCTATTTACTGTTCATGATAAGATCATTATGTTAATTGGAACATGGAGAACCACCCGGGAAAACAGTGCTACCACAAGGGAGGAATGGGACCCCTTGGCTGATTAATTAGGAAAGCTAGTGGAAGACTACCTTACCCGAAAGGGGCAAGGGCAGTAGGGGAGTGGTCAGTGTAGGGAGGCCCTCGGGAGGATTTTGCTGCGATGGCGGTCCTGCAAGGGATTCCTGCATTGGAGCTTCCTATAAACTGTAGCGGGTTTTCTGAAGCTAGTGGAACTTTGTAAAGGCCTCGTAGTGTTACCCTGCCTCGCCTCCTCAGTAGAGGTGTATGGGAAGTCGCGATCCTTTGGCAGATGGGTAACATGACTTGTGGGTAAAGATGCGCAACCTCTGCAGAGTGTAAAACTGGTATACTAGCTGTGCTCACGGTCATGAGCAGCTCGGACACTCACATGATTAAATTATGGAACTTAAACTCAATTTGTCATATGCATTGCATCGCAGGTGAAGTTGTTACTTTTGTTCTACTATTTAACTGGGTTGGTATTTACTTATACTTAGTAACTGCTAATAAAATTTTGACCAACTTTAAAAGCAATGCTCAGCTCTAACCATCTTCTTTGGTAAGCCTTACACTTCACGTGAGCTCCCACCTTTGGCGAGTTCATGCACATTATTCCCCACAACTTGTTGAGCGATGAACATATGTGAGCTCACTCTTGCTGTCTCACACCCCCCACAGGTCAAGAACAGGTACCGCAGGATGAGGCGCTTGGAGGATGCCGTGGTGTATTCGAGAGAGGTCTAGGCCGTCGTCTCCCAGTCAACTTTGGGTGGCTGGACCGTTGTCTCCTTATAATGTAATTATTTATTTTGTACAGAATTCCTGTTATGTAGTAAAGATATGACATTCGATCCTGTGCCATGATTCATCATATGTGTGAGACTTGGTCCCTGCACACCTGGTGATTATGTTCGCGCCCGGGTTTTGGACCCCTAAAATCCGGGTGTGACAGAAGTGGTATCAGAGGAATGTTGACTGTAGGACGAAACCTAGATAGAACTGGACAACCAATACCTACTTACCTTTGCTACTCTGATTCTTTTCTAAACTTATCTTAATCTTTTCTCATCTATTTCCGCCTTACTCTGATTATTCTTGCCTTTTCTTCTAAAGACAAATGTGGATTTCACACTTTGAAATCCTGTGCCTAAAGTGACTTTAGGAATAGGAAACCTACTCTTAGGAACAAAAACAAAAGTATTTTATAGGTATTTATACGCTTGAGTGCTTGTTCTTATGATACTTGTTTGATTTGGATCTTTGATTGAGTGTGATTAGTTGTGGAGTGATGTCCACAATAGCATCTGCATATACACACAGGTATAAAAAAAATATTTATAAAATGACTAGACAACCTAGATTATCCCCATTGGAATGTATCTAGCTTAAGAGATTTATCTTATCCTAAAAGATCTCATTCTAACCAATTCATCTTATCTTAATAAGATTCTCTCTTATCATAATAGATTCATCTTATCTTAAAAAGATTTTATCTCATCTTAATAGATCTAACTGATCTTAAAAGATTCTATCTTATCTTTATGGATCCATCTTATCCTAATAAGCATATTCATCCACCCTAGTTTAACAACCATGATCTAATGCAAATTAGTTAGATCTTATCTAGTCAAGCTAGTCACACCAATCTAACCTAGATCTGATCTAATCTAAAGTAACTTATCAAACATGTTAGATAATACTGATGAAATAGATTAGACTCTACTCCTATAGAACATGTTTTAACTTAGTTCACCTTGCACTAAATTAAGAACGACAGACCGACTTGGCCATATGCAACTACCTTAACCATCCGATAGTTGCATAACCCCTCAATTTTAACCTAGCAAGAGATTCTAACCTACCTATACATAATCCATCCTACTCACATATATCTTAACCATATGTCCTTAACTCGGATGGCAACTCCAAGAAGAAAGGCCAAGGGAGACCAACCACGTCAAAGAAGGATAAACATCAACTCAAGACTTCAAAGATCAAGTTGAATCGCCAGCGGAATCAAGATCCACAGTTCAGGATGAAGTCTTTCCTTATTATACTCTTCCTTGCCACAACCTATACTTGCCATAATCATACCTCATCTAACATAACAGATGGCTAGACATATATATCCATATTTTCCAAACCATCTACTAGCGAGTATAAAAAAAAACTTGAAACAAAACTTTTGATTCCTAAACCAAACTGGTTGCATCCCTTTTCTACAAATCTCGAGGACGAGATTTCTGTTAAGGGGGGTAGGATTTGTAACACCCCAAAATATCATTTTGGGTAATTTAGGAAAAAAAATATTCTGAAGTAAAAATAGTTATGTTTTGAAACAAGTGGTTAAATAAAAGGTCCAATATGAATGACTGCCGTAGTAAACTATGTAGAATTAGGTAAACAATCTATTAATAAAAGATTATGCATTAGAAAATCTTTTCTATAAAAATAGATGAATATGAACTTTTGAATATACTTTTAATTTGACTTCAAACAATGTGTGTATATGTTGCATTTTGGAGACATTCTCGAATAAATAAAGTATTTAATATAAAAGTACAGTTGCATTTCATGCTGAATTTTTGTATGTGCATTTGAACTCAAATCCTAAATTTGAATCTTGTGTGAAATTATAAATAGAATTCAAAAGGAAAAAATATAGAAAACTGAAAAAAAAAGAGCAGACCTGCGCTTGGGCCGTTTTCCTCACTGTTGGCCCATTAACTCTTAACCCCACGCGGCCCAAACATCCCCCATCTGCCGCACGCTGACGACTAGGACCCACTGGATAGCCCCTGGCTCTCACCCATGCGCACGCGAACGTCTTCCTGGTCGCCGCCATGTGGGCCCCAGCCGGCAGATCCATCCCCATTCCCTCTCCTACCTCTTCTCCGCTTCCTGCGCGGGCGGATGGAGGAGTGGCTCCGCGGAGCTCGGGCCGTTCGTCGCGCTGCTCGTCCAAACTTCTTCTCCCCCAACCATCCTGCGAGACCGGCGGAAGCGCAACAAATCCAGCCGAGGTCACCAGAGAACCCCCTCGGTCGCCCCCCCCTTTCTTGCAGATCTGGACTCTCCTGCCCTCCTATAAAGCTTGGCGATGCCGCCCCTTTGTCAAACAACCATAGAGCCATAGCGGATACCCTCATCGCATGTGAGAGAAGGTAGGGCGGAGGAGAAAGAAGGGAGCCTTGGAATCTGCTACTTCGCCATGGTGCAGGGAGAGGAACCGAGCGCCACCGCCATGAACTCGTGCCTTCATCAACTCTCAGAGTCCCAGGGTGTGGTCAACAAGGTTAACCGATGCATGCCGCACACGCCTGTGGCTTCATCGCGGGTGCTCGGAGCTCGGTGTGTTGTTGATGCCTAATCGAAGGTCCTGCCGGGCCGCCGGGTTGAGCTTCTCAGGTGAGCTCCGCCGTGTGATGCGAACGCGCCGCCACGGCTGGGGAGCGTGGTGGGGAAGATGCATCGTCGGCCGTTGATCGGTGAATGAAGGGAGTAGATTAACAGGAGAGTATAACGATTTAGGTGAATTCACCATAGTCGTTGGATCAGTGGATGCACGGTTAGGATTAAAAGTAGCGTAGCCCCTTGTCGCGTTTTAAATCACAACGGTTGATCGGCAATCCGAGGGCCAGGATTTGGTACCGGTTTGTTTATGTAGGATCGACCTAATCTGGGCCACTGAAACCCGATTCAACGGCTGAGACTGAAGCATACCCCTTCGTCGTGGCCTATTTGCTAAAGAGACCCCGTAATATTCACAAATCAACCCGCCATCCAACTCGGAGTAGTGTGAGTCTTGAGAATTTTTGCGCAGGGGTCCCTGCACTTTCCAATATTTAGTGCGCAGTCCAGAAATTAAAAAAAACAGGAAAAGAGATTTAGAAAACGATTTTGAGTATAAAAATAATTCCAGAACTTGTATAATTCATAGAAAATTCATATTAAGCCCAAATTGATCCAATTCTGTTCCTATAATTTTGTAATATTATTGTTTATTATTTAGTACCACTGTTTTGGCATGTATGTCACAATAAAATTTATATCCTATTTAATCTTGTATAAAACACATAAAACCTTCAGAAATTCATAACTTAAAATCTACAACGTCAAAATTAATAATCCCTGTTCCCGTGATCTTATTTCAATATGTAGATTATTAATATGTATTTTGCATATATGTTTGGTGTAATGTTAATTTTGCCTATACACTGTTTGTTTGTATTGCTACGACTAGCAGTGAGGTCACGAGTCACCTGAAGATCATCCTGGTACCTGGAATCTCAAGTCCCAGGCAAGTTGTGCCCTTGATCACTTCTTTTACCCACTCATGTTCTAATTAATCATAATGATCTGCATAGGTTAATTTGATGGGACCTAATAGGTTACCCTAGTTTGTCTATCTTTATGCCTTGTTTACCACTAAACTTTCTGGGTAGTACCTGCTAGTGCTATATGTGGATTTGGGCATTGAGATATATATTATTCATACTTTTGTTATCAGTTGCTATTTACTGTTCATGATAAGATCATTATGTTAATTGGAACATGGAGAACCACCCGGGAAAACAGTGCTACCACAAGGGAGGAATGGGACTGTAACACCCTGAATTTGGGGGTATAAATTTTTTTTTCTAATATCCACCAAATTCAGGTGTTACCTTCTTCTTTCTTTGATTTACTTCTCTTTTTCTAAATATTGAGGAGTTATTTTGTACTATATAAGTATTAATCTAGTATGTTCAAAACCCTAGGGGAATTATTGTGGTTGCATCACATGCTGGAGCATCTAATTTTGTATGAAGTTTTGTGTTGTCGTGCCTCCATTTAAACTCACGAAGCATGTTGATTTTGAATTTAAGAGCTAGAGCTAAATTAAAAATAAAAAGGAAAAGAGGCCCAAAGCCATCACCAATCTGGCCTCCTTCCCTCAGTCCGCGTGGGCCGGCCCAGCGCAGCTCCCCAGCGGCCCACTCGACCAGCGCCCCTCCTTGTGGCCTGCTTCTCCCGTGCGGCCCACGCGCCTTTCCTCCCCAGTTGCCCACCATCGCGCTTGCCCAGCGCGCCGCGCGCCTGAGGCCCATCACGCCCCAACCCTAGCGCTGCTCCCAGCCCAGCCGCTGCCTGCGCGCGCGCCAGCACGCGCTCGCCCCTGCCGCCGCCGCTCGCGCTCGCCTGCATGCACGCCTGCCCTGCTGGCTGCCGCGCTCGCCCGCGCTGCAGGTGCCGAGCCCCGCTGGGTTCGCCTGCTCCCGAGCCGCCCACGTCGTGTTCTCCGGCAACTGCCCGCCCTCGATGCATTATTCAAACCCCTTCCGAACGCCCACTCCTCTCCAAAACCGTGCTCCGCTTTCTCTCAGCGTGCCTACTCTGCACAACCGCTCGACGATCGTCCCCGGAGCTTCCCCTCGTTGCGTGCCGTGGGGTCCCTCGACGAAGAACCTAGGAGCCCATGCAGTGGCCTGGCCTCATGCGCAGGTGAGAACCCACTCCTCTCTCCCTCTCGTCCGACCTTCTCCCCCGTCATCGCGCTGCGCAGCAAGAACTCCCCTGTGCTCAGCTCCGTCGTGCATCCATGGCGCGCGACTAAGCCCCCGGTGGTGCGCTCGCGGCCTAGAGTCCTGGGCTCGGCCGAGCTCGCCCCAGCAGCCATCACGGCCAACCACCTATGTCCCTACGCGCATGACGTCATACCTCTACTCACTTTTCCCCTCACCCCTGCGTCCCGGCGGTCGTTGGTCGACGAAGCCCGTCCGCTGTGCGTGCCCTCAGGGCCTCTCGTCCCCTGCCCCTCCCTTGCTCCGTGTGCGGCTCGCTGACCGAGCATGGCCAGCAAGCCCAGCAGTCACAGCTCCCTTCCCCTCCATTCTCGGCCGGCCGGTAGCCATGGCGCCCGGCACGGTGGTCCGGTGGCCCGGCGGTCCCGCGCGGTGGCGCAGCAGCGAGCCCCGGCCAGGATAGTCCCACCCCTTCCCCAGCGTCCTTGCAGTTGAAGAATGGAGTGGAGGAAATGGAAAATTGGAGAAGGAGCTGGCCACTTCGTGCGTGCACAGGAAGAACCGAAGAACCATCTCTCCCCCACAGTTGATCCCACTTTCTGAGGTTCTGTGGTCATAACTTGGGGGTCCACGGTGTGGTCGAGCCCGCGACCAATAGAAATGTGCCACGTCATCTAAATCCGCGAGAGTGTTGTTTATTCGATATATTTCACGTAAGAAATCCATTTTGTATTGTTCCAGTTATGTCAGTTTTATAATTAAGTCGTGTACACGTTAAACATATAATTTGGTCGTAATGCTTGTTTCAATTATATAATTAATTAGTTGTTTGTCCGATGGTTAGCTAAAATACACTTTAGTTTATAAGTTGCGCTTTTATGAATGAAGGTTAACATGATTAATACCAACACAAATATTTTGATTCCATACTTGCCTAGTTTAATCGCGATGGGGGTTTTAGCAGTTCTCGTACGTTGCACCGTTTATAATTCGTGAATTGTTATTTATTCAATAAATCATGTGTCGTAAATCCGTTTCGACTCGTTTTAGTTGCGTTAACTTCATAACTTCGTCGTCTGTGTATTAGTAACATTATTTCATCGTGATACACGTCTTTAGCTAATTAATCGATTACTTATTTATCAGATAGTTATTAAAGTAGCAATCTACGTAAACTAATTTATAATTTTAGTTGCGCTTTACAAGTACCTATTAATATGCATACTCAAATGTTTTGATTAATAAGTGTTTAGTATAAACATGATGTCTGTTAGCGACTCTCATGAGTCTTGCACGTCATCATGCTGTTCGCGCGCGTAGTCGCGTTGACTCGCGCGTGTCACGCGCCGTCGTATGCGTCGCGTGAGCCATTTGCACGTGTCGCTTGCCTCGCCTCGTGTCCGCGTGTCGTCGCGTGTCGATCACGTGTGTCGCGTGGCGTCCACACGTGATAATAAATTGTTTTTGCTTACGAACTCTCATGTTAATAACGTTAATCTGTCGGGTCACATATTTTAAATAATTTATTTAATGTATGCTCGACTAATGTTGATTAGATTAATATTCCAATTTGATTATGTATAGTTTTCGACTTGCGCTTGGATAATAAACATTACCATGGTTAATTTTAACTTAAATACTGTTTATTTATTTAATATTTGTTTAGTGTAAACATGTACTCTATTTAGCATGTTCCCGCCTATCGTACGTGTTGTTCCACACATGGTGGCGTGCTCGTTCGCGCTGGTCGAGCGTGCTGTTTCGTGTGTCGTCGCGTGCTATTTCGCGTGTGTCAGCGCGTTGTTTGCACGCTGTTGTGTTGGGTTCGCCATCGTCACGTTGTCTGCACGTATCGCGCGTGGTGCGCGCGTTAGGTCGCGTGCGGTTATGCTGTTTCATGCGTTGCGAGTTTCGTCTCGCTCCGCTAATTCGTCCCACTTAAAGTCGCTGATGTTATTTAAATTACTTATTTAACTAAGAATTGTTAGTGTGGTCAGCTAATTAAAATGGTTAGATAGCTCTAATTTCATTTTAAATAAATATCGATTAATATAATCAGGTCGAATTAAACGTTATAGTTAATATTTGTTTAGCGTAAATGCAATATCTTCTCGACCGTAGCTTCGAGTTTGATGTTTCATTTTCCTCGCGTGACCGTAGTAACGCCCTCTATTTCATTTTGCATGTTTTATTATGTTTTTATCTGAATGGTGTAATGTTCTCATGTATATGTATATGTGTTTGTTTGTTTGTGCCTGTTTGTATTCGCTTTGCGTTGCGAATAGATTGCGATCTATTTCCGAGCTTAGAGGAATCGAAGATCAAGCGTTGGCGACCAAGTGATCCAGCTCTTCAAGTTCTACAAAGTTGAAGATCCTGAGCATCTGTTTGGTGAAGGCAAGTGTCCTCTGACCCATTATGTCCTATCTACTTATAATTCACTATCCCGCAAACAATGATCAAACTAAGGGTTGACTAGCTTTCTATTTACTTATCCTTGTTTACCCTTTTGGGTTATCATGGTTAGCTTTATGCTATTGCTTTACTTTAATCAATGAACATGATGTGAATATTATGATACGATGTTGTTATCCCAATGATGATATTGTGATACCCTAGGGGGCTCGGGCCTTTTCCCTGAGTACCTCTCCGTAAGGACCTGTTCGTGGAGTGACCACCCGGGATAACAGTGCAGCCATGAGGGTGAAATGGGACGCCCTTAGCTAATTAATTAGAGGAACTAGAGGTGTAGTTGCTTTGCCGTCGTGCCGTCAATGGGGTCCAGGCACAGTGCTTGCTCTGCCGAGGCTGAGTGCCGAGGTTCTTTCGTTTTGCTCTTGTTAGTCACCCTCCTGCGGGGAGAGGTACTGTGTTTATCAAACTGGAGAAACCTAACGGGCGGCTATGACCTCTAGGGAATCTTTGTAAAAGCTACGTAGTGATACCCTGCCGGACCACCTAGGAAGTGATCAATGGGGAGTCATGATCCCCGGGCAAAACGGGAATCACGGCTCATGGGTAAAGTGTGCGACCTCTGCAGAGGGTTAGAAACTGATATATCAGCCGTGCTCACGGTTATGAGCGGCCTTGGGATCCTCTTTGATTAGAGATGCAGACGATCTGAGATACAGATGGTTCGAGATACAATGGTTCTATTTATTATTTTGGTTCGATGACGATAATGAGGTTCCTCGATGAGGAAATGATTCACGGGTTGGTTATATGATAAAACTTGGCTTCCACTAATAATAAATATCTGACCAACTAAAAGCAACCGCTTGAGCTTAACCCCACATAAAGCTAGTCCACCTTAGCCAAACGGGACATTTGCTGAGTACGTTGATGTGTACTCACCCTTGCTTTCACAAAACACCAGGTTGCCTTTGGTGCAATCTATGCTCAGGTAAAGAAGGCGTCAAGGCGGATCTCCAGGAGTTCCAGGACATCGACGAGTTCGAGGAGTAGGCTAGCGACCTCCCCCAGTCAGCTGCCTGTGGTGGGTTTATCTACGTTGGCTACATTTCTGTTCTGTGTACTTTGATTATATTATGTAAATGACTCTAGTCTTTCATATTATTACTTATCTTTATTGTTATTCGAAGCATTGTGCTACGATGAGTCATTTATGTAATCGCTGTGTACGTGAATTTCTGATTCTGGCACGTACATGGTTCGCATTCGGTTTACCTTCAAAACCGGGTGTGACAGGGACCCCTTGGCTGATTAATTAGGAAAGCTAGTGGAAGACTACCTTACCCGAAAGGGGCAAGGGCAGTAGAGGAGTGGTCAGTGTAGGGAGGCCCTCGGGAGGATTTTGCTGCGATGGCGGTCCTGCAAGGGATTCCTGCATTGGAGCTTCCTATAAACTGTAGCGGGTTTTCTGAAGCTAGTGGAACTTTGTAAAGGCCTCGTAGTGTTACCCTGCCTCGCCTCCTCGGTAGAGGTGTATGGGAAGTCGCGATCCTTTGGCAGATGGGTAACATGACTTGTGGGTAAAGATGCGCAACCTCTGCAGAGTGTAAAACTGGTATACTAGCCGTGCTCACGGTCATGAGCAGCTCGGACACTCACATGATTAAATTATGGAACTTAAACTCAATTTGTCATATGCATTGCATCGCAGGTGAAGTTGTTACTTTTGTTCTACTATTTAACTGGGTTGGTATTTACTTATACTTAGTAACTGCTAATAAAATTTTGACCAACTTTAAAAGCAATGCTCAGCTCTAACCATCTTCTTTGGTAAGCCTTACACTTCACGTGAGCTCCCACCTTTGGCGAGTTCATGCACATTATTCCCCACAACTTGTTGAGCGATGAACGTATGTGAGCTCACTCTTGCTGTCTCACACCCCCCACAGGTCAAGAACAGGTACCGCAGGATGAGGCGCTTGGAGGATTGATAGTCGCCTAGAGGGGGGGTGAATAGGGCGAAACTGAAATTTACAAAAATAATCACAACTACAAGCCGGGTTAGCGTTAGTAATAAAGAAACGAGTCCGCGAGAGAGGGCGCAAAACAAATCGCAAGCAAATAAGAGTGTGACACGAGGATTTGTTTTACCGAGGTTCGGTTCTCGCAAACCTACTCCCCGTTGAGGAGGCCACAAAGGCCGGGTCTCTTTCAACCCTTCCCTCTCTCAAACGATCCCACGGATCGAGTGAGCTTTCTCTTCTTCTCAATCAAACGGGAACAAAGCTTCCCCGCAAGGGCCACCACACAATTGGTGCCTCTTGCCTTGGTTACAATTGAGTGATGATCTCAAGAACAAATGAGAAAGAAAGAAAGCAATCCAAGCGCAAAAGCTCAAAAGAACACGGCAAATCTCTCTCGCTAGTCACTAAGGGTTTGAGTGGAATTGGAGAGGATTTGATCTCTTTGTATGTGTCTAGAATTGAATGCCTAGCTCTTGTAAGTGGTTGAGAGTTGGAAAACTTGGATGGCAATGAATGTGGGGTGGTTGGGGTATTTATAGCCCCAACCACCAAAAGTGACCGTTGCTGGAACTCCTCTGTTCGATGGCGCACCGGACAGTCCGGTGCACACCGGACAGTCCGGTGCCCCTGCCACGTCACCATTGCCGTTGGATTCTGACCGTTGGAGCTTCTGACTTCTGGGCCCTCCTGGGTGTCCGGTGCACACCGGACATGTACTGTTTGATGTCCGGTGCACCGGTATGGGCGAGCCTGACGTCTGCGCGCGCTGCGCGCGCATTTAATGCACCGCAGGGAGCCGTTGGCGCCGCAGAGAGCCGTTGCTCCGCTGGCACACCGGACAGTCCGGTGCACACCGGACAGTCCGGTGAATTTTAGCGGAGCGGCTGCCGAGCGAACCCGAGGCTGGCGAGTTCCGGAGGCCGCGTTTCCTTGGAGCACCGGACATGTCCGGTGCACACCGGACAGTCCGATGAATTATAGCGCGCCGGCTCCCGAGAAATCCCGAGGGCGAAGAGTTTGAAGTCGAAGTCCTCTGGCCGCACCGGACAGTCCGGTGCACACCGGACAGTCCGGTGCCTCCGGCCAGAGGAGCCCTCGGTTGCCTTGCTGCTCCTTTGTTGAATCCAACACTTGGTCTTTTTATTGGCTGATTGTGAACCTTTTGCACCTGTATAACTTATGCACTAGAGTAAACTAGTTAGTCCAATGTTTGTGTTGGGCAATTCAACCACCAAAATTATTTAGGAACTAGGTGTAAGCCTAATTCCCTTTCAATCTCCCCCTTTTTGGTGATTGATGCCAACACAAACCAAAGCAAATATAGAAGTGCATAATTGAACTAGTTCCCATAATGTAAGTGCAAAGGTTGCTTGGAATTGAGCCAATATAAACTTATATGATGCGCATGGATGGTTTCTTTGTTTTTGACATATTGGACCATATTTGCACCACGAGTTTTGTTTTTGCAAATTCTTTTGTAAATTCTTTTCAAAGTACTTTTGCAAGATAGTCAAAGGTAAATGAAAAAGATTTTGCAAAGCATTTTCAAGATATGGAATTTTCTCCCCCTATTTCCAATGCTTTTCCTTTGACTAAGCAAAACTCCCCCTCAAATAAGGTCTCCTCTTA
Source organism: Zea luxurians (assembly GCA_029449295.1). Lineage (NCBI taxonomy): Eukaryota > Viridiplantae > Streptophyta > Magnoliopsida > Poales > Poaceae > Zea > Zea luxurians. The sequence continues at coordinate 98,415,236 of JAOPSE010000005.1, forward strand.
GTGTTCAAGAGGGTTTTAAGACATCAATTTTGAAAATACTCGTTACTCCCCTCTTAGAACACAAAGAGATACCAATTTTGAAATTTACCAATATAAAATTATCAAATTTATGAAATTAGGTGGTGGTGCGGTCCTTTTGCTTTGGGCTCATATTTTCTCCCCCTTTGGCATGAATCGCCAAAAACGAAATCATTAGAGCCCATTGAAGTACATTCTCCCCCTTTGGTCATGAAATAAATGAGTGAAGGTTATACCAACGTTGGAGAGATGATGCGGAGCGACGGCGAAGGATGAGTAGTAGAACGGAGTGGAAGCCTTTGTCTTCGCCGAAGACTCCAATTCCCTTTCAATACACCTATGACTTGGTTGAAATACACTTGAAAACACATTAGTCATAGCATATATAAAAGAGACATGATCAAAGGTATATTCATGTGCTATGCGTGCAAGACTAGCAAAAGAAATTCCTAGAATCAAGAATATTAAGCTCATGCCTAAGTCGGGTAAAAGATTGTTCATCAAGTGGTTTGGTAAAGATATCGGCTAATTGATCTTTAGTATTAATATAAGAAATCTCGATATCCCCCTTTTGTTGGTGATCCCGAAGAAAATGATACCGAATGGCTATGTGCTTAGTGCGGCTGTGCTCGACGGGATTGTCGGCCATTTTGATTGCACTTTCATTGTCACATAGCAAAGGGACTTTGGTTAATTTGTAACCCTAGTCCCGCAGGGTTTGCCTCATCCAAAGCAATTGCGCGCAACAATGACCGGCGGCAATGTACTCGGCTTCGGCGGTAGAAAGAGCGACCGAATTTTGCTTCTTTGAAGCCCATGACACCAAGGATCTTCCCAAGAACTGGCAAGTCCCCGATGTGCTCTTCCTATTAATCCTACACCCCGCCCAATCGGCATCCGAATAACCAATCAAATCAAATGTGGATCCCCGAGGGTACCAAAGCCCAAACTTAGGAGTAAAAGCCAAATATCTCAAGATTCGTTTTACGGCCGTAAGGTGTGATTCCTTAGGGTCGGCTTGGAATCTTGCACACATGCAAACGGAAAGCATAATGTCCGGTCGAGATGCACATAAGTAAAGCAATGAACCAATCATCGACCGGTATACCTTTTGATCCACGGACTTACCTCCCGTGTCGAGGTCGAGATGTCCATTAGTTCCCATGGGTGTCTTGATGGGCTTGGCATCCTTCATTCCAAATTTGCTTAGAATGTCTTGAGTATACTTCGTTTGGCTAATGAAGGTGCCCTCTTGGAGTTGCTTGACTTGAAATCCTAAGAAATATTTCAACTCCCCCATCATCGACATCTCGAATTTCTGTGTCATGATCCTACTAAATTCTTCACATGTAGATTTGTTAGTAGACCCAAATATAATATCATCAACATAAATTTGGCATACAAACAAATCATTATCAAGAGTCTTAGTGAATAAAGTAGGATCGGCCTTGCCGACTTTGAAACCATTTGCAATAAGGAAATCTCTAAGGCATTCATACCATGCTCTCGGGGCTTGCTTGAGCCCATAAAGCGCCTTAGAGAGCCTATAAACATGGTTAGGATACTCACTGTCTTCAAAGCCGGGAGGTTGCTCAACATAGACCTCCTCCTTGATTGGTCCATTGAGGAAGGCACTCTTCACGTCCATTTGGTAAAGCTTGAAGCCATGGTAAGTAGCATAGGCTAATAATATGCGAATTGACTCAAGCCTAGCTACGGGTGCATAGGTTTCACCAAAATCCAAACCTTCGACTTGTGAATATCCCTTGGCCACGAGTCGAGCTTTGTTCCTAGTCACCACACCATGCTCGTCTTGCTTGTTGCGGAAAACCCACTTGGTTCCTACAACATTTTGGTTAGGACGTGGAACTAAGTGCCATACCTCGTTCCTCGTGAAGTTGTTGAGCTCCTCTTGCATTGCCATCACCCAATCCGAATCTTGAAGTGCTTCCTCTACCCTGTGTGGCTCAATAGAGGAAACAAACGAGTAATGTTCACAAAAATGAGCAACACGAGATCGAGTAGTTACCCCCTTATGAATGTCGCCGAGGATGGTGTCGACGGGGTGATCTCGTTGGATTGCTTGGTGGACTCTTGGGTGTGGCGGCCTTGGTTGTTCATCCTCCTTGTCCTCATCATTTGCATCTCCCCCTTGATCGTTGCCGTCATTTTGTGGTGGCTCATCTTCTTGATCTTCCTGTTCAACATCTTGAGCCTCATCCTCAATTTGAGTTGGTGGAGATGCTTGCGTGGAGGAGGATGGTTGATCTTGTGCATTTGAAGGCTCCTCGGATTCCTTAGGGCACACATCCCCAATGGACATGTTCCTTAGTGCTATGCATGGAGCCTGTTCTTCACCTGTTTCATCAAGATCAACTTGCTCTACTTGAGAGCCGTTAGTCTCATCAAACACAACGTCACAAGAAACTTCAACAAGTCCTGAGGACTTGTTAAAGACTCTATATGCCCTTGTGTTTGAGTCATATCCTAGTAAAAAGCCTTCTACAGTTTTAGGAGCAAATTTAGATTTTCTACCTCTTTTAACAAGTATAAAACATTTGCTACCAAAAACTCTAAAATATGAAATATTGGGCTTTTTACCGGTTAGGAGTTCATAGGATGTCTTCTTGAGGATTCGATGAAGATATAATCGGTTGATGGCGTAGCAGGCGGTGTTGACCGCCTCGGCCCAAAACCGATCCGGTGTCTTGTACTCATCAAGCATGGTTCTTGCCATGTCCAATAGAGTTCGATTCTTCCTCTCCACTACACCATTTTGTTGTGGAGTGTAGGGAGAAGAGAACTCATGCTTGATACCCTCCTCCTCAAGAAAGTCTTCAATTTGGGAATTTTTGAACTCCGTCCCATTGTCGCTTCTAATTTTCTTGATCCTTAAGCCGAACTCATTTTGAGCCCGTCTCAAGAATCCCTTTAAGGTCTCTTGGGTTTGTGATTTTTCCTTGATTTCCATCCCCGAATGTGATAGCTCGTTGGGGATCTTGGTTTTTCTCATATGAGGAGAACATCCTTTTCTCCCCGGTCATGTGGTTTGTGCACCCGCTGTCGAGTATCCAACTTGTGCCCCCGGATGCATAAACCTACAAAACAAGTTTAGTTCTTTGTTTTAGGTACCCAAACGGTTTTGGGTCCTTTGGCATTAGATACAAGAACTTTGGGTACCCAAACACAAGTCTTGGAGCCTTTGTGTTTGCCCCCAACAATTTTGGCAACTACCTTGCCGGACTTGCTAGTCAAAACATAAGATGCATCAAAAGTTTTAAATGAAATGGCATGATCATTTGATGCATTAATAGTTTTCTTTCTAGGCAACTTGGCATGGGTTGGTTGCCTAGATCTAGATGTCTCACCCTTATACATAAAAGCATAATTAGGGCCAGAGTGAGACTTCCTAGAATGAATTTTCTTAATTTTACTCTCAGGATACCCGGCAGGGTACAAAATGTAACCCTCGTTATCCTGAGGCATGGGAGCCTTGCCCTTAACAAAGTTAGACAAGTTCTTAGGAGGGGCATTAATTTTGACATTGTCTCCCCTTTGGAAGCCAATGCCGTCCTTAATGCCCGGGCGTCTCCCATTATAGAGCATGCTTCTAGCCAATTTAAATTTTTCATTTTCTAAGTCATGCTCTCTAATCTTAGCATTAAGTTGTGCTATGTGATCATTTTGTTTCTTAATTAAAGCTAGGTGATCATGGATAGCATCAACATTAATATCTCTACATCTAGTACAAATGGAAATATGCTCAACATTAGATGTAGAGGGTTTGCAAGATTTTAGTTCAACAACCTTAGCATGCAACAAATCATTTTTAGCTCTAAGGTCGGAAATAGTAGCATTGCAAACATCAAAATCCTTAGCCTTAGCAATTAATTTCTCATTCTCATTTCTAAGGCTAGCAATGGAAGCATTCAATTCATCAATCCTAGCAAGCAAATCAACATCATCATTTCTAGGATCAATGCAAACATGAGAATCAACCTTAGCAATTAAATTGGCATTTTCATTTCTAAGGTTGTCTAAAGTCTCATGGCAAATACTTAGCTCACTAGACAATTTTTCACATTTTTCTCTTTCTAGAGCATAAGCATTTTTAACCTTAACATGTTTTTTGTTTTCCTTGATTAGGAAGTCCTCTTGGGAGTCCAAGAGATCATCCTTTTCATGGATGGCACTAATCAATTCATTTAATTTTTCTTTTTGTTCCATGTTAAGGTTGGCAAAAAGAATACGCAAATTATCCTCTTCATTTTTATCATCATCCTCATCACTAGATGTTTCATATTTAGTGGAGGACTTTGATTTTACCTTCTTTTTGCCGTCCTTGGCCATGAGGCACTTGTGGCCGACGTTGGGGAAGAGGAGGCCCTTGGTGACGGCGATGTTGGCGGCGTCCTCGTCGTCGGAGGAGTCGCTTGAGCTTTCGTCGGAGTCCCACTCCCGACAAACATGGGCATCGCCGCCCTTCTTCTTGTAGTACTTCTTCTTTTCCTTCCTCTTGCCCTTCTTGTCGTCACCCCTGTCACTATCACTTGATAATGGACATTTAGCAATAAAGTGACCGGGCTTACCACACTTGTAGCAAACCTTCTTGGAACGGGATTTGTAGTCCTTCCCCTTCCGTTGCTTGAGGATTTGCCGGAAGCTTTTGATGATTAGGGCCATCTCCTCGTTGTCGAGCTTGGAGGCGTCAATTGGTTGTCTACTTGGTGTAGACTCCTCCTTCTTCTCCTCCGTTGCCTTGAAGGCCACGGGTTGCGCCTCGGATGTGGAAGGCTCATCAAGCTCGTTGATCTTCTTGGAGCCCTTAATCATGCATTCAAAACTAACAAAATTCCCGATGACTTCCTCGGGGGTCATTTGTGTATATCTAGGATTGCCACGAATTAATTGTACTTGAGTAGGGTTAAGGAAAATAAGGGCTCTTAGAATAACCTTAACCACTTCGTGGTCATCCCATTTTGCGCTCCCGAGGTTGCGCACTTGGTTCACCAAGGTCTTGAGCCGGTTGTACATGTCTTGTGGCTCCTCCCCTTGGCGAAGACGGAAGCGACCGAGCTCCCCCTCGATCGTTTCCCGCTTGGTGATCTTGGTGAGTTCATCACCCTCGTGCGCCGTCTTGAGTAGGTCCCAAATCTCCTTGGCGTTCTTCAACCCTTGTACTTTGTTGTATTCCTCCTTGCTTAGAGAGGCAAGAAGGATGGTTGCGGCTTGGGAGTTGAAGTGCTCGATTTGGGCCACTTCGTCCGTGTCGTAGTCTTCATCCCCTACGGATGGTACCTGTACACCATACTCAACAACATCCCATAATCTTTTGTGGAGAGAGGTTAGATGAAATCGCATCAAATTACTCCACATAGCATAATCTTCACCATTAAAAGTTGGTGGTTTGCCTAATGGGACGGAAAGTAAAGGTGTATGTTTAGGAATGCGAGGGTAGCGTAGGGGGATCTTACTATACTTCTTACGCTCTTGGCGTTTAGAAGTGACGGACGCCGCGTCGGAGCCGGAGGTAGATGTCGATGAAGTGTCGGTCTCGTAGTAGACCACCTTCCTCATCCTTTTGTCCTTGTCCCCACTCCGATGCGGCTTGTGAGAAGAAGATTTTTCCTTCTTCTCTTTGTGGTGAGAAGAGGAAGATCTTTTCTCCTTCCGCTTGGAGGATTTCTTCTTCTTCTCTCTTCTCTTGGTGCGGGACTCTTCCGATGAAGATGAAGTGCTCCCTTGACTTGTAGTGGGCTTGTCATCGCCGGTCTCCATCTCCCTCTTGGTGTGATCTCCCGACATCACTTCGAGCGGTTAGGCTCTAATGAAGTACCGGGCTTTGATACCAATTGATAGTCGCCTAGAGGGGGGGTGAATAGGGCGAAACTGAAATTTACAAAAATAATCACAACTACAAGCCGGGTTAGCGTTAGTAATAAAGAAACGAGTCCGCGAGAGAGGGCGCAAAACAAATCGCAAGCAAATAAGAGTGTGACACGAGGATTTGTTTTACCGAGGTTCGGTTCTCGCAAACCTACTCCCCGTTGAGGAGGCCACAAAGGCCGGGTCTCTTTCAACCCTTCCCTCTCTCAAACGATCCCACGGATCGAGTGAGCTTTCTCTTCTTCTCAATCAAACGGGAACAAAGCTTCCCCGCAAGGGCCACCACACAATTGGTGCCTCTTGCCTTGGTTACAATTGAGTGATGATCTCAAGAACAAATGAGAAAGAAAGAAAGCAATCCAAGCGCAAAAGCTCAAAAGAACACGGCAAATCTCTCTCGCTAGTCACTAAGGGTTTGAGTGGAATTGGAGAGGATTTGATCTCTTTGTATGTGTCTAGAATTGAATGCCTAGCTCTTGTAAGTGGTTGAGAGTTGGAAAACTTGGATGGCAATGAATGTGGGGTGGTTGGGGTATTTATAGCCCCAACCACCAAAAGTGACCGTTGCTGGAACTCCTCTGTTCGATGGCGCACCGGACAGTCCGGTGCACACCGGACAGTCCGGTGCCCCTGCCACGTCACCATTGCCGTTGGATTCTGACCGTTGGAGCTTCTGACTTCTGGGCCCTCCTGGGTGTCCGGTGCACACCGGACATGTACTGTTTGATGTCCGGTGCACCGGTATGGGCGAGCCTGACGTCTGCGCGCGCTGCGCGCGCATTTAATGCACCGCAGGGAGCCGTTGGCGCCGCAGAGAGCCGTTGCTCCGCTGGCACACCGGACAGTCCGGTGCACACCGGACAGTCCGGTGAATTTTAGCGGAGCGGCTGCCGAGCGAACCCGAGGCTGGCGAGTTCCGGAGGCCGCGTTTCCTTGGAGCACCGGACATGTCCGGTGCACACCGGACAGTCCGGTGAATTATAGCGCGCCGGCTCCCGAGAAATCCCGAGGGCGAAGAGTTTGAAGTCGAAGTCCTCTGGCCGCACCGGACAGTCCGGTGCACACCGGACAGTCCGGTGCCTCCGGCCAGAGGAGCCCTCGGTTGCCTTGCTGCTCCTTTGTTGAATCCAACACTTGGTCTTTTTATTGGCTGATTGTGAACCTTTTGCACCTGTATAACTTATGCACTAGAGTAAACTAGTTAGTCCAATGTTTGTGTTGGGCAATTCAACCACCAAAATTATTTAGGAACTAGGTGTAAGCCTAATTCCCTTTCAAGGATGCCGTGGTGTATTCGAGAGAGGTCTAGGCCGTCGTCTCCCAGTCAACTTTGGGTGGCTGGACCGTTGTCTCCTTATAATGTAATTATTTATTTTGTACAGAATTCCTGTTATGTAGTAAAGATATGACATTCGATCCTGTGTCATGATTCATCATATGTGTGAGACTTGGTCCCTGCACACCTGGTGATTATGTTCGCGCCCGGGTTTTGGACCCCTAAAATCCGGGTGTGACAAAATCTTAATTCCATAATGCCTTTCAAATCCTCCTAGCCATTATCCTACTGCAATAATTCTCGCTAAGAAGAATGCTTATATTGTGACAATTCCACCAGAAGGTAATGGGTTACTCCTACAACACGTCCTTGTATAATGCTAAGCCTAAGTAGCAGGATCAACTTTTAATTTGTTATGAGTCTAAACGATAGATTTAATGAGTTCTTGCTAATAACTATGGCCGCTGAATAAAAACATTAAACTAAAAGCCCAGACAAAATGAGCGCCTAAGAAAAAAAAGGTAACAACTAATATGCAAGCAGATATTAGGTGTTAACGTGCAAACAAACTTTTTTGTCTGTTAGATCTAAATCCAATGATAGATACAATTGTGATTTGTTAGAAATTTTTTTATAAAGCTACGTTAGGTGATGGTGGAAAGATTTAAATGTTAAATATGTTGGATCTAGATCTAACGGAGTAAAATATATGTATATTAGACTATCTCCAGCAACGTCCTCTATATACATTCTCTATATCCGTCCTTTACAGTCTTCTCTAAAAGATTCCATCTCCTATATCTACTTTCTCTCCAACAACGTCCTCTAAATCACGTCCTCTATATATAAATACCTATATTAAAGACATTTTTAATTTTTTAATTTTTGTACATACGTATTTGTCATACTCTCAAATGTATTGTACATATTTTAGTTTTATTAAATCGGTTGTTTAAAGTATTCAAATAGATAGAGAACCGTTTAGAGAAACTCTACATATAGGGGGTGTTTGGTTAGAGGGACTAAAGATTAGTCTCTAGTTTTTAGTTCCATTTAGTCCCTTTTTTGCCAAACACTAGGACTAAAATATGGACTAAAATGATTTAGTCTTTAGTCCTTCACATATGTGCTAAAAGGGACTAAACCATATTAATTCCACATTTACCCCTTATTTAGTTCAATTGTACTAATAGCAGGAGAATATTAAAGGCCATTTTAGTCTTCTTATGAGCCATTTAGTATATTTTTACTATTTTTAGCCCCTAGAACCAAACATGTTAGGGACTAAACTTTAGTCCCCTAAATAAACTTTAGTCTCTAGACTAAACAAACCAAACATAGCCATAGAGGATCCAGCAGCGTTCTCTAAATTTAAGGTACGGGACCCTTTAGAGGGTCTTGTTGGAGCCAGCCTTAGTCGTCGCCGTAGATACGGCCACAGTGGCTGGGGAAGGAACAACGCAGACAAGCCGAACTCGCACCTCGCATCGTCTTGTAGACACACCTCCAGCTCCGAAACCCTACTCCGCCGGCGATGTCGTCATCCGGCGCCCCGGCCCCGGCGGCGGCAATGGCCGTTGACGACGCGGAGGACGACCAGCTCGCCTCCATGTCCACGGAGGATATCATCCGGGCCTCCCGCCTTCTTGACAACGAGATCCGTGTCCTCAAGGTGAGCGAGCCCAGTCCTAGATCCGATCCCTGCGGGTTCGGAACTTCGGCGTTAGGGTTTGCTTCTGATCAGTGGGGTTTGTTTGGTTTTTCTGTTGCCGTACCCAGGACGAGTTGCAGCGGACGAACCTGGAGTTGGAGTCGTTCAAGGAGAAGATTAAGGAAAACCAAGAGAAAATTAAGCTCAACAAGCAGCTGCCCTACCTCGTTGGCAACATCGTCGAGGTTCATTTTCCTTGCATTCTGGAAATCCCTGCGTGTGATTGTTGTCTTGGGTTAATTTGAGGCCAGGGAAGTGAATGAGTGAAAATGATTTGGTCTATTATCACATGATTTGATATGACATCATACTTATATAACTGCTTGTTCTATTATATTATGTTTGTCCCCTTATAATTCATGTTAGATTAGATTTTATACGCACCAAGGCCACACTTAATTAGGAACAGAACACACTTTCCTCTTGTGCAGGTACTTCAGATTAGATAGGGTAGTTTGTCTTTAGGACAGCAACGGTTCTTTAATTCGAGTAACCATGGTCTTGCTAGGAATCCAGACATTCAGAAACATGGAACTTGATAACTGGTTTGTTTCAACTACCTTAGCTTTCAAAATTTCTAGTTGAGTCCTATACAATATTTTTTTGAAGATTTGATGGCTTTATAGATTCTGTGGATGTATGTGTGACGACTCCAAAGGCCTGATGTCTTGGTGAAACATTCAGAGAAGATGAAAGGCGCGGGAGCAGCTGTGTTTGTCTGTTTGATGACTAACTACTTTTAGGCCATATGGTGGGCCATAGCTATTAGCCGTCATTAGGTGTCATACTGGGGAATCCAGGGTTGGCCGTGGCTTATAAGCCGAGTCTGTAACAGAGTCAAGCAAGTTGAGAAATAACAGAATCAAAACAGAACCGTACCTTGCGTCGGTCTCTACCTCCCCACCGTGTTCTTCTTCTGATTTCCACTACCGTCTCATGTCTCGGCGTTTGGGGTGCGCCGGTGGCCAAGGGTCGGTACAATATGGAGCATTCAAGTAAATGAACCCTGACATCAACCATCACAGCCTACGGTTAGCACCTTGCCATACCTGTGGTGTGCCTAAGACGTTTAAGGTTAGCCCTACGTTTGGTTTATCTCCATGCCTAAGGTTAGGCATGCCTGTAAATGTGTGGCAGCTGCTTGGATTGCTATCACGCCTAAGGTTAGGCACGTTGTGGCGTCTAAATCGAGTGCCCCAGGTGTGGCGTAATTTTGTATGGCAAGCCTAGGGAATCTCACCAATTTTTTTTCAGCTGTATAAGGTTAGCTATGTTGCCCTGATACGGGGATACGGATACGGATACGCGATACGCCGATACCGCGATACGTCATTTCTCAAAAAATACGGATACGGCGATACGCAATATATATTATAAATAAAATTAAATGCTGAAATGTCTGAAATGGACCACAGCCGATCAGTTCAATTTAAGGGCGTTAGAAGTTAATGTTCAACAACTTTGACTAAAGTAAACATCTACTTCCTCTTCCAGAATTTATCTGGACTCAAATCAATGAATCCAGCATGCCAAAAGCCCAAAAACATGTGTAACGATACGCTACACCAGCAGACTCGCAAAATAATCACTAGTTCACCAAATCACCACACAAGTTCTAAGTTTTAATTCTAACAGACCACAGACCAGACATGAGACAACAACTAGATTTCATTCTGCATCTTCGGTCAAACCCAATGCCTCAAGATCTTCAAACAATCTTTCTTCAAGTTCTGGCTCATCCAGTGATAGATCAGCTTGCTCAAGAAAATCAGCACCACCCTCAAAATCAGCTTCAAAAGTGTCAGCTCCAACATCCCACATTGCTGATGGACCACAGCAGTATTCATCAGATTTTCTAGAAAGAAGACGCAAGTTTTGGTGTGTGAAAACTAAATCCTCAGCACGCCCAGGATTTAAATTGTAGATTTGTATTAGGAATCCAAATTCATACATGTGTGACCAACTGATCATAATGAATATGACAAATAAAATGAAATAGAATCGAACCTGTTTCTCAATGAACTATGGATCAGCCCATATGTACTCCAATTTCTTTCGGCACAGGAAGATGATGCTGGCTGTCCAAGTAATTTAAGTGCCAACTTCTTTAATTCTGGAGCAGAATGGCCATGAATTCCCCACCACATTTTTGGTTCCATATAACTTCTATCCTCAAGTGAGTCAAATGAATTGAATCCATTTCCAAACAAAGACAAATTAGCATACTGCAACTTAATCTTTTTTAATTCTTCACCAGAAAAATATCTCCTGAAACAAGTATTTCTCATCTCTGAAATTTCCTCATCATTATGAGGAGCCTGTCGGTTGGGGACCTCATTGATCCATGCATCAGTATAATACTTTGGATTTAGTGAGTGCGCCAAGCAGTGCAAGGGCGTGTTGCTTTTTGTCCATCGACTCACCAAGATGTCATGCACAGCTGAGTAAAATATAGATTCTTCATGTGTCTCTTTCATTTCATGACGATAGATCACACTCTTCACCTTCTCTATCATTGTGTCCCACATCTCATATATCAAATGGAGGCATGCTGTCATGGGCATCATAGGGAGCGAGACGCAACAGCCAGGCTGGGATAAGGCTAGAGAATAAGATTGAGATGAGCTGAGATAAGGCTAGAGAATAAGATTGGGATGAGAGAATTGTGGAGAGTTGGTTAGCATCAGATAAGTCCAAGAAAGTAGGAGTTAGTTGAGAGTTTGTAGGAGAAGTTGGTTAGCCATAGGGCTATTTATAAGCCGCATGGCAGCAGGGAATAAAGGAAGGAAGATCATTATCAAACCAATCTCTCTCTCTCTTGCAATGACCCTCTGAAGCGCCTAGGGCTGCTACCCTAGAACCAAGCCTGCGGCAGAGGGGTATAACCTCGCCGGAGAAGACAACTATCCCTATGGACCGAAGGTCCATGACACCTGGTATCAGAGCCAGGTTATCCTCACCACCACCAGCCGCCCATCCTTCAACAACACCAGTTGCCGCGCCATCAGCCACCGCAACGCCCTCCCACCCGCCCTCTCCAACTCCAGATGCATTCACTCGGCTCGAAGAGAGTTTTGGCCGTCTCACAGAGAAGTGGGATCAGTTCGTTGTGATGTTCCACCGCTACAAGGAGAAGACAGAGAAGGAACTCCAAGCAGCGGTGCGGCTTCAGGCGGCAGCACGAGGGTTCCTGGCACGCTGCCAGGTACAGTCCCTTCGTGGGGAGAAGCACCTTGCTGTGGCCTCCAGGGCCACCCCATGGCCGTCATCACATGAGCAGGCCGTGGTGCGCCTGCAAGCCGCAGTGCGTGGCTTCCTTGTTAGGCGGGCGGTGCGGAAGCTGCACTTGCTGATCAGCTCATCGCTGCACCAACTTGCACCCTGCTCGCCCAACCACCAGGTCTCGTCTATACTTTTTGAGCCCCCTGCAGAAGTCGAGATCTGGGTATGCAGCCCCCCTGCACGGCCAAAGAGGGTCGTCTCCTTCATTCGGGCAACTGCCTTGGTGCTGGACAGACCCAACATAAGAACGGGCTGGTTCCTCCTTCACCTTCATCCAACGTGAAGTCCGCAGTTCAGCGCTTTCCTTGGGATCCAGGAGGACAGGAGGACATAGCTGCAGTTCAAATTTATATTTTAGTTCCACAATTATTTTGAATTTTCGTCTTAAATAATAAAGGTAAGCCGAGATGTAAAAGGCTTAACCTTAAGTCATGTCAGGTAAGTCTATGGCAGCTCGAGGACGAGCTGGTCCTCAAGGGAGGGGGAGATGTCATGGGCATCATCGGGAGCGAGACGCAACAGCCAGGCTGGGATAAGGCTAGAGAATAAGATTGAGATGAGCTGGGATAAGGCTAGAGAATACGATTGGGATGAGAGAATTGTGGAGAGTTGGTTAGCATCAGATAAGTCCAAGAAAGTACGAGTTAGTTGAGAGTTTGTAGGAGAAGTTGGTTAGCCATAGGGCTATTTATAAGCCGCATGGCAGCAGGGAATAAATCAAGCAAGATCATTATCAAACCAATCTCTCTCTCTCTCTTGCAATAGCTCTCAAGCGCCTAGGGCTGCATACACTAGAACCAAGCCTGCGGCAGAGGGGTATAACCTCGCCGGAGAAGACAGCTATCCCCATGGACCGAAGGTCCATGACACATGCGTTGGCAGTATCTGCTGCTCGTATCATTGTATAGATAGGCTCAGTGAAACTAAGGAAATAGCACACTTTATCCCACTACATATCATTCACAATCTTCTCCTTTACAAATTGAGCCTGACGTGGATTATCTTCCCGATAGGCACTCCACTTTTCACTCACTACCATCACTGAAAGAGCATCTTTTATAGCAATAAATCTCTTCAACATCACAATAGCAGAGGCAAATCTTGTGTCAGCAATAGCAAGGAATTTCAGATTGCTTTGCTCATTGAACATAGACAACCTCATGGAGTGATTCATGATGAAATTTTTAATCATGCTGGCATCTCCAATGACTTCGCTAATCCACTGGAATTCAGTATAAAGCACATCTTCAATTTCCCTAGAAGCACATATGTTCTTCAAAGCAAGATTCAAAGTATGCACAACACAAGGGGTCCAAAAAATATGAGGGTGCTTCTGCTCAACTATGATGCCAGCAGCTCTGCAATTGGCAGCGTTGTCAGTGATCACTTGCACAACACTTTGTGCCCCAACCTCATCAATTACTGCTAACATCTTCTCTGCAATATACTCCTTGGTCTTGGATATTCCTTCAGTGTTGATCGCTCTAAGAAACATTGGACCATCTTCTGTAACAGCCAAGAAATTCAAGAGTGGGCGTCTTTGAGCATCTGACCATCCATCTGAAACAATACTCACACCTTTAGAGCTCCAAGTTTCCTTCAAGGGCTGCAGCATTCTCTCCACATGTGTCCTCTCTTGCACAAGAAGAGTTGTTCTCAACTTGTTGTAGCTTGGAGGAACATAACCTCCAATTGGGTTATTGGTAGCAAACATGAAAGCCTTTCTAAAATATGGGTTACGTGCAAGATTAAAAGGCAGACCACCAGTGTAAAACATTCTAGCTATTAGTTCATCAAGCTGTCTTCGAACATCCAAATTGAAGCTAGATTCAATAGCTGAAACACCCCTTCTCTTCCTCTTCTCATTGCCCTCAACTGGAAGTGGGATATCTCTAGGCAAGGTTCTGTTAGCAACAACACTGGCTGCAGCAACTTCAGCTTTCAATTGTTCAAGAACATGTACTGTCACCACTCGACAAAACTTCACCCCAAAACCAGGAATTTTCAACAGATGTGCTTTAACTCTAGAATAGCTTCCATTCCAAACATGGTTACAGAGTCTACACCTAATCCTCACATTGCCCCCCAAACCCTTTCCAGTTCTTTCAAGTATCTCAGCATACCTCCACAACGGTTTTTTCTCATCCTCATCTGGAGGAACAATACGAACAGCAGTCAATACTTGTCTTGCGATGGCAGGGTTATTGGCTACTGGAAAACTTCCTTCGGCACCTTCGCTGCTGCTAGCATCAGTAGATGCACTCGTTGCCATGGGATATTGGGATCTAACAAGAACAGAGAATGGACAACCGCAGCGTCAGACAGGGCAGACGGGAGATGGCAGCAGAATAGCAGATCACGTACCTCAGTACCTCACGACGGCAGATGGGTTGGCTGACGGCGCGACCACAGAGCTGGCGGCGGCGGACGCGGCCACGGAAGCACGGCTGGAGTGGCGGTGCGCAGGGAAGCGCGGCTGCGCGGGTCTCCAAGCGGTGACGGGCTGGCGGCGCGCAGGGAAGCGCGGGGCTGGCGGCGCGCCGTGGGGAGAAGCGGGGCTGGCGGCGCGCAGAGAAGTTGTGCGTGTGCGCCGTGGGGAGAAGCGGTGCGCAGGGAAATTAGGGATATAAGGTATCCCACACGTGTGCAAGAGGTGTCCTACTGTCCTAGAAGTATCCGTCTTTTTTTATTTATTTAAATTCACAGGAATTTCCGATACGCCTCGGATACGTATCGAGAAGTATCCGTATCTGATACGGTATCCGACACCGGTACGTGAATTTTGAGAAGTATCCGCACATCATAGAAGGTTAGTCAGGAACCAAACATGCGGCGTGCCTAACCTTAGGCTGTGGTGATTGGGGCAGTGAACCAAACATGCCTGTATTCTTGTAACTTAGTGTGCTGCATTCCTTGTAGTTGGAAATTATGATAACTGAATTTTTATTTCCATATTATTTGGTCTTTGTCAGGCAGGGTGTCTGTACATTATTTATTTTGTTTCTGGGTTACTCATATACAGCCTGCCTTTTTCTCAACTATTTTAGATCTTGGAAATGAACCCTGAGGATGAAGCTGAGGAGGATGGTGCTAACATTGATTTAGACTCACAAAGGAAAGGAAAATGTGTTGTTCTGAAGACCTCCACAAGACAAGTGAGCAATCTGTTCTCTGCTCATCAGGGTCATGTCTTTTGCTGTTCTTTTTTTGTGTGTTCATATACTGTATGCATTCCACTTTCTAAATCTCTGACCACTAATATGCATACAACATGAAGATTTATCACATGAAAATATGGTACAGTAGATTCTGTATCGAAAGTGCAGCCAACATTTTTGTTATTGCTAACTCACATGTGAAAAGGCAGTCAAGGGTCTGTATTGGGTACCCAGGACAATTAGTCATATAAGACATTTGGTTATGTTTGGACTACTTTTGACCCAGATAGTCAATTTTTGTTTAAAACCATAACTTATTAGACCCTAATAATAACGTTATGTTGCAATGGTTCTGCTGTACAGATTATGCCAGTAATGAATTGTATATAACTGCAAAGCGATTACTGAATTGTATATAACTGCAAAGTGATTAATGAGTTGTATATACACAGTGTTTTAAAGGTGTCGCCTAGGCGTCCAGGCGCCCAAAAAATCCTAGGCGCCTTGCTCGCCTAGGCGTCCAGGCGGCGGTCCAACGCCTTGTCTCACCTTACCACTTTAAGGATCATGTATATAAATACAAAGTGTAAATATATTTAAGCAGCCGTAAGTGGCCAAGTTTTTTTTTCACAAAAAGAAACAGTCCTGTAATATGCTTGTCCAGCTGTCACATTGTGCTCTGAATCAGTAGTTCAACATCCTTTCTTCTTTGCTTACCTGTATGGCCTTGAAGGTGTGGGATTATGTATAGTTTATTTTTTCTGAGTTCCCATTCTTCCACGTCTCTTAATCTAAAGCAATGAAAAACTGCCTTTTATGCATGGTCTTGAGTTTAAGTAATCAAATTAACTGCTGTAAAATCTTAGTTTCTTGTCTTGATGATTGCAGACTATATTCCTTCCTGTTGTTGGGCTAGTGGACCCTGACAAGCTAAAGCCTGGTGATCTGGTTGGAGTCAATAAAGATAGCTACCTTATACTAGATACATTGCCATCAGAGTACGATTCACGAGTGAAGGCAATGGAAGTGGATGAAAAGCCCACTGAAGATTATAATGACATTGGGGGTCTTGAAAAGCAGGTATTTTACTCAGTGAACTGCATAGTTGTTAAGGCGTCCCTAAGGCGTCGCTTAGGCGACGCCTAAGCGCTAGGCGTGCAGAAACCTTAAGGCGTCTTGGTCGCCTTATTTTGGAGCCTAAGGCGTCCGCTTTGGACAGTTGGGCGTCGCCCCGGCGCCTTGGAGAGTTCTAACTTCTAAGGCGACGCTATGAGGAAGCCTTGGAGTGATGTAGGGATGGACCTCAAGGGTTGGATCCTGACCTGATTGAGCACCCGATTTGAAACCATGTCCCTGGAGAGTGGCATTACCAGCGGCAGCGGTGTTGGTCCCCTGGCGGCACCGGCGACGGTGGCCGCTCCCCACGGCGGCGGCGAGCTCTAGCTGCGCAGGCGAGGTCCCCAGACCCTGGCTGAGAGAGAGAGAGAGAGAGAGAGAGAGAGAGGGAGGCGGCTGGGTGATGAGTGCGGCTGGGAGTGAGTGAATAAGTGTGTAACCTAATTTTAATGGGCCAAGTGGGCTTATTTGGACTGGCTAAACTTGTTAGCTGCCCATTGACCTTTTTCCCTACACACTTCCTCAAATATCAATATTTTTCTATTTCTAACTATATTTAAGGCGTCGCCTCGCCTTACTCTTTAACGCTTAAAAGTTAAAAAGGGGGTCAGTCGCCTTATCTCGCCTTACCACCTTAACAACTATGGTGAACTGTTGCTCTTTAGGTAATAGCCGGGAAGTTCCAATGTTCCATCAGTCTTATATAAGAAATGAATAATGCCGTGTTGCTCATCTGTTACATGTATCCTTTGAATTTTATGTCATTGAATTTAGATTCAAGAGCTTGTAGAGGCAATTGTACTGCCCATGACACATAAAGACCGGTTCCAGAAGTTGGGTATTCGTCCTCCAAAAGGGGTTCTTTTGTATGGACCACCAGGAACTGGCAAGACACTCATGGCTCGTGCATGTGCTGCACAGACGAATGCAACGTTTCTTAAATTAGCTGGTCCACAACTTGTGCAGGTAATCAGTTTACTTGAGAAGTGTTGTTTTTCTTTTTTATGTGTTTGTTATATAGCTTTGCAGGTGCGTCTATTTGATGATAAAATATATTTTTTCCTCTGACTCGAATCCTGTGGTACACTGCTGCTCCAATTCATGCTAACATATTCGTACTGCAACTTCTGTTGCCCTTTGTTCGTTTCTGAGTCATTGTTACCTTTCTTCCATAGCTTAATTATTTCATTGCATCATCCTGGTTAATTTCCTTTTCTTATGTACATGAACAATTTTTTTTGTTTCTTTTCAAAATGCTGTTATTTTATTTTTTCAGTTGTCAGCTGTACTGTAGCATGGTCTTAAAGCAATGTTTCCTTATGCCAAGGTTCTCAGAAACAAGTTTTGAATGTCTTGGATTCTTGGTACTTCTCTAGGGATAGTGTGTTCCTGAATGTCTTAGTAAGCTTTTTGTACATACCATATTGTTACTGTTGAGGAAAATAGATCTATGCATTTTATCTTTCTGTTATTATGGAGCTTGTCAGTCCAAAGTTTCTTTGTTGAAGTTTAGTCAGTTGCCAGTTATATGCCGCGTTAGATGAATTGTCAGGATTTTGTATATCATTCTCTGTCTCTATTCTATATCTAGACTTGGAAATAAACGTTGCATGGTTTAGTGGTTTAACTAAAATATTAGTCTGATTGCATGACCAACGCTGACCGTTTAGTCCATTTTCATTGAAGACACATTGGAGACATTGCATTACCATGGAAAATATGTTTTATTCTGATGTTATCTTGAGCACACTTTATATTTTCAAGTATGATAGTAACGATGTTCTTGCTGGTTCAGATGTTTATTGGTGATGGAGCAAAGCTTGTCCGGGATGCATTCCAGCTTGCCAAAGAGAAAGCTCCTTGTATTATATTTATTGATGAGATAGATGCCATTGGCACCAAACGTTTTGATAGGTATGTTTTGTATGACATTTTCAGTTCATGCATGATTTTATTCCTGTTTTGGCTGATGATACTCTTTATAGGATGAAAATGTTAATCGCTTATACAGGATCAGAGCACTTTTTTTGTTTCAATTTACTGTAAACAAATCATTCTTATTAGGAAGAAGCTTATCTGATGCATGCTCCATAATTTTGTTCGCTTGGTACAGTGAAGTTAGCGGTGATAGAGAAGTTCAGCGGACAATGTTGGAATTATTGAATCAACTGGATGGATTCAGCAGCGATGAGAGAATAAAGGTCATAGCTGCTACTAACCGTGCTGACATCCTTGACCCTGCTCTGATGCGATCTGGACGGTTGGACCGAAAGATTGAGTTCCCTCACCCATCTGAAGAAGCAAGAGCTAGAATCTTGCAAGTCGGTCTCAACAACTTATGCTCAATTTGCTGAAGTTTGTCAGTGGCTTTCCTCAGTAGGCCATTTATCACAACTAATGTGTTCTGTATTGGTGCTCTGTAGATCCATTCAAGAAAAATGAATGTAAATCCCGATGTCAACTTTGAAGAATTGGCTCGCTCAACTGATGATTTCAACGGAGCACAGCTAAAGGCAGTTTGTGTAGAAGCTGGTATGCTTGCCCTACGGCGGGATGCTACAGAGGTGAGCCTTCCTCTCCTCCATATGCACAGTTCCATTATATTTGCTTTGCGAACGTGGTAGCGCCGCAATTCCTAAAGTAAATGTTACATCGATAGATATGGAGATTGCCGCCTGTAGGTTGATTATTGACTTGTTTTTTTTTTGATGATTGTGATTTCTTATCCTGATGTTTGATTGCACAGGTAACTCACGAGGATTTCAATGAAGGGATCGTACAGGTCCAGGCGAAGAAAAAGTCAAGCTTGAACTACTATGCTTAAGCTGTTTGTCAAAACATATGGACCATAAGGTGTTTGTAACACTACTGTATGAATAATCGAAGCTATGTTTTTAATGCAAGATTTTTACAGCATATAAGATCCGACGCCAGAACACCCGATTTTTTTATTTTAGTTCTTTTTTTGAAAAATATTCACGTTTAGATCCTTGGATGACTTAATCTTATTTTTTGACCCTTTGCTCGGTGTCACATGTTGTAGCGTCGAGGTAAGAAAGTTTGGCACTACATATTTTGGCGCCGAGGTGCGTATTCCGCTGGTAACGAGGGGCTGATACGGCACTTATGTAGTCGAGCTCGGCGCCATGATTTATGGGCCAAGCTCTTTTTCCTAGCCAAAGCAGAGCCGTCGTCATGCAGGAATACATGCATGCGCCACGTACGTGGGAGTCGTGTACAGCGCGATGTGGCGGGCGCCACGGCCACGCGCTCGCCTGCGCTGCCCCTCGCGGTTGCACGGCCCTCGGTGTGCCACGCTTGCCCGTGCAACCGGACTGCCTTATGAATATGATGAAAAAGATATTAATGAAATATTTTGATATGTTTGTCGTGCTATTCATTGACGATATTTTGATTTATTCTAAAGATGATGAAAAGCATGAGGAACATCTATGGCTAGTATTACAGAAGTTGAGAGATAACCAACTTTATGCTAAAGTTAGTAAATGTGAGATCTGATTGGGTAAAATATCTTTTCTTAGGCATATTATTTCCAATTGTGGAATCACAGTAGATCCAACTGAAAGGATCACGATGCCCAAGAATGGTGAATTAGGTTTTTCTAAAAATCAACACTAATTAAAACCTAAGCAAGAGCCCAACTTCACCCAACAACTAGCACATAAGAGAATAATACTAGAAATTCAATAGTGCTAAGACAATACTTCAAATACTTGCTAAACAAATAAACAATATAAAATGCTTGAATTAAGTGCGGAATATAAAGCAAGGTTTAGAAGACTCCTACAATTTTTCTCGAGGTATCGAAGAGTCGGCACTCTCCATTAGTCCTCGTTGTAGCACCCACGCAAGGGTATCGCTCCCCCTTGGTCCTCGCAAGAACCAAGTGCTCACTACGAGATGATCCTTTGCCACTCCGGCGCGGTGGATCCCTCACGACCGCTTACAAACTTGAGTCGGGTCACCAACAAGATCTCCACGGTGATCACCGAGCTCCCAACGTCACCAAGCCGTCTAGGTGATGACGATTACCAAGAGTAACAAGCCGTAGACTTTCGCTTGACCAAGAGAAGCCTAATGCAAGTGGTGTGTGCTCTAGGTGGCTCTCGCTAGCACTAATGAGGTCCAAATGCGGGATTAATATTCTCTAATCACCTCACTAGGCTTTTGATGCTTGCAATGCTCTACCAATGTGCAGGAATAAATGTGGACAGCAAGACATTGAATATAGTGGGTGGAGGGGGTATAAATAGCCCTCACCACCAACTAGCTGTTACCAGCAATGTTCTGCGCATGGGCGCACCGGACACCACCAGTGCGCCAACGGTCGACTCAAACGGCTAGTTCTGACAGCTAGCCGTTGGGCAGATGGCACACCGGACAATGAACAGTCACTGTGTGGTGCACACCGGACGGTCCGGTGTGCTGTCTGGTGCGTCACTATAATTCAACTCGTGAACCTTGCACTCTCGGGTTTCTGCGCGGAGGAAACCCTTCCCTGGGCCATCCTAGCCCCACCTGACAGAGGGCGCACCGGACAGTCCGGTGCCCCAAAGCCAGAAACCCTAACTTCTATTTTCTGTTGTTTTTTAAATCGGTTTTCGTTCTAACTTGTGAGTATGTTCTAGAGTGGCACCTAGCACTATATGTGAGTGTGAATATGCACCAGCACTACACTAGAACTCTCTTGGTCAAACTACTCATCGACAACCCCTCTTTATAGTAC
The DNA here is from genome assembly GCA_029449295.1 of Zea luxurians. Classification (NCBI taxonomy): domain Eukaryota; kingdom Viridiplantae; phylum Streptophyta; class Magnoliopsida; order Poales; family Poaceae; genus Zea; species Zea luxurians. The sequence continues at coordinate 98,436,430 of JAOPSE010000005.1, forward strand.
GGCTAAAACAAAATAAAAGACAACTATATCACGAGTGTTCGCAACTCCTTGACACTCGGACTACGTAGATCTTCACTTTTCGTTTTGTCGCTTTAGCCGTCGCTTCGAGTTCTTATCTCCGGGATTGTTTTCACCATTGTAGTACTTCTACCTGTAATGTGACCTAACTTACCATTTGTCTCTGCAAAACACACGTTAGTCACATATAACATTACGTTGTCATTAATCACTAAAACCAACCAGGGCCTAGATGCTTTCAATCTCCCCCTTTTTGGTGATTGATGACAACCCTACAAGATTTGTGAGAGTAGTTTGTTTTGAAATTTCTGTCAATAGAGAAGATGGTTAGTTGTACTCAATAATCTTTGACAGAAAGAGTGTGTATCATAATAATAAGAATGAGCGCATACACATCGTAAGTTCCTTGTTCATATAAAAGTGAAATCAAAATGATGAACAAGAACTAGAAGACTGGTGATAACATATAAGGTGAAAACATAATACACACAGTCAATATAAGCATCGAGAGTATATAATAGAGTTTGTGAGCCAAAATTATCATACAAAAGTGGAGCTAGTACAGAGAGTAACAAGCACATATATTACATCAAAATGACTCTCTACTAACTCCCTAACTCCCCCTAGCTCTCACAACTCTCATATCTCTCCCCTTTTGGCGTCAAACACCAAAAGGGAACCCGAACCTACAGACCAGAAGAGGAAGGAGGTGGCGGGGGCGCATCCGGTCGTGGTCGTGGCAGAAGAGCAAATGCCAGCTGAGGGTCACAGTCAGTCTCGGATCTAGGATCTGCCGTAGAGGCTAGAGCTGGTACTGACTCGGACGTAAGCTGCGCTGCAGGAGCTGCCAGAGCTGAAGAGGTCATAGACACCGCCACAACAGCAGTGGTAACAGCAGGAGCTAGTGGCACTGGCGGCTGAGTGCTGACGGAGCTGATAACCGGCGACGAGAAAACTAGGGTGATCGGCCGGAGCGGAGAGGAAGAAGGACCGACTGTAGGAAGAGGGGGTCCTGCCTGAATGGCTGGCACAACAGCCGTCTGAAGAGCTGGAGGGGGTGCAAACTGAACCGGAGGGATCTGAACACCGGTATGTTGAAGAATATGAGTCATGAAGGCCCGGTGCTCAGCCCTATCTGCCAAAAGCTGCTGCTGCAGAGTGTCCTGCCTGTCCTGAATAGTCTAAAAGAGAGAGAGCATCCTCTCGGACATTTGCTGCTGGACCGCTGCCTGACGAGCCTGCTTAGCTGTCAGTCGAGCCTGCTCGGACGCCATAAGAGCCTACTGTTGCGTAAGAGTCTGAAGGATAGCAGCCAACACAGGATCAACCGCAGGAGGAGCAGCGGGAACAACACTGGAACTCTCGGCCTCATGATCATGAGAGCGGGGAGGCGGAGGCGGAACCTCAAAGTCATCATCATCATCATCATCATGGACTACTGCGCCCTGAGTCTCGAACTGATGAAAAGCGGTATCCTCGGCCTGAGTGTCAATCACTGGAGCAGGTGCCGGCATAGGGTCCTCAGGGGCTGGACGATAGGAGCCAAAGAGGAGGCGAGAGGCCTCAAGAGTGCCCTGGAACTATGGTGGCCGAATCAGCTGAGTGAAGATGTGGCAGAGATAGTGAGCATATGGCAGCTGTCGCCGAGCACGTAGACCATCCAGGACGGTGTCCTCGATCTCACAAATAAGGAAGTCCACAACATCAAACTCTAAGTGAGAGACCAGGGCACCAAGTAGCTAAAGTTGGATATGAGTAGCAGCCTCCCTGTAACCCATCCGTGGCAGAAGCGCCCGTCTCATGAGCTGATATAAAAACTTGGTCGCTGTAGTGAAGTCTGTCGTAGAACTTCGCAACCCATCTGAGAAGGGCGATCGGAACAAAGCCGTGACGTGAGCTGTACCAGGAGCAACTCCATCGTGAGGGCGACGAGGAGGATCAGAGGTGCCGTAGCACACGCTGTGAAGACGAGTCGATGACTCGTTGAATCCAAACAACTGACGAATCTGGCTGGCATGAAGTGTAACATCCTCACGCTCAAAGCGGAACCTCATCCACTGGTGATCAGGGTCGATCCATACAGAAGCATAGAAAACTCGGACCCATTCCTTAACATATCTGTCACTGGTAGTCAACAGAGTGAGAAGTCTAGGCAGATATGAGAGGTGTACCTCAGATTCAGCATCGGCGGCTAGCAAAAACGCAGGAAGGTCCAAAAGCTGGTGCACTCGCAGAGCAATCTGTGCAGACATCTGAGCTCGAAAGAAGGACTCCTGTATTCGAATACTGAAGAGATCGGCTGCAGCAGGATCTCTCTAAGCCAGTAGCCAAGTCTTCACGGGTACGTGTCTGAACCGACATACCCGTGCCGCTGTAGCACGCTGAAGATCAAACAACCTGGGATCCGCAGCCAGAGGTCGAACCTCGGTCTCATCTCGCTCCCGGAAGCGGGCAGCTGGGATAGGTGGAGCGGAAAGGGGAGCGGGAGGAGGAGCAGTGGAAGCTGGAGTAGTGGAGGTGGTAGGTATGGCTGAGGTGGTGGATGGCACATGAGTGACTGGAGCGGGCGAAGTGGGTGGTGGAGTGGTAGCAGCGGCGGGAGTGGAAGATGTGGATGAGCGAGGCCAAGAGGCGAGACGACGAACTCGGTAAGCAATCTGATCGGAAGGAATCTGTAGCTGATCTCCTCTCTCAGCTTGCTCAGCGGCTGCTGCTGCTGCTAGAGCTGCTCGGGCTGCTCTATTCAAACGCCGCTTCTTGCGGCCTTCCTGCTACTCCAAATAAATAGTCTTCCCCTTGACCTGCCTAAAGGGGCGAGGAGGGTCCTCGTCATCTCCTCCCCCTAGCGCCGACAGATTCTTCGTGCGCGGCATCCTGACCTGAAGACTTCATATGAGAGAGAGAGAGAGAAACTAAGCAAAAGATGATAACAGTCGATCGGATATCAAAAGAATGGATGTATATCTGGAAATCTCACACGAGAGGTGAAAATCTAGGCAGGACAGGAGATGGCTCACAAGTAGGCGAGGTCACTGAAATGACAGAAGAGGTGAGCACGTATTAGTTACATAGTCATAAGTATATGAAATGTGAATAAATACATACACAGAGTGTTATGGCACAGAAAACGAGAGATATGGCGATCGAGAGGTCAAACGACGCGAAAACGTCGTTTGAACGAGAAATAGTGCCATAGGAGGTTTGAAATTCGAATTGAGGCATGAAATGACATGGAATTGAGCTGATACTTCATGAATAGGTTTGTATGGGTAAATATGAGTGAAGTGTGCGCTTGTTTTGATTTTTGGCGTAGAAAATGAAATTTGGGCACTCGGCTTGGAATAGATCGCTAGAAACGGGGATTTGTGTAAAATTGAAGCCTGGGATATCGGATTGGCGTGAAATTTGGCGAATATGTTACTGGAGGTATGGTGAAGGTGCCTGAAAAGTTTGGGTTCAATTTGAGCATTTTTGGCTGGTTTGGGCATTTCACCGAGCACGTGGCATGCGGTGTTTTAGGTTTTTGGTGAAATGGCTAGTTTAGGCTGTGAAACCCTCCCTAGGGAGCTCAAGACCTGTAGGGGGATATAATGGGACACAAAAGGAACCTATTCATGCACTGGGATTCACACATTTTGACAAGAATTTGAAATGAGCAACAAATGGGAGAGGTGAGGCTTCACTGCTCTTGGACACAGAGAGAGAAGAGAGGGGTAGAGGGAGCTGAGGCTGCTCACCAGAGAGGGGGAGCGCCAAGGAGGTCTGATCGCCGGAGGATGGCCGTTGGCAAGGGAGATCGCCGGAGTATCGCTGAATTCAGAGGGAGGCGCCAGAGAGCTTAGACAGAGAGGAAAGAACCGGGCCTCTAGCTCGGCCTCTGGCTAGAGGTCCTTTTTTTTAAAACGCATTATGGGCGCACCGGACAGTCTACAATGTCTGTCCGGTGCACACTGGACAGCGCACAGTAGCTATCCGGTGAACCACCGGACAACGCACATGAAAGAGGAGTTCTGCGCGCGCGCGGCCGGAGCACCGGACTGTCCGGTGAGCCCAGACAGAGGGAATTTTGAAATTTTTTAAATTTTCTATCTAGTTTTCAACCAAACCAAATCCCAACTTATAATCACACAAAAGAACACCTGTTGGGACATGTATTGACACTCTCATATATTTTCTCATAATTTTCAAAATATTTTGTCATAGGCAAGATATTTTTTAGAGAAAATAGGCAAATGGTGAGATTTGCATTTTGGCTTTGCAATAGGGGTTTTCATGAAAGATTTGAGTTTTGAATACTCCCCTTAAGTGTAGTGCCTCATGTATATCTCAAGAACCAACAATTGTATAGTAAGTAAGAATTTAAGTACTAAAAGCTTAAAACTAAGACTTGTCAAGTTTGAGCCCGAGTTAAGCTTTTTCACTCGCTTTGTTGGCGGTTATCTCAACTAGGTTAGACAAGCCCTAGATGTAATACAAGAAGTTTAAATATGCAATGCAATATTGACAACACCATTTGACATCTTAAATAAAATTTCTGAGATCAAGTATATTTAATTCATTCCTCAACATGCAAAAGCGGGTTTTATCAAGTGGCTTAGTGAAAATATCCGCTAATTGATCTTCCGACCTCACTCCTTCTAAAATGATGTCTCCTTTAGCAACATGATCTCTAAGGAAGTGATGACGTATATCAATGTGCTTGGTGCGAGAGTGTTGTATAGGATTATTAGCAATTTTAACAACACTCTCATTGTCACACAACAAAGGTACCTTTTCTAGAACTACGCCATAGTCTAGAAGAGTTTGTTTCATATATAAAATTTGTGTGCAACAAGCACCCGCGGCAATGTATTTCGCTTCAGCGGTTGACAAGGCAACACTATTTTGCTTTTTGGATGACCATGATACTAGTGATCTCCCAAGCAAATGGCACCCCCCAGAAGTACTTTTTCTATCAATTTTGCAACCGGCATAATCTGAATCGGAATAGCTAATTAGGTCAAAAGTAGCTCCTTTAGGATACCACAGACCAACACTTGGGGTGTGCCTGAGATACCTAAGAATCCTTTTAACAGCGTGAAGATGAGCTTTCTTAGGATTTGATTGAAATCTTGCACACATGCAGACACTAAACATGATATCGGGCCTAGATGCGGTAAGATACAATAAACTACCAATCATAGAATGGTAGAGAGTTTGATTAACCGGGTTACCTCCCTCATCTAGGTCGAGATGTCCATTTGTTGGCATAGGTGTCTTGATTGGTTTGCACTTCTCCATGTTGAACCTTTTCAACAAGTCTTTGGTATACTTCTCTTGTGAGAGGAAGTTACCATCTTTCATTTGCTTGACTTGAAAGCCGAGGAAGTACGTCAGCTCACCAATCATTGACATCTCGAACTTCTTCGACATCAACTCACCAAATTCCTTGCAATGATAGTCATTTGTCGAGCCAAAGATTATGTCATCAACATATAGTTGACAAATGAAAATATCACCGTTATGTTTCTTTGTGAATAGAGTTGTGTCGACGGTCCCGATCTTGAAGCCCTTTTCGATGAGGAAGTCGCGAAGACGGTCATACCAAGCCCTTGGAGCTTGCTTTAACCCATATAGCGTCGTGGACAACCTGTAAGCATAGTTAGGATATCTAGGGTCTTCAAACCTGGGTGGTTGCTCAACATATACAAGTTCATTTATGAAGCCATTTAAAATGCACTTTTTACATCCATTTGATAAAGCTTTATATCATAGCATGATGCATATGCGAGTAGGATACGGATGGCTTCCAGTCGAGCAACAGGTGCAAAGGTCTCTCCAAAATCTAAGCCTTCAACTTGAGAGAATCCCTTTGCAACAAGTCTTGCCTTATTCCTAACAATCACGCCTTGATCATCTTGTTTGTTTCTGAACACCCACTTTGTTCCAATGATTCTTGCATCTTGTGGGGGCTTCTCTAGGGTCCAAACTTGGTTACGGGTGAAGTTGTTTAGTTCTTCATGCATGGCGTTCACCCAGTCTGGATCCTGTAGCGCCTCATCTATACATGTAGGCTCAACACAAGAAACAAAGGAGTGATGTTCAATAAAAGAAGCATGTTTATGTGATCGAGTAATAACCCCTTGTGAAGGACTCCCAATGATTTGGTTTTGAGGGTGTGCTTGAAGTAGTGATGAGCTTCTCCTGTCAACCACTTAGGAAGAAGATCCTAGAGCATCAACATCTTCGGCTTGTACCCTTGCTTGTTCATGAGAGACAAATGTGTCTTCATTTGCATGCTTCTCATCTTTTTCATTATCTTGTGGTACACTTGATGAAGAAGGTCTGTCAATGTTTTGCACCTCTTCTTCATCTTCTTTTGGTTTGATAGCTCCAATTGGCATGTTCTTCATGGCTTCCCTAAGTGGCTCATCACCTACATCATCAAAATTTTCAAGTGCTCCTTGGGAGCCATTAGTCTCATCAAATTCCACATCATATGTTTCTTCTACCATGCCAGTGGCATGATTGAATACTCGATATGCTTTGGACTTTGATGAATAACCCAATAGAAAACCAATATCACAACGTCTTTGAAACTTCCCTAGGTGATGGCGTTTCTTGTAAATGTAGCATTTGCATCCAAACACCCAGAAGAAGGAGACGTCTGGCTTTTTCCCATTTAGCAGTTCATAGGGAGTCTTCGCAAGCAGCCAGTGAGGAAATAGCCTGTTTGATGCATAACATGCAGTGTTGACAGCTTTGGCCCAAAACCTCTCCGGTGTGTTATACTCATCAATCATTGTTCTTGCAAGTGTGATCAAGGTCCTATTTTTCCTTTCAACAACTCCATTTTGTTGAGGTGTATATGTTGGAGATACTTCATGCTTGATCCCAATCTCATCACAGTATTCATGAATGTTGGTGTTGTCAAAGTCTTTACCATTATCACTTCTAATCTTTTTTGATCTTGCAATCAAATTCATTTTGAGCTTTCTTGGCAAACTTCTTAAATATAGATGCAACTTTAGATTTATCATGGAGAAAGAACACCCAAGTGTATCTTGAGAAATCATCAACTATCACTAGACAATAGAGGTTGCCACTAGCACTTACATAATTTGTAGGTCCAAATAAATCCATATGAAGTAGTTCCAGTGGTCTTGATGTTGACATGAAAGCTTTTGTAGGATGTGTGTTGGCAACTTGCTTCCTAGCTTGACATGCACTACAAGGCTTGTCTTTTTCAAATACAACATCCTTTAATCCTCTAACTATGTCCTTCTTTAATACTTTCTTGAGTATACTCATTCCAACATGTGCAAGCCTCCTATGCCAAAGCCATCCAAGTGATGCTTTGGTAAATAGGCAAGTTCTTAAGTCCGCATCTTTAGAGGTGAAATCTACCAAGTAGAGATTGTTGTATCTAAATCCTTTGAACACCAATGATTCATCATTCATTTTTGATACAATAACCTCTGTTGGAGTGAATAAGCATTGAAGTCCAAGATCACAGAGTCGACCCACTGATAATAAGTTGAAGCTCAAAGGTGCAACCAAGAGAACATTTGAGATTGATAGATCATTTGAAATTGCCACCTTGCCAAGTCCTTGAACTTTCCCTTTTGAATTATGCCCAAGTGTGATTTTGTCTTGTCCATCAACATTCTCATCAAGTGAGGTGAACATCTGTGGGTTGCCTGTCATATGTTGTGTGCATCCACTGTCAATAACCCAATGGCTCCCACCGGTCTTGTAGTTCACCTACATCCACAGACAAATCAAGCTTGAGTTTTGAGGGCCCTATATTGCATAGGACCAGTGAATCTCTCAATCAAGGACTTTGCAACCCAAATTTGTCTAGGTCTACTCTTTCTTGGTGGACCTAAGAATGTAACCTTGACTTTTCCATTTGCTACTTTTCTTAGAACATAATGAGCATTGAAAGCAAATGGTCTTGAGTGCTTAGGCAAGGGAGTTGGTGGTTTGGCTTTGCAGTTGTGGGCAAAGTGACCTTCTTTTCCACACTCAAAGCATTTGATAGGCTTATGAGTCTGCTTGGCTTGTATTGAGTAGTAGCTTTCTTTTGCACAAAAGCATTGTATCCAATACCACTCTTGTTGTTTTTCATGACAATGTTCATGAGCAATTCATTTTGGAGGTATTGGCCCTTGTTGAACTTTTGCACACTTGTTGCAAGATGTTCATTTTCACTCTTAAGTTTCTTGACCTCATTTTAAGCCTTTCATTATCCACTGCCAACTCATTGTTGAAATCATTGTTCTCAATGGAAACCTTTCCTCTAGTAGTTGCATCAGTCAAGTATCTCTTCAATTTTTGGTTGTCTAAAGTCAAGACTTCAACTTTTTCGGTCAATTCATCATATAGACTAGTTTGATCTCCTTGACTCAAATCATCACATGAGGTTGCTACATCAATCTTAACAACAGGGTTAATAGCCTCATGTGTATTGCAAGATAAAAGTTTATTTTCAACAAGAAGATTATCATGATCAAATTTAATCTTAGTATAGTCTTCCTTGATTTTCACTAGTCTATCTTTCAACTCCCTATTAGCCTCATTTAACTTGTCACATTTATCCTTAGCATCTTTTAGGGAGGATGTAAGCTCATTTACAGTGGATGACATAGTTTTGTTTTCTTCTTTCATTTCATCAGTAGCTTTCATAACTATATCATATTTGGCATTCAAAGATTCATTTTCATTTTTCAACTTATCACATTTAGCTTTTGACTTCCTAATGATTAGAGTGTATTCTTTAAGCAAGTCAGCTAGTTTATCATAGGAAGGTGAAGCAAATTCATCATCACTATCACTATCACTATCACTATCATCAGTAATATCATTATCATTTTGTACCTTCTGTTCACCTCTAGCCATGAGGCATAGGTGAGAAGTCGATGATGGCGATGGTGGTGGTGAAGAGAAGTCCCCAGCGATGGCGGCAACTTTTTCATCATTTTATTCTTCACTTGAAGAAGATCCACTTGATGACTCAATGTCAGTGAGCCAGTCACCAACAATATATGCCTTTCCATTTTTCTTTTTGTGGAACCTCTTGTGCTTCCCATCCTTCCTCTTGAAGAATTTCTTTTCCTTTTTCTCATCATCGCTGTCATCTTCTTTCTTGCCCTTGAACTTGTTCTTCTTGGGCTTGTTACATTGATGAGCAAGATGACCAAGCTCTCCACAGTTGTAGCAATCCATTTCAGAAATGGGCTTTCTTTTGCTGGAAAATAATTTCTTCTTTCTTGAATCAAATTTGATGCCTTCTCTGTTGAGCTTCTTTAACATCTTGGTGGTCTTCCTCACCATCAAGGCAATGTTAGCATCAAGGTCATCATCACTTGAGGATTCTTCCTCAATTTGTACTTTAGCTTTTCCTTTTCTTTCTTGATTTGCTTTGAGAGCCAAATCCTTTCTCTTGGAAGATGACTCATCCTTGTCATTGATGTGCATGTACATCTCATGAGCATTGATCTTTCCCAATATCTGTGTAGGTGTGGTAACTGAAAGATCCATCTGATGCAGTACAGTGACAATGTGTCCATATTTGTCAATAGGGAGGATACTAAGAATCTTCCTCACAACATCCGATTGTGAAATTTGTGTAAGCCCCAAGCCATTTACTTCATCTACAAGAATATTGAGACGTGAGTACATAGCATTGGCATTTTCATTAGCAAGCATTTCAAAAGAATTTAACTTTCTCATAGCAATGTGATATCTCTCCTCACGCTCACTTCTAGTTCCTTCATGTAGAACACATATGTCCATCCACAAATCATGAGCATTTTTATGATTTCTAACTCTATTAAACACATCCTTTAAGGGTGTTTTTGGCCTTAGCATTTCATTTCTCATAATTAAACTCTTCACCTACAAGATTTGTGGGATCTCTAGGTTCGGGGAATCCTTGTGTGGTGGCTTTGTAGACACCAATGTCTATAGCCTCTAAATATGCTTCCATACGAATTTTCCAATATGGAAAATCGTCACCATAAAAACGGGAGGAGGTTCATCCCCACCGGACATCATTACTCTAGCGGTTAAGCTAATCTAAGAGCAACAAGGCTCCGATACCAATTGAAAGGATCATGATGCCCAAGAGGGGGGGGGGGTGAATTGGGCTTTTCTAAAAATCAACACTAATTAAAACCTAAACAAGAGCCCAACTTCATCCCAACAACTAGCACTTAAGAGAATAATACTAGAAATACAATAGTGCTAAGACAATACTTCAAATACTTGCTAAAAAAATACATAATGTAAAATGTTTGAATTAAGTGCGGAATGTAAAGCAAGGTTTAGAAGACTCCTCCAATTTTTCCTGAGGTATTGAAGAGTCGGTACTCTCCACTAGTCCTCGTTGGAGCACCCACGCAAGGGTATCGCTCCCCCTTGGTCCTTGCAAGAACCAAGTGCTCACTACAAGATGATCCTTTGCCACTCCGACGCGGTGGATCCCTCACGACCGCTTACAAACTTGAGTCGGGTCACCAACAAGATCTCTATGGTGATCACCGAGCTCCCAACGTCACCAAGCCATCTAGGTGATGCCGATCACTAAGAGTAATAAGCCGTAGACTTTCGCTTGACCAAGAGAAGCCTAATGCAAGTGGTGTGTGCTCTAGGTGGCTCTCGCTAGCGCTAATGAGGTCCAAATGCGGGATTAAGATTCTCTAATCACCTCACTAGGCTTTTGGTGCTTGCAATGCTCTACCAATGTGCAGGAATAAATGTGGGCAACAAGACATTGAATATGGTGGGTGGAGGGGGTATAAATAGCCCTCACCCACCAACTAGCCGTTACCAGCAATGTTCTACGCATGGGTGCACCGAACAGTTTGGTGCGCCACCGGTGCGCCAACGACTGACTCCAACGGCTAGTTCTGACAGCTAGCCGTTGGGCAGATGGCACACCGGACGGTCCAGTGCGCTGTCCGGTGCGACACTATAATTCAACTCGTGAACCTTGCGCTTTCGGGTTTCTACGCGAGGGAAACCCTTCCCCGGGCCATCCTGGCCCCACCTGACAGAGGGTGCACCGGACAGTCCGATGCACACCGAACAGTCCAGTGCCCCAAAGCCAGAAACCCTAACTTCTATTTTTGATGTTTTTCAAATTGGTTTTCGTTCTAACTTATGAGTATGTTCTAGAGTGTCACCTAGCACTATATGTGAGTGTGAATATGCACCAACACTACACTAGAACTCTCTTGGTCAAACTACTCATCGACAACCCCTCTTTATAGTTTGGCTAAAACAAAATAAATGACCTAACTATATCACGAGTGTCCGCAACTCCTTGACACTCAGACTACGTAGACCTTCACTTTTTGTTTCGTCGCTTTTCGAGTTCTTATCTCCGGGATTGTTTTCACTGTTGTAGTACTTCTACCTATAATGTGACTTAACTTACCATTTGTCTCTGCAAAACACGCGTTAGTCACATATAACATTACGTTGTCATTAATCACTAAAACCAACCAGGGCCTAGATGCTTTCACCAACCAAAGTAAAAGAAATAGTGGGATGGAAGATACCTGAGTCAGTCACTGAAATATGGAGTTTCATGGGGTTCGCGGGATATTACCTGCGCTCATCGAGGGATTCTCTAAAATAGCAAAGTCGATGACCTTGCTGTTAGAGAAGGGAAAGAAATTTTAGTGGACTCTAGCGTGCCAGGATAGTTTTACTCAGCTAAAGTTGAGGTTGATGTCACCTCCAGTATTAGTCATACCGGATCTGCAAAAAGAATTTGATATATATTGTGATGCATCCCGTTAGAGATTGGGATGTGTTCTTATGTAAGAGGGACATTTCATAGCCTATGCCTCCCTCCAGTTCAAAAAGCATGAGTTGAACTACCCCACACATGAAAAGAACTTGCCACAGTTACGCATGCCCTTAAGATTTGGAGACATTATGTAATGGGAACCAATTGCCAGATCTACACAGACCACAAAAAGCCTAAAGTATACCTTTACCACAAAAGCCTGAAGTATATCTTTACCCAGAAAGTCGTTGGTTGGAACTCATCAATGATTATGACTTGGAGATTCATTACCACCTAGTTAAGGCGAATCTGGTTGCAGATGTCTTGAGTCGGAAGGGCCAAGCTCATAAAGCTATGGCTACCCAGCTACCCGACAAGTTGGCAGAGGAGTTTGATAGGATCAACCTTGGGATAGTTGCCCATGCCAAGGGAGTTACTATAGAAGTGGAACCTATCTTGGAGCAAGATATACATAAGGGTCATGTTGGTGATGCCAAGATTCAAGGAATCAGAAACCTGATGGCAGAAGGCAGAGGTCCAGACTTCATAGAGGATGAGCAAGGCACAATCTGGTTCAAGAGTAGGATATGTGTTCCGGAGATAGACAATCTCCGAGAAACCATAATAAAAGAAGCCCATGACTGAGCCTATTCTATTCACCTAGGCAGTACAAAGATGTACCATGACCTGAAGCAGAAGTATTAGTGGTATGGCATGAAAAGAGATATAGCCTCGCATCTAGCAATTTGTGATGTTTGCTAGAGGGTAAAAGCCGAACATCAGAGACCAGCTGGATTACTTCACCCGTTAAAGATTCCTAAATGGAAGTGGAAGACATCGATATGAATTTCATCATTGGTCTACCCCACACTCCTGCTGGGTATGACTCTATTTGGGTAATTGTGGATAGGCTAACCAAATTAGCCCACTTTATCCTAGTGAAGACTACTTATTCAGGAGCCCGATTGGCAGAGTTGTACATGTCACAGATTATGTCTGCATGGCGTTCCATAGAAGATCGTATCAGACAGAGGATCCCAGTTCACCTCCCGGTTCTAACAGAAGTTACATGAGAGTATGGACACAAACTAAACTTTAGTTCAGCCTACCATTCCAACATAGATGGCCAAACTGAAAGGACCAATTAGGTGTTAGAAGATATGTTGACAACATGTGCTCTTAAACATGGTGGCAGTTGGGACAAGAGTTTACCATACATAGAGTTTTCCTACAATAATAGTTATCAAGCCAGTTTGAAGATGTCCCCGTTTGAGGCATTGTATGTGTCGGTACCCAAAATCAGGGGTACCCTCTCCTACAACATGAAGACACCGCACTCACACGACGTCCCTTAGCCACGTGGAGGACCGCGCCTGACCCCATCGGATGGGCAGGCCAAAGGGCGCCACGTGGCAGGGAAAGACACCACACCCCAGTAAGGACAGACCCCCACAGAAGGACACTAGACCCCTATATACGAGTCCGGTGTCCTCGGGAAAGTCTGAACTCCAGCAGGGTCCCAGTGCGAGAAGGACCCTAGTGTGTGCAGGGGTCCGACGCTGACACGTGTGCGGGCCTTGCCTCCGCTTCCCGCTCAGGCGGAGATCCGCTGCTTGTGGCCCATGACATAAGCTACCGGGCCGACCCTAACGAGAAGCCGTGCAGCCCCTGCATTTATTGAGGAAAAGATGCGCCGCCTGCCACTGCGCTGACGGGCGACGTGCCCTCTCAGCATTAAATGTGTCCCGTCCCATCCGCTGGCAGGTAGTGTCAAGGTCATCTAGCAGGCGGCGCGCCTGCTGGGTCTGCTGGCAAACAGTGCGCCCGTGCCAGGCGGCACCCTATACTTGTCTTCTCTTCCGCAGGAAGCTTCCCCTGCACGCCAAGGATACGCAGACCTCAAGCGACAGGGCACAAGAAGATTGCCTCGGAAGCAGACATTAGAGGATCCAAGCTCTATATTCGTTATGTCCCTGGGCCCACATGTCGGGGCCTAGTCCTTTTGTGCATGCCCCCTTCAGCTATAAAGGGGGAGGCATACGACGTTACAAAGGGAGGCTCTCAGACCTAGCTTTAGGCATACACTCATAAGTTCATACAAGCTCCAAGCAATACATCACCTAGTGGAGTAGGTATTACGCTCCGGCGGCCCGAACCACTCTAAACCCTCGTGTGCTCTCATGTGTTGATCCACCAGCCTCGTAGCAAGCAAAACACTTAGGCCCCTCCTCTCTTCAGGATTTAGGGCGGGTGCAATCCGCCACCCGGCCGGGGAGATTTCCTCTCCGACATTTAGCGCGCCAAGTAGGGGCCTAGGCTTCAAGTTTTTGCTTGTTTTCCCGCTCAGCATGATGGTGCGGATCATCGAGCACCACGCCGAAACTTCGGAGGATTTCGTGATGGAGCAAGAGGTTGCATCCTCCGCGCCACGAGCGCCCGATCGCCCCGACTCTGGGACTGCTGTCGTACATGCCATGCAGCAGCACATGCCAGCGCAGGCGTCCTGGACTCCATCGAGGGCAGCACCTACGGCGCTGTCTACGGCCAGAGAATTGCTGCGCCACCCCCTAGCTCCACGGCATCACAGGGGGCCATGAAGCAGTGGCGCGATGATGTCGACCGACTGCTCGGAATGGCGCATTCTACTTCGTCCAGGTCGAGGCCTCGATCATCCTGGCGCCAACGCGAGGCGACAGTGTTTGTGCGCTCGCCCTCCGTAAGGGGTGCACACACCGACGACCTCCGGGCGGAGCTCAACCATAGGCGTACGGGAGAAAACGCCCGTGTCTCTTTGGAAAGGGCCCGTGAGCGCCATCAGAACATTGAGGGTCGCAATCTTGACCGAGATTTCGCCGTGGAGGCACCACAGCCACCAGTGGGCGCCCGGTCCCAAACGGGTGTCCCCTTGGCCGGCGTGGGCTACGCCGCCCTCGCAGACCATCTTCGCGCGGCGTCATGGCCGCCCAAGTTCTAGCCACACCTGCCGAAAAAATACGACGGAACATCAAACCCGTCAGAGTTCCTGCAGGTGTACGTTACCACCATCACGACAGCAGGTGGAAACACCACTGTGATGGCAACATACTTTCATGTGGCTTTGTCTGGACCTGCCCGGACCTGGCTCATGAACATCACCCCAGGATCAGTCTACTCCTAGGAAGAACTCTGCGCGCGGTTCGTGGCGAACTTCGCCAGTGCTTACCAACAGCACGGTGTGGAGGCCCACCTCCATGCAGTAAGGCAGGAGCCCGGGGAAACCCTCCGGAAGTTCATCTCCCGCTTCACCAAGGTACGAGGTACGATACCTCGTATTTCTGATGCTTCCATCATCATGGCTTTCCGACAGGGAGTACGTGATGAAAAAATGTTGGAGAAGTTGGCCACACATGACGTGGAAACTGTCCCCACACTCTTCGCTCTGGCCGACAAATGTGCCAGAGCCGCCGAGGGCCATGCATGGCACTCGGCCCCACAAACTGGAGCTGCCCAGTCGGGTGGTATGGGGCCCGTCCTCTAGGATGGAAAGAAGAAAAAGAAGAAGGACCATGACTACCAGAAGCCACGGTCCACTGCTCTAGTTGTCGCTGCAGCGACAGGAGGCCAGGGCGACCGCAGAAGGGTAACTGCGGTACATGCCCTATGCACCCGCATGGTCGCCACAGCGCCACGGAGTGTCACGAGATCATCGACCTCACAAAACACGTTAGCGAGCGGCGCGAGCAGTCCTCCAAAGACCGCTCCCCGCCTCGCCGCCGGTCCAGCAAGGAAAAGGTGGACGACGGTGAGGTGGCCACGGCTGAACGAGACCTCCGGTATCAGTCGCCCGAGGGGGACCTGAAGGATATCTTTGCTGGAGGCTCCTACTCCGGTGAAGACAACTAGACGGACCTCGGGGGAACTCCGTGTCCCCCAGTCTACGAAGCTGAAGCACGCCTTCCTCCAGAGGCCCTTCTGGACCTCCCATGGGTCCGAGCTGCAGACAGGTACATGCAGAAGTGATCACAGCCAGAGACAAGGGTTCCCGTGTCAAATGCGGATAGGAACCCTGGGTCGGCGCTTAGCCCCGCGGCAAGTGCCACACCAAGAGGTGCTTCGCAACTCGCCCCCAGCTGGGAAGGACCCTCCAAGGTAACGGGAGTGCACTGACCCAGGGGCAACCATCTAGCTACGACTAGAGGAGTACCTTACCCCGATGCCAAATATCTCTGTAAGTTCTATCCATAGAGCAAGACAAAGGGGTCGAGTCTGTTTCCTTTTTTATAACTAAATGACGCATACGTGTATGATAACCCGGTGGGGTCTACCCCCATGAACCTGGACTATTGGTCTGCACACATGCATGACAAGTTATGAAGAAGAAACTACCCCCCTCAGCCGTGCTCTTGTGATAGTTCCATCTTGCTGCTCCATGGTCCCACCTTGCAGTCTTTTAGATAGTACTTTTTAGCTAACCCACCCGTACGGTTTCCATCTGTCTGACATGACGACATCCGAATTGAGCAGTCAGGCTTGCAGTTTAGGGCCTCTGATACGAAAGTAGGGAGGTTCGACAGCCTGGGGGCCGGCTCAAGAGAACGGGACCCCGTTCCATGGGGTGGTCCGGAGCCCGTGTAGTCGCTCAGCCTAGTCCATTACCGTGGGCCTGCATGCTCTGCCACCCCGTGATGGGAACTTAGTATCTAGAGTTATAAGTCCTGCGGGTCCGACAACCTTGGGACCGGCGCTAGAGAAGGGACATTAGTCTCCTGGGGTGGTCCGGAGCCCGCGCAACCGCTCAGCCTGGTCCCGTACCGTGAGCCTGCATACTCCACCACCCTGCGACAGGTGTCCTAGTATCTAGAACCGCGACCCAAGGGGGTCCAGAAACACAACTTGGCCACCCGGACTAAAACCTGCAGGTCCCGAGCATGTATCAAAGGGCGACTAATGTCAGACAGAGCACCCTATGAGGTGTGCTACTAATGCTTTCTAGCTAAAAGTTGTGTATAGATCTAGATCCCGAAGAGTTGCCTCCCGAGGATTGTTAACAACCTTTTCAGAAATGCTGGTATCCAACCTCAACACATCAAGCCTGCATCCCAGGCGGGGGGCCAGGGAAGAGTCAACAACATCGCACACAGCAAGAACAGGCGTTACACAGATAAGTGTTAAATGCTGCTTAGAAGACTATATTTATTTCTTTACAAAAACAGGGAAAGGCCTAGGGGTTGGTTCTAAAGAACGGATGCCCGTTCCATAGGGTGGTCCGGAGTCTGTGTGGCCGGTTAGCCTGGTCCCGTACCCAAAATCCTGCACACTCCACCACACCATGACGGGTGTCCTAGTATTTAAAACTATAGTCCTGTGCGTCCAACAACCTGGAGGTCCGGCATTGAAGAACAGACACTTGTCTCCTAGGGGGTCCAGAAGCCATGTAGCCGCTCAGCCAGGTCCTGTGCCGTGGGCCTGCATACTCCACAACCCTGCGGTAGCCGGTAGGTGTCTTAGTACTTGAAGCCACCATCTAGAGGGTTCGAACACGCAACTGGGCTTCCCAGGCTAAAATCCTACGTATGTTATTACATTTTGCTCTCAAAACAAATATCATTACATTCCCTTACAAGTGGGACCCTAGCTCCATTTCCGCAAGAATGGACTACATTGCACCAACGGGAGTCGCGCTGGGAGCTAGCTCCGGACAGCCCCACCAACGGTGGCGACCACCTCTGCATCGACGGATCGCCGGCGGCAGCAACCACCTCTGCACCAGTAGCGACGATGACCTCCGCCTCGGGCGGCTAGACAGCAGCAGCAATCGCCCCAGGGCGAGCGCTACTATGAAAAGGTCCTCGCCCCCGTCCTCCTACGGGGGGGGGGGGTGACAACGAGGCCATTAAAGCCAAAGAGTCGGGGACTCAGCGGCAGATGGCTCTGATGCCCTCACCAGCGGAGGCAACCACCTCTGCAAGAGGTAGCCTCACTAGTGGCGGCGACCACCTCTGCACCAGTGGGCGGCGGCTGCCTCAGCACGCACGAAGGGGTTCTCGCTCCTGATTCGACCAACAGGAGTGAGGACAAGACCATCCAAGGACGCCGCCGCCACCGCCGCGGCGTATGACATCTTGTACGGTCCCCCAGTGCGCCTGGCGGGCAGGGAAGCCATGGATGTGGCAAACCCGCGCACAACGCGACTGTCACCCGTGCGGTGGATGGGCAACCACGCCCCGACCAGACGGCAGGAGGCAGCGTCGGAGGTGGCACCAGAGCCATCCAGCCCCAAAGGGCCAGACACGCTGTAGCTGACAGCCTGCAGTTGGCCGGCCCCATGTAGCCAAGGTCCACCCCCCGCATGATTGGTGAACACCTTTCCCCTCCGAATGCTGGAGGAAGGAGCGGGTCACCAACCCAAATGGAGGGTAGGGCCCCGGCTCAACCCGCCTCCCACCACAGCGAGGATGATGAACATCCTTGAAGCTAGGGGTGGGAGAGAGGCCGCAACCCGGTTGCTTCTCCCCACCACAAGACTGGTGGTCATCCTCCTAGGTGACCGCCGGCAAGGGACTGCAACCGGGCTGCATGATGAAAATCCTTGAAGCCGAATGGTGGTGGAAGAATGCCAACCCCACGGGGTCGCACCCCTCCAACAACAGTAGGAGGAAGACAAGATCGGCGATGCCACCACAAATGCAAGCTCTCCGACGGTGAAGTCGCCGGAAGAGACCACCTTGACGCGGATCCCTCCAGAGAACACCAGCGCACCCCATCTGGAGGCCCGGAAGGCGAAAGGGCATGGTGGTCGCAAGAGGAGCGAAGCATGTCTACTGCCCGGGGATCGACCCCTTTTTAAAGGCAGATTCCCCCCACTCGTGCCCCTGAAACGTCACGGGCGAAGTCTCCCCCAGCGGGCACTAAGGATCTCATCTTATGACACGAGGGCCAGGCCCCGCATGTCATGCAAACTAACCCTAAGAAGGGGCGTGCGACTACCCTACGGCTATGCGCCCCTCCATTTCCGGGGCAACCAGCGGTCAGGAAGGCGAACCGCCGCGTAAGGGGCATGCAGCCGCCCCACGATTAAGAACCCCTTCATCTTCACCGTATCCAGCGGTCAAAGAGGCGAACCGCCACGCAAGAGGCGTGCAACTGTCCCACGGCTGTGCGCCCCCTCAGCTCCGCCACAACTGGCGGCCCAACTCAGGGGCCCAGGCCCACATGTCATGTAACCAGCGCGCCGGTTACCGTGTGCAAAGAAACCGCACCGCCGCCTGCGCCAATGCCATGTCTTCTCGGGACTGTCACAGATTCTGAAAAGGTAAATTTTTTAGAACAAGTGCAGCGACTCGAGGCAGCCCCGCGCATGGCCCAACAGTGCCGTTAAGTACGACGGTCACGGGTCAGTCATCCGTAGGAATAGGCACGGCAGTTGGCATGGTCATAGGTGGGCCGACAGTAATTGCAGCAACGGGCACATGGAAGCAGCGGTCCAATCACTAATTAGACTCTAGTCCCACCTGCAAGCTCGCATCCTCCCCTGAGGCGGGACCGGGGGCCACTGGGCCACTGTCGGTACCAAAAATCAGGGGTACCCTCTCCTA
The DNA here is from genome assembly GCA_029449295.1 of Zea luxurians. Lineage (NCBI taxonomy): Eukaryota > Viridiplantae > Streptophyta > Magnoliopsida > Poales > Poaceae > Zea > Zea luxurians. Next base: position 98,455,801 of record JAOPSE010000005.1, read on the forward strand.
TAGCATGAAGACACCACACCCACGAGATGTCCCTTAGCCACACGGAGGACCATGCCTGACCCCACCGGATGGGCAGGCCAAAGGGCGCCACGTGGCAGGGAAAGACACCACACCCCAGTAAGGCTGGACCCCCACAGAAGGACACCGGACCCCTATATACGAGTCCGGTGTCCTCGGGTAAGTTTGAACTCCAGCAGGGTCCCGGTGCGAGAAGGACCCTAGTGTGTGCAAGGGTCCGGCGCTGACACGTGTGCGGGCCTTGCCTCCGCTTCCCGCTCAGGCGGAGATCCGCTGCTTGTGGCCCATGACATAAGCTACCGGGCCGACCCTAACGAGAAGCCGTGCAGCCCCTGCATTTATTGAGAAAAAGACGTGTCGCCTGCCACTGCACTAATGGGCGACGTGCCCTCTCAGCATTAAATGTGTCCCGTCCCATCCGTTGGCAGGCGGCGTCAAGGTCATCCAGCAGGCGACGCGCCTGCTAGGTCTGCTGGCAAACAGTGCGCCCATGCCAGGCGACACCCTATACTCGTCTTCTCTTCCGCAGGAAGCTTCCCCTGCATGCCAAGGATACGCAGACCTCGAGGGACAGGGCACAAGAAGATTGCCTCGGAAGCAGACATTAGAGGATCCAAGCTCTATATTCGTTATGTTCCTGGGCCCACATGTCGGGGCCCAGTCCTTTTGTGCATGCCCCCCTTCAACTATAAAGGGGGAGGCATACGATGTTACAAAGGGAGGCTCTCAAACCTAGATTTAGGCATACACTCATAAGTTCATACAAGCTCTAAGCAATACATCACACAGTGGAGTAGGGTATTACGCTCCGGCGGCCCGAACCACGCTATACCCTCGTGTGCTCTCGTGTGTTGATCCACCAGCCTCATAGCAAGCAAAACGCTTAGGCCCCTCCTCTCTTTAGGATTTAGTGCGGGTGCAATCCACCACCCGGCCGGGGAGATTTCCTCTCCGACAGTATGGAAGAAAGTGTAGAACCCCGTTGTATTGGGATCAGATTGGTAAAGGCAGTTCTTTGGACCAGAAATTATCCAAGAAGTGGAGGAACATGTTTGGATAATCAGGGAGAACCTGAGGACAACACAGTCTAGGTAGAAAAGTTATACTGGAACCCGAAGAAGACAATTGGAGTTTGAGGAAGGTGATCACGTATACCTGAAAGTGTCACCAATTTGAGGTATGAGAAGATTTAAAGTCAAAGGGAAGTTGTCGCCTCGCTTTATTGGACCCTTTAAGATCCTGAAGCGAGTTGGGCAAATAGCTTACCAACTAGAGTTACATAATCACCTTGCAGATGTGCATGATGTGTTCCATGTATCCCAGTTAAAGAAGTGTCTCAGAGTCCTAAAAGAGCAACTACCAATGGAAGAACTCAGTATACAAGGTGACTTGACCTATATGGAATACCCTATCAAGATTATTGATACCCTGACCCGAGTTACCAGGAACAAAGTGAACAAGATGTGCAAGGTGTAGTGGAGTTAGCACAAAGAAGATGAAGCTACTTGGGAGCAAGAAGATGAGTTACATGCAGAATTTCCCCATCTTTTTCCTAGTTTATCATAATCTTGAGGCGAGATTCTTTTACGGGGGTAGGATTTCTATTGCCCAAAATTATAGATGAATAAAAATAATGAGAATATTAATTGTGTGTGTTCCTTTATTTATTCATCATATAAATCTTTATGTTAAGTGACTGTTGGGGCGAAGGCAAAGACGCTACCCTTCGCTCGATGCCTTCGTCGCCTTGCTACACCAACGAAGACCGCACCCGAGCGAGCCGAGAGCGCAGGCCGGATGATAACCGGTGCGGTCACCCTTCGTCCTCTCCATTGCAAGACGAAGGCAAGACTCCGACGAAGTCTACTAGTCCCACGTCCTCATCGTGCCTGGAGGCCCAAGAGGGATTCGACCCACTGTAACGGGTCCCGCGCGGATAAGCGTGTTATGGGCCTTATCTGTAATAGCATTTTCTGTAATGACGGTCTCTAACCTCCCCTTGTGGGAATATTCTGGGGATAGTCCAGGTACCCAAGGGCATAAACATCCTTACTAGAGGATAGTTGACACTCGGGTACCTATAAATACTCCCATACAGTGCCCTTGAGAGGCCAGATTAACAAAGCTACGACCATTCCCCGTTGAACTTTGCAAGCACTCTCTCTACTCTCCTGTTGGATCCACCTGTCCAAGAAGGCGAGTACCAACATTTGGTGCCCACTGTTTGTGCTACGAACAACCAACCCGCGATGGCACCCAAGCGAGCTAGTTCGAAGGCAGCCCCATCCATCGATGAAGCAGCGAAGGCAGCGCTGCTAGCTGAGAAAAAAAGGCAAGGCCCTCGCCGACAACACCCACCAAGAAGCCTCCGAAGACGAAGCTGTCAGCAAAAGACAGCGTCAGGAGCACCCCACCCCCGAAGGCACCCTACACATTTGCAGCTCTGGAGGACTACCGCAAGCACCACCTCCAGGCTTCGCTCCACCAGAGGGCGAAGATGCAATAGAAGACGACGAAGTCATTGGCATATCAGCCGAGGAACAGCTACAGCTGCGGGCCCTGCGCATCAAAAACCACAACCTCCAAAAACAGAAAGACACCCTCGTGGCCAAGCGCCAATGTGTCACCGCACAGGCCAAGGTGCGCTAGATGATACGAGACGAAGAGCACAGAGCTCGGGAGCTCGAGCATGAAATCACGCTCATGTAGAGCGAAGGCCAGCATGACCTGCAGCACAGGCCGCCCCTCCAACAGCGTGTCCCAGCCGGAGACCTCTTCATACCTCAAGGCGGGCCCTTCATCTCGCACGTCACCGCTTTCCAAGGGATCAACTACCTGGATGAGTGAAGCCCCCTGGCTCCGCAACTTCAAGTGTCACCTTGGCCCGCCAACTTCAGGGCAGGGACCTATCCCAAGTACAATGGTAGCACTGGCCCAGCACAATACATAATGAGCTACCAAGTCACCGTCGCATCGTTCGGAGGGGATGACTCCACAATGGCCAAGTCTTTTATCATCGCGCTCGAGGGTCTAGCCCTCACCTGGTACACCAGGTTGCCGCCACTGTCCATCAACTCCTAGAAAGGACTCCGGGACAAGTTCCTGCTCAACTTCCAAGGGTACCGACCTGATACTTACGCCTTGGCCGAGCTGTCACTCTGCAAGCAGCAAGAGAAGGAGACCCTTTGGGAGTACTTCTGAAAGTTCCTCACTCTCAAGTCACAACTACCATCGGTCGACGACCACATCGTGATCCATTACGCCATCAGCGGCCTTCGGGCTGGCGTCCTATACAGTCACTGCATCAGGAACCCACCCAAAAACCTCCAAGAGTTATATCAGCTATTCGAGAAGTACGCCAGATCCGAAGAGCTACATCAGCGAAAGGTCGAATCTTAGAGAAAGCCTAAGGACCCTCCACAGTCTAGCAGAACCTAGACCAGGCCTTCGTAGCCAGACTCCGGACGGGACAGACGCAGTTAGCATCAGGTGCACAACATAGCCAACCAGCACCCCGCAGGCGAGGCCGTACGCCGTCAGGAATATCCCCCCAGGCGGTAATGGCACGATAGGGCGGGGCCGGGGACGGGCGCAACAACCATGCATATTTTACTTATTGTTCCATGGCGAGGATTGCACGCACCCAACAAGAGATTGCCCAGAAACAAAGGCCACCAGGGACAAGATGTCTCAAGCACAGCCAGCTGACAACCAGTGAGTCGTCGCGCACACATACTACCACCACCACCAACAACCATACAACAACGGCCACGTCCAGCATCCACCCAACCACGCATATCAGCACCATTAGGATGTACAAGTTGTTCCACCCCTGCCTCCACATCACCCGAACCCACACCACCAAAATCACCCCCAAGCACCAAAGCAGGAAGACTTCGCCGAGCAGCCGTATCGCGGAGTCATCCACATTATCACCGGAGGGTCCAGCGTCGACTTCGAAATGAAGCGACAGAAGAGGGACCATTACCAGAGTGTTAACCACGTCGCTCTCACCGACCCAGTGGTACAAACGAGGTGGTCACATGTGCCACTAACCTTCGACACCAGAGATTTTGATCTGCGCAGCACACCTCACATCGATGCCATGGTGATCAACTGCAGCGTAGCAGGCTGGGACCTACACAAAGTCCTGGTTGACAATGGCAGCCAAGCGAACATCATCTTCCTGCATGCCTTCGACCGCATGGGCATCAACCACAGCTTACTCAAGCCTTCGGACAACCCCCTATATGGCTTCGGCGGCAAGGGCACCTTCCTCGTCGACAAGATAGAATTACCCCTCTCATTCGGCGTAGCACCCAATGCGCGGAGTGAGTAGGTCACCTTCGACATCGTCGACATGGTTTACCCGTACAAATAATGGGCCGAGGCTCCATCAATAAATTTGTAGCGGCCATTCATGGACTTTACCTCTACATGAAATTTCTGGGTCCGCAAGGTGTGATAACAGTTTATGGTAACCAGCAGGCTGCGCGCAATATTGAGAGAGACTTCGTTCCAGGCCAACGGAACATACACTGCCTCACAACACAACGCGAAGTCATTGAAGGTACCCGCCCAGTCGGCAATGAAAAAGTAAAGGCGCAGCTACAGAGCAACGACAGAACAAAGGCGGTACCCCTTGATCTGGCGATGCCCAAGCAAACGGTCGTGATAAGCGAAGACCTGACCTCGCGAGATGAGGAGAAACTCATCTCCTGTCTCTCCCGAAACAAGGACATCTTCGCTTGGTCCGCCCTAGACCTGGTCGAAGTCAGCCGCACCATCATTGAGCATGATCTAGGCATCGACCCTTCGGTGCGCCCAAAAAAGCAGCGAGTGCACAAAATGTCCAACGAAAAGACAGAAGCCACCAATGCCGAGGTGCACCGCCTGCTGGAAGCCAACTTCATCGAACCAATCGCCTACCCTATATGGCTCGCCAATGTGGTCATGGTACAAAAGAAAAGCGGCAAGTGGCGCATGTGCATCGACTTCACCAGCCTCAATAAGGCCTGTCCCAAGGACAATTTCCCACTGCCTCGGATCGACAAAATAGTCGATAGCGCAGCCGGATACAAAGTCATGTCCCTTCTCGACTGTTTCTCTGGCTACGACCAGATATACATGAAAGAGGAAGATAAGGCCAGCACCAGCTTCATCACACCCTTCAGCACATACTGCTTTATCAGGATGCCAGAGGGACTCAAGAACGCCGGGTCAACCTTTTCTCGCCTCACCAAGACGGTGCTCGAAAGCCAAGTGGGCCACAACATTTTCACATATGTGGACGACATCGTTGTCGCGAGCAAAAATAAAGAAGATCACCTGGCCGACCTCGCAGAGACGTTCGCTAATATGCGGGACACACGACTTCGCCTCAACCCCGAGAAGTGTGTCTTCGGAGTTCGCCAGGGAAAAATACTTGGCTACCTGGTGTCGCACCGCGGGATCGAGGCCAACCCAACCAAGATTCAAGCAATCATCAACATGACACCCCCGCAGTCAACCAAGGATGTCCAGCAACTACCAGGAAGATTGGCCGCCTTGAACAGATTCATTTCCAAGTCCGCAGAGCGAAGTCTACCCTTTCTCAAGACACTGCGCGACACAAAAGACTTCGCATGGGGACCAAAGCAGGCGGCAACCTTCGAGTCACTCAAGCAACACCTGTCAGACTTGGCAACTCTTGCCAGCCCCGACCCCTCGCTGCCTCTGCTACTCTACATTGCAGCCTCGCCATGTGCAGTCAGCGCAGCGCTAGTTCAGGAGCAAGATAGAGAGGGCACGACCCGACAATCCCAGTCTACTACATCTCCGAAGTCCTCATGGGCTCCAAGTGCAACATGACTGAACTAGAAAAAATTTCATACGCAGTTGTCATGGCATCGCGCAAGCTGCGCCACTACTTCGAGGTGTTCAAGGTGCGGGTCACCTCGAACAGGAGTCTGGGAGAACTGTTCAAAAACCCGGAGGCGACCGTCCGAATCGCCAAATGGGCAGCCGAACTCTTCGGGTACCACATCACCTTCGAACCTAGGACAACGATGTCCTGGCAGACTTCATCATTGACTGGACAGGGCCAACATGGCAGCAAGAAGAGTCTCCAGAGAAGGTGTGGACCATCCACTGTGACGGCGCATGGTGCCATGCGGGGGCAGGCGCAGCGGCAATTATAACGTCACCCACAGGCGTCAAGTACAGATACGCAGCATGCCTTAGCTTTGCCTTGGAGTCTGACAGATGCACCAATAATATAGCAGAATATGAAGCCGTCATCCTAGGCCTTCGCAAACTGCGAGCACTCGGTGTCACCACATGCATAGTCAGGACAGATTCCAAAGTAGTTGCCGGCCAGGTCGAAAAAGAATACTCAGCAAAAGACCCCGTGCTCATGCAATATCTCACATCTATCCCCAATATTGAGAAACAATTCAAGGGCTTCACCCTACCCTACAGCATGTGGACCACGCCAGGAACGAAGAGGTCGACGCGCTGGCTAAGGCAGTGGCCAAAGGCGAGGCCTTGCCCTCCGACGTGTTCTACCACGTCATCGGCACACCAGCTGTCCGCAACCTAGAAGGCTTACAAATAACTAATGACACCGAAGGCCATCACATTGTCAACCTCATCATGACTAAAGATTGGCGGGCCCCAATAACTTTGTATTTGCAAGGAAATTACCACCCAAGTGATATCAATGAGGCCAAACACCTCAAGCACCGAAGCCGGGACTTCGCACTAGTCGGGGGCCAGCTGTACAAGAAGGGAATCAGTCAGCCCATGCTAAAGTGCGTGACCGAAACCGAAGGCATTCAAATCCTTCGTGAAGTCCACAACGGAACTTGCGGCTCCCACTCAGGACCTAGGGCCCTCGCTGCCAAGGTGTTCCGTCAAGGATTTTACTGGCCCACAATAATCTGTATTGTGAATCGAGTCATGAGGTCTTGCAAAGCATGCCAAAAGTTTTCCCCTCGCTCGAGCAACCCTTCGCAATTCACCAAGCTAATCGCCCACACATGGCCACTTCAACGCTGGGGGCTGGACATTATCGGACCGCTGCCTACGGCTCAAGGGAACCTCAAATTCACCTTCGTTGCCATTGAGTACTTCACCAATTGGATCGAGGCTAGAGAAGTATCCATAATAACGTCAAAGACCGCCCAAAAGTTCTTCTGGCAAAACATTGTCTGCTGATTCGGAGTCCCGTTTGAACTCACAGTCGACAACGACAAACAGTTTGACAGCGAAGACTTCAGGGATTTTTGTTTCTCCATCTTCGCCTTAGTGTACCACCCGCAATCCAACAGCGTCGTCGAGTGTGCCAACGACAAGATTTTCACTGCAATCAAGAAAAGACTTCTCGACGACAAAAAGGGCAAATGGGCCAACCAACTACCTGAGGTGGTCTGGGCCCTAAACACGACAGAATGCCGGGCAACCAGATTCATACCATTTTGTCTATTGTATGGATCCGAGGCCATGACACCGCAATAGATAAAGCACGGATTGCCCTGTACAAGCACATCAGCAGTTCCCGATGTCGACGAACCAACTTCCAAAGATCTCATCGACGGAGACCGCGTCCTCGCCCTACATGCCCTCAACAAATATCAAGCTCAAACCAAGGCCTGGCGCAACAACGCGGTTATCCCAAGAGAGTTCAACAAAGGAGACCTCGTACTCGTCCGGACCACCTGGACAGAATCATGGGGCAAGCTGGAGCCGAAATGGGAGGGTCCATTCATCGTCAAGTCGAAGGCATCCTCCAGTGCATACAGGCTAGTAACACCTTCCAGCGAAGACTTAGAGCACTCCTGGAACATCGACAATCTCCGGAAATTTTTTGTTTAAACATCAGGGCCCACACGCCCTTGTAATTCAGCAAACAATGTTATACCGACCCACACTCTTTTCCACCCGGGGGTGAGGTTTTTAATGAGGCGGAGCCATGTAATACAATAGCAAAAGCCCCCGCAAAAACAAAAACTCAGGTGCAACATCGAAAAAGACCGCTTCGACGGTCTTCGACATTCGACACTAAAAAGACATTCCATGCAAAAGTCGCCTAAGGGTGCAGCCGGACAAGCACAATAAGTGCGTCAATCGAAGTCTTTTACTAAAAAGACACTCCGCACAAAAGTCGCCTAAGGGTGCAGGCAGATAAGCGCGATAAGTACGCCAATCTACACTTTGCGCAAAAGTCGCGTAAGGGTGCAGCCGGATTAGCACAAGTACGCGAAAACAGCCAACAGGCCACATTACAATACAAGTTGCAGTTACATACACTCAGTGAGGGCACCACATTCCACATCGACTCAACCTTCGGGATGATGCCCGCCTCCCTATAATTGAACAACATTATTTTCAATTCCTCACCCTCAAAAAGGTTTCGCAGATCCCCCTCACCAATGCTCGTCCCAATCGGCAAAGACAATAGTTCTCGTTTACCAATACAGTCTACTCGAAGACGGTCCGCTCCATCCCCATCCAATGGCGCCTACCACTCCGCGAAACCTCGCCCACGCTATGCTTCGACACCACCCTTCGTCGCTGGCACTTGGTCCTCGCACTAGGAAGATCAGCCACCTCGCCAACCTCCACCCGCAGCGAGGACTCCGCCACGGCCACATCTAATGCAGCAAAATAATCAAAGTCTTCAGCCGAAAACTCTTCGGTCCAGGAAAACGGACTCCCAGACTCACCATCAGACGAAAAACACCTAGATCTAGAACCAGACAAATTGTCATTGGCAAGCACTACGGTTGCGACCGCCACAAAATTAGTATCGTCAGCAGCGGTTTCTTGCGCAGGCCCATACGTCGGAACCTGCGCAACAACCGAGTTTCAGTATCACAAAAACAAAATCTTACACCCGATAGCCCTAACCCCTAACCCGCCACCTGCGAAGGGCCGGCCGAAGCCGCAGGGTCTTCGGCAGCTGGTTCGCTTGCCACCACCGGAGTGTCCCCACCAGTCAGCGCAACAGCCAGCACGGGGTCCTCGCCAGCACAGGTCGGCACGGGGGTCACCAAGGTGCCCTCGCCAACATCGGATGGCAGTGCCAGCTCCCCCCAGTCCCCTCCTTCGCACCTGACGCCTCGGGCAGCGCGCTATCCAGGTCCTCGAGGTCTTCGACCTCCTCATCATGCGCCATCTACAGAAACGGCATACTCATTCAACAAAAACCACACAAATGTACACATACACCCATATATACAATCACAAATATACACATATACTCCATACCTACTCCATCGCCCGGTCGGACCTCTCCCGGATAGTCTCATGGCCATGAGGGCCCCACATCCTATCATAAAGCGCCCCGGCCGACTACTTCAGCACTGGGTCCTAAACCTGGAAGGTTTCGTGCTCGAAGTCCTCGTTCGATTGGTCGAAGACTTCAAAGTGCCCTCATCCCTCGCGGGACAGGGCATTCATGACCCCTTTGTAGGTGATGAGTGAGGTGAAGGACATGAGGCCCGTCACAATCGTGGGGAGCACCTCCAGCTCCTCCTGCAGCCATCCGAGGAAGCGGAGGCCCACATCCTTACCAGACGCATCAAAGGGAGCGGTCCACGCACCAAGCTCCCGGTACACGTCCACGAGCTGTGCATGCGTCCGGTTGACCTCTGCGCGAGTAGAGGCCTCCACTTTGTCCAGGCAGTCGCGCAGGCTACTGTAGCTCGTTTCCACCTCCTCGACACGTTGGCGAGCGAGACTGGCCTCCGCTCGCGCAAATTTGGCCTCAGTTTGTGTAGCCTGCGCCTCAGCGCAGGCTCTGTTTGCGTCTTTCCTCTCCGCCGCCAACTAACGGCTGAGGTCCTCCTTCTCGGCCTCCGCAGCCGCCAGCTTCTCTATCAGCCTGTAGCTCTTGTTTTCCGCAGCTGACTTGTCCCGCATAGCTTCCATATGCTGCACCTAGAGACGCTCAATCCTGCCCTCGAGTCGTTGCCTCTCGGCAGCGAACTCCGAGGTTAGGGCGCTCAACGCAACATGATCGGCGAAGGCAGCCACCTGCCATGAAAGGTCCATCAAATTCGCAACCATATTTTTTTTGACAGAGGGGAACACCCCCTATTTCATTAAGAAATAGTAACCGGGCCAAGGTTTTTACAAGACCACAGTCTTAACCAACAGCCAAAAGCCGACAAGACTACCACAATTATCAACTACGCAAGGGTTAAGCCCAACTAAGGGAACGCAGTATTCCAGAAATACTTGAGAGACAGACTCCAAGTGACTGACGAACAGCTAAAGTGACAAACTAGAGACAAATCCAAAAGCAGCCAGGACCAGCCACCAACAGCGACGACCAAAGCTAGGTTTTTATCTAACGATGAAGATAAGCTGATTACATCAAACAGGACAGAACTTGGAAAGATGCATCAGCAGCTAAAATGTCACTAGAGGCGCCTATCGACCGGCTTCCAACCATGGGCTTTGTTGTAGATGTCACTTGTTATCTTTCGGATTCTGCGGCTTCCTTGCTCCACCAGTTTTTTTCCCTCTTTGTCTACCAAATAGACCAAGCGTCAAACCAGTAACAACAGGAAAAAACCACATTAGATGGATCATCAATCATCTTAGCATTGAAGCAACAATCATTACGAGTTCGCCAAATTGCCCAAAGGACAGCACCACACCCAAAGAGAACCAGTTTTTTTAGTTTTATAAAAACTGTTAATTCGCAACCATATAAACAAAACAAATCACCGAGGTCCAAGACGACTTACATGCTTCAGCTGCTGCGTCGCATGCTTCAGCTGCTGGGAAACAGAACCCGCCACGTCTTTAACGGCAGCGGCCGACGTATCTCGCCACTGGCACAAAACTTGGACCATGGGTCCTGCGAAGCACCCTTCGCCTCGGCCGCCGCCGCAGCTGGCGTCGCCGCCACCGGAGCCAGGACAACAGCCAGTTGCCCAGCATCCGACCCTGCACCACAATCTTGTCCAAGACCCACTCCCTGTGTGAAAAAAACAACAAAAGAGTAATAACAATAAATAAACACTCACCAACAAGTCCCCAGCCCGTGTGGGCATCAAACATCACGACACCACCCACGCGGTACTCATCCACGCAGATGTCCATGGTGTGGTCAGCCCCACCCGCCGCAGCCGCGGCAGTGCGGAGCGGAGATGGTGGCCCTCGCTCCTTCGTGGGCTCAGCCGAAGGCGGCTTGCTTGAGCCAGAAGCGACAGCCCTCGCACCAGACGAAGATTTGCTGGGCCCGGAGACGGTTGGATTCGCAGCCGGTGGTGGTTTGCCACTGCCAGGGGCGGCGGACTTTGCGCTTCCTCGCGCCCTCTTGACCTCACGACTAGGGTCCCCGACCCTAGTGAACACCCGACGCTTCCGCATCACATCTTGGCGATCCTTGTCCATCACTGCTGATACAACAGCAGCAATATTCTGTCCATAAGGAAAATCTCTATCTCACGGGCCAAACGAGACGTAAACATGTCCTCACCGGCCACCCGGGGGATTAGAACGTTCCTCAGCCATCGACCCCCGGTAACCTCCAGCATTCGCGCCGAACATTCCCGGAGCTCGGGCGAAGACATCTTTCCCCCGAGGGCCGCACAAGTTCCCATTAAATCCACAACAAAACGGTTGGAGACCCCCAACCCCTCAGCTGCAGTACCTAGTTTTCTCTTTTTAATGGCCGACACAGCTCCCCGTGAAGGGCCTTCCTCAGCCGCAGCCGCTGGCTTTTTTCTCGGCGATCGACAGTAGTAGCAGTGTCATCTCCAGGGTAACCGCCATATGGCAGATGGTTTAACTCGAAGACACGGTTCAAACGAACATTGGAACCACGAATATCCCAACTCCGCAAAGCCTCCGTCCTCGACACATATCGCCCCACAATCCTCACTGCTCCATCCTCTACTTCACACACGAACGCGGCTGGGTTCCGGCCACGCAAATCCAAAGCGAAGGTAGGACTTCGCACCAACTGCTCGCCCAAGGTAGGCATCTGGCGAGGGCACACTTCGCTAAGCACCCAGCCATGCGCCAAAGGCCATACTCCATAACCGATGAATTCCTCAACCAAATCACGCCCGCTACTGAAAGGGAAATGTGCCTTTAGGCCATTTCTATAATGTTTTGGTGATTAAATGTCGAACACGTTTAGTTAAGTTCTTATGTGCCAAATAAAGTGAGAAGTGCAAATCAAGACAAAAGGTATGTTTCTAGACTTGGTGAATTGTTTTATGTATTAACATGGTTATCCAAGTGCTAGAAACAGTGACTAAAGAAGAAGAGAGCAAAAGGGAAAGACTTGGCTCTGTGCAGCCAAACTTCAGCTTGGTCTGGCACACCAGACTGTCTGGTGTCCGGTGCACCAGGCTGGTCCGCGTGAACTCACAGCTCTCGGGATTCGACGGCGGCGTACGACTAAAAATCACCGGACCGTCTGGTGGTGCACCGGACTGTCCGGTGAGTCATCCGCGGAGAACTCGTCACTCTCGGGAACTGCAATGGGGCGACGTGGCTATAATTCACCGGACTGTCCGGTGGTGCATCGGACTGTCCGGTGAGCCAACGGTCGCCTGCGCCAATGGTCAGCCACGCAATCTTCGCGCGACACGCGGCTGCGCCAATGTTCGGTTGGGCACACCGGACTGTCCGGTGTGCACTAGACAGCGCCAACCGATTCTAGGGACCAACGGTCGACTGCTCTCCGTATGGAAAGAAATCAAGCACCAGACATGAACAGTAGCTGTCGGGTGGTGCACCGGACTGTCCGGTGTGCCACCCAACAGAAGGCAAGATCGGCCTTCCAAGATTGTCTCCAACGGCTCCTAGCTACCTTTGGGCTATAAAAGGGATCCCTAGGCATATGGAGGAGCAATCCAAGCATTCACTAAGCATTCTAAGACTCCCACACTTCGCCTCCGCGCTTTTGATCAATTGTGTTAGTGATTTGAGCTCCGTTCGAGTTGTGAACTCTCTGTGCTACGTTTTGAGCTCAAGTCTTAGCTTGTGTGCGTGTGTGTGCTGCGGATTTATGTGTTGTGTGTGTTGCTCTCCTAGCCTTACTCTTGTGCCTTCTTTGTGATCTTTATTGTAAGGGCGAGAGGCTCCAACTTGTGGAGATTCCTCGCAAACGAAAGAAAGACTATAAGGAAGAAAGTTGTGGTATTCAAGTTGATCATTGGATCACTTGAAAGGGGTTGAGTGCAACCCTCGTCCATTGGGACGCCACAATGTGGAAGTAGGCAAGTGTCTCTTGGCCGAACCACGGGATAAAAATCACGTGTTTCTTGTGTTGCTTTATCTATGATTGTTTTATCCACAAGAAATCGCTTCAAAACTACTTAGTCACACTAACACTTCTATAACTAAGTTTTGTGGCTATTTAGTGTTTGATTTTACAGGATCACCAATTCACCCCCCTCTAGGTGCTCTCAATTGGTATCAGAGCCATACTCTTCATCTAAGGGACTAACCGCCCGAAGAGATGGATCCTAAGGGAAAGGGGATGGTGGTCAGCAACAAGGAAAAGGAGTCCGTCTTCAACGAGCCAAGAGATGACAAGCCGACTGACTCAGGCTCGAGTCAAAAGAAAAGAGACGGGAAGAAGAAAAGGCGCGTCAAGAAGATCATCTACTACGACAGCGACGCCTCGTCTTCTTCACCACACGACGACGACGATGACTCTTCAAAGAAGAAAACGGTTAATCAAAACTATTCATTTGATTATTCCTGTATTCCATTCAATTCAAATGCTCATTTGCTACCAATTCCACTTAGGAAACCTCCACACTTTTATGGAGAAGACTACTCTTTCTGGAGTCATAAAATGCATAGTCATTTATTTTCTCTCCATCCTAGTATCTGAGAGATTGTTGAAAATGGAATGCATTTTGATAGTACTGACAATCCCGTTTTCATAAATGAGCAAATTCATAAAAATGCACAAGCTACTACTATCTTGCTAGCTTCACTTTGCAGGGATGAATATAATAAGGTGAGTGGCTTGGACAACGCCGAGCAAATCTGGGACACCCTCAAGATCTCACATGAGGGAAATGATGCTACGATGATCACCAAAATGGAACTAGTGGAAGGCGAGTTGGGAAGATTCGTCATGATCAGAGGAGAAGAGCCAACACAAACCTACAACAGGCTCAAGATCCTAGTCAACAAGATCCGAAGCTATGGAAGCACAAGATGGACGGATCATGATGTCGTCCGACTCATGCTAAGGTCATTTACTGTAATTGACCCCCGTCTTGTCAATCTTATTCGTGAGAATCCCAGGTACACCAAGATGATGCCCGAGGAGATTCTTGGAAAATTTGTGAGCGGGCGCATGATGGTGAAGGAGGCTCGATACGTGGACGATGCTCTAAACGGTCCACTACCCGTCTATGAGCCTCAACCTGTTGCTCTTAAGGCAACCAGTAGCAGGGAGGCGCTTCCAAGCAAGGTGGCACAAGTGGGGGCTGTTGGCCTCAATGAGGATGAGATGGCACTTATCATCAAGCGTTTCAAGACCGCACTTAAAGGACGCAAGGAGTACCCCAACAAGAACAAAATAAGGGGAAAGTGCTCCTGCTTTAAATGAGGTAAGACTGGTCACTTTATTGCAAATTGTCCCGATAATGATAGTGACCAGGGACATGAAAAGAGTGGGAAGAAGGAGAAAAAGAAGAACTACCGGAAGGCAAAGTGTGAGGCGCACCTTGGAAAGGAATGGGACTCGGACTGCTCCTCTTCCGACTCCGACGACGAAGGACTCGCTGCCTCAGCCTTCAACAAATCCTCACTCTTCCCCAATGAACGCCATACATGTCTTATGGCCAAGGAGAAAAAGGTACGTGTTCGAGACACACCCAAGTACACTTCATCTAGTGATTAAGAATCCTATGATGATGAAGTAGATTACTCTAGTTTATTTAAAGGTTTAGATAGAGCCAAAGTAGAGAAAATTAATGAATTGATTGATGCTCTAAATGAAAAGGATAGACTTTTAGAAAAGCAAGAGGACATTTTATATGAAGAACATGCTAAATTTGTTAGTGTTCAAAAATCTCTTGCTCTAGAAATTAAAAGAAATGAAATGCTATCCTCTGAGTTGTCTGCATGCCATGAATCTGTCTCTAGTTTAAAGAATTTAAATGATGAATTAAATGCTAAGCTAGAGGAGGCAAATGCAACTAGATCATGTGTAGAACATGTAGTTATTTGCAATAGATGCAAGGACTTTGATGTTGATGTATGTAATGAACATCTTATTGCTATTACTAAATTGAATGATGAGGTGGCAAGTCTTAATGCTCAACTTAAGACTTGCAAAAGTGATTTTGATAAATTAAAGTTTGCTAGGGATGCCTACACTATTGGTAGACACCCCTCAATTAAGGATGGACTTGGTTTTCGAAAGGAAACCAAGAACTTAATAGGCCAAAAGGCTCCCGTTCTCAACAAGGATAAAGGGAAGGCCCCTATGGCTAGTAGAACTCAAAGGAATCATGCTTTTATTTATGATAGGAAAATTGCTAGTCATAATAAGAGTTATGTTCGTACTGCTTACAATGATTCACATGCTATGTTTGCCTCTAGATCTACTTTTGTGCATGGTAGAAATAGGCCTAGGAAAAATTATGTTGTGCATCATGTGCCTAAGAAAATGTGTAATAAACCTATTACTGTTTTCCATGCTTGCAACACTTCGTTTGTACTTTCATGTAAGAATGAAAAAGTAGTTGCTAGGAAGTTGGGATCCAAATGCAAGGGAGACAAGACTTGTATTTGGGTTCCAAAAATTATCGTGACTAACCTTGTAGGACCCAACAAGAGTTGGGTACCTAAAACCCAAGTGTAAATTGCTGTGCAGATTTATGCATCCGAGGGCTCAAGCTAGATTATCGACAGCGGATGCACAAACCACATGATGGGGGAGAAGAAGATGTTCACCTCCTACGTCAAGAACAAGGATTCCCAGGATACGATCATCTTTGGAGATGGGAACCAAGGCAAGGTCAAAGGCTTGGGCAAGATAGCCATCACCAATGAGCACTCCATATCGAATGTTTTTCTAGTAGAGTCGCTTGGTTACAACCTTCTATCTGTAAGTCAATTGTGTCACATGGGTTACAATTGTCTTTTTACAAACGTTGATGTATCTGTCTTTAGAAGGAGTGATGGTTCATTAGCTTTTAAGGGTGTATTAGATGTCAAACTCTACTTAGTTGATTTTTTGAAAGAGGAGGCCGATCTAGATGCATGCTTAATAGCTAAGACTAGTATGGGCTGGCTGTGGCATCGCCGTCTAGCACATGTTGGGATGAAGAACCTTCATAAACTTCTAAAGGGAGAACATGTGTTAGGACTAACCAATGTTTGTTTTGAGAAAGATAGGCCTTGTGCAGCATGTCAGGCAGGGAAACAGGTGGGAAGCACTCATCATAGCAAGAATGTGATGACAAAATCAAGACCACTGGAGCTTCTTCACATGGACCTCTTCGGACCCGTTGCCTACCTTAGCATCGGGGGAAGTAAGTATGATCTTGTAATTGTTGATGATTTTTCCCGCTTCACTTGGGTGTTCTTTTTGCAGGATAAATCAGAAACCCAAGGGACCCTAAAGCGTTTTCTAAGGAGGGCTCAAAACGAATTTGAGCTAAAGGTGAAAAAGATAAGGAGCGACAACGGGTTCGAGTTCAAGAATCTGCAAGTTGAGGAGTATCTTGAGGAGGAAGGCATCAAGCATGAGTTCTCCGCTCCCTACACACCACAACAAAACAGTGTGGTAGAGAGGAAGAATAGGATGTGTTGGTGACTTGTTCTCAAATGCTTCGGATTAAGAACAAGGCAACACAGAAAGTGTTAAATGATAAGGTCCTTCGTCCTTTGAAACATTATTTCCCTTCGGGGTATAATGTGTTCCGGACGAAGGTCACAAACAATATATCTTCGTAATCGCAATAAGTTATGACGAAGGTCATAACGTAAAAGGCAATATAAATATTTAAGTTTTATCACAATGTCATTTCTATTTTATTATCATGTAACAATAGAGATGACTTCAAATTACAAGTGTACCTTCGGATTGCAGGAAGATAAAGGTACAAGGATGACGCAAAAGCAAATGCCAAGTCCGCGTGAATAGTACGGGAGTACTGTTCATCTATTTATAGACGTGGGACGCAGCCCACGTAAAATTACATTCATGCCCATCACATTTGCTAATGACTTATGGGAATCTGTCAAGGCCTAAGTAGTCTTTTCATCTTTAGGTCGGTTCCCCTTTCTGTTATCGCGACGAAGCTTTCCTGCGCACAGCTTCGGCTGTGCACCATCCTTCGTAGAGCTTTGGTAATCAGCCTGTCCTCCATCTCAATCCCCCTTCGTCTGGTTCAGGCTTCGTCCTGACCGCACTTCATGTTCATAATTCTGAGTCCGAAGATACCTGTTCATATAATCCACTTGGAAAACATTGTCAAATCATGTTTTTGAGGACCTTCGGAGGACGAAGGTCCCCAACAGTAGCCCCTCGCAATATTAATTTGTTAATGATAAATTCAGATTGCGATATGGACGAAGGCCTTAAGCCGAAGGTCCGAAAAAACACCTTCCCTTTGCTAGAATAGCAACATTCACTGACAAGCGGGGTCTTTCAATTTTCAACGCACTGGGCGTATAAATAAGATCGCAACGCAAACTCATTTGGTACTCACTCTTGCTACCTGCTTCCGCCCACTAAATTTTTAGCTCTTGCGCACTAAGATTTGCTGATCCTTTGGTTTTGAAGCTTCGGCCTTGAAAACAGTTTTTTAGTGTTTCCGAAGATGTCTGAAGATAAGAAGGTTACTGCTGAGATGAAGCTGAGTCTCGACGAAGAGAAGAACTTAGGGTTCCTTATAGCGATGGCGGAGACCAATACGGAAAAAATCACCAAGGAGATTCTGGAAGGTTTGTCTGAAGACACTGGTGACAGCGACAGTTATGATGTAGAAAGTGGTGGGGAAGAGTCCGAAGATCGACCATGGCGGCCAAGTCACACGGTTTTCGGGAAAACCACTGTTAAGCAGAGTCATATTGACAATATGAGGGGGAGATATTTTCGAGATATATCTATTGTGAGGGCTGATGCTGGAGAAAAAACTTCTCCCACTCCCGAAGAAGATGAAGTCGTAATCTTCCGAAGCTTTCTCAAGGCTGGGCTTCGATTCCCCCTAAGCAGCTTTGTTGTCGAAGTCCTGAAGACATTTCAAATCTACCTTCATCAAATCACTCCCGAAGCTATCATTAGAATGGGGATCTTTGTCTGGGCTGTAAGGAGCCAAGGTTTGGAACCAAATGCTAAAAGCTTTTGCAACATTCATGAGTTGTTATACGAGACGAAGCCCTGGGGGAAAGAACAATATCACAACAACTTTGGTTGCTACAGCTTCGGTGCTCGCACCGGGTCAAGCTGCCCCGTGCCAACCTTTCGGAAGAGGTGGCCCGGTGCCTGGATGACAGAATGGTTTTATGTAAAGAATGACTTGACAACGCAGGAAGATATTAAAAGTATCATTATGCGCCCCATCTGGCAACGCTTCGGACTTCGAAGGCCAAAGGTTGAAATGGATGAAGCAGCCGAGGAATGCCAAAGAGCCTTCGGCGTAATCTGCTCTTTTATTGGGACAAGGGACTTGGTCCAAGAGCATATTGCATTCAGGGTGTGGCCACTTGCAGGAAAGTGGGAAATGCCGAAGGAGACCATCAAAGAGTCCGACGAAGGCAGGCTGGTCAGACTGAAATACACATTCAAATACGGGGATAAATTTGTTGAACCTGATGACGACTGGTTGAAAAGCATTGAAACATTAAGTGACGAACTGCTTGGGGTGTATTCGAAGGCCGAGAACACTGCATTATCGGCAGCCTTCGGAGGCCGAAAAAAGAAAAGGCTCAACCGAGTATTTGATGCAATCGGGTTTGTCTACCCTGACTACCATTATCCGGTGCCGGGCCGCAAAAGAAAAAATACTTCTCCTGCAACAGAAGTTGCCACAAGTGCTTCTAGTGAGCCAGCGCCGCAAAGAAAAAAGATGAAGGTGCTCACCCACCGAGCACGTTTTATTGAGCCGGCCACAGTGCCAGAATTCATTGGCGAAGTCTCTTTGGCCTCTGAAGCTACAGAACCAGCTCCAGTGCCGAAGATAGAAGAAAAAACTGAAGGGCCCTCAGAGAAGGCAGAAAAACCGAGAATTGAAGGACCAAAAATATCGGAAATCCTAAGTCCTTCAGTAAATGTTGAAACAATAAAAAATCAAAAGGGCCCATCGATGACCCCAAAAAGAAAAAGAATGGTGAACGTGCTAGATGTCTTGGAGGCAATTAAGTCTTCAAGCACAACTCCAAAAAAGACTGTTGAACTTGCTGAAGCGTCTACTGAAGCTTCGAAGCAACAACCTGAAGCTGAAGCTGGGCCTTCAGAGCCCACCAAGGAACAATCTTTGGAAACCGAAAAAATAAAAATATCAGAACCAGTTTTGGTTGAAGAAACTGACACTGCCGTCCCCGAAGCTCCTTCCAGCATATGCGATTACATCGTACGACACGCTTCGGGGAAGAAATTATCTGAAGAAGAGACTTATGAAGCCAATTACTATGCCAGAGAGCTAAAATATCTGAAGGGGGCAGTAGTGTTCAATGGGACAAATGAAGATGACTTCCTATACTGCCTTCCTGATAACAAAGAATTATCTGTCTGCCGAGAGATGGCTAGAAGTATGGGGTTCCCGAAGCTCGAAGCTGGATTATGTGCTATGACAAAGGAGGATCTCGCGGACAGTCTTGCGTACAATAGCCTAAAGGTATGGGAATTAGGCGCTTGAATTTTTTTTTTAATTCGTAACGTATTTTTTATGCTTATACCAACTTTTGTGCATATAGGGTTTAATCCTAAGCAACGCATTAAGAGCTCAAAAGAGTGCCGAAGATGAGAGCTATGAAATTGCGTTCAACAACCTGCGGTCAGAGGTCATCAAACTGAGAAACGAAGCTCTCGAAAAAGATAAAATTCTGCTTACCTTGGTAGACAAGGTAAAAAAGGACGAAGCTGCCTCAAAGGTCCAGGCCGAAGCCCAAAAACGTGAGATTAAAGATCTTCAGAAACAGCTAGCTAGAGCTAAAGAGGAGCGTGCGCTTGAAGAAACAAAACGAGAGCTTAGTGATCAACTGGCCAATCATTTAGAGATAAGTGTTAAGGAGCTTCGCGCATCGCAGAGAAAATGCTATGTTAAATCTATATAATGCGTTAAAAGGATAAAATCCAGCTTCGCTAGCGTTGGCGCATTCTCTAGTGAAGAAAATTTCTCAAGAGGCAATCCCGAAGGTCCGATGGAATGGATCAGCCATGAAGCAGAGGCCTTCGAGGAAATCCTGAACAGCCGCGGTGACATTTGCGCTTTTTCGGGCGCCAGAGGGGTTGCTACTGTTCTGGAGAGGAAAGGTTGTGAACATGTAAAATCTTTAGCTCAGTCCGAAGCTGCCTTATCCTCCGAAGACATCAAAGACCCCTCGGCCGAAGCAAGCATGGTTGGTGGTAAATGCTTTACTGATATCTGGGACAACGGCGGCCGAGAAATGGCGTAGGAAATTATTCAAAGGAGTGAAAAAGGCATCCATGATGCTAGAAAAGTGACAGAGATTGCCGAAAAAAGTACAGAGCCCGAAGGGCAAATAGGTATTAATTAGTCGTTCTTATTGTGTTGTAATTTTTATTTCAAACTTTGCTCGCGGTTTGTAATAGTAATGTAGAAATATTCTCTTCCCTCAGAACCTGCTGGATCGTCTGCTGACCCTCACACGAAAGGGGATGATGAAATTAAACAAGTGGCCGAAGCTATCATGGATAAAGTTGTTGAACAACTTCTAAATGAGGCTGCCGAAGTAGTACTAAGAGAAGACTAGATGTTATTAGAAAAAACATTTGGAGTGTGAACTATGTAATATTTTGTACATTTGAATGTAATATACAAGTCTCTTTTCATTATTCAATTCTTTACGATGCATGAAATTCTACATACATACCATTTTTGAGCCTTCGGCGAAAAAAAAACACCTTCCCTTCTTTTCATGCTTCGTGAAGAAGACATTCTCTGTTAATACTATTCTGAAGAATCACGTCCACGCTTCGTGAAAACATTCTCCGAAGCTGTATTCCGAAGATCATCATTGTATTCCCTCGTGACTTTACATAATTTTACTTTCTTAAAGCGTCCTTTCGAAGGTTGATACTGTGTCCCCTTCTTTTGCCATATGCAACATGATGTATGATGCTTATGCTATGCAAAATGATGTGATGATGTTATGTTATGTAAATGACGTTTGTTCCGAAGATACACACAAAATATCTTTGTAAGCTCTGCATTCCCTTAACAACGTCTTTGGAGCTTCTTCGCCTTTTACTTAGGCGGTATCAGCGTTGACTTTTCGCTGTATGCTCTGCATTCCCTTAGGAACGTCTTTGGAGCAAAAACTTACACTGCGCTCCCTTTGGAACGACTTTTTGTAACTTCAGCAACTTACTCTGCGTTCCTTAGAACGACTTTTTGTTGCTTCGAAGGATTTTTAATAATTCGAAGGTCCTCCTTGTTACCGCAAATTTTTAAGCTTCAGCAACTTAAGCCTGTGGAGAAAATAGGTTTTCCTCATAACCGACCACGAAACTATTACATGAAAACTGAAATGTTCTTTATTACACAGAAAATAGAACTAGACGAAAAAGACTGCTATCAAAGTAGGATATTTGTCAATAAATGTGCTTCGACTCTGGCACAGTACTATTGACTGTGCGATCTTCAGATTGCTCTCTGAGATCCCTTTGGTGTGGAACATATTGGCTCCCTTCCGGCTGTTGGCCTTGTTGCAGCGGAGGTGGAGGTGGGGGCTGTTGCCATGAAGCTTGAGGTTGACTCGCCGAAGCTACGGAAACTGCAGGGTGGTTGCCCACGTATTCCGGGATGTAAGGCTGATGGTACGAAGCAGTATGCATGACCTGCTTCGGCTGGCCCTGTTGCGCTGCAGCTTCTGCTAGCTCCTTTTGTTTCTGGATGGTAACATGGCACATCCTGGTGGTATGGCCCTTGTTTTCACCACAGAATAAGCAAAATACCCTCCTTGGTTGATCTCCAAATCTTCCGCCGAAGCCCCTGGCGCCTCTGCCTCTTGGAGCTGGTGGCCGGAAGAAAGTTTGCTGCTGCCCCGAAGCCTGTGAGGAGCACTGTGGTCTGTTCTGCTGACTCCCCTTATCATCATTTTGAGTAGAGTTGTGGATGGACCTGACATGCCTCGGGTAGAATCTTCCTCCGAAGCCCCTGGTCATTTCAGAAAATCTGAAAGCCTCCTCCCTTCTTTGGCGAAAATCATTGTCGGCACGAATGTACTCGTCCATCTTTTGGAGCAGCTTCTCCAGAGCCTGAGGAGGCTTCCTAGCAAAGTATTGAGCTGCAGGTCCAGGACGAAGCCCCTTGATCATGGCTTCGATGACAATTTCATTGGGCACCGTTGGTGCCTGCGCCCTCAAACACAAGAACCTTCTGACATACGCCTGAAGGTATTCTTCATGATCCTGAGTGCACTGGAACAAGGCTTGAGCAGTGACCGGCTTCGTCTGAAACCCTTGAAAGCTGGTTAACAACATATCCTTCAGCTTTTGCCATGAAGTGATTGTTCCTGGTCGAAGGGAGGAATACCAGGTCTGAGCAACATTCCTGACAGCCATAACAAAAGACTTTGCCATGACTGCAGCATTGCCACCATACGAAGACACTGTTGCTTCGTAGCTCATCAAAAACTGCTTCGGGTCTGAATGGCCATCGAACATGGGAAGCTAGGGTGGCTTGTAGGACGGAGGCCAAGGTGTAGCCTGCAACTCAGCGGACAGGGGAGAAGCATCATCGAAAACAAAATTTCCATGATGGAAATTGTCATACCAGTCATCTTCATTGAAGAAGCCCTCCTGATGAAGGTCTTTTTGTTGAGGCCTTCTGTTCTGCTCATCGTGAGTAAGATGACGAACTTCTTCAGAAGCTTCGTCTATCTGCCTCTGCAGCTCAGCTAGCCTGGCCATCTTTTCTTTCTTCCTCTGCACCTGTTGATGAAGCATCTCCATATTCCTGATCTCTTGATCTAGCTCATCCTCCTGAAGCGTCGGGCTGACGGCCTTCCTCTTCTGGCTTCGGGCCTCCCGAAGAGAGACAGTCTCCTGGTTGGGGTCCAGCGGTTGCAGAGCTGCAGCCCCAGTCGCTAAAGCTTTCTTTGGTGCCATAGCGAGGGTCTATGGCTTCCGAAGGTGTTCAAAAAACTCGAAGTGGAAGTGAGTTCACCGGAGGTGGGCGCCAATGTTGGTGACTTGTTCTCAAATGCTTCGGATTAAGAACAAGGCAACACAGAAAGTGTTAAATGATAAGGTCCTTCGTCCTTTGAAACATTATTTCCCTTCGGGGTATAATGTGTTCCGGACGAAGGTCACAAACAATATATCTTCGTAATCGCAGTAAGTTATGACGAAGGTCATAACGTAAAAGGCAATATAAATATTTAAGTTTTATCACAATGTCATTTCTATTTTATTATCATGTAACAATAGAGATGACTTCAAATTACAAGTGTACCTTCGGATTGCAGGAAGATAAAGGTACAAGGATGACGCAAAAGCAAATGCCAAGTCCGCGTGAACAGTACGGGAGTACTGTTCATCTATTTATAGACGTGGGACGCAGCCCACGTAAAATTACATTCATGCCCATCACATTTGCTAATGACTTATGGGAATCTGTCAAGGCCTAAGTAGTCTTTTCATCTTTAGGTCGGTTCCCCTTTCTGTTATCGCGACGAAGCTTTCCTGCGCACAGCTTCGGCTGTGCACCATCCTTCGTAGAGCTTTGGTAATCAGCCTGTCCTCCATCTCAATCCCCCTTCGTCTGGTTCAGGCTTCGTCCTGACCGCACTTCATGTTCATAATTCTGAGTCCGAAGATACCTGTTCATATAATCCACTTGGAAAACATTGTCAAATCATGTTTTTGAGGACCTTCGGAGGACGAAGGTCCCCAACAGGATGCTTATCAATATGGCGAGAATGATGCTTGGAGAGTTCAAGATGCCCGAGCGGTTTTGGTCGGAAGTTGTGAACACAGCTTGCCACGCCATAAACCGGCTCTATCTGCATCGCCTTCTCAAGAAGACCTCCTACGAACTCATTACTGGTAAAAAAACCCAACGTATCTTACTTTCGTGTATTTGGGAGAAAATGCTACATTATGATGAAGAAAGGTAGACATTCTAAATTTGCTCCCAAGGCAGTAGAAGGGTTTTTACTAGGGTATGACTCAAATACAAAGGCGTATAGAGTCTTCAACAAATCATCGGGTTTGGTTGAAGTCTCTAGCGATGTTGTATTTGATGAGACTAATGGCTCTCCAAGAGAGAAAGTTGATCTTGATGACATAGATGAAGATGATGTTCCAATGGCCGCAATGCGCACGATGGCGATTGGTGATGTGCGACCACAGGAACACCAGGAGCAAGATCAGCCATCTTCCTCCATAATGGTGCATCCTCCAACTCAAGACGGTGAACAGGTACCTCAAGAAGAGGGACAGGATCAAGGGGGAGCACAGGAAGAACAAGTGATGGAGGAAGAAGCACCACGTGCCCCTCCAACTCAAGTCCGAGCAATGATCCAACGACATCACCCCGTTGATCAGATTCTGGGTGATAGCAGCAAGGGAGTGACCACTCGCTCACGCTTAGCTAATTTTTGTGAGCATTACTCGTTTGTCTCTTCTATTGAGCTTTTTAGGGTAGAAGAGGCCTTGCAGGATCCGGACTGGGTGTTGGCCATGCAGGAAGAGCTCAACAACTTCAAGAGAAATGAAGTTTGGAGCCTTGTGCCACGTCCAAAGCAAAATGTTGTGGGAACCAAGTGGGTGTTCCGCAACAAGCAAGATGAGCACAGGGTGGTGACAAGAAACAAGGCTCGACTTGTGGCAAAAGGTTATGCCCAAGTCACAGGTTTGGATTTCGAGGAGACTTTTGCTCCTGTGGCTAGGCTAGAGTCTATTCGAATTTTATTAGCCTATGTGCTCACCACTCTTTCAGGCTATTTCAAATGGACGTAAAGAGCGCTTTCCTCAATGGGCCAATAAAGGAGGAGGTATACATGGAACAACCCCCTGGCTTTGAGGATGACAGGTACCCCAACCATGTGTTCAAGCTCTATAAGGCGCTCTATGGACTTAAGCAAGCCCCAAGAGCATGGGTGATGACACAAAAGTTTGAGATGTCGATGATGGGTGAGTTGACCTACTTTCTTGGGTTCCAAGTGAAGCAACTCAAGGACGGCACCTTCATCTCCCAAACGAAGTACACACAAGATCTTCTCAAGCGGTTTGGGATGAAGGACACCAAGCCCGCGAAGACACCTATGGGAACAGACGGGCATGTTGATCTCAACAAAGGAGGTAAGTCCGTTGATCAAAAGACATACCGGTCTATGATAGGGTCATTACTTTATTTATGTGCTAGTAGACCGGACATTATGCTAAGTGTATGCATGTGTGCTAGATATCAATCCGACCCCAAGGAATGTCACCTTGTGGCCGTTAAGCAAATTCTTAGATATTTAGTTTCTACGCCTTGCTTCGGGATCTGGTATCCAAAGGGGTCTACCATTGACATGATTGGATACTCAGACTCCGATTATGCCGGGTGCAAGGTTGATAGGAAGAGCACATCAGGGACGTGCCAATTTCTAGGAAGGTCCCTGGTGTCCTGGAGTTCAAAGAAACAAACATTCGTTGCCCTATCCACCGCTGAGGCCGAGTATGTTGCCGCAGGACAGTGTTGCGCGCAACTACTTTGGATGAGGCAAACCCTCTAGGACTTTGGCTACAATCTGAGCAACGTCCCACTCCTATGTGACAATGAGAGTGCTATCTGCATGGCGGATAATCCTGTTGAACACAGCCATACTAAGCACATAGACATCCAGCATCACTTCCTGAGAGACCACCAGAAAAGGGAGATATCAAGGTGTACCATATTAGCACCGAGAACCAGCTAGCTGATATATTCACTAAGCCTTTAGATGAGAAAGATTTTGCAGGTTACGTAGTGAGCTAAATGTCTTAGATTCGCGTAACTTGGATTGATCTATAGCATACATGTGCTCTATGCCTTTGATCGTGTTACTTTGAAGCATTTACATTACTCGTTGTATTTCGGTGGTGCTCAAGTTGTACAAGACCTCCCCGGACCTCACAAGTCCATATGCAAATTGTGCACATATTTAGGGGGAGATATGCTACAACTTGACCCTTTGAGACTAACCTTTGTGTTTGAGTATACTTGATATAGTCTCAAAAGTGCATTGAAAGGGAAAGGTGAACTTGGATGATGCAAAGACTTCCACTGCACTAGTGTACTCACTTCCAAGTTCATACTTATGCTCTCATTGCCTTTTTGCTCTTAATTGACATTTTTGGTGAAGCAATGGGGTTAAAGGGCCAACAATGATCCCGTTTTTGGTGCTTAATGCCAAAGGGGGAGAAATTAAGGCCAAAGCGAATGGATCAGCTACCACTTGTGAATTTCAAAAATAATAGAGTTAGAATTTTTTGATTTGTCCAAAATGCTCTTATTGCAAAATTTGGTCTCTTGTAGGGGAGAATTTTGATTATGGGAAAAGGGGGAGTTTTTGACACTTGATCAATTTCACTCTTGGAATATCTCTCTTTGTGCCCAAACAAGCGTGTTTGACTTAGAGATAGGAAAATGAATTTGATTTGCAAAAACAAACCAAGTGGTGGCAAGAATGATCCAAATATGTCAAATCTTGTGCAAAAATGATTTGGTCCTCATTTCCATTGATGTTGCACTTATTTTGGTTGCTTTTTATGTGTTGGCATAAATCACCAAAAAGGGGGAGATTGAAAGGGAAATGTGCCTTTGGGCCATTTCTATAATGTTTTGGTGATTAAATGTCGAACACGTTTAGTTAAGTTCTTATGTGCCAAATAAAGTGAGAAGTGCAAATCAAGACAAAAGGTATGTTTCTAGACTTGGTGAATTGTTTTATGTATTAACATGGTTATCCAAGTCCTAGAAACAGTTACTAAAGAAGAAGAGAGGAAAAGGGAAAGAATTGGCTCTGTGCAGCCAACCTTCAGCTCGGTCTGGCACACTGGACTGTCTGGTGGTGCACCGGACAGTGTCCGGTGCGCCAGGCTGGTCCGCATGAACTCGCCGCTCTCGGGATTCGACGACGGCGTACGGCTAAAAACCACCGGACCATCCGGTGGTACACCGGACTGTCCGGTGAGTCATCCACGGAGAACTCGTCGCTCTCAGGAACTGCAATGGGGCGACGTGGCTATAATTCACCGAATTGTTCGGTGAGCCAACGGTCGCCTGCGCCAATGGTCGACCACGCAATCTTCGTGCGACACGTGGCTGCGCCAACGGTCAGTTGGGCACACCGGACTATCCGGTGTGCACCCGACAGAAGCAAGATTGGCCTTCCAAGATTGTCTCCAACGGCTTCTAGCTACCTTTGGGCTATAAAAAGGACCCCTGGGCGTATGGAGGAGCAATCCAAGCATTCTAAGACTCCCACACTCCGCCTCCGTGCTTTTGATCAATTGTGTTAGTGATTTGAGCTCCGTTTGAGTTGTGAACTCTCTGTGCTACGTTTCGAGCTCAAGTCTTGGCTTGTGTGCATGTGTGTGCTGCGGATTTGTGTGTTGTGTGTGTTGCTCTCCTAGCCTTACTCTTGTGCCTTCTTTGTGATCTTTATTGTAAGGACGAGAGGCTCCAACTTGTGAAGATACCTCGCAAACGGGAGAAAGACTATAAGGAATAAAACCGTGGTATTCAAGTTGATCATTGGATCACTTGAAAGGGGTTGAGTGCAACCCTCGTCCATTGGGATGCCACAACATGGAAGTAGGCAAGTGTCTCTTGGCCGAACCACGGGATAAAAATCGCGTGTCTCTTGTGTTGCTTTCTCTGTGATTGTTTTATCCACAAGAACTCGCTTCAAAACTACTTAGTCGCACTAACACTTCTATAACTAAGTTTTGTGGCTATTTAGTGTTTGATTTTACAGGATCATCTATTCACCTCCCTCTAGGTGCTCTTAGCTACTCATGCGGGCAGCACACCGAAGGGCCCCTTCGTCCTCATCGTCCTCCGCCACCTCAAACGGTGGGAATGCCACGTAACAGTGGGAGCACATGACGGCTGCAGGGAGCCCTGGGAGGTCTTCGACTTCCCCTCCCGAAACATAAAACCAATAGTCCCACCAGTTGCCCCACTTATTCCGAGCGCAAGTAACTATTTCCACGACTTCGCCGAAGTCTTTCCGGTCCTCGGCGTGAAGGTGCACGATCCAAATTGTGCAATCTTATTTCCAATTTTGCTCTTTTGCTAGTGCAGACAATAGTTCTTGGCGAAGACCTCTACGAATGGCTGACCGCCGTATGAAGTCACTGCCTAGACATACTTCGCCAGGGCAACCACGACATTAGGTGTCAACTGGTGGACCTGGACATCGAACCTCTGCAAGACCTCCGCCATGAAACGATGCGCCGGAAGGCGAAGTCCGACGTTGAAGAATGCCTCGAACACAACTAATTCGCCCTTAGGATCAGGAATCTCCTCAGCGCCCGAGACGCGCCCAACACCGTCACCAAAGTACCCTAGCTGCTGCATCTCCTGCACGTGAACCGAGGAAATCCTCGAGGTGCCGAACTCCATCGTGTGGCCCGGCTGTAACTCCATCGCCGCCAAATCGCTCAGGGTATCCTCGGATGATGGATCGGTCGACGACGCACTTGCAGCGGATGAGGAGGAAGACATTGCTACGTACCGTCGGTGGCGGCGTGCGGTTTGCTTGACGCAGGCCAGATCTCTGAAGCAGAAGAACAAAGGAGGGCAGGCGAGCGGGCAAGCGGTTTGAAAAAGCTAGGGTTTTCCGGCGCACGCAAGGGTAAGCAACAGCCCCCCGCGCCGCCTTTTTATAGACAGGACGTGGCGCTTCAGGAAACACGCAGTCCAACAGTGCCACGTCCATCAACGGTCACCTCAAAAACCCTCGCGGGACCACTTCGAGCGAGGGCAGCATCTCCACCATCTAGCGACGACTTCGGGACCAGATGATAAGTCGAACTGGTCCCTCGGAGGGCAAATGTTGGGGCGAAGGCGAAGACGCTACCCTTCGCTCGACGCCTTCGTCGTCTCGCTACACCAACGAAGACCACGCCCAAGCGAGCCGAGAGCGTCGCCGGATGATGACCGGCGCGGTCACCCTTCGTCTTCTCCATTGCAAGACGAAGGGAAGACTCCGACGAAGTCTGCTAGTCCCACGTTCTCATCGCGCCCGGAGGCCCATGAGGGATTCAGCCCACTGTAACGGGCCCCGCGCGGATAAGCGTGTTACGGGCCTCATCTGTAATAGCCTTTTCTATAATGACGGTCTGTAACCTCCCCTTGTGGGAATATTCTGGGGGATAGTCCGGGTACCCGAGGGCATAAACGTCCTTACCAGAGGACAATGGACACTCGGGTACCTATAAATACTCCCGTACAGTGCCCTTGAGAGGCCAGATTAACAGAGTTACGACCATTCTCCGTTGAACTTTGCAAGCACTCTCTCCATTCTCCCGTTGGATCCACTTGTCCAAGAAGGCGAGTACCAACAGTGACCAACTTAATTAGCAAGATAAACAAAATAAGTTATGCATCTCATGCTGAACTTCTCATTGTGTTGCATTTGATATGAAATTTAGAAGTCACAATATATGGGATTTAAGTTCTAATCCTTAATTGGAAAACAAATATCTATAATAGAAAAGAAAGAAACAAAAAAACAAAGGAAATGAAAAAGGAAAAGAACCCGCCTGGGCCCAAACCTGCACGTCCGGCCCAGCTTCCTTTGTCCCTTGCGCCAGCCCACTTCACCCTTGACCTTTCTTTTTTTGCGTTTGACCGACACGCGGGCCCCATGGAACAGCCTCACCGCCTCGCATCGTTGGTTGTTCTAGAAGTCACTAACTGATGGGGCCGGGGTGCCAGCGCCCCTCCTCCACGTTGATGGATCATAGCAAATCCTCCTGTAACTATCGTGTAACGGCCTCTGCGGATCTCGCTACTAGTCTGGCGTCCTAGGAGGTGCCTCGGGTTCGGATTATAAGGAGAGCGGATGTTGTGCCCCCGAACCATAGCCGTCGCAAAGTAGACACCGTGAGTCGTGAGAGAGGGAGGTTTGGTTTCCGCCTTCGGCGATTTCACATGTGCGCCGGTGTTGTGCCATAGTGGTGAGCCAGGGACCCTCGCCAGAGCGCATGGCGCACGAAGAAAGGTCTTCCCAAGCAAAAAGGGTGGTCAGAGTCCTGGGAATAGCTCGCCGGAGCCCAGGCCTCGCGGCGAAACCACGCTACGACGTCAACTAGCCTCGCCATCACCCCTACTGATGGTGAGACCTCACCTATCGATCTTGCCGTGGTCCCCGCATTGCGTAGGAGCTCTTCGCGTGGAGTTTAGCTCACTAGTAGTAGTAGGCAGGGTAGCCGGGGTTGTCCATGGCGCCTCGACGGTGTGGCAGCCGCTGCTGTACCAGTACCGACGTGGGGGAAGGAGGAGTCCTGGGCGTCGATATGGAAATGAGCATGGTGGATTAGATCGTCTCGATACCGTTTCGCGCTTCAAGTCTGCATCGATGATTGGCGATCCAACGGTCCTGGGTGGAGTCCAGTAGTAGGCTCGAGCGCTAAGAAATTGGGATCTATTGCAGATCCTATCGCGTGTGGCCGCACCCTATGTCCCTCTATGCGGCCATTTATAGCCCAATCCATTTGCGCCACGTGTCATGTGAAGGCAAGCGCCTGTGCTCTTTCGTTATAGCCATCATTTCTACTTAGGTATGTGCCCGTGCGTTGCGACGGAACATAAATTAACGAGCCTCTAATTGCTCAAGGTTCTAGCGACGGACAACGTGAACGCAACAGTGACAGGAACCCTCATGGGAAACAATGCATTATTGCAGAGAAACACGAGCCTGAGCACACTACGGGCTCCATCGTCGTGTTGCGGGGCTGCCATTGCCACGAGCTCCATATAATAAATGAGTTGTTCAGATCATAATAACTAAAACAATGATGTGCCTAAGACTTTTGCTACTACACTCAAAGACTCATACAATATTGACAGTGCATTGCTGCAACATTAACATATAATACCACAATAACTTATATACAAAATATGTGTTATATTGTTATGAGAAAATGTTTCATAATCTATTTGCGGGCTATTTTAATTTAGCTGTTTCACTATTACAAATTCCCCCACATGGTCATAACTTGTAGAAAGAGATAGCAAATGGTAATCATACATAATACTGTTTTGCCAATTATGTTATATGTAATAAAAATCATAGAAAAAGATAAAATTGCTAAGAAGGTACGAAGAAAATTAAAATAGAATCATATGTAAACCACCTCCACGATAACATGTCTTTACCAGAATATATTCGCATCACAAAAGAATATATGAATTACCAATCCAGTCTTACACCTCGTTTTGTTTAATAATTAATTCATAAAAGATGTGTTGTTGTCAAACAGTAGAGAGAACATAGAATCAGAAAATGGTTCGACTAACTATAACAGAACTTCGTATGCATGTTCTCAGGTTCAAGAGGGGCCAACAAGAGCATAGATTCCAGCGAAGAGAAGACCCACAGCGCAGCAGTAGCCAGAGTGTAGCTCATCGTGTATAGTGGTTTATTCATTCGCATTCCTGAAAAAGGAACATGAAAAAAAATTGTTCAGTAAGTTCATCTCATCTCAAGCGCTCAGGATTAGGAGTAAGCAAGTGTGTGGTTGATCAGCGTTTGTTGAATACTTACCGACTAAGTCCATTACGAAGGCTAGAACAAAATTTAGCACAGTGCTCTGTAGTAGCTAGAGTGTAGCTCATGCTGAAGGAAGGGACCAACCAACTGGTGATTCTTCCTCGGTGCTCTGCAGGTAAAATTTAGCACGGGGAGGGGAATTTAAGAA
The DNA here is from genome assembly GCA_029449295.1 of Zea luxurians. Classification (NCBI taxonomy): domain Eukaryota; kingdom Viridiplantae; phylum Streptophyta; class Magnoliopsida; order Poales; family Poaceae; genus Zea; species Zea luxurians. The sequence goes on from JAOPSE010000005.1 coordinate 98,487,890, forward strand.
TGTTTTACGCGGCTAAAAAGGAACAATTTATCAACCTTAGTATCATAGACCAACATTCATTATACCTCGAAATGTATAATTACATGCCCAAACTGGAGCCCGATCAAGCAAGTGACAATCGCCATAACAGAGCTGAAACACGAGCAAGTGACAGTAAGAACTAACACTCGGTTGGATATGAACTTGCATTGCTAGAAAGGCTTATGGACAGTGACCAAAAGGAGCTAGTGAATCACTGACCTGAGGAGGCCTTCAGGATCAAATGGCGCCTGGCACCACGATGGAGCGTCAGGTGGAAGAGGCCCATTCTCTGGATAACCTATACTGCATCCCTGCATGTCAGCTGTAGTTTCTTATTTGAGCTTTGTGATAGGGGAGCAGAAAACTGAGATGTCCGTGTCGCATCGCATCCCATATCAAACCTTCGTGCGCGCATAAACTGACCATCTGTAGAGGTGGTCGATCCCTAGGATCGTATGGTCGACCATTCTGACAGCGTTGCAAGCTGGTCCGGTGTCTCCTCTCACTCCGCATTTCACCTGACATATTCGAATGCAGCGTGAACGTTAGCACTTATTCCGTCTTGTGTACTGAACTTGTGAGGAGATAAGTAAAGAAGAATGCACCGACATTTTGCACTTATAGAGAACGACTTCTCTGTGGAACTGGAACCAGGGCCTGCTATCTAGTACTCCCAGTCTGGAACATATATGTCGTACAGAAGAATAGAGTACGCTATAGAAACTAAAATTTGTAGAGGACGACTGACCTCACTGATGGGAAGATCAAAAGTTGTTCTAGAAAAAACACCTTTACCTGCTTCAGTAGGTCCAAGAAGAGGAAAGCCTAAAACACAAAAAGTCAGAAATTGAAGATTAGTGGAGACGATTACAATGTTAGTGTAGACAATCCGCACAACCACGTCTAAACACCAGACCAGAGGCATTCCCAAACAACCCATAGTCGATTTCATGATTAGATGTTCATGTAGATTACCTAGACACACAATTAACTTAATTTCTCTAGTAAAATGGGACTGCCAGACTAAAACTCGACTGCTAAACAGAAGAGAGGTTCCTGCAACATTTAAAAGATGCATAATATATAGCATGGAAGCCACTGAAAGTTTATTCAATATAAGTAAAACCAACCATGCTCCCACAAATTATGCTTCAAGTCTTATTCTGCATCTATATAGTGCCAGCGTCAAACATTAGAATTTAGGCAAACAAGTTAGCAAAAATAAATGTTGAAATTGTAAGTGCCAAACATATGTTTTTACAACTTTATGAAGGTTATAGTAAATAGTTTCTTTTTCGTCAATGATTTGGACTCTATACCAGACTCCTAGTGTTCTTCTATCTACTAGTTATTTAATTACCAACACATGAATTTGTATTTCCACATGCCGCCTCATAGTTCCATTTTAGATTAGAGAAACATAAATGTACTTAACCAAATGAAAATGAGAAACACACAAAAAATATTTTCTGGATTGTGTACAGAAAAAATAAATTTCAGAGTCTTTATGTATACCTTAGTGACTAAAATTCCAGAGTCTACAAAGTCCCTAAGTGTGATAAGGATCAAAGAACAAACAGAAAACAAAATAGGACAGACTGCACACCAATGGATTGGTGTAGACCTGTAATAAATCGTAATCGACGCACTGTTAACTTCATATACATTCTCTTAAAACCTTGCAGCCGAGTGGTGAAAATAAATGCAAAGCATGGCTTGCATACCTCCAGGGTAACCTCTATGTTGCATGGATGTCTAGGTAGGGCTCATTGACGTCGTAACTCCACATTATATGGCTACTCATGAATGCTGCCAAAACTCAGTAGACGACTTTTTTTTACAGAATTTGGCTGACCTTCTCGTAGTTCCCGATGGATTGGATTGTGGGGTTGACAGAGAGTGGTTAGGCTGACTTACTATTCCTTGGAGAGCGTCGATCCGGGGCGTCTGAATCGCCTTCCTTGGATAGCGTGGCGCGGACACAGATGGGAGTTCTTCATGGTGATGCCACAGAGACCGCCCTGGGATGGGAGCTTTTCTCGAAGTAAAATAGCGTACAATACTTTCATGTGCTCATGATCATTTCAAGAGGAGAGGTAAAATAGCTCACAGCTACAATGTATGTTGGAGACGGAGCCGGAACCGACCCAGGCTTCCACCACATGGGCCCTCACATGTCCTGCACTGCAATTCTGCAAAGAAGTACCGCACCTGACGAAAACATTCATTCCAGGGACAAAACCATGAGATGGTATACAAGTTTAATGAAACTCAATCTCATTATAGAGGGGTTACATATGCCATATGTTTGGTGTAAGAATTGGCATCATGGAATTGATTAAAAAATCTTGTTTCAAGCGGCGAAAAGCTCAACCAAAACTAAGGCAGTAAAACCATTTCACTACAAGCTAACTGGTAGCTTAACCAAAACTGAAGGAGCGAAAACCATACAACACAAGTTCACTGGTACTAACCACTGGCAATGGGACACTCTTCGCTCTTCAGCCCCAGTTGCTGACTGAATACGTGACTTTGATAGGCTTACCCTCCAGTTTGGACTGATCCAACACAATAGCTATCTCGAGCGCCTCGTCGTCTTGAAAATCAACATGACAGAAGCCATGGGAACCCCCAGTTCTTTTGTCAACGACGAACCTTACTAATGCAATCTTCGATGAGCTGAAGAAATCTCGCAAGTCATTTTCAATGACGTTCCATAAGAGATTACCAACATAAGCCGAGAGGCAGCCTTCGAACTTCTTGGGGTCAGTTTGGAACTCTACCACCTTTTCTTATTTGAGGTGGCCATCACCCTGCACCTTTCAACCCTCAGATATCTACTACCACTGTACATGTAGTGTACACACACACACACACCAGAGTATATCAGTGAAAAACACACCAGAATATGACAAAAGGTACTGACAATTTGGCATCAAAGTTGAAACCACCAGGTGCAAGTCCACCCTATTAAACAAAAATGCAGCAGCTTATATGACTGCAACCAGGAAGTACATAGGCAAACTGTGGATTTGAGTAAAAAGGGAGAGAGCTCATTCATGCCACTCACATTCTTAACTACACTTGACATAACCAAAGTAGCCTCTGCAATGTCTGTCATGAACTGATATGTGTCCCAACCTGTCCATAACGGTAAGGTAAGTTACTATGCATGCCTCATTTTTTTATTTTTTTCTTTCTCTATAAAAGAATAAAGAAATGCATGCATGTTTCTAGTGTAACACAAATAATATCAGGTCATATGCTTATTAAAAAACAAAGGAGTTATATACAACAGTGACACATACCAACTTGAGGATCACCATTGTTTGCATTGATATTTCCAAGCAGCCCATTAATCCGTGGTCTCCAATTCATGATGGCAGCTGCAAGTTTAACATGCAGTTCTTTAAGCTATTATTCAACTCAATTTAGGCAAGCAAAAAAACCTTACCTGTGTCCAGATAGAGTAGCATGGTTGCACTCAACATTAATCTTGAACTCTCCTATGTCACACAAGCTTGACTCACAGAATTTTGCTGACAATGTATTCACATTTCAAATTAAATCAGCTTCACTCACAGAATTTTCTAACCCATGGAACTTGAAAGTCGCCTAGAGGGGGGGGGGGTGAATAGGGCGAAACTGAAATTTACAAATATAAACACAACTACGAGACGGGTTAGCGTTAGAAATAAACACGAGTCCGAAAGAGAGGGTGCAAAAAAATCGTGAGCAAATGCGGAGTGGGACACGATGATTTGTTTTACCGAGGTTCGGTTCTCGCAAACCTACTCCCCGTTGAGGAGGCCACAAAGGCCGGGTCTTCTTCAACCCTTTCCCTCTCTCAAACGGTCCCTCGGACCGAGTGAGCTTCTCTTCTCAATCACTTGGAACACAAAGTTCCCACAAGGACCACCACAAGATTGGTGTCTCTTGCCTCAATTACAAGTGAGTATGATCGCAATGAAGAATCAAAGAAGGAAAAAAAGCAATCCAAGCGCAAGAGCTCGAAAGAACACAAGCAAATCTCTCTCACTAATCACTAGGGCGTTGTGTGGAGTTTGGAGAGGATTTGATCACTTTGGTGTATCTAGAATTGAATGCTAGAGCTCTTGTAAGTAGTTGAAGTGGGAAAACTTGGATCACTTGAATGTGGGGTGGTTGGGGGTATTTATAGCCCCAACCACCAAACTAGCCGTTTGGTGAGGCTGTCTGTCGAATGGCGCACCGGACAGTCCGGTGCACACCGGACATGTCCGGTGCGACAGCCACGTCACCAAAGCCGTTGGGTTTCGACCGTTGGAGCACTGACTTCTGGGCCCGCCTGGAAGTCCGGTGGCGCACCGGACATGTACTGTAGAGTGTCCGGTGCGCCAGCATAGGCGTGCCTGACCTCTGCGCGCGCTGGCGCGCATTCAATGTGCCGCAGGTAGCCGTTGGCGCCGAAATAGCCGTTGCCCCGCTGTTACACCGGATAGTCCGGTGTACACCGGACATGTCCGGTGAATTATAGCGAGGCAGCCGAAGTGAATTCCCGAAGCTGGCGAGTTCCTGAGGCCGCTCTTCCTGGGAGCACCGGACAGTCCGGTGAATTATAGTGGAGTTGCCTCTGGAATTTCCCGAAGGTAGCGAGTTTGAGATGGAATCCTCTGGTGCACCGGACATGTCCGGTGGCACACCGGACAGTCCGGTGCCCCAGACCAGAGGTGTCTTCGATTGTCCCTTTTGCTCTTTTGTTGAACCCGATACTTGGTCTTTTTATTGGCTAAGTGTGAACCTTTGGCACCTGTATAACTTATACACTAGAGCAAACTAGTTAGTCCAATTATTTGTGTTGGGCAATTCAACCACCAAAATTAATTAGAGGCTAGGTGTAAGCCTGATTCCCTTTCAATCTCCCCCTTTTTGGTGATTGATGCCAACACAAACCAAAGCAAATATAAAAGTGCATAATTGAACTTGTTTGCATAATGTAAGTACAAAGGTTGCTTGGATTTGAGCCAATAAATGTTACTTACTAGATATGCATGGATTGTTTCTTTATTTTTAACATTTTGGACCGCGCTTGCACCACATGTTTTGTTTTTGCAAATTCTTTTTGTAAATTCTTTTTAAAGTCCTTTTGCAAAATGGTCAAAGGTAAATGAATAAGATTTTGAAATTTTGTCCCCTTGTTTCAAATGCTTTTCCTTTGACTAAACAAAACTCCCCCTCAATCAATTCTCCTCTTAGTGTTCAAGAGGGTTTTAAGATATCATGTTTTGAAAATTCTACTTGCTCCCCCTTTAGAACACAAAGAGATACCAATTTGAAATTTACCAATTGAAAATCATTAATTTTAAAAATTAGAGTGGTGGTGCGGTCCTTTTGCTTTGGGCCCAATACTTCTCTCCCCCTTTGGCACGAATCGCCAAAAACGGATACTTGGAATGAAATATAGGCCTTTAAAGTACTTTCTCCCCCTTTGGTCATAAATAAATGAGTGAAGATTATACCAAAGCCGGAGAGATGCGGAGCGACGACGAAGGATGAGTAGTGGAGTGGAAGCCTTTGTCTTCGCCGAAGACTCCAATTCCCTTTCAATATACCTATGACTCGGTTTGAAATACACTTGAAAACACATTAGTCATAGCATATAAAAGAGACATGATCAAAGGTATATTTATAAGCTATGTGTGCAGGTTAGCAAAAGAAGCTCCTAGAATCAAGAATATTGAGCTCATGCCTAAGTTTGGTAAAAGTTTGTTCATCTAGGGGCTTGGTAAAGATATCGGCTAGTTGATCTTTAGTATTAATGTATGCAATCTCGATATCCCCCTTTTGTTGGTGATCCCTAAGAAAATGATACCGAATGGCTATGTGCTTAGTGCGGCTATGCTCAACGGGATTATCCGCCATGCGGATTGCACTCTCATTATCACATAGAAGAGGAACTTTGGTTAGTTTGTAACCGTAGTCCCGCAGGGTTTGCCTCATCCAAAGCAATTGCGCGCAACAGTGGCCTGCGGCAATATACTCGGCTTCGGCGGTAGAAAGAGCGACCGAATTTTGCTTCTTTGAAGCCCAAGACACCAAGGATCTTCCCAAGAACTGGCAAGTCCCCGATGTGCTCTTTCTATTAATCTTACACCCCGCCCAATCGGCATCCGAATAACCAATCAAATCAAATGTGGATCCCCGAGGGTACCAAAGCCCAAACTTAGGAGTATAAGCCAAGTATCTCAAGATTCGTTTTACGGCCGTAAGGTGTGATTCCTTAGGGTCGGCTTGGAATCTTGCACACATGCAAACGAAAAGCATAATGTCCGGTCGAGATGCACATAAATAGAGTAATGAACCAATCATCGACCGGTATACCTTTTGATCCACGGACTTACCTCCCGTGTCGAGATCGAGATGCCCATTTGTTCCCATCGGTGTCTTGATGGGCTTGGCATCCTTCATTCCAAACTTGGTTAGAATGTCTTGAGTGTACTTTGTTTGGCAAATGAAGGTGCCCTCTTGGAGTTGCTTGACTTGAAATCCTAGAAAATACTTCAACTCCCCCATCATAGACATCTCGAATTTCTGTGTCATGATCCTACTAAATTCCTCACATGTAGATTCGTTAGTAGACCCAAATATGATATCATCAACATAAATTTGGCATACAAACAAATCATTGTCAAGAGTTTTAGTGAATAAAGTAGGATCGGCCTTACCGACTTTGAAGCCATTAGCAATAAGGAAATCTCTAAGGCATTCATACCATGCTCTTGGGGCTTGCTTGAGCCCATAAAGCGCCTTAGAGAGTTTATATACATGGTTAGGGTACTCACTATCTTCAAAGCCGGGAGGTTGCTCAACATAGACCTCCTCCTTGATTGGTCCGTTGAGGAAGGCACTCTTCACGTCCATTTGGTAAAGCTTGAAGCCATGGTAAGTAGCATAGGCCAATAATATGCGAATTGACTCAAGCCTAGCTACGGGTGCATAGGTTTCACCGAAATCCAAACCTTTGACTTGGGAGTATCCCTTGGCCACAAGTTGGGCTTTGTTCCTTGTCACCACACCATGCTCATCTTGCTTGTTGCGGAAGACCCACATGGTTCCTACAACATTTTGGTTAGGACGTGGAACTAAATGCCATACCTCGTTCCTAGTGAAGTTGTTGAGCTCCTCTTGCATCGCCATCACCCAATCCGAATCTTGGAGTGCTTCCTCTACCCTGTGTGGCTCAATAGAGGAGACAAAAGAGTAATGCTCACAAAAATGTGCAACACGAGATCGAGTAGTTACCCCCTTATGAATGTCGCCGAGGATGGTGTCGACGGGGTGATCTCGTTGGATTGCTTGATGGACTCTTGGGTGTGGCGGCCTTTGTTCTTCATCCTCCTTGTCTTGATCATTTGCATCTCCCCCTTGATTATTGCTGTCATCTTGAGGTGGCTCATTTGCTTGATTCTTTACTTGATCAACTTGAGCCTCATCCTCATTTTGGGTTGGTGGAGATGCTTGCGTGGAGGAGGAAGGTTGATCTTGTGCATGTGGAGGCTCTTCGGATTCCTTAGGACACACGTCCCCAATGGACATGTTTCTTAGCGCGATGCACGGAGCCTGTTCTTCACCTAACTCATCAAGATCAACTTGCTCTACTTGAGAGCCGTTAGTTTCATCAAACACAATGTCACAAGAAACTTCAACAAGTCCTGAGTACTTGTTAAAGACTCTATATGCCCTTGTGTTTGAGTCATATCCTAGTAAAAAGCCTTCTACAGTTTTAGGAGCAAATTTAGATCTTCTACCTCTTTTGACAAGAATAAAACATTTGCTACCAAAAACTCTAAAATATGAAATATTTGGCTTTTTACCGGTTAGGAGTTCATAGGATGTCTTCTTGAGGATTCGGTGTAGATATAACCGGTTGATGGCGTAGCAGGCGGTGTTGACCGCCTCTACCCAAAACCGATCCGGTGCCTTGTACTCATCAAGCATGGTTCTTGCCATGTCCAATAGAGTTCGATTCTTCCTCTCCACTACACCATTTTGTTGTGGGGTGTAGGGAGAAGAGAACTCATGCTTGATGCCCTCCTCCTCAAGGAAGCCTTCTATTTGTGAGTTCTTAAACTCCGTCCCATTGCCGCTTCTAATTTTCTTGATCCTTAAGCCGAACTCATTTTGAGCCCGTCTCAAGAATCCCTTTAAGGTCTCTTGGGTATGAGATTTTTCCTGCAAAAAGAACACCCAAGTGAAGCGAGAGTAATCATCCACAATAACTAGACAGTACTTACTCCCGTTGATGCTTATGTAAGCGATCGGGCCGAATAAATCCATGTGTAGGAGCTCCAGTGGTCTGTCACTTGTCATGATGTTCTTGTGTGGATGATGAGTGCCAACTTGCTTCCTGGCTTGGCATGCGCTACAGACCCTGTCTTTCTCAAAATGAACATTGGTTAATCCTAAAATGTGCTCTCCCTTTAGAAGCTTATGAAGATTCTTCATCCCAACGTGGGCTAGTCGGCGATGCCAGAGCCAACCCATGTTAGTCTTAGCAATTAAGCATGTGTCGAATTCAGCTCTATCAAAATCTACCAAGTATAGCTGACCCTCTAACACACCCTTAAATGCTATTGAATCATCACTTCTTCTAAAGACAGTGACACCTACATCAGTGAATAGACAGTTGTAGCCCATTTGACATAATTGAGATACAGAAAGCAAATTGTAATCTAATGAATCAACAAGAAAAACATTGGAAATGGAATGGTCAGGAGAGATAGCAATTTTACCCAAACCTTTGACCAAACCTTGGTTTCCATCCCCGAATGTGATAGCTCGTTGGGGATCTTGGTTTTTCTCGTAGGAGGAGAACATCTTTTTCTCCCCTGTCATGTGGTTTGTGCACCCGCTATCGAGTATCCAACTTGAGCCCCCGGATGCATAAACCTACAAAACAATTTTAGTTCTTGACTTTAGGTACCCAAACGATTTTGGGTCCTTTGGCATTAGAAACGAGAACTTTGGGTACCCAAACACAAGTCTTGGAACCCTTGTGTTTGCCCCCAACAAACTTGGCAACTACCTTGCCGGATTTGTTAGTCAGCACATAAGATGCATCAAAAGTTTTAAATGAAATACTATGATCATTTGATGCAATAGGAGTTTTCTTCTTAGGCAACTTGGCACGGGTTGGTTGCCTAGAGCTGGATGTCTCACCCTTATACATAAAAGCATGATTAGGGCCAGAGTGAGACTTCCTAGAATGAAGTTTCCTAATTTTGCTCTCAGGATAACCGGCAGGGTATAAAATGTAACCTTCGTTATCTTGAGGCATGGGAGCCTTGCCCTTAATAAAGTTAGACAAATTCTTTGGAGGGGCATTAAGTTTGACATTGTCTCCCCTTTGGAAGCCAATGCCATCCTTGATGCCAGGGCATCTCCCATTGTAGAGCATACTTCTAGCAAATTTAAACTTTTCATTCTCTAGGTTATGCTCGGCAATTTTAGCATCTAATAATGCTATATGATCATTTTGTTGTTTAATTAAAGTCATGTGATCATGAATAGCATTAATATCAATATCTCTACATCTAGCACAAATAGAAACATGCTCAACAGTAGATGTAGAGGGTTTGCAAGATTTTAATTCTACAACCTTAGCATGTAATATATCATTCTTACTTCTAAGGTTAGAAATAGTAACATTGCAATCATCAAAATCTTTAGCCTTAGCAATCAATTTTTCATTTTCAAATCTAAGGCTAGCAAGAGAATCATTCAATTCCTTAATCTTAGCATGCAAATCAACATTATCATTTCTAAGACTGGGAATTGAAACATCACAAACATGTGAATCAACCTTAGCTAATAATTTGGCATTCTCATTTCTAAGGTTGTTAATGGTCTCATGGCAAGTGCTCAGCTCACTAGACAATTTTTCACATTTTTGAACTTCTAGAGCGTAAGCATTTTTAACCTTAACATGCTTTTTGTTCTCCTTGATTAGAAAATCCATTTTGGGAGTCCAAGAGATCATCCTTCTCATGGATGGCACTAATTAGCTCATTTAGTTTTTCCTTTTGTTGCATGTTGAGGTCGGCAAAAAGAGTACGCAAATTATTTTCCTCATCACTAGCATTATCATCACTAGAGGACTCATATTTAGTGGAGGATTTGGATTTAACCTTCTTCCTTTTGCCGTCCTTTGCCATGAGGCACTTGTGGCCGATGTTGGGGAAGAGAAGTCCCTTGGTGACGGCGATGTTGGCGGCGTCCTCATCGGAGGAGGAGTCAGTGGAGCTCTCGTCCGAGTCCCACTCCCGGCAAACATGGGCATCGCCGCCCCTCTTCTTGTAGTGCCTCTTCTTCTCCTTTCTTCTTCCCTTCTTGTCGTCGCCCCTGTCACTATCACTGGATAATGGACATTTAGCAATAAAATGACCGGGCTTACCACATTTGTAGCATACTTTCTTGGAGCGGGGTTTGTAGTCTTTCCCCCTCCTTTGCTTGAGGATTTGGCGGAAGCTCTTGATGATGAGCGCCATTTCCTTGTTGTCGAGCTTGGAGGCGTCGATGGGTGTTCGACTTGGAGTAGCCTCCTCCTTCTTTTCTTCCGTCGCCTTGAAAGCGACCGGTTGTGCCTTGGGCATGGAGGAGGTGCCTTGCTCGATGATTTTCTTTGAGCCCTTAATCATTAGCTCAAAGCTCACAAATTTTCCTATGACCTCCTCGGGAGACATTAGCTTATATCTAGGATCACCTCGAATTAATTGAACTTGTGTAGGGTTAAGAAATACGAGGGATCTAAGAATAACCTTGACCATCTCATGGTCATCCCATTTTTCGCTCCCGAGGTTGCGCACTTGGTTCACCAAGGTCTTCAAGCGGTTGTACATTGCTTGTGGATCCTCCCCTTGGTGAAGCATGAAGCGACCGAGCTCCCCCTCGATCGTCTCCCGCTTGGTGATTTTTGTCACCTCGTCTCCTTCGTGCGCGGTCTTGAGTACGTCCCAAATTTCCTTCGCACTTTTTAACCCTTGCACCTTGTTATACTCCTCTCGACTTAGAGAGGCGAGGAGTATAGTGGTTGCTTGGGAGTTAAAGTGGTGGATTTGGGCCACCTCGTCCGAGTCGTAGTCTTCATCCCCTACGGATGGTACCTGTACACCAAACTCAACAACATTCCATATGCTTGTGTGGAGTGAGGTTAGATGGTGCCTCATTTTGTCACTCCACATATTATAATCTTCACCGTCAAAAACCGGTGGTTTGCCTAATGGAACGGAGAGTAAAGGAGTACGCTTTGAAATGTGGGGGTAGTGTAGGGGGATCTTACTATACTTCTTGTGTTCTTGGCGCTTAGAAGTCACGGACGGCGCATCGGAGTCGGAGGTTGATGGTGATGAAGAGTCGGTCTCGTAGTAGACCACTTTTCTCATCCTCTTGTGCTTGTCGCCTCTCCGATGCGACTTGTGGGAAGAGGATTTTGTTTCCTTCCCCTTCCCTTTGTTGGAGGAGCTCTTCTTCTTCTCCTTCCTCTTGGTGCGGGACTCTTCCGATGAAGTGCTCCCGTGACTCGTAGTGGGCTTGTCACCGGTCTCCATCTCCCTCTTGGTGTGATCTCCCGACATCACTTCGAGCGGTTAGGCTCTAATGAAGCACCGGGCTTTGATACCAATTGAAAGTCGCCTAGAGGGGGGGTGAATAGGGCGAAACTGAAATTTACAAATATAAACACAACTACGAGACGGGTTAGCGTTAGAAATAAACACGAGTCCGAAAGAGAGGGTGCAAAACAAATCATGAGCAAATGCGGAGTGGGACACGATGATTTGTTTTACCGAGGTTCGGTTCTCGCAAACCTACTCCCCGTTGAGGAGGCCACAAAGGCCGGGTCTTTTTCAACCCTTTCCCTCTCTCAAACGGTCCCTCGGACCGAGTGAGCTTCTCTTCTCAATCACTTGGAACACAAAGTTCCCACAAGGACCACCACAAGATTGGTGTCTCTTGCCTCAATTACAAGTGAGTATGATCGCAATGAAGAATCAAAGAAGGAAAAAAAAGCAATCCAAGCGCAAGAGCTCGAAAGAACACAAGCAAATCTCTCTCACTAATCACTAGGGCGTTGTGTGGAGTTTGGAGAGGATTTGATCACTTTGGTGTGTCTAGAATTGAATGCTAGAGCTCTTGTAAGTAGTTGAAGTGGGAAAACTTGGATCACTTGAATGTGGGGTGGTTGGGGGTATTTATAGCCCCAACCACCAAACTAGTCGTTTGGTGAGGCTGTCTGTCGAATGACGCACCAGACAGTTCGGTGCACACCGGACATGTCCGGTGCGACAGCCACGTCACCAAAGCTGTTGGGTTTCGACCGTTGGAGCACTAACTTCTGGGCCCGCCTGGAAGTCCGGTGGCGCACCGGACATGTACTGTAGAGTGTCCGGTGCGCCAGCATGGGCGTGCCTGACCTCTGCGCGCGCTGGCGCGCATTCAATGCACCGCAGGTAGCCGTTGGCGCCGAAATAGCCGTTGCCCCGCTGTTACACCGGACAGTCCGGTGTACACCGGACATGTCCGGTGAATTATAGCGAGGCAGCCGAAGTGAATTCCCAAAGCTGGCGAGTTCCTGAGGCCGCTCTTCCTGGGAGCACCGGACACTGTCCGGTGTACACCGGACAGTCCGGTGAATTATAGTGGAGTTGCCTCTGGAATTTCCCGAAGGTAGCGAGTTTGAGATGGAATCCTCTGGTGCACCGGACATGTCCGGTGGCACACCGGACAGTCCGGTGCCCCAGACCAGAGGTGCCTTCGGTTGTCCCTTTTGCTCTTTTGTTGAACCCGATACTTGGTCTTTTTATTGGCTAAGTGTGAACCTTTGGCACCTGTATAACTTATACACTAGAGCAAACTAGTTAGTCCAATTATTTGTGTTGGGCAATTCAAACACCAAAATTAATTAGAGGCTAGGTGTAAGCCTGATTCCCTTTCAGAACTTGCCCCATTTGCACTAAGCATTAGCCAGCTAGTTCCGTATTATAAACCGTTTCTCATTTAACACTACAGATGTTTTTCATTGAACGTATTTTACACCACAAAATACCCTACACCTACTTCCCCCCTGCATGCACACACATACACACTGAAAGTGATAACAAAGCCTCAGCTGAAGTAAGAGCATATCAGTGACACCATATACAGCTACTCTTCTGAACATGGTTTTTTTTTCTGAACATAGACTTTTTGAAAACATAGAGTTCTTTGGGACAAGTTCAGGTAAATATCAACAATGTTCATAATAGCGGTAAACTAAACTGGAAAGTAAAGAATTATTTCACAGCGATGATTTTGCAGTCATTCGGATAGAGAACTGGGAATACTAAAAATGATTGTGTGTGCGTGCATTCATCCGGATAGAGAACTGTAAACATTCCCCAAACTAAATCATGTAATATACAATTTGGAGTAACACTAATTGTTCATGGCCACTTAATGAACATAGATTGTTGTTCACTTGGAATCTAGAAATATTTTATCACGTAATGAAAATTAAATCAGCTATTATATAACTTTCGTATTTTGCCAGGTAACTGTATCTTTTATCATGCTAGACTGCTAATTTGTCCAACAACTTTTTCAAAAAAATGACAGCGGAGTAGCATCTTCAATCAATCAAAAAATATTGCATTTTGGTAATGGTCTTTTAATCAATATTTTGTGCTGCTTTGGTCCAGAATTTACAAAAGAATTGTGAACTCACCAGGTAATTCCTTTATTGTTACTATTACATTCCTTGTCACTAAACTAGAGGTTGTAGAGATGTTGATGAACTATTAAATCAAATAGTAATTCATTAACAAAAATGTATTCAAATTTATTTATCCAAATCATTGCAACAGTAAACCAAGGTGACTTATTATACATAGCAAGGTAGTGTGATGGAGAGTAATAAAAAGCATACCAATTGATCGCGACATTGTAAGAACACCAAAAACTCAATAATTGTTCCATTGTATGACCTTACCACCCTCTTCCTCAATCCTTGCATACTCATCCCCTAAATGTCTAAATGTCAAATGTAATAGAAACTATAAAATGATGGTACAGGGGCTTCTCTAAATGTCTGAATAGACTGATTAGTAATCCTGACATTTTCTGACATGGACAGTTTGTTGAACCTTACTTCAGATTATCAATAAGAGTAGAGTAACAACTTAACATTGACATGCATGCCAAAGGATAAACCACAGAACATAGGTGATAAATAATGTAGATGGCAAAATGTATCAATATCAGCCATAGGATCTGCAAGAGATTTATATACATGAAATACAACAATCTGTAAATAGAAATTAGTAAATTCTAAAATGGTTTAAAAAAGTCTTCAACACTGAGTTCCACCATTACATCAGAAAAGGCACGGGTTTAATCAAATAGCAAGCTTTTTTTGAGGAATCAAATAGCAAGCTTAATACAGTCAAATAGCAAGCTCAATACAATCAACTCTTGTGTATAAAACCAGGTTACCAATTTATGAGGTACATGGTAAGATAAATAAATGGCATTGATGAGCTTAGTGATAAACCATTTCTGAAAATGACCTATTCTGATTGTTCAAAAACATGCATGCAGATCACATCACTCTTCAGCATAAATATATTGCAGCCAGAAACTCTCATCTACAAGCACTTCATAATGGTCAATGAACCAGCCACCATGACCATGCACATTCAACAAAAAATAGTTTACATTCGAGTTGCCTAAAAACAAAAGGCTCTCTCCCAACCATAACTTTTCTCTAAATTAAACAAAAAGGGCCAAGATCCAGTGCACTATACCATCCTTCAGTGCCATGCTCCAAACAGAATCGATCTTCAATGATAGTTTCAGATATCTAACATGTAGTCAAAGGAGAACATATCCATATGCCCATGACTCGAAAGCAATTTGTTAGTAGCTGCAACAAGACACTGATATGACAATTCAATCATCAATTCTAATATGCAGTTCTGATTATGTGTTGCTGCCAGGGAGCTGATTGGTTAGGGGTGATTGCGGATGTGTTCTTTCATGAACTCAACTTTCCAAAGTCTAAAATGAACTCTAATTTCCAACTACAAATCGACATTCTCAAAGGCATGAATGAATTCATCATCACTGAACATAAATGAGGAGGATTAGAAGAAGGCATAAGGACAGAAAAGGCAAACCTCCAATACGAGCTGTTTCTGCATGATGTCCACAAGTTTCAGATAGGTCCATCTCATCGGAGGTGGACTGGATCTGCAGGGCGTCATTGTGGGTCTGCAGTGGCATGGACCCGCACTCAGGCTACATCGATGATATGGCGAGGAGACAGGCCTCCGGAGGAGAGGAACAGGGATGCCTACGTCAAATCGCTACAGGCAGGTTGTTGCTGCCGGCGACGAAACCCTAGAATCACCCGTGACGGCGCTGGGTGCGGAGAAAAGAGCAGGAGCCCAAGAGCTCTGCCTGCCTTGACGACTGACACGCCGCTAATGCGAGGAGGGAGGTGCCAGGAGGGAGGTCATCACAAGATCTCATTTTTTAACAGGAATTCGACGAGGACGAGAGGTTTGATGCGACCTTATCGAGATCTCAAGGAGGTGCGCTGCGAGGTTCTTGGCGTCGATCAGGATGACGGCCTCGGCGTCCGTCACCTTCGGCTTCTTCACCAAGGGCTTCTTGACCTCCCTCCTGGCGCGGGGCAGCGGCCTTGTCAGAGTAGGCGGCGCCCATAGGGTTTTGGGCATGAGCCTCGGGATGAGGCCACAACGTCCATGGCGAGTAAAAGGGTCTCGGGCAGGCGGGGGAGGAGGCGCCGATTGTGGGGGCGGGATCCAGATCTGGTGGCGGACGGTGGTGTGGGCGCTGCGGATGGGGCATGGCGAGGAGGCTTGTGCGGTGGAGGCAGCGCTGGGATCCGCGATGCGGGGCGGCTGCGTGATGCGGCGCAGCTAAGGGCGCGCGGGAGGGAGCACTGGGATCCGCGGTGGATGGAAGGATGGCGGAGGATGTGCGGAGCGGCTGCGACTGGCGTGGATGCAGGCGGTTGCGGAGCGGCTGCGGGACGCGGGCGTCTGCGCGCGGTAGAACGGGCGCCTGTGGACGCCTACACTACTAACATAAGTAGTAGTAGAGATTATAGTCAACCCGCTGCCATATTACGTGTAAGGAAAATAGAAAATAAAAGAGGGCTTTGCGAAAACACCCCTAGAAGTTCATTTAGGTATTAAAATAACCTAAAATAATCTCAAAACTTGTTTATTTCATAACTTCTTCGTTTTAACTCTGATTTTGGTGGTTCTTAAACCTCCGATCTCATAGCAACACGTAGAATATTATTATGCAGATGTTTGTTTGCTTGGTGTGATGTTAATTTTTGTTCACATATTGTTTGTTTGCATTGTTGAGAGTAGACGAACAAGTGACTAAGGAGCCCGAAGCACAATAGGTTGAAGATTCTAAGCAGGAGCTCGCAGAAGACAAGTTGTGCCCTTGATCACTCTTCTTTACCTAATAATGTTCCTGTTAATCACTATGACATGCTCAAATTAACTTGATGGGACCTAATAGGTTATCCTAGTTTTTTGTACTCTATACCTTGCTTACCACTGAACTAATGGGTAGTATTTGTTACTGCTCTATGTGGTTTTGGGTGTTATGATACATATTATTCATGATCACGCTCATTATTGCCAATTATATTTATTGTTCATGATAAGATTATTTTGGTTAATTGGAACATGGAATGACCACCCGAGAAAACAGTGCTACCATAAGGGTGGAGTGGGACGCCCTTGGCTAATTAATTAGGAAAGTTAGTGTGAGTTAGTCCTTTCCTGAAAGGGGTAAGCGGGTGGAGGAGTGCAGGAGTAGGGAGGTCCTCCGGTCAGACCGTTTGTTTAGCTTTTCGAACGAGGGATTCCTATATCGCCTTCAGCCTAGAATCCGTAGTGGTTTCTCTCCTCTAGTGAAACTTTGGAAAGGCCTCATAGTGCTATCCTGCCTCGCCTCCTCGATAGAGGTGTATGAGAATCATAACCCCGTGGCAGATGGGTATCACAGTTTGTGGGTAAAGATGTGCAACCTCTGTAGAGTGTAAAGCTGGTATATCAGCCGTATCACGGACTCTCACATGAATAACTCATGAAATTAAACTTAATCTGTCATTTGCATTGCATTGTGGGATTTATAATTAAATGTGGTCTTTTATTTAATTGGGTTGGTATACACTTATACTTAGTAACAACTAATAAAAATTTGGCCAACTTATTAAAATCAATGCTCAGCCTTAACCATTATTTGTTGATAAGCTTTACACTACATATGAGCCCCCACCGTAAGTGAGTTCATGCACATTATTCCCCACACTTGCTCGACGATGAACGTCTATGAGCCCATTCTTACTATAACCCCCACAGGTGAAGAGCAGGTACCACCGGAGGAGGACTACTATAATGAGTTCGATGAGATCTAGGCATCATCTCCTAGTTAAATGTTGGTGTCGAGGAGATATTTATCTTAGTTCGATTTATTTATTATCAGTTATTTTGTAAGGCATTTTCGTTAAGTAATAAAGATTATGATATTCGTCTCTATACACTAAGTCATTGTTGTGTGGATCTTTACTTGGCGTACATATGAGACACACCCGGGTTTGCTCTTAAATCCAAGTGTGACATAAATCTGCCTATTATGGTTCCCTAAGTTAGCAGCTATCACATGAGTTTCAGTTGGAGCAGGTCCATGGGATGCTCTATACGGGGAGGGAATATCCCAGTGTTTGGCTTGGCTCGGTCTTCTCTGGCAGCAGGTGTGTTCCCGGTTCTCAAGGTGCCAAAGTTGTTCAGCTCAGCTCCCCGAGGAGGATCTCGATTCACTCATCTCCGTCTCATACCCGGAGGACTACAACATGATAGATCAGTATGAGAAGCTGACCGTCGCCGCAACCATTTTCTTTCTTATGATGAGTATTGGGCATCATCATATGATTCATATAATTGACATGCAACTAGAACACATTATGTGTACGGTTATGATTTATCTCTTCTCGTCAAATAATATGAGATATTGATGTGGATGATAAATTATGTGTTGTTCATCTCCATGTAATCGTTATGCGCTAACATTTTAATAATGAGAGCATATAACGATAAATATTGCTTTTACATCTCAATGTATCTTATCATTACATGTTCACTCCGTACCACGGCACGAGCATACACCTAGTAAGCAATTAAGAAAAAACTAGTATAATTCTCGTGCGTTACGACAACACACAAAAACAAACATTACACATTTATCTTAGCCAAAGGGCCTAGAAAGGTATGAGTCAAAAAGGAGTCTGGCTCTCTTTTTTATAGCTCGCTCGGTCGTCCGTTCTCCTTTTTAGATAGTGGGGTGGTATTATGTGAGAGTGTTGCGCTGCGTGCAACTTTCTGTCATGTTAGACTTATGTATTTTCTCACGGTCCCCATCTGTGGGGTAATGACCCACTAATATGGGTTTAGGTGGTTTTCACAACATATTTATCGAGTAATTGCTCACTCATAAGGAAAGGAGAATATACCTACGTGCTTCGTGCATGATATAGAACGACTGCCGAAACTGATGCTTTATAATAGTAGAGATAAAGATGGCACAACACTGTCCTAAACAGTACATTAATTGTATATCCATTTTAAAAATAGAGGAACATATGTACAAACTTTAAAACAACAAAGATTAAAATAGTCATATCTCTAAGTAGAGGCAGGAGCGGATACAAGCCCCGAGCCACTCAGCCTAGGGAAATGATCCATATGTCTCTGGTTATATTTGTTGTTTTTAAGACCAAGACATATTAAGAAAAATATCTCTACCCCTTAAATCCACCAGTTAGAACTAAGCTAAATACACCCTACAAAACATCCCACACTCTCACAAACTAAGCTAACTCCACCCAGCTTATTACCTCCGGACAAATCCCACTCTCAAAACCAACGTCCCAGATCAACTCTCTCGTACTAAAACGCATCTTATGGCTAAAATTATTTGGATCACTCACACACGATCGTCGGCAGCCGTCCAGCCGCTCCTTCTCGGCGTCGCTCTTGGAGGCCATCTACCGCTCCCTCGACGATGGCGACGACGCCGACGTCATTGTTGACGCCGCGCGTGGGAGTGTAGAGGAGAAGGCGGCCGCGACCGCGACGGCGCAGTTCTGGTGGGCGAACAAGGCGGCGCCCAAGCCCTGCAGGCAATCGTCGTCGACCGCGGACAGGGACAAGCGCCGGCGGGAGGCGGGAGTTGCGCGCCCGCGCCACTCGGGGTCAGGGTACGCGTCGTCGTCCGACTCATTGGCTGCTAGCTACAGCAGCCTCTCCTGCTCGTCGGCGTCGATCGTAGGTATCGAGTCTACGTGCCGCCGCCACGGCCCGCCCCTGCCGCGGGTGTCATTGTCAGAGGAATCCGTCGCCACGGACGCGGAGGAGGCGACCCCACCGCCACCCAAGAGCAAACCGAAGAAGAAGGCCAGGCCATGTTTCCCCGTTGCAAGAATCCGACCAAGGGCCTCAGTGCCACCACCATCGTCCGGGCCACAGCCGCCGTTGTCGCCGGCGACGTTCGCGTGCGCACTCAAGGCTCTGTTCTCCTCAGCGCGCCTCCAAAGGAAGCCCAAGGCTCCGGCACCGGCAAGAACGACCCCTCCGCCCAAAATCTCGCAGCCTCCGCGCATGTCGACCACGAGCGCTGCGAAGGCTGCTGACGCACCGCAGCCGTTGGAGCCGACGACAGTGCGGCTCCACCCTGAAGCCGAGGCATCGGTGGTGCGACGAAGGGTGGAGGAGCTGGTGTGGGGCCTCGAGGAGCTGGAGGAGGACGAGGAGGGGAGCGACGCCAGCTCCGACCTCTTCGAGCTGGAGAGCCTTCGTGGCGCCGGCGCCGACGAGCTGCCCGTGTACGACACCACCAGCCTCGTGGCCAACTGCGCTATCGCGCAGGGGCCAGCTCGTTAATAAGTAATATCACGCAGGGGTCAAACACGCCCTCGCATCTAGAACATCTACAATACTAGGTTTCTGTCCTTTTTCTTCTCTGAGATAAAGAACTCATATAAACACCAATAAAAGAAATCAAATGTTACTTGAGAAATCCAGGTGTTGACGCCTTTTCGGAGCGCCAAACACTCAACAAGAATCGACGGCGGTGCTCTCTGGTCAGGCGCAGACGGTCCGCGGCCAGGGGCCAGACGGTCCGCGACCTGGTGCAGGGGCAAAGGTTCCCTGCCTGACGGCCGGACGGTTCGCGCCCTAGGACCAGATGGTCCGCGCGTGCGTAGGGACGGCGGAGGATCGCCGACGGCGCCTGGATCTCGCTCCCGGGAGGGACCCCGTCGGGGAGGAGAGATCTTAGGTGTTGTCTAGGCTCAGGTAGACCGACCTAGACTCCTCTAATCGACGTAGAGTCAAGGAGAGGCGGAGAATTTGGGGATTGGAATACTAAACTAGGGCTAAACTAGACTAGAACTACTCCTAATGCATAAGGTAAAAACGAGTAATAGACTTAATTTGATCGATTGTTGGGGTTCAATCGGCCGTAGCCCTTCATCTATATAAAGGGGGAGGTCTGGATCCATTTCCAACTGTTTCCCAAGTTAATCCCGCGGTTTTAGGTAACAAATCCCGCGAGAAACTAGAAACCCTAACTGACTCTGTGCGCGCGCGGACCGTCCGGACCGCGGACAGTCCGGCCCTGGCCGGACGGTCCGCGCTGCTCTTTTTGGTCTCCAACATATGCCCCCCTGCCTTTTAGTGAAGGTTGACGAACCAAAAGCATATGAACTAAACCTGATGTAAGTGACCGACTTTTCAATATGGAGATCATTCAATAAAGCACCAATATAAAGGCCGTTTCAGATTGTATCTTTCTCGGCCATGATCATTTGATCAATGGATCAAAAGGAATAGAATGGAGGTGCCCCCCCAGTCTGGATAGACAAAGGGACCATACATGTACCATGGATTCATCATCGTACCATTCCATGTTTGAACAGGATAATATACCGACGATGAGTAAACAGGTGGAAAGTACCCTGGTGTTGAGCACCAAATTGAGCGGGCGGACGGTCCGGCCCTGAGGCCAGACGGTCTGCGGTCCGGACAGTCCGCGCCTGTGGGCCGGATGGTCCGCGCATGCGTAGAGCAGTTTAGGGTTCCGAGTTTTGTGTTATGTTTGTTGGCTAGATTTGCAGGATTAACTCGGAATCCAGTCGTGTAAAGGGTCCAGCCCCCCTCCTCTATAAAAAGAGAGGTCTACGACCGATTTGGAACAATCAATCGAATCAATACAACTTCTATTTCGCATTTTATCTTAGGAGTAGTTTTAGTTTAGCCCTAGTTTAGCCTTCCAATCCCCAAATTCTTCGCCTCTCTTCGACTCTACGCCGATTAGAGGAGTTTAGGTCGGCCGGCCCGAGCCTAGACAACCCCTAGGATCTCTCCTCCCCGACGGGGTCCCTCCCGGGAGCAAGATCCAGGCGCCGCCGGCGATCTTCCGCCGCCCCTGCGCACGCGTGGACCGTCCGGCCCCAGGGCGCGGACCGTCCGGCCGTCAGGCAGGAAACTCTAGCCCCTGCGCCAGGTCGCGGACCGTCCGGCCCTAGGCTGCAGACCGTCCGCGCCTGACCAGAGAGCACCGCCGCCGGTTCTTCTTGAGTATTTGGCGCTCCGAAAAAGCGTCAACATACTTTTTTGGGGACTCCACTGGGGACAAACACATCTAGGCTCATCAAATCGGCCCTCAATGGCCGGTTCAAGGGATAGCTCTGATATTTCTCCAAGCAACATCATAGAGCCGACTTGGGAAACCTTGCCGGCTGACGAGCAGCTCCAGTTTGAGGAGCACAAGGAGCGGATGATCCAGGAGGCGAAAGCAAAATTCTTGGCCAACTTCAAAGTGGACAAGAACAACAAGGTCGTCCGACATCGGGCAACGGATCCGGCTTCACTCCAACCCACGCCAGATATCCCCAATGTAAGTAATGCCAACGAGATACAATCTCTTAGAAATTATGTAGAAGAGCAGCGTGAACAAATGCAGAACATCATAGGGGGTATGCAAAGCGATGTTAAGAGATTAGTACGTGCATTCGATAAATCTAACATCGCAAATTTTCCTTCACACGAGGTTGAGTTAAGAGGTAACACGCGTAACACATCGGCTACAGGTTGTCACGACCAGTCACAACCCCTTTATGGGATGCCGATGGACACATACCCTGAACAACCGCAAATCGGCAGCAAATCAGCCGATCTGCACATGCCCGGACCGTCCGCACATAAGCGCGGACCATCCGGACCAACAATAGTCGGGCCTATTTTTAATGAGTTACCTAGATATGCGCCTGAACCACCACACACAACACAGAATCTAAACTACCCAGTCGGACCGTCCGCGTACAACGACGGACGATCCGCACATAATCACGGACGGTCCGGGCCAATGTCCGGACAGTCCGCACATGACCTTTTTGAGGAGGATTGTTACCTAAATCCTCACCCGTCCCAGCAGCACTTCCCATCGCACTATACAATGCATCAACCCATTAATTCGAGATCTAGAGCCCAGGAAAACTTTCCGGCCCCACCGAGAAGGCCGAAAAGGAACGATCAAACATATGAACCATATAGGGCAAGTGGCAATGCACCACGTAGTTCAAACCAATGGGGGGAAAGACAGTATGCTAATATCCAGCCAACCCCACCTATGTTTGATCAGAGAGCCGGTGGTCTCACACCGGCTGCCATTGATATAGTAAGGGAAGAAATAGCCGGGGCGTTCCGAGATAAGCTCGGAGTAAGCATGGTCCCTGGGGGGCAATCATATCGGAAACCTTATGACAGCCGATTTGATCACCACCCATACCCACAGGGAACCAGGATACCCGAATTCGCAAAATTTTCAGGTGATCAAGGAAAGAACACACGTGAACATATAGTCCAATTTTTAGCACAATTAGGAGAGTTGGCCGACACAGAGGCATTTCGCATACGTTTATTTTCATTATCTTTAACAGGAACTGCGTTTGCGTGGTACGCCACTTTACCTCCTAATTCAATTTCATCATGGGGGGATCTAGAACAAAAATTTCATGATCATTTTTTCTCTGGTGACTATGAGTTGGATTTGGTAGATTTAGTGTCATTACGACAAGCAAAAGATGAATCGGTTAATGATTACATCCGGAGATTCCGAGATACAAGAAACCGATGCTTCCAAATTCATTTAGCAGAGAAACAACTAGCAGGATTAGCCTTTAATGGTCTACGATATTATTTAAAAGAAAGATTAGAAGGCATCTAATTTTTTACACTAGCACAGTTACACCAAAGAGCTTCGGCTTGTGAAAGCCGAAGCAAAGAAACTGCTAAAGCAATTCGTCATAACGTACATATAGTAGAGTGCGATCAAAGTAGCTCAGAGGACGAGTCAACAGAAGTATATGCTGCTGAAATGGTTTGGCCAAAGCAGGCCAAATCTTCGGCTTGTGCTTCCCTACAGCCAATTCAAAAAAAACGGCAGGAGGATGTAATGTTTACGTTTAATGTTGGCAAGTGTGATAAAATATTTGATGAATTACTCAAAAATGGCAACATTAAAATAAATCACACTGTTCCATCTGCCGACGAGCTAAAACGTCGTGCATACTGCAAGTGGCATAACTCATTTTCTCATGCCACTAATGATTGTAATGTATTTTGATGATAGATTCAATCGGCCATTAACGAGGGACGATTGAAATTTCAGGAAATGCAGGTGGATACAGAGCCTTTTTCGATGAACATGATTGACTTCGAGGGCAAGAAAGTCCTGACTCGGCCGAACACAGCCGATGAAGGCAAAGGCAAAGAGATAGTAATCGGCGATGCAAGAGAGGCCGGTGGGAATCATAAATTTTCTTGCAGAAAAGTGGTGGCCGAGAAGACTCCTGATGGAGGGGAGACCATCACAGCCTCTGGCACTGGGGGGCAAACACAGACAGGGAGACAGGCGCAAGAACCCATTCTGCGCATCACGGACGGTCCGCCATCTAGACGCGGATGGTCTGATGCTTCTCCGGACGGTCCGGCGAACTCTAGCGGACGGTCCGACCATGCTCAGGACTCACAGCGGCCATGTACCTTCAAACCACGACGACCAGAGATAGGTACGTGGAAAACAAATACATTTAAAGCAGCTGGTCGGCTGATCAAGCCTGGCCCGACTTTCGATCAATTGTTGTCTAAATATGTGAAAAGAAGGTCGGCCCCAGTGACCGGCCACTGAAGCGACCCCGCTCACCCATTCATGAGCAACGTCAGGTCAGGCCGATTGGACCACCTCACCAATCGGAAGAAATGAAAGGTCCTATTGTACAATTGAGACCTAACATGCCGACATGGACTCCTCCACCCCCTTATCCGCCTATGCCATATCCATACACATATTTACCTCCACCGTATGTCCCAAATCAAATGTGGGGCATGCCACCATATCCATTTGGGGTGCCACAATACCCCGCCTGGGGGGCACCCCAAACATCTGTTTTTCACAGGTTGACGCCACCAGTACAAGACCGATTGAGCACCCCTCAATCTGGTCACCAGGCACAAACCCAACAGGATTGCCGGATGTGGGGGACAGATATCCCCCGGGTCCACTAAAAGAGTAAAAGACCTCACGAAAGGCCCAAGGGCCTAATAGATCGTAAGGACATTCTTTCGTGGGCCTGGGGAGGAATAATCAGCAAAGCAGGTTGACACGAGGTCGGATTGGTGCAAACCCGGACGGCCCATAGCGTTGAGCGAGAAATCACAACAGAAGATCCGACTTCCCCGCGCTGGAGCATCATGCAGTAGAACCGGGCGAGAATAAGTCGGCTGAATCATAAGGAGATAGACTCGAACAGTTCACTATCTTTTAGGCGCACGTTGTTATCATATCCCCGTGTATTGCCCCACGGTCGAGTATATAAGGCCTAGGGGGCACCCCTTCATAACGATCGACCCTATTACTTAGCCACCCACTTCAACTCTCTGCATTCTCGACTCAGAGAGCTCTCTTGTAACATCATTCACCTAGCATACTCACCAGGACGTAGGGTGTTACGCATCTCTAAGCGGCCCGAACCTGTAAACATTGTCCATTGCCCCTCGTGCAACTAACACGAACCATTTTGCTACAATCGTCGACACCGTCCTACTCCTAAAAACACCTTGAGGGGCAACCCCGGGTGTGCGGTCGGACCCAAAACACCGACAGCTGGCGTGCCAGGTAGGGGGTGTGTCGACGATCCAAGCTAGCTCAATGGCCGTCACCATCAACAGCAGGATCACTTTCCGTCCTGGATCCATGTTCTGCTTTGGAACGATCTCGTCTATAGCCGACGAAAAGGGAATTCTACACCGCGTCGCAGATCCGCCGAGAAGGAAGCCTCCTCCAACAAACTCCGAAAATACCGGGGAAGCGTTACCCTCAGCTTTCCGAAAGAAGATCGCCACGACAGTCGTGCCATTCTACCCTGACGTTCTCTTCATCGGAAGAGTGGAGTCGCCTCCCGTCTCTGACGACGAGCCGACTGCGCCCGGGGAAGAAACACCTCAACGGGAATCCCGTCGACGAAGAAATCGGCGCCGAAACATCTGGAGACATCACCAAGCCGGAGAACGGGATCCGGAGCAGCCTGTCTCGCGAGACAAGGTCTCGGAGATGGGAGAAACTCTGGAAGAACGTATCTTCAGGGAACGAAGGAACTCCCGACGACGTGATCGTCGACGAGCTCAAGAACAAGCCGAGCAAGACGCGAGGCAACGCCGAGAAAATCCACTGCTCGGCCGTAACCTGAACCCCGACTTCGCCCGAGCCATGAACACGCCGAGTGAAGTCGGAGGAGTGCTAGCTCGGATAGCTGACGGACTCCCACGGACTCCAGACGCCGAGGGCTATCGACGCCTGCTCACCCAGGCAGCCAACCACCTTCTACCTCTCGCTCACCCACTGAACGACTTCTGACACGCCCTCAACAGTCGCCGAGACACGCGGAGTTCCATCAGCGCTTCACGCGAACGACGGCATGAGAACGAGATACGCCGCTGGGAGGAATACGACAGGGATCATGGCATCCCCACTCGGAGTCAAGCCACCAGAGCTGAATCAACGACGGCCTCGACTGGCCGAATTGCCCGGGGACGGTCGAGGAACCACAACAACTACTCCCCTCCCCGGGACATGCATCATCCCCGACGACAGGAGGACACATGTGGAGTGTCTGCCCTTACTCCACGCCTTAGGGCCATTCAATGGCCCCCTAACTTCAAGGTATCCAATGTCGATAAATATGAACCTAAGCAGGACCCAGGAGGCTGGCTGGCCTTCTACACCACCGCCGCTCGAGCCACCGGAGCATCAGAGGGCGTGATGACTGCGTACTTACCCATTGTCCTCGGGCAAGACGCACTGCAATGGCTACGACATCTACCTCGACACTGCATCGACGACTGGAGCGACTTCAGTCGGTGTTTCACTGCCAATTTTCAGTCCCTCTCCGACAAACCGGCGCAACCATGGGACCTTAAATCCATCAAGCGCCGGGGAGATGAAACTCTCCGATCATACCTCAAAAGGTTCCAGACCATGAGAAATCGTATTCCTGAAGTCACGGAGGCGGCCGTGATCGAGGACTTCTACAGAGGATCCAATGACTCGGCCTTCGTCCGAGCCATATTACAGAAGGCACCAACTACCTCCGAGGAGCTGTTCCGGGAAGCCGACCTCTACGTCACCATCGACGAGCGAGCCCAGGACCTCATCGGAGGAGCGAAGCCCGCACCAGCAGCACCACGACGCGACACGAACCAGCAACCTGACAAACGCTGGGAGAAGAGACCGCGCGAAGAGGTGCATACCGCCGGACCACCTGCCTCTCGCGCCCGAGGAGGACCTCACAGAGGCGAGCGCACGCTGGACGACATCCTCGACGCCCAGTGCCCGTACCACAAGGACATGCGCCACACTCTTCGGAACTGCCGGGACTTCAAGCATTCCGTTGGGCACGACCGACCCTTCAACCTCTACCCCCTCCTCCGCCGCGGGGAGGACCAGAAGAACCACGACAACCCCAGCAGCAGGAGGGAGGAGGAGGAGCCTTCCCGCGCGTTGACAGGGAGGTCAATGTCATCTTCGGTGGACACGGATCGCAGGAGAACAGAAGACAACAAAAGCTCAACGATCGCCAAATATTGGTGGCGACCATCGGCCCTCCCGCCCCATACCGGTGGTCGGAGCACCCGATCACCTTCACTCGGGCGGATCAATGGCTCAACCTCGACCATCCGGGCAAATACCCGCTCCTCGTCGATCCGGTGATCCGAGAGAGCAGGGTGAAGAAGGTGTTAGTGGATGGGGGGAGCAGCATCAACGTCACCTTCCCCCGGACACTCCGAGGCTTGGGAGTTCACCTCAAAGAACTCCATGAGTCAGACACTCCCTTCTTTGGCATCGTGCCAATCGAGGGAGAATACCCGCTGGGCCACATCTACATGCCCGTCACCTTCGGGACTCCGGAAAACTACAGAACCGAGTTCCTGAGGTTTGAAGTGGCAAATTTCGACTGCGGGTACAATGCCATCGTCGGGAGGCTAGGACTGGCAAAATTCATGGCCATTCCGCATTACACGTACATGATATTGAAGATGCCGGGACCGCAAGGAATCATAACTGCGCGTGCCGACCTCCAAGGCGCCGCGGAATGTTTCCGAGTGGCCATCCAGGCACCCCTCACTACTAAACCGTCGGCAACTTCTTCGATCCAGGCAAACTCTAAGCCTGAGGAAGACCATACAGCACCGGCGAATGAAGCTCAAGCTGCGACCTCTATGCGGCCGACTGAAGAAACTAAAAGGATCAATCTAGGGTTTGCTGATGAACGAAAAACTGCCATCATCAGCTCTAGCCTGGATGATAAATAGGAAAGCGCGCTCGTCCGGTTTCTGCAAGACAACCGAGACATATTCGCATGGCAACCTGCGGATATGCCGGGAGTCCCGAAAGAACTGGCCGAGCACAAACTGAAGGTCTACCCTCAAGCAAGACCGATCCGGCAAAAGTTACGTCGATTCACGCCCGACAAGAGAGAGGCCATTCGTGCTGAGCTGGCCCGCTTGGTCACGGCTGGGTTCATTAGAGAAGTGTTACATCCCGAGTGGTTAGCCAACCCTGTTCTTGTACTCGAAAAGAATAAAGTGGATTGGCGCATGTGCGTCGACTATACTGATCTCAACAAACATTGTCCGAAGGATCCCTTCGGGCTCCCAAGGATAGATCAGGTGGTAGACTCCACCGCCGGATGTTCTGTGCTATCTTTCTTGGATTGCTATTCGGGATACCATCAGATTAGCTTGGCAAAAGAAGACGAGGAAAAAACGGCGTTCATCACTCCGTTTGGTGCTTTCTGTTATACCTCCATGTCGTTCGGCCTCAAAAACGCTGGAGCGACTTATCAGAGAGCCATTCAAACATGCTTAGCCGATCACTGGGGCAAGCGTGTGGAAGCCTACGTAGACGACGTGGTAATCAAAACGGAAAACTCGGAAAACTTCATTGAAGACTTGCAGCTGGTTTTCAACAGTTTATGACGGTATCGGTGGAAGCTTAATCCCGAAAAATGTGTCTTCGGGGTACCAGCAGGGAAGCAACTCGGATTTATTGTCAGCCACCGGGGAATTGAAGCTAACCCAGAAAAGATTGAAGCTATCATGAAAATGGAAGCTCCACGATCACAAAAGAAGGTTCAACGACTTACCGGATGCATGGCCGCTCTGAGCAGATTTATATCCAGGCTGGGAGAAAAAGGTTTACCGTTTTACAAGCTACTCAAGAAGGTGGACAAGTTTCAATGGACTTCAGAAGCGCAGGAAGCCTTGGACGCACTGAAGAAATTCTTGACAACCCCACCAGTACTGAAACCACCACGGCGAGCCACGTCAACTCAACCAGTTGAAGATCTACTGCTATATATCTCTTGCACGACTCACGTGGTAAGCACCGCATTGGTAATCGAGCGAGCAGAAGAAGGACATGCCTACCCTGTGCAACATCCCGTTTATTTCATTAGTGAAGTTCTGGGTCCCTCGAAGGAAAAGTATCCTCAAGTGCAGAAGATGTTATACGCAGTACTTCTAACTGCCCGCAAGCTGCGTCACTACTTTGATGACCACAAAGTCATAGTAGTCACCGATTTTCCAATAGGGGATATTCTCCACAACAAGGAAGCCATTGGCCGAATAGCCAAGTGGGCCTGTGAACTGGGATCTCACGATATTGAATTTCGACCTCGTACTGCCATTAAGTCCCAGGCATTGGTTGACTTCGTATCAGAATGGACTGAACAGCAAATACCAGGGAACTTGAAAACTGTAGAAGTATGGAGGATGTATTTTGATGGCTCGCTGAAGCTGCAGGGAGCAGGCGCAGGAATTCTCTTCATCGCACCTGGAGGCGAACACCTCAAATATGCCCTCCAACTGTTATTTCCAGCCTCTAACAACGCGGCCGAGTATGAAGCTCTGATCCATGGACTAAATATCGCCATATCATTCAGCATCAAGAGATTAATGGTATACGGAGATTCTCTGGTGGTCATAAGTCAGATAAATAAAGAATGGGACTATTCGAAGGATTCGATGGGAAAATACTGCACCGCCGTCCGAAAACTAGAAGATAAGTTTGAAGGTCTAGAGTTTCATCATGTGGAGAGAGATCGAAACACGGCAGCTGATGTATTGTCCAAGTTAGGATCCAGCCGAACTCAGGTTCCACACGGAGTCTTCGTGCAAGAAATACCACGACCGAGCATCTCAATGGATCAAGCAGAAGAGTGTAATAATATAGATCAACCCGAGTCAGACTCTGATGACTGGAGAAATCCAATCATCAAGTATATAAAGAATGAAGAGGAACCAGACGACAAGAATTTAGCCGAGCGCATTGTTAGACAATCGGCTCACTACACACTCATTGGGGAGACATTGTACAGAAGGGGTGCGTCAGGCGTCCTCATGAAGTGCATTCTCCCATCTACTGGAAAGCGACTTCTGGAGGAGGTCCATGCTGGGCAATGTGGAATACATGCAGCATCCAGAACACTAGTCGGGAAGGTCTTCAGGTCAGGATTCTATTGGCCAACAGCGAAGAGTGATGCGGCCGAGTTAGTTCAGAGGTGCGAAGCTTGCCAATACTTGTCAAAACAACAACATCTACCAGCACAGCAACTGCAGACCATACCAGTAACTTGGCCTTTCGCATGCTGGGGGCTGGATATGATTGGACCTTTCAAGAAAGCTCAAGGAGGATACACTCATGTATTGGTAGCAATCGACAAATTCACTAAATGGATAGAGTTCAAGCCCATTGCCTCTTTGACCTCGGCTAAGGCCGTGGAATTCATACAAGACATAATATTCAGATTCGGGGTACCAAACAGCATCATAACGGACCTAGGATCCAACTTTACAAGTTCAGAGTTCTTCGACTTCTGCGAGCACAAAAGCATTCAGATCAAGTATGCTTCTGTAGCACACCCGAGAGCCAACGGGCAAGTTGAGCGAGCCAACGGGATGATACTGGAGGCACTCAGGAAAAAGGTCTTCGATAAGAATGAAAAGTTCGCAGGAAAATGGATAAGGGAATTGCCCTATGTCGTCTGGAGCCTAAGAACCCAACCTAGCCGAGCTCTGCATGGAAACACTCCTTTCTTCATGGTCTATGGGTCGGAGGCGGTATTACCCGCCGATCTCAAATTCGGGGCGCCAAGGTTGATCTTCGAAAACATAGCAGAAGTCGAAGCCACTAGGCTAGAAGACATTGATATACTCGAGGAAGAACGGCTGAATGCGGTAATCCAATCAGCAAGGTACCAGCAGACTCTAAGGCGCTATCACGGCAAAGTCGTGCGACAGCGATCCTTCTCAGCAGGAGATCTCGTCCTCCGCCGAATTCTAACGGGGGAGGGACGGCACAAGTTATCGCCCTCATGGGAAGGACCCTTCATGGTAGCAGAAGTCACTCGGCCAGGATCATATCGTCTCACTCAGATGGATGGCACAGAAGTCGGGAACTCCTGGAACATAGAACACCTCAAGAAGTTTTATCCCTAGCTGTATTTCAAAAGCTATCGGGATGACGATGTACTCTGTAAAATGGAAATATGTCATCAATAAAGAAAAGGGGCTTCAAAGATACTCAGTTTGTTCAAGATTGATTCGCATTCTTACTTAACTCGGGGTGACCACTATGCCCTGCTAACGGAGCAATCGGCTTAAGTCGGTAACGACTTAAGGCGGTGCAACATGCTCACGCTTACTTAACTCGGGGTGACCACTATGCCCTGCTAACGGAGCAATCGGCTTAAGTCGGTAACGACTTAAGGCGGTGCAACATGCTCACGCTTACTCAATTCGGGGTGACCACTATGCCCTACTAACGGAGCAATCAGCTTGAGTCGGTAACGACTTAAGCCGGTGCAACATGCTCACGCTTACTTAACTCGGGGTGACCACTATGCCCTGCTAACGGAGCAATCGGCTTAAGTCGGCAGTGGCTTAAGCCGGTGCAACATGCTCGCGCCTACGCAATTCAGGGTGACCACTACGCCCTATTAACAGAAGCAATCGACTTAAGTCAGCAGCAACTTAAGGCGATCTGACGTGATTGCAATTACTCATATAAGGATGGTTTCTATATCCCGCGAACAAACCTCAAAACCATCACACATCGTTTTACCACTACAAATTTATGAACTGATGAATTCTGAGACAATAAGAAAATAACAATATCGTCCAAGTACTGAAATGACATCCTCTAACAAATGTCTGACCATGCTAACCGCGCGTTCAAAGCACGCAAAATGTTTCTCTATTTTGTGATATTTTCCTCAGGAGCAATCGATGAGGAAGGACGACTCAAGGAATCAGGGACAACATTCACATCAGCCCTTATATCTTCGGGAACAACCACGCCGGGTCTCCTCATCAAGATTCGCCCCGCCCGAATAGCCTTGTCCATGGCTCTATCGCGCTGGGCTCTGAGAGTAACAGAAGTTTCTTCGGCAACCTTGGCAGCCAGCCGAGCAGTTTCTAACTCTTGGGCGACGGATTTCTTGGAAGCTCGGAGTTCTTTGATAGTAGCGTCCTTCGCTGATATCAACTGCTTGAGCCGGGTCACTTCATCCATGGATTCCTGCAGCTTACAGCGTTGGTGGTCTAACTCTTCCATGGTGAAGCGATGACTCCTCTCCAGGATAGTCAGCGAGTTGCTAGAATCACGATACAATCTGTCAAGACTGTCGCGAGAAGCAGCAAGGATACGTTTTTCTTCCTGCAAACAAAAGTCAACTTCCTCAAGCACCAAGCAAGTAATAGGAGCACAACAAGGCAAAGCACAGTTTCATAAATCACCTTTTCAGAATTGAGCTGAGCGTGAAGAGAAGAACTCAGTGCATTGGCGTCATCTAAGGAAGCGGAGACCTGACCCAGTTCGGCCTGACTTTGAGAGTACTTTTCCTCAAAGTCAGTGCACCGCTGGGCCAAATCAGCCAGGTCTCGGGAATGTTTTTCCTCAAGAGTGGAAATCTGCCGAGTCATACCTAGCAGGAGACAATCAAACAAAAAGGGGTCAGAAGGTGAAGCAGTCTACAGTGAAGACAAAGAGAAGCAAAAAAGCACTAACCAGCGTTGGTCGCCTCCAATTCAGAGACACGATGTTGAAGTGACACTGGATTCCAACATGCAAGTGACGAAGCTACTCCTGGGACAGAAGAACCCTGTAACCTTAGTTGGCTAGCCATCCCATCTACCAAAGCCTGATGAGGAGAGCAGATGAATGTAATGACAGCAGTTCATGCAATGTAAAAAGCCAAGCTAAAATACATCACAGTACCTGGAGGTTGGAAAAGAACGAAGGGATCCCCAAATCAGGAGAAATCAATTGATAACCGGGCGCAAGTGAGAGCACCTAGAGGGGGGGTGAATAGGTGATCCTGTAACACTTCAAAAACTTAAGCCACAAAACTTGGTTACTTGTTAGCACAGTAATTTGCCAAGTGGCTAGAGAAAGATCTCAACACA
Source organism: Zea luxurians (assembly GCA_029449295.1). NCBI lineage: Eukaryota > Viridiplantae > Streptophyta > Magnoliopsida > Poales > Poaceae > Zea > Zea luxurians. The sequence continues at coordinate 98,521,054 of JAOPSE010000005.1, forward strand.
ACACAATAACCAAGAGATATCAATCACAGAGATGGCACAGTGGTTATCCCGTGGTTCGGCCAAGACCAACGCTTGCCTACTCCACGTTGTGGCGTCCCAACGGACGAGGGTTGCAATCAACCCCTCTCAAGCGGTCCAAAGACCAACTTGAATACCACGGTGTTGCTTTGCTTCTCTTAATCCCGTTTGCGAGGAATCTCCACAGCTTGGAGCCTCTCGCCCTTACACAAGATGTTCACGAAGAATCACAGAGCAAGGGAGGGATTAGCAACTCACACACGACACAAAGATCACAGCGAATACGCACACGCAAAACCAAGACTTGAGCTCAAGAGACTAGCACACTAGAACGGAGCTCAAATCACTAAAATGTCGAACAAGTGCGCAAGAATGAAGTGTGAGTGATCAATGATGCTCAAAGGATGCTTGGTGTTCTCCTCCATGCGCCTAGGGGTCCCTTTTATAGCCCCAAGGCAGCTAGGAGCCGTTGGGAGCAATCTGGGAAGGCAATTCTTGCCTTCAGTCGTCTGGCGCACCGGACAGTCCGGTGCCCGATTTCCTTCCATAAACAGCGCAGCCGACCGTTGGCAGCCTGTTAACTGTTGGCGCACTTGACATGTCCGGTGCACACCGGACAGTCCGGTGCCATCTTCTAGCCGTTGGCTCGGCCACGTGTCCCGCGCAGATTGCGCGGCCGACCGTTGGTCCGGCCGACCGTTGGCTCACCGGACAGTCCGGTGCACACCGGACAGTCCGGTGAATTTTAGCCGTACGTCGTTGATGGTTTCCCGAGAGCGACGAGTTCGCCTGTGAGCGGCCCACCAGACAGTCCGGTGCACACCGGACAGTCCGGTGAATTTTAGCCGTATACCGCCGTCGAAGTCCCGAGAGCAGCCACTTTGCCCAAGCCAGCCTGGCACACCGGACACTGTCCGGTGCACCACCGGACAGTCCGGTGCACCCAGACTGGGCAGACTTTGGCTGCTCGAGCCATCTCTTCTCCAACTCGATATTTTCTATTTTCAGCACTTAGACACAATACATTAGTCCATAAAACAATGTACTAAGTCTGAGAAACATACCTTTATCCTTGATTTGTACTTTGTTCACCATTTTACAATTAGGCACCTGTGTTGGGCACTAAATCACCAAAATACTTAGAAATGGCCCAAGGGTACATTTCCCTTTCAGCAAGGCCACCACCCGAAGCAGCTTGCAACAAACCAGCAGGAATTAACTCGGTGCCATCAACAGAGCCCAACACTCGGTCAGCGGGGAAGCTACCCTCTAAAGCGACTCCCTGGTCCAAGGCTTGGGCTACCACCATACAGCCAGAGTGTGGAGGCGACCCCGCATGAACGTCCATGGAAGTACAAGAGAGAGACCCTTCTCGGACATCCTCGGGGGCTGGGTCGTAGTTTGCACTGCCCACTTGAGTCGGATCATTCCCGGCAGCACCCTCGGGGGCTGGGCAGTGGCTTACACTTCCCACCCGAACCAAGTCATCCCCGACGACATTCTCGGGGGCTGGGCACGTGTCAACACCATCCCTGGGGTCCAAGTTCTCTGCAGTAGCCACCCCTAAGGCTGATGGGCCCTCAGTTACTTCCATGGGACCAGGACGATCCAAGTCGGTCTCCCGACCCTCGAGATCGCGCTCTAAGGTCGACGAGGCACGGGATGACCTCAACCAGCATCCAGCACATCAGCACAAACCTCCATCACACCATCATCTGCTGGCTCTGATAACAAATCCTCTGGAACCATATCCTCAAGAGTCTGATCAAAATTGGCCAGGGACAGTTCTTGCAGACCAATGAGAGCAGACAAAGCAGGAGAAGGAACTCCACTACTTTCACCGCTAGCGATGAACTGCCGACTGTTTTTCCGAGTCGAAGGAACTTCATTTTCTCCCTCCTCGTTGTCCACATTAGCAACGCAGGCATCACCCCCATTGGGATCAGCAACAGATGGAGCACTCACATTGGGATCAACAACAGATTGGGTACACCCATTGGGATCAGCGTCAGTAAATTCAGTCGCAGGCACTTCTTTAGCATCAGGAACCGAAGTACCAACGTCCCGATCCAAACTGGATACTTGCCGGAGGCGTCTCTTTTTCTTTTTCTGCTCATCAGCAGAAGGATCAGGTTGATTGGCTCGACAAGGGAGCCTCGGGCGAGTACCAGCAGGCTTCTGAGTATCTAAAGTTGTATCAGCCTCTGGGAGGGGCACCACTACCAATGCCCCAGCAGGAGCAGCGTCAGAAGAGTCCTCAACCAGCAAATCAAGCATAGCACTTATCTCCGCATCACTAGGGTTCAGGGGCACCTCAAAATGGACCTGCCGTTCATCATCAGGAATCCCCCCGAACGAGGCAACCAAGGCACTAACTTCTTCAGCAGAGGGCCGCACTCTACGGCCCAAACCGCCATCAGTGACAGGAGGATTCGACACAAAAAGAGTGAAGGCTTTGGGAGGAGGCAAGTTCCAGGCTGAGAATGCCACTGGGGCACCAACATTTGACACTTTGCCTCTAAGGATCATCTCAAGTCGGCTCACCAAGTCTGTAGAAGGAATTCTTCTGTTAGTGACCCGAGTTGAGTCGGCTAGGCCTCGATACAGATAAGCCGGGTATGCCCTGTCTTTCAACGGCTGAATATTCTTGAAAACAAAGTCAACGACCACAGCTTCTGCAGTCAAACCCCTCTCTTTCAGCAATCCAACTTCAGCAAGCAAAGCACCTGCCTCAGCCACCTCCTGATCTGTGGGAAACTTGGTCCAGCTTGGGGTGCGAACATCCGGCCGTCTTCCCGACCGGGGGGGAGAGAGTTTCCATAGTTCTCAACTATGAACCACTCCAAGAGCCACCCTTTGATACTGTCTTTGAGAGGAATTTCGAGATACTCAGTCTTCCTCCCACAACGCATCTCCAAGCTAGCACCCCCAACCAATTGATGTTGTCCCCCGGCCATCCCAGGGCGACAGTGATACAAATACTTCCACAACCCGAAATGTGGTAGCACGCCAAGAAAGGCTTCGCATAAATGAACGAAAATGGAAATTTGCAGGATAGAATTGGGATTCAGATGGGTCAAGTTAAGATGGTAGAGATCAAGGAGGCCGCGGAAAAAGGGAGAAATGGGAAGGCCAAGGCCGTGGAGAAGGAAAGGAGCATAAATCACGGACTCATGGGTATCCTCAGTTGGGATAGTAACCCCATGGCAAATCCGCCAAGAGCACAGTTCCCTCGGAGGAAGAACCCCGATGGACACGAGGTGGAGAAGTTCGGGCTCAGAGACGACGGACATGTGGTTACCTGCGAAAGGCAACTGGCTGTTGAGGTCGATTGGAGGAATTTCCACGGCAGACGAGCTCGAGGTTTTCCTCTTGGGCGCCATCTCGATTCTACCAGCGAGCAGAGTAGGAGGCGAATTGCGGAGAGGATTCGGAAGCAAGAAAGCAAGAACTAGGGCACGAAAAGCAGAGGCGGCTAAAAGCGCAGCACTTACGGGATATTCCCGAGCCAGATACCGTTTCAAAAAGCGCCCAATCAGCACCCGGCAGTTATTTCCAAAACACCGGTGCGCCACATCATCACTCGGCTATTAACCTCAAAGTGGCCCACATAGCCCGCTATCGCTCGGTAGTTAATTCTGAAACTCCGACGTCGTGTTCAGTCGCTCGGCGCTACCTCTAAAACACTGACGTCATCTTCAAGTCGCTCAGCAGTTAACTCTAAAACTCCAACATTGCATTCAGTCGCTCGGCAGTTATCTCTAAAACTCCGACGTCGTGTTAAGTCGCTCGGCGTTACCTCTAAAACGCTGACGTCGCCTTCAAGTTACTCGGCAGTTATCTCTAAAACTCCGACGTTGTCTTCAAGTCACTCGACAGTTAACTCTAAAACTCCAACATTGCGTTCAGTCGCTCGGCAGTTAACTCTAAAACTCCGACATCATGTTCAGTCGCTCGGCATTACCTCTAAAACGCCGACGTCGCCTTCAAGTTACTCGGCAGTTATCTCTAAAACTCCGACGTCGTGTTCAGTCGCTCGGCGCTACCTCTAAAACGCCGACGTTGTCTTCAAGTCGCTCGGCAGTTAACTCTAAAACTCTGACATTACGTTCAGTCGCTCGGCAGTTATCTCTAAAACTCCGACGTCGTGTTCAGTCGCTCGGTGTTACCTCTAAAACGCCGACGTCGCCTTCAAGATTACTCGGCAGTTATCTCTAAAACTCCGACGTCGTGTTCAGTCGCTCGGCGCTACCTCTAAAACGCCGACGTTGTCTTCAAGTCGCTCGGCAGTTAACTCTAAAACTCCGACATTGCGTTCAGTCGCTCGGCAGTTATCTCTAAAACTCCGACGTCGTGTTCAGTCGCTCGGCGTTACCTCTAAAACGCCGATGTCGCCTTCAAGATTACTCGATAGTTATCTCTAAAACTCTGACGTCGTGTTCAGTCGCTCGGCGTTACCTCTAAAACGCCGACGTTGTCTACAAGTCGCTCGGCAGCTACTTCTAAAAGCATCGATACGATGTCCGAGTTATTCACTTACTATTCCAAAGGAATCAATTTCACGAAAAAGGCGGAAAGAGGAATGATTCAAGAACTTTGAGTTACGAATATCAACGAGCAATAATCACAGAGAAGCCAACATCATTTCTTCATTAAAGGGAAGATATCATACTTACAAATCAACTCATTATGAGTTGACACTTCCCTACTACCACTACCACTACACTACACTATACTACTCTACACTACTAAATACTACTACATTATTCTAACTATACTATACTAACATCTAAAGAACCAGTGGCATTTAGCCACTGGCCCTGCTGCTGCCGCCGCCACTGCCGCCCCTGTTGCTGCCCTTGCTGCCGTCGCCATCACCGTTCTTGCCGCCGCTGCTGCCGCCCCTGCCGCTGCCGTCACCATCACCGCCGCCATCGCCTTCGTCATCATCATCGTCGTCGCTGTCCTCGTCCTTGCCGCTGCCGTCCGAGTCCTCCTCATCCGAGGAGTACTATGACTCGTCCGAGCCCTCGAGCCCGGAGCGCTCGACAGCCCGGATATACGTCCAGACCTCCGCCGCGAGCCCCTGGGAGTCGTCTGAGTCGTCAGACGACTCACGCAGACGATGGGAGCCGGAGACCCCTCGGATTCAGAGGAGAACTCCTCCTCTGAATACTCCGAGTCACCAAAGTCCTCAGACGGAGGAGTTGGCTCGCGCTTGCGTTTCTTGCCCATGGTGAAAATGCAGGTAGAAGGAAGAAAGCAGGCAGTGGAGAACAGCAAAAGATGTGAAAAAACCAGGCAAGCAAAGGCACTATTTATAGGAAAAGAAGGCAACCGCTCACCTCCAACCGTGGTCACTGAACAGTCGCAAAGCATTCAATAAGCACTTCAACCCGTCTGAAGACACGTCAGGCGGCTGACGCCGTTTCACGCAACACAACACCCATTGGGACTCCAGTCAACAGCGCGGAGGATATGATTACACCCACCGTCGCATCACATTACTACTCAGAAGCAGCCGACTAAAACACTCAGCGTACCAAGCCGTCCCTTGTCCACACCCATTGGGGGGGGGACGCCTAGGAATTATCAGTATATTTTTCAAAACAGTCACATCTATGCAGGGCATGCAGTGAATACCTCAAGACAAAAAGGAGATATCAGTGAGGATCAGAGGAAAGCCAAATATAGCCAATGAAATACAAAATATGGCCAACAGAAAAGACGTGAAGACTAGACAGAGAACGTCCATCAAATGTCCAATCAGTCGCAGGGCAAATAAATTACACTACCTAGCAAGATATGGATGGATCGCGAACTCGGCTGCAAAAGACAAAATACATGCTGACCTCTGAAGCATAATATTGATGACATAATGCTGACCTCCAAAGCGTAATGCGGATGACATCATGCCGATTTTTACAAGCAGAAAGGATAATCTTCAGCAAAAAGACACAAAAGAAAGACCTTCAAATGGATTATCCTCAAAAATCCACTCGAAGCTCGGGGGCTACACCCATTGGGTGCACCTCCGGTGCACCCCATGGATCATCCTTCCAAGCCAAGATAGCGCCGACTTCTAAGGCATGGGACAAGATTAAAGACAAGGCTGGCCCTCAACCAAAACACAGGAGTAAAAATGGGAATAATTCCTGGTGAAGACCTTCGAGTAGATTATTTTCTAAAGTCTACTCGAAGCTCGGGGGCTACACCCATTGGGTGCACCTCCGGTGCACCCAATAAAGTTCAGGGTCCTGCAAAACGAAATGCCGACCTCTAAGGCACGAGCATGAAACAAAGCTTCGGTTTACGAGAGATCAAAAGCAGGAGGAGACAGTAAGAAGTCATTCTCTTCAAATCGCCTGCAAGCTGGACCTGGGATCTTTGGGCTGATTACTTCTAAATTAACCCAAAGATCGGGGGCTTGTGGGGGACAGATATCCCCTGGGTCCACTAAAAGAGTAAAAGACCTCACGAAAGGCCCAAGGGCCTAATAGATCGTAAGGCCATTCTTTCGTGGGCCTGGGGAGGAATAATCAGCAAAGCAGGTTGACACGAGGTCGGATTGGTGCAAACCCGGACGGCCCATAGCGTTGAGCGAGAAATCACAACAGAAGACCCGACTTCCCCGCGCTGGAGCATCATGCAGTAGAACCGGGCGAGAATAAGTCGGCTGAATCATAAGGAGATAGACTCGAACAGTTCACTATCTTTTAGGCGCACGTTGCTATCATATCCCTGTGTATTGCCCCCACGGTCGAGTAGATAAGGCCTAGGGGGCACCCCTTCAGAACGATTGACCCTATTACTTAGCCACCCACTTCAACTCTCTGCATTCTCGACTCAGAGAGCTCTCTTGTAACATCATTCACCCAGCATACTCACCAGGACGTAGGGTGTTACGCATCTCTAAGCGGCCCGAACCTGTAAACATTGTCCATTGCCCCTCATGCAACTGGCACGAACCATTTTGCTACAATCGTCGACACCGTCCTACTCCTAAAAACACCTTGAGGGGCAACCCTGGGTGTGCGGTCGGACCCAAAACACCGACACCGGACTACTCGGCCTTTAAAGCCGACCAATCCGGCAGGGGGCATATGCCTGTAGCAACTCAAAGAACAACAAAAAAGGACATCATCAAAATAGGCACTGCAGAAGTTGTCATACAGGGAGACAATAAAGGGCTGATGATTTTCGGTGAATCGGCCAACACAACCGAAAAGGATACGGCTACCATCAAAACAGCCGATCCAAAATACTCCATGCCTCGATGGTGCCCAGCGGGATTGACACGATCCCAAAAGAGAAAATTACAACGTCTAAGAGCAAAAGAGAGCCAGGAGAAGGAGGCGGAAAAGACATTTAATGACACACATCCACTATACCCGCCACCGCAAAAGAAATGGAGACCGAAGGCCGTTGAGGAAAAACAAACGGCCACAAAAATAGAAAGTCAATTTGCACCAGACGCGGACCGTCCGGCCCCCGCACACGGACCGTCCGCCATTCACTAGGAAGTCTCTGGACAACCTGCACCAGGCGTGGACCGTCCGGCCCCCGCACGCGGACCGTCCGCCGTTTACCAGGAAGCTTCCAACGACACGCCAACATCAATGGAAGAAGACGACCTGCTGGGAGAAGACTTGGTCGACTACGAGGCTTCTCCAGAACGCCCAGGTATGGATGTAAATATTATTACATTTTCCGCCGATTGTACTATTATCGACGACGATGAACCTGTTGCCCAGTTTGATTTTGGTCCTAAAGAAGCCGCCTTTACTAAACCAAAGGAATCGGTAAATCATTTAAAGCCGCTCTTCGTGCGCGGTCACATTGATGGGATACCGATTGCTAAGATGTTGGTAGATGGAGGGGCGGCTGTGAATCTAATGCCTTATTCATTATACAGAAAATTAGGTAAACAAGATGATGAACTTGTCAAAACCAACATGACCCTCAGCGGTGTTGGAACTGATAGTTCGATCAAAGCCAGGGGAGTCACGTCCGTTGAATTAACCATCGGGACTAAGACCCTTGCTGCTGCATTCTTCGTCGCTGATGTAGAAGGAAATTACAGTTTAATTCTAGGCAGAGATTGGATTCACGCCAATCAATGTATACCTTCTACATTACATCAGATGCTAATACAATGGGTAGGCGATGACATAGAACAAGTACATGCTGATGTATCGGCCTGCATCGCTATGGCTGATGCCCCTGTACTCTGGACTTATGAGACTGCTACATGTCTCACAGGAGTAGATTTTTCTGATTATCAATTCATAAGTATAGATAAGAAAGGTTTCGTTCCTGTAATGCTAGAGCCGATGGAGAATCGACTAAATCCTAAATAAAGTTTAAATGATGAATACACACAAAGTTCATGAGTCTCTGGCTGCGGACAGTTTGGCTTCCAAGGCCGGATGGTCTGGTCTTTCACAAAAGGGTTCGGACTTTAAGACCGAACATATATCACAACAAAAGGACTGTATTACGGATGATCCGGTCCCTGAGACTGGAGAGTCCGCCGTCACACAAAGATCTTCTAATTCCTCTGTGGGGAACATGATAGAGGAATTCAGAGATCTTGATAAACTAGGACAGGGGTTTACATCGGCCGATCCTTTGGAGGAGATTGACATAGGAGATGGTAAAACTCCAAGGCCAACTTTTGTAAACAAGACCCTGGAGACCGATCCTAGAGATAAAATGATCGGTCTATTGAAGGAATATTCAGATTGCTTTGCTTGGAATTATACTGAGATGCCTGGATTAAGCCGAGAGATCGTAGAGCATTGGCTGCCTATTAAATCTGGTTTCAGACCTTTCAAGCAAAGAGCTAGAACATTTCGTCCAGATCTTCTCCCACGCATCAAGGACGAAATCCACCAGCTGCTAGAAGCTGATTTTATCAGACCTTGCAGATACGCAGAGTGGGTCTCCAATATTGTGCCGGTGGAGAAGAAGGAGTCAGATACACTTAGAGTATGCATTGATTTTCGCAATTTAAATAGAGCAACTCCTAAATATGAATATCCCATGCCCATAGCCGACACATTAATCAATAATGCATCTGGAAATAGAATTATTAGCTTCCTTGATGGTAATGCCGGATATAATCAGATTTTCATGGCCGAAGAAGATGCGTCTAAAACGGCCTTTATATGTCTAGGTTTCATTGGTTTATTTGAGTGGGTTGTCATGACATTTGGTCTGAAAAATGCTGGTGCTACTAATCAGAGGGCTATGAATTTGATCTTCCATGAATTGTTAGGAAACACTATGGAAGTTTACATTGATGATATTGTAGTCAAATCGGCTGAGTTTAGTTCTCATATAGCTGATTTGCGCAAAGCCTTTGATAAAATGCGTCAGTATGGTTTGAAAATGAACCCACGTAAATGTGCTTTTGGAGTGTCGGCTGGTAAGTTTTTAGGATTTGTCATACATGAACATGGTATAGAGATAGACCCTGACCGAATCAAGTCTATTCGGAATGTGGGACCTCCGACCTGTAAGGTCGAGGTACAGAGGTTCCTCGGCAAGGTGAATTATCTACGAAGGTTTATTTCTAACCTAGCCAGGAAGATTGATGCGTTTACCCCTATTCTTTGGCTTAAGAATGATGTCGAATTCGCTTGGGGGGCAGAACAACAAGAAGCATTTGATCTCATCAAAAAATACTTATCTTCGGCTCCCGTATTAAAAGCACCACGAGCAGGAATGCCATTTCGATTATACATTGCAGCTGAGGATAAGGTCATTGGGGCTGTTCTGACACAAGAGACTGAGGGGAAGGAGCATGTGGTGACATATCTAAGCCGAAGGTTGGTGGATGCTGAAACAAGGTACATTTTTAATGAAAAGTTATGCTTATGCTTGTTTTATGCATGCACCAAATGTAGATGTTATTTACTGTCTAGTCATTGCACTGTTTCTGGTCAAGCCGATGTGATCAAATACATGTTGCATAACCCAATTATGAGTGGTAGAATTGGTAAGTGGGCTTATTCACTAATAGAATATGACTTGGCCTATGAACCATTGAAATCTATGAAAGGCCAAGTCGTAGCGGATTTCATTATAGAACATCGGGTTAATGATATTCATGAGCTAGACATGTCATACCTCACTATTACTCCTTGGACTTTATATTTTGATGGATCGGTTTGTAATGAAGGGCAAGGAATTGGCATTGTACTTGTTTCACCAAGTAATGTCTCCTTTGACTTCTCTAGCCGATTGAAAACTTATTGCACTAATAATCAAGCTGAATATGAGGCCCTCCTATTCGGTTTAGAACTTTTAAATGGTATGGGAGTAAAACATGTGAAGGTATTTGGTGATTCTCAGCTGGTTGTCCAACAAGTCTTAGAAGAATATCAATGTTTTGATGGTACTCTAAATAGTTACCTTGAGAAATGTTGGAGCATAATCCATTCTTTTGACGAATTCAGTATTCGACATATCTCTAGAGTTGAGAATCATAGAGCTAACGATTTGGCACAAGATGCATCAGGTTATCGGATAAAGAGAGGGAAGTTTCACAAAACTGAAAATCTGATAACTAGTGTAAAGCCAAATTCCCAGGTCGCGGACCGTCCGCGTGATAACGTCGGACTGTCCGAGGTTACCAGAAATGTTCTTTTAATCAATTCGGCTGACAACGAAGCCGATGCAAGTGATTGGAGGACGTCCCAGGTCGCGGACCGTCCGCGTGATGACGCCGGACCGTCCGGGATTACCAGAAATGTTCTTTTAATCAATTCAGCTGACAATGAAGCCGATGCAAGTGATTGGAGGACACCTATACTTAATTATTTACGAAATCCCAATATTAGGACAGATAAGAACATTCGGCGAACAGCTTTCAAGTATGTTTTGATGAGTGATGAACTTTACCGCCGAACAGTCAATGACATCCTGCTTAAGTGCTTGGGCCCAGATGATGCTATATTAGCCATGGCCGAAGTACATGAAGGAATTTGTGGTACTCATCAATCAGCTCCAAAGATGAAGTGGTTGTTGCGAAGGTCTGGTTTTTATTGGCCTAGTATGATAGCTGATTGTTTCAAGTACTACAAGGGTTGCCAAGTATGTCAAAAATTCGGCGACCTACAGTTGGTCCCTACAGTCGAATTACATCCTATCATCAAACCTTGGCCGTTCAGAGGATGGGGATTAGACTTTATTGGAGAAATTCATCCTTCATCATCAAAGGGGCATCGGTTTGTGTTAGTTGCCACTGACTACTTCACCAAATGGACTGAAGTCGTTGCTCTAAAGAACATGACACACAAGGAGGTAATTGAGTTTATAACTGAGCATATTATTCATAGATTCGGCATTCCCCAGACCTTAACTACAGATCAAGGTACTTCTTTTATGTCAAAGGAGGTACGTGAATTTGCTGAATTATACAGAATTAAGCTGCTTAATTCATCTCCATATTATGCTTAGGCCAATGGTCAGGCCGAGTCTAGCAATAGGACATTGATTAATTTGATAAAAAAGAAAATATCTGATAATCCTAAACATTGGCATAAGATTTTGTCTGAAGCTTTATGGGCTCATAGAATATCTAAACATAGGGCTACTAAAGTATCTCCTTTTGAGCTTGTCTATGGGCAGGAAGCAGTGTTGCCTGTGGAAATAAGTTTGAATGCTGTCAGGTTCGCCAGACAAAATGATCTAACTGCTACTGATTATTATGATTCAATGATGGATAATATTGATGAGGTGACCGACAAAAGGATGATAGCTTTGGGAGCAATAGAAAAGGACAAAATCATGGTAGCCAGGGCCTACAACAAGAAGGTCAAAGCAAAATCATTTCAAGTAGGAGACCTGGTGTGGAAGACCATTCTGCCTCTAAGGAATAAAGACCGGAAGTTCGGGAAATGGTCACCAAGCTAGGAAGGTCCTTATAAAGTAAAACAGGTGATGTCTGGCAACGCCTATTTGCTACAAACATTACAAGGCAAGGACTTGCCTAAGGCTTTGAATGGGCGTTTCCTCAAACAGTACCATCCTAGTATGTGGCAAGATGCCTAAGAGAACCGATGTAATCACATCGAGTTAGTTGCCTTTGGTTTGCTCAGCTCCACCAAAAGGCAGGGGGCATATGTTGAGCACCAAATTGAGCGGGCGGACGGTCCGGCCCTGAGGCCGGACGGTCCGCGGTCCTGACAGTCCGCGCCTGTGGGCCGGACGGTCCGCGCATGCGCAGAGCAGTTTAGGGTTCCGAGTTTTGTGTTATGTTTGTTGGCTAGATTTGCGGGATTAACTCGGAATCCAGTCGTGTAAAGGGTCTAGCCCCCCTCCTCTATAAAAAGAGAGGTCTACGGCCGATTTGGAACAATCAATCGAATCAATACAACTTCTATTTCGCATTTTAACTTAGGAGTACTTCTAGTTTAGCCCTAGTTTAGCCTTCCAATCCCCAAATTCTTCGCCTCTCTTCGACTCTACGCCGATTAGAGGAGTCTAGGTCGGCCGGCCCGAGCCTAGACAACCCCTAGGATATCTCCTCCCCGACGGGGTCCCTCCCGGGAGCGAGATCCAGGCGCCGCCGGCGATCTTCCGCCGCCCCTGCGCACGCGCGGACCGTACGGCCCCAGGGCGCGGATCGTCCGGCCATCAGGCAGGAAACTCTAGCCCCTGCGCCAGGTTGCGGACCGTCCGGCCCCAGGCCGCGGACCGTCCGCGCCTGACCAGAGAGCACCGCCGCCGGTTCTTCTTGAGTATTTGGCGCTCCGAAAAAGCGTCAACACCTGGTCTCATAGGATGAATAGGCGATGCTTGTTGTGTCGCCTTTTGGGCCGTTTTGTTTAACCGTTTCGTTTTAGCAGGTGACCGGGGTTTCTTCGTTGACCGATGACGTAGAACGGTCTTCTTGCTAGTATTCTTGGAGTGCAACTGATCAAAAGTAGGGTCAGCTTTGATCAGCCGACCATATTTGTTTTCCCATTGCGTCTCTTTCCCTTTTAAAGCTTTGTGTGGAGGCTGACGCCTTTGGCCATAGGCGGATTGTCCGGCAGAGTTAGCCGGACCATCTGTCTGATCACCGGACCGTCCGCACGTAGGTGCCATACCGTTTGTGGTGTTCAGGCCAGGCTGTCGTGCTTGTCTCATTAATTGTGCCTGCCCCCCGGTGCCTCCGGACTTTTTAGCCTTATTGTCCGAAGCCTTTTGAGCAATCTCCTTTTGTAATATATTTGACATGCGAAGATTGCCAATGATGATGTCTTTGCTTTTGCCTTTATCGGCCATTTCGGGCCGAACTAAGATCTTTTTGCATGCGACATCTATTGTATTAATAGGAAATGGCTGTGTGTCCACTTGCATTTCCTGAAAAGCCAATCGACCCTCATTTATGGCCGATTGTACCTGTCAACGAAAAACATTACAGTCATTGGTGGCATGAGAAAAAGAATTATGCCACTTACAATAAGCACGTCTCTTTAGTTCATCTATAGGAGGGATAGTATGAGTTAATTTAATGTTGCCATTTTTAAGTAGCTCATCAAATATCTTATAGCATTTGGCAACATTAAAGGTAAATTTAACCTCTTCTTGCCGATTCTTTTGAACCGGTTGTAAGGAAGAACATGCTGAAGATTTGGCCTTTATTGGCCAAATAAACTCAGCGGTATATACATCTGCGGATTCATCATCTGAATTATCACGCTCTATCAGATGTATAGTACGGGCGGCCGATTTTGATGTCTCTTTAAATCGGCTTTCACAGGCTAAAGCCCGCTGATGTAGCTGGGCTATTGAAAAGAACTTGGTCCCATCTAATTTGTCTCTTAAGTAGGATAGCAACCCATTAAAAGCTAACCCCTGCTAGCTCTTTGTCTGCGACATGGATCCAAAAGCATCGGTTTCTAGTGTCCCGGAACCTCCGGATATAGTCATTAACCGATTCTTCGCGTCCTTGGCGGACTGAAGCTAAGTCAGCTAGCCCTAATTCATATTCCCCGGTAAAGAAATGTTCATGAAATTTACTTTCTAACTCATTCCAGGAATTAATGGAATTAGGAGGCAGGGCGGCGTACCATGTAAAAGCGGTACCAGTAAGGGATAAGGAAAATAACCGAACACGAAATGCTTCTCCATCAGTCAATTCGCCTAGGTGTGCTAGGAACTGGCCTATGTGTTCGTATGTGCTTCTCCCAATCTCACCAGAAAACTTAGAAAATTCCGATACCCTTGCCCCTTGTGGATATGGGACAGTGTCAAACCGGTGATTATACGGCTTTTGGTATGATTGCCCTACTCTAGCTACACTAACTCCGAACTTATCTCGAAATAGTTCAGTCATCTCTTCCCTAATTTTTCTATTGCACCCGGTGGCAGACCACCGGATCCTAGGCTGTGGGGCTCATTTGGTCGGGTATTAGTATACCGACCTTCTTGCCGTGACCGATCGATAGTGTTGATCGGTCTATGGTTGTATGGTACGTTATGGTCTAAATATGTAAAGGGCGAAACATACTGCTGCTGTGGTGTGTAATAATTTGGTGCATGGTGTGCAACAACAGGTTCTGCGTATGCGTATCCAGCTTGTCCGGTGGTAAATCCGAACTGACCGGTTGCGTTCGCCATTATCGGGACCCCATGTGGTAGTCCTGGTGCAGGCCCGGACTGTCCGGCAGGGAAAGCCGGACGGTCCGCGTAAGGGCCGGACGGTTCGGGCAGAAGCTCGAATGGTCCGACCGCGTCCAGGGTCACCGATCTGCCAAGCAGGGATGACGGTGGTCCTAGGGCAGCCCCAGACTGTCCGGCAGAGCAAGCCAGACGGTCTGCATATGGGCCGGACGGTCCGGGCAGAAGCTCGGACGGTCCGACCGTGTTCAGGGGCACCGATCTGCCAAGCAGGGATGGCGGTGGTGGTACTTGCCCTGTATATGAGTTCATCGGCATACCATATAATGGCTGGGGCTGCAACTTCCCATTTGTTGCCGATGTATTAGACATAGATATCCTGTTACTAGTCTCATATGATGGAAAACTAGGAGCAACAGACTTCTCCAACGTACACGTTAATTTTCTAATTGACTCTTCTAACCCTACAATCTGTTGTTTCATTTGATCCTGCTGCTGATCTACATAATATTTAATAGGTTGGATATCGTCGGGTTTACTTACGTTGGTGACTTGAAGCGAAGACAGAAGAGATGCAACGTCAGTCTCTCCATGTTTGATAACCTTCTGGTGGCGATCCACCGTGTATTGCGACAAGAATTTCTCCTTCGCTTGGCGCATGTAGTCCTCGTATTGCTGTTGCTCATCGGCTGTTAGATTTTCGACAGCCGTCTTCAGGATATTATCTAGGGAGATATCGGTGTGATCTTTAGAACCGGCCATTTGAGGGCCTGATTTTTAGTAGATCTAAACACCTGTCCCCAGCGGAGTCGCCAAAAAGTATGTTGACGCCTTTTCGGAGCGCCAAACACTCAACAAGAATCGACGGTGGTGCTCTCTGGTCAGGCGCAGACGGTCTGCAGCCAGGGGCCGGACGGTCCGCGACTTGGCGTAGGGGCAAAGGTTCCCTGCCTGACGGCCGGACGGTCCGCGCGTGCGCAGGGGCGACGGAGGATCGCCGACGGCGCCTGGATCTCGCTCCTGGGAGGGATCCCGTCGGGGAGGAGAGATCTTAGGTGTTGTCTAGGTTCGGGTAGACCGACCTAGACTCCTCTAATCGACGTAGAGTCGAAGAGAGGCGGAGAATTTGGGGATTGGAATACTAAACTAGGGCTAAACTAGACTAGAACTACTCCTAATGCATAAGGTAAAAACGAGTAATAGACTTGATTTGATCGATTGTTGGGGGTTCAATCGGCCGTAGCCCTTCATCTATATAAAGGGGGAGGTTTGGATCCGTTTCCAACTATTTCCCGAGTTAATCCCGCGGTTTTAGGTAACAAATCCCGCGAGAAACTAGGAACCCTAACTGACTCTGCGCGCGCGCGGACCGTCCACGCCGCCACCGCGGACCGTCCGGCCTCAGGGCCGGACTATTCGCGTTGCTCTTTTTGGTCTCCAACACCAGGTCTTTTATCCCTTTCCAAGATGATATACTGTAGCTTTTTGTGGGTGGAGTTTACAAGGAATGGTTACACTTTTTTTCCCTGATCGCTTGTGTGCAGAATCATGCATTAAGAGTTACAGTAGAACTTCATTCTGATTTGTCATAGCGTTAGCATTAACACCATATCAAACAAAGATTTAGATTTTTTTCTTCTACTCGTCATCCCTATCTCTTTTGGCAGGATTCTTCATGTGTATTCACTTCATTTTGATTATAATTATTTTGATTATATTGTTAGTATGGGCATTTTACTAGTTATATTTAATAGACTGGCTCGCCCGTAATTGAATCATGGATCTGCCCCTGAGTAGAGGCAACCATGCAACAATCCCTTTTTTATCTGTGCTATAAATCTCGGTACACACAATTTTGCATAGAGATGTCTATCTGCATTATGAAAGAGATCTCTATCTTGCTTGATTATGTTTTATTTGAGAAAAACTATTAAAACTACAAAACACTCAGAAACGAGGATGAAATAAAGAAAATAACATGACCATTTTACCTATATATTTGAAAGTAAAAAAGGCATGTTGTTTTCATTTGTTTCGTTAACCACTCATAGAAACCAGTAAAATTTATAATAAGAACAAACATCATAAGTCATGTTGTTCCACAGGTGGGAACGACCATACATACAGCAACAAAATACAAACTAACTTATTGTATTAATTAATAAAAACGGAACATGAAGTACTACGCTGATAACACTTGTATCTGAAAGAAGAATTTACTCACCTAACACTTTGGCAGACCCAGAACAATTTGAAGAACATGTAAGAACCTGAAACATATTTGAGCCAATAGAAAGAGAGCCAATTCTGCAATTATAACTACATACATAATAACTAGCTGAGTGCCCGTGCGTTACAACGGGAATATATAATACTCATGCCCATGCGTTGCAACGTGAATATATAATACCAGTATACTACGATAACTTATATACAAAATGTGTGTTATACTGTTATGAGAAAATGTTTCATAATCAATTTTTCTCTGGTGGCCTATCTCATTATTGACCTAGCAAAATTTTATTTGCCCATTATTGCATTATTATGGGTTATTCATGATTTATTTAGAAAATGACTCATTATCATATTACACTTATTTACCCTACTTAAAATGATGGGCTAGGGTGTTCATTATTTTTGCAGTGGGGTTCTGGTGGTTATAAGTCCACTGGATTTTTATTATCAATTTTGGGTCTGATTTTGTAATTCTAATAATTGATTTCTAGTTGGAATAATGCTAAATAACACATTCCACTTTAAAACTGATCTGGACTAGAGGTCCCTTTATTTTTCTTAGGTTCTCTATTACTTAAGTAAACTAGGAAAAATAATTTCACTCACTGTTCATTAATTTCTAATGCCTTTTCGATTTTCTTAAGTTTTGGGCAGAAATGGTTTTTAATGGATATCTACACTATATTCTTCAATACTGGGGTTCTTACTATTTTTAAACAGTGCTTAAATGAGGGTTGAACATCTACAAATTTTCTTAGGTTCAGCACAGAAGCAAAACTAATTTCCCTTAATTAAACAAGGTTTGGTCAGTTTCTGTTTTTAATTTTAAACTCTAAAAATTAGAACAGAAAGCATAAGGTTCATTATTTTTAAATGATAGTTCATATTATTCAGGGTCTAGCAAAATTAGTTTGACAACTTTTGCTTAAGAATTCATCAAGTTATGGATTTTCTTAGTTCTCTGTTTATTAAAAAGATTAAACAGAATTGATTAAATGGAAAACTACTTTGCAACGGGGTCCCTGGCGGGTGTTTTAAGTTTTCCTCACAGATGAGTCCCTGGGCTACTATTCAAATGAGTCACTGACATTGCAGAAAACCCCCTAGGTTCTTCTAATCCTAACCCGAGGTCCTTTCCCCAATTTGAACAGTGCCCGCGGCGGAAGAAAGGGCGGAGGGGCTTACCGGCGGCGAGATTGCTCCGGTGAGGTGGTCGAGGACGTAGGGGAGATCTCGGGGATCACAACGATGTGCGGGTCACCGTCGGGGGTGGTCGGAGTTGGCCGGTCCGCGTGCGTAGGCAGGGGAGCTCATCGGCGGCGAGGAGTCCAACCTATCTAGGCGAAATTGACCAATCAAACGGGTCAGAGAGCTTCACCAGGGATCAAGGAAGGTGTGCGCGCGAGGAATTGAAGAATGGCTCATAGGAGAGCTCGGTCCACGCATGCAGGCGGGCGACCGAAGTCCGGCGAGGGTGATCTCGGGCTTCCGGTGAAGTTCTGCCGGGTACGAGGACTTGGAGAGCTTCATGGGCCTATGGTGGAACTAACCGAAGCACTGGCGCGACTTGAGGGCGACTGGAGTGGGCTGGCCACAGTGGCCGAAGCTCTGGCGGCAATGGCGGGCGGAAAAGATCTCGCCAGAGCTAAGGAGGGGTGGCTGGCCGGTGATGGTGAGCGCGGGGAGGAGTGAGGCGCGCCCGGGGAGGCTTTATAGGCACGGGTGAGCACGGCCGAGGGCAGGGCTCTGACAAGCGCTCGGGGCGTGCGCGGCGAACGCTAGTGCGTGCTCTAGCGCCTGCCACAGCGTCGAGCACGAGGCAGCGTAGAGAGAGGTCGAGTTCAAGCGCGGATTGGCTCCAAACCTTTGAGATTTTGGCCATAATCCCGTTGAAAGATCTCTTCCTCTCAGGTCCCTTTGTCGTTTATGTGTGGAGGCTAGCAGGTTTGGTTGACTGGATTAGGAGACAGAGAGGGAAGAAATCTGGTTTGTCTCACTACCGCACACAGGGAGAAGATCTCTGGTTTGACGTGTCCGAGGCACGCGTCCCAATGCCATCTTCTGGCAGGCGACAGAGGGGTTAGTTAGGCACGTTTTTGTTAATGGGGTCATTAGGATTTGAGTTAGGGATCAAGGTGAACATGCTTGATCTTTGGCTCAAGGTCTGAAATTCAGAATTCTGAAATTCAGAATTTCCTATTGAGTCCCCACATGAGAAGCTTGCTTGGGGTTTTATTTGAATTATTTTGGTCAAGCTTCTTCAATCTTTATTGTTGCTTATTAAATATACTTCAATGTTTATAATTGGCCCAAGCCATGATTCTAAATTTTTCATACCCTTTTCCCCATTATCTTGAATTTTGCTCATAGGGCTCCATTAGGGTTTTTGTTGGGGTTGCACATTTTGCCTTTTTGAAAAACCCATTTGTTTTGAACATGATACTTTTAAGTATAGGCTTGGTGGATCCTTTATTCTTAAGTCAATTTGATGTTCATACTTAAATTTGGTTTACATAAGATGATGGTTCATGGGTTAGCACTTTGAGAGAAACCCTAGGTGACACTGGGGTGTCACAGCTATACGAATTTGAAATTTATCAAAATAAGATACCAATTGAAAAAACTTCACCAATTAATAGACTCCATACCAAATAAAGACTATATTTTTGAAATTGGTGGTGGTGCGGTCCTTTTGCTTTGGGCTAATACTCTCTCCCCCTTTGGCATGAATCGCCAAAAACGGATATTTGAGTGAAAGATAAGCCCTTTTTAAACTACTTTCTCCCCCTTTGGATGAAAATAAAGGAGTGAAGATTATACCAAAGTTGGAGAGTTGTGCGAAGCGACGGCGAAGGATGAATGATGCGATGGAGCGGAGTGGAAGCCTTGTCTTCGCCGAAGACTCCTTTTCCCTTTCAATCTATGACTTATCATGAAATGGACTTGAAAGAACACATTAGTCATAGCACATGAAAGAGATGATCAAAGATATACATATGAGCTATGTGTGCAAAACATCAATAAAAGTTCCTAGAATCAAGAATATTTAGCTCATGCTAAGTTTGGTAAAAGTTTGTTCATCCAATGGCTTGGTAAAGATATCGGCTAATTGTTCTTTGGTGCTAACATATGCAATCTCGATATCCCCCTTTTGTTGGTGATCCCTTAGAAAATGATACCGAATGGCTATGTGTTTAGTGCGGCTATGCTCAACGGGATTATCCGCCATGCGGATTGCACTCTCATTATCACATAGAAGAGGAACTTTGTTTAATTTGTAACCATAGTCCTTAAGGGTTTGCCTCATCTAAAGCAATTGCGCGCAACAATGGTCTGCGTCAATATACTCGGCTTCGGCGGTTGAAAGAGCCACAGAATTTTGCTTCTTTGAAGCCTAAGACACCAGAGATCTTCTCAAGAACTGGCAAGTCCCTGATGTGCTCTTTCTATTAATTTTACACCCTGCCCAATCGGCATCGGAATAACCAATTAAATCAAATGTGGATCCCCTGGGGTACCAAAGGCCAAACTTAGGAGTATAAACTAAATACTCAAGATTCGTTTTACGGCCCTAAGGTGAGCTTCCTTAGGATCGACTTGGAATCTTGCACACATGCATACGGAAAGCATAATATCCGGTCGTGAAGCACATAAATAGAGTAAAGAACCTATCATCGACCGGTATACCTTTTGATCTACGGATTTACCTCCCGTGTCGAGGTCGAGATGCCCATTAGTTCCCATGGGTGTCTTGATGGGCTTGGCGTCCTTCATCCCAAACTTGTTGAGTATATCTTAAGTGTACTTGGTTTGGCTAATGAAGGTGCCCTCTTGGAGTTGCTTCACTTGAAATCCCAAGAAGTACTTCCACTCCCTCATCATTGACATCTCGAATTTTTGTATCATGATCCTACTAAATTCCTCACATGTAGATTTGTTAGTAGACCCAAATATAATATCATCAACATAAATTTGGCATACAAACAAATCATTTGCAAGAGTTTTAGTAAATAAAGTAGGATCGGCTTTTCCGACTTTGAATCCATTAGCAATAAGAAAATCTCTTAGACATTCATACCATGCTCTTGGGGCTTGCTTGAGCCCATAAAGCGCCTTAGAGAGTCTATAAACATGGTTAGGATACTCACTGTCTTCAAAGCCGGGAGGTTGCTCAACATAGACCTCTTCCTTGATAGGTCCGTTGAGGAAGGCACTTTTCACGTCCATTTGATAAAGCTTGAAGCCATGGTAAGTAGCATAGGCAAGTAAAATGCGAATTGACTCAAGCCTAGCTACGGGTGCATAGGTTTAACCAAAATCCAAACCTTCGACTTGTGAATATCCCTTGGTGTAACACCCCGTCCAATCCCTGGACCGGCGGTACTTACTCCTGGCAGCTCTCTAGGATCATATATTGTCCCCACATACCAACACGAGTCTTTTGTGCGCACTTTGTCCTCACTCATGCGCACCCGCGAAAACTTTCCAGTCGGTCACCCATCCCAAATTGCTCCAAGCCAAGCACGCTTAACTTGGAGGTTCCTTCGAGATAGGCTTCCGAAAAAGAAGATGCACCTTGTTGGTATGATTACACTATTAATTCTATTAAGCCTTGGGCCAGGACATCCCATCCCAGGGCCAGGATATCACAATCCACCCCCCTTAGAAGACCGACGTCCTCGTCGGTCAACCCCAATCCAGGAACCTCCCCTCTTGGCCACGTCTGTATGTCTAGTGTCGTCATATGCCATGCCATGTGACCACTCCGGGACCACATGCGCCATGTGCCATATACTCGAACCCCCTAGCCCACACACGCCCGTGAAACCTCGAGGGTCGGCTCTGATACCACTTGTAACATCCCGTCCAATCCCTGGACCGGCGGTACTTACTCCTGGCAGCTCTCTAGGATCATATATTATCCCCACAGACCAACACGAGTCTTTTGTGCGCACTTTGTCCTCACTCATGCGCACCCGCGAAAACTTCTCAGTCGGTCACCCATCCCAAATTGCTCCAAGCCAAGCACGCTTAACTTGGAGGTTCTTTCGAGATAGGCTTCCGAAAAAGAAGATGCACCTTGTTGGTATGATTACACTACTAATTCTATTAAGCCTTGGGCCAGGACATCCCATCCCAGGGGCCAGGATATCACAACACCATGCTCGTCTTGTTTGTTGTGTAAGACCCACTTGGTTCCTACAACATTTTGGTTAGGACGTGAAACTAAATGACATACCTCATTCCTCGTGAAGTTGTTGAACTCCTCTTGCATCGCCATCACCCAATCCGAATCTTGAAGTGCTTCCTCTACCTGTGTGGCTCAATAGAGGAAACAAAAGAGTAATGCTCACAAAAATGTGCAACACGAGATCTAGTGGTTACCCCCTTATGAATGTCGTCGAGGATGGTGTTCACGGGGTGATCTCGTTGGATTGCTTGGTGGACTCTTGGGTGTGGAGGCCTTGCAACTTGCTCATCCTCCTTGTCTTGATCAATTGCATCTCCCCCTTGATCATTACCGTTGTCTTGAGGTGGCTCATCTTCTTGATCTTCCTCTTCATCATATTGAGCCTCATCCTCATATTGAGTTGGTGGCGATGCTTGCATGGAGGAGGATAGTTGATCTTGTGCTTGAATGGGCTCTTTGGATTCCTTAGGACACACATCCCCAATGGACATGTTCCTTAGCGCGACGCACGGAGCCTCTTCATCATCTAATTCATCAAGATCAACTTGCTCTACTTGAGAGCCGTTAGTCTCATCAAACACAATGTCACAAGAAACTTCAACTAGTCCAGTGGACTTGTTAAAGACTCTATATGCCCTTGTGTTTGAATCATATCCTAGTAAAAAGCCTTCTACAGCCTTAGGAGTAAATTTAGATTTTCTACCTCTTTTAACAAGAATAAAACATTTGCTACCAAAGACTCTAAAATATGAAACATTGGGCTTTTTACCAGTGAGGAGTTCGTAAGATGTCTTCTTGAGGATTCGGTGTAGATACAACCGGTTGATGGCGTAGCAGGCGGTGTTGACCGCCTTGGCCCAAAACCGATCCGAAGTCTTGTACTCATCAAGCATGGTTCTTGCCATATCCAATAGAGTTCTATTCTTCCTCTCCACTACACCATTTTGTTGTGGCGTGTAGGGAGAAGAGAACTCATGCTTGATACCCTCCTCCTCAAGGAAGCCTTCTATTTGTGAATTCTTGAACTCCGTCCCATTATCGCTTCTAATTTTCTTGATCCTCAAGCCAAACTCATTTTGAGCCCTTCTCAAGAATCCCTTTAAGGTCTCTTGGGTTTGAGATTTTTCCTGTAACAAGAATACCCAAGTGAAGCGAGAATAGTCATCCACAATAACAAGACAGTACTTACTCCCGCCGATGCTTATGTAAGCGATCGGGCCGAATAGGTCCATGTGGAGGAGCTCGAGTGGCCTATCAGTCGTCAAGATGTTCTTATGTGGATGATGAACATCAACTTGCTTCCCGACTTGGCATGCGCTACAAATCCTGTCTTTCTCAAAATGAACATTGGTTAGTCCTAAAATGTGTTCTCCCTTTAGAAGCTTGTGAAGATTCTTCATCCCAACATGTGCAAGTCGGCGATGCCAGAGCCAGCCCATGTTAGTCTTAGCAATTAAGCAAGTGTCGAGTTCAGCTCTATTGAAATCAACTAAGTATAGCTGACCCTCTAACACTCCCTTAAATGCTACTGAATCATCACTTCTTCTAAAGACAGTGACACCTATATCAGTAAATAGACAATTGTAGCCCATTTTGCATAATTGAGATACAGAAAGCAAATTGTAATCTAATGAATCAATAAGAAAAACATTGGAAATAGAACGGTTAGGAGATATAGCTATTTTACCTAATCCTTTGACCAAACCTTGATTTCCATCCCCGAATGTGATAGCTCGTTGGGGATCTTGATTTTTCTCGTATGAGGAGAACATCTTTTTCTCCCCTGTCATGTGGTTTGTGCACCCGCTATCGATGACCCAACTTGAGCCCTCGGATGCATAAACCTACAAAACAAATTTAGTTCTTGTTTTTAGGTACTCAAACAGTTTTGGGTCCTTTGACATTAGATACAAGAACTTTGGGTACCCAAACACAAGTCTTTGATCCCTTGTGTTTGTCCCCAACATACTTGGCAACTAGTTTGCCGGATTTGTTAGTCAAAACATAAGATGCATCAAAAGTTTTAAATGAAATGCTAGGTTCATTTGATGCACTAGGAGTTTTCCTTTTAGGCAATTTAGCACGAGTTGATTGCCTAGAACTAGATGTCTCACCCTTATACATAAAAGCATGATTAGGGCCAGAGTGAGACTTCCTAGAGTGAATTCTCCTAATTTTGTGCTCGGGATAACCGGCAGGGTATAAAATGTAACCCTCGTTATCCTGAGGCATGTGAGCCTTGCCCTTAATAAAGTTAGACAATTTCTTAGGAGGGACATTAAGTTTGACATTGTCTCCCTTTTGGAAGCCAATGCCATCCTTGATGCCAGGGCGTCTCCCACTATAAAGCATACTACGAGCAAATTTAAATTTTTCATTTTCTAGTTAATGCTCGGCAATTTTAGCATCTAATTTTGCTATATGATCATTTTATTGTTTAATTAAGACCATGTGATCATGAATAGCATCAATATAAACATCTCTACATCTAGTGCACATAGAAACATGCTCAATGGTGGATGTAGAGGGTTTGCAAGTTTTTAGTTCAACAATCTTAGCATGTAAAATGTCATTTTCACTTCTAAGATTGGAAATGGAAGCATTGCAAACATCTAAGTCTTTAGCCTTAGCAATCAATTTTTCATTTTCAAATCTAAGGCTAGCAAGAGAGGCATTCAATTTCTCAATCTTAGCAATAGAAATAGCATGATCATTTCTAAGATTGGCATATGAATCATCACAAACATTTGAATCAACCTTAGCAATTAATCTAGCATTTTCATTTCTAAGGTTGGCAATCAAATCATGACAAGTGCTTAGCTCACTAGTTAATTTTTCACATTTTTCCATTTCTAGAGCATAAGCATTTTTAACCTTAACTTGCTTCTTATTTTCCTTAATTAGGAAGTCCTCTTGGCTATCCAAGAGTTCATCCTTATCATGAATAGCGCTAATCAATTCATTTAACTTTTCTTTTTGTTCCATGTTAAGGTTGGCAAAAAGAGTAAACAAATTATCCTCCTCATTCTAGAATTGTCTTCATCACTAGAGGATGCATATTTAGTGGAGGATTTAGATTTAACCTTCTTCCTTTTGCCGTCCTTTGCCATGAGGCACTTGTGGCCGACGTTGGGGAAGAGAAGTCCCTTGTTAACGGCGATGTTGGCGGCGTCCTCGTCGGAAGAGGAGTCGGTGGAGCTCTCGTCGGAGTCCCACACGCGGCACACATGGGCATCGCCGCCCTTCATCTTGTGGTACCTCTTCTTTTCCTTTCTTCTCCCCTTCTTGTCGTCGCCCTTGTCACTATCACTAGAAATAGGACATTTTGCAATAAAGTGATCGGGCTTACCACACTTGTAGCAAACCTTCTTGGAGCGGGGCTTGTAGTCCTTCCCCCTCCTTTGCTTGAGGATTTGTCGAAATCTTTTGATGATTAAAGTCATCTCCTCATTATCGAGCTTTGAGGCGTCGATGGGGAGCCTACTTGATGTAGACTCTTCCTTCTTCTCCTCCGTGGCCTTGAATGCGATGGGTTGTGCCTCGGGCGTGGAGGAGGTGCCTTGCTCGATGATTTTCTTTGAACCTTTAATCATTAGCTCAAAGCTCACAAATTTTTCTATAACCTCCTCGGGAGACATTAGCTTGTATCTAGAATCACCTCGAATTAATTGAACTTGTGTAGGGTTAAGAAAAACGAGGGATCTAAGAATAACCTTAACCATCTCATGGTCATCCCATTTTGTGTTCCCGAGGTTGCACACTTAGTTCACCAAGGTCTTCAACCGATTGTACATTGCTTGTGGATCCTCCCCTTGGTGAAGCATGAACCGACCGAGCTCCTCCTCGATCGTCTCCCGCTTGGTGATCTTTGTCACCTCGTCTCCTTCGTGCGTGGTCTTAAGCACATCCCAAATTTCCTTTGCACTCTTCAACCCTTGCACCTTATTATACTCCTCTCGACTTAGAGAGGCGAGGAGTATAGTAGTGGCTTGGGAGTTGAAGTGATGAATTTGGGCCACTTCATCCGAATCATAGTCTTCATCCCCTACGGATGGTACCTGTACACCAAACTCAACAACGTTCCAAATGCTTGTGTGGAGTGAGGTTAGATGATGCCTCATTTTGTCACTCCACATATTATAATCTTCACCGTCAAAAACCAGTGGTTTGCCTAGTGGAACGAAAAGTAAAGGAGTACACTTTGAAATACAAGGGTAGCGTAGGGAAATCTTACTATACTTTTTGCGCTCATGGTGCTTAGAAGTTATGGATGGCGTGTCGGAGCCGGAGGTGGATGGCGATGAAGAATCGGTCTCGTAGTAGACCACTTTCCTCATCTTCTTTTTCTTGTCGCCACTCCGATGCGACTTGTGGGAAGAGGATTCCTTCTCCTTCCCTTTGTTGCAGGACTCTCCCGATGGAGCCTTTCCGTGGCTTGTAGCGGGCTTGTCGCCGGTCACCATCTCCTTTTTGGCGTGATCTCCCGACATCACTTCGAGCGGTTAGGCTCTAATGAAGCACCGGGCTCTGATACCAATTGAAAGTCGCCTAGAGGGGGGTGAATAGAGCGAAACTGAAATTTACAAAGTTAATCACAACTACAAGCCAGGTTAGCGTTAGAAATATAAACAAGTCCGAGAGAGAGGGTGGAAAAACAAATCGCAAGCAAATGAAGAGTGAGACACAAGGATTTGTTTTACCGAGGTTCGGTTCTTGCAAACCTACTCCCCGTTGAGGTGGTCACAAAGACCGGGTCTCTTTCAACCCTTTCCCTCTCTCAAACGGTCACTTAGACCGAGTGAGCTTCTCTTCTCAATCACACGGGACACTAAGTCCCCACAAGGACCACCACACAATTGGTGTCTCTTGCCTCGATTACAATTGAGAGAATCTCAAGAAAGAATGAGAAAGGAAAGAAGCAATCCAAGCGCAAGAGCTCAAATGAACACAAGTCACTCTCTCACTAGTCACTATTGATTGGAATTGATCTAGAGACTTGGGAGAGGATTTGATCTCTTTGGTGTGTCTTGTATTGAATGCTATAGCTCTTGTAATGTTTAGAAGTCTGAAAACTTGGATGCAATTGAATGTGGGGTGGTTGGGGTATTTATAGCCCCAACCACCAAACTAGCCGTTTGGTGGAGGCTGCTGTCGCATGGCGCACCGGACAGTCCGGTGCGCCACCGGACACTGTCCGGTGCGCCAGCCACGTCACCCGGCCGTTAGGGTTCGACCGTTGGAGCTCTGACTGGTGGGGCCTCTGGGCTGTCCGGTGGTGCACCGGACAGGTCCTGTAGACTGTCCGGTGCGCCAACTGCGCGTGCTCTGACCCCTGCGCGCGCAGGCGCGCATTAAATGCGTTGCAGTCGACCGTTGCGCTTGAAGTAGCCGTTGCTCCGCTGGCACACTGGACAGTCCGGTGTGCCACTGGACACTGTCCAGTGCATTCACCGGACGGTCCAGTGAATTATAGCGGAGCGGCCTCCATTTTCCCGAAGGTGGCGAGTTCAGCATCAAGTCCCCTGGTGCACCGGACACTGTCCGGTGGTGCACCGGACAGTCCGGTGCGCCAGACCAGGGTACACTTCGGTTGTCTTTGGCTCTCTTTGTTTGAACCCTTTCTTGGTCTTTTTATTGGTCTATTGTGAACCTTTGGCACCTGTAAAACTTATAATCTAGAGCAAACTAGTTAGTCCAATTATTTGTGTTGGGCAATTCAACCACCAAAATCTATTTAGGAAAAGGTGTAAGCCTATTTCCCTTTCAGTACCCCTGGCTGTTGCACCACCGGATGCGCTACTCCACTACATACATCATGTTCGAGGACACTCACACAACGTCAGCAACGTCCATCGTCCTAGCGCACAAGAATTCATGTCCGATCAGTAGCGACTTACGTGGCAGGTTGGGCTTCAGGTGGACGATGAGCTGGACGGCGTGATGGTGTCGTTGTCGGATGCGGTGTCCAGAACAACCCGAGAGTCGTCGACGTTGGCGACAACCATGAGGCCCCCCTGCTTAACGATGGACAACACGGTACAACTGCTCTGGACCGCGTCCAAGCGGCGGCTTCGCGGGAGCTTGTCGTACACAGCGGCGCATGCGACCACGTAGGACTGCTTCTAGAAGTCGAACTGATAGTCGCCAAGCTTCTTCTCGTCATCGATGAGCGACGCCAACGCGAGTGCCTCCTGCTCATGGTGTTTGTTCGGGGTTTCAAGTAAGAAACATGGATTCATGCTTGGCGTTGGTTTATGAAAATGACTCACAAGTCTAATCCATGAAAAAATATTACGAAGAATAAATGTCACGCATGCAAAAAAGAGAATTTAAGTATATAACATTATTCAAACAAAAGAAATTGCATGCAAAGCTCTTCTTTAAATAATATTACCTCCATCCAAAAATATAATTCAAGAATTTCGGTGATACTTATCTACTACTATGTATTGTACAAGGGTAGCAAGTGAACTTGATGAGAGATATAGTAGATATGTTTCCTGCCATAGATTTAGACATAAGCACACATGTGGTGTAGCGGTAGCTACTCTTGGCCTTTGCTTGAGAGGTCGTACGGGGAATGAGAATGAGAATGAGCTTTGCGGGGAGAGGAGAATGAGAAAGACAGAACAAAGAATGAGAATGAGAGAACATAAAATGATGGCAAAAACATGGGAATGACAGAACAAAGAATAGGAATGGTGAAAGAACACGGATGACAGACTACTCTTGCAGTCTTAATAAGTAGTAGAGATAACCTGACAGTATACATCAAATTCCCAGGTTTGTCCTTTTATCAAAGATACTGATGCATTGTCTTCAAGTTTTGTTGTGGGCCTGCGGCAAATAAAAACCCCAGTGATAAGAATAATATGAAGCAACTAAGAGTTATTAATCATGTTCACATGAGCATGGTACAAGTTAATCAGCAGGACTGGCACATGAAAAAAAACCAGATGTTTCCAAACCTGTAGTCTCGCTCTCGCACAAATTACAGAGAGCATAGAATCGTACCTCATCTTGTACGACGACTTTTATAGTAATATTTCCTAAAGGTTAGTTTAGAAATTTCATTTAATCAAGGGATTCCTATTTTCCAAAGTAAAAATAAACTAATTTCTATTGAGAAAATAAAAATATCTTTAAAATGGTGTTTCCAAACTAGACAAAAACGTTAGATTTACTAACGAAGGGAGCCTATGAGGAAATTCAATTTTCAAAGATTGACGGTTCCGAACAGTTCCGAACATCTGATTGCAGAAGCAGAAAGAAGAAGGGTCGAACTCGCCTGCTATCCATATAATCGAGTTGCTAGAGAAAACTACCAGGCCCAATTTTTTTAATAAGAATTGCAGCAGACAGAAAACTTAAGAAGTCCAGCGTTGAGAGCAGGCGATTGCTGGGAGCTGGTGCGGTTCCTCCAGCCGACATTGCCCAGGCGAGTGGACGTATGCGAGCGAGGCACTGTCCGACGGTGATCCTCAAGGCAACGATGGCGAGACGAGGTGACGAAGTGTCGTCCACCGCCTTGAGTGAGATCGCGTAGGATCACCGATTATTGGGAGATTGCGTGGGAGACCGCGGAGGGTTTGGGGCTCGGTGGCGCGGGGCGGGTGGGTGACCGCTCGGGGCTGGTGAGCGGCGATGGCGCTGGGCTGGCGGGTGATCGCGATCGCTGGGTGGCGTGCGGTGGCGGGGCGATTGCTGGGATGGCGTGCGGTGGCAGGGCGTTTCCTGGCATTCCTAGGACCGCGGGGGGCTAGACAGTGGTGATCGGGCACTGGGATCGGGTGGTGTGCGTACCTTGGCGCGTTGATCGCGTGAGGGGCTGGTGAGTGACGATGCGTTCGAGGATGATCCAAGGAAAACTGACCATCAGATGTGATTGAGTAAAAGAGAACATCAAAGTGATTCGATCTTGACAGTTTGTTTTGATTGTGGAATTTGTCTACGTGTTGTTTAAAGTGGTGGATTATGTAGGGGTAGATAGATAGATAGAGATGAGTGAGATCAAGTAGGTTCACCGTGGGAAGATTGCATGGGAGATCGCGCAGGGTTTGGGGATCGGTGGCGCGGGGCGGATGGGTGACTGCGCGGGGCTGGTGAGCGGTGAGCAGATGGAGCTAGGCGGGACGCGCGATCATGATCGTTGGGTGGCATGCGGTGGTGGGGTGCTCGCCCAGCGAGCGGGCGATCGTGTTCGCTGGATGATGTGCGGTGGCAGGGCGTTTCCTGGCATTCCTAGGGCATGTTTGGTTCACTGGCTAACTTGTCACACTTTGTCTAACTTTTCTGTCTAAAGTTAGTGTGACACATTTAGCCACGAACCAAACAGTCCCCTAGTGTCGCGGGGGGCTGGACAGCAGTGATCTGGTGCTGGGATCCGGTGGGGTGCGTGCCTTATTGTGTTGATCGCACGAGGGGTTGGTGAGTGACGATGCGCTTGAGGGATGATCCAAGGAAAACTGACCGTTAGATGTGATTAAGAGAGAGCATCAAAATGAATCGATCTCAGCTGTTTGTTTTGATTGTGGGATTTGTCTGGACTTAGTGTTGTTTAAAGTGGTGGATTATATAGGGATAGAGAACTAGAGATAGAGATAGAGAATAGAGAAAAATGACACTAGAAAAAGGAAGCTGCTTTTAGTTGTAGCCCAGTATGGGGTTTGGGTCATGATCGCAATTTCGCTTTTAGTCGGGCCCAATTGATTAACTTTTTGGCCATTTCATATTCATTTTTCTTCTCGAAGACACGTGCACTCTCTCCTAGCTAAACCAACATTCTGAGGTTTAACACGCGCGCACCCGATCCAAACACGCACGCACCGAAGGAGACGACGACGGATATGGGTTCAGCGGCGGAGGAATGGCGATGGAAGGATCGGGAGGCCGCGAAGCGCACCGAGAAGGTAGAGGTGGAGAAGGAAGCCAGAGGGGAGGGTAAGGTCTGGAGGAGAGGCATAGAAGCGGAGGTGGTGGTGGCAGACGACGGGGTGGGAGACGTGTACAAGTGGGAGGAGGGCGGAGCGATCGGTCGGAATTGGACCATGCATGGGCACAGTGTGTGAGGAACCCTAGGGTTAGGGTTCACCCAGATCTGCTCCCTAGGCTAGGGTTTGCGCAGATCTACGCCAGGTACGTGTTGTGGGAGCTCTAGGGTTAGGGTTTGCTTCTAGGTATGTTCCTCCCCTTTCCCTAGAGTTCTACCGACGCGAGGACACTTCCCCTTGGCTGGATCTTGCCAAAACCAAATTCACAGGTATGTGGCAGTATGATTTCTCTTCTATTTCATTTCACGCCTTCTTCATTACAAATGCTCAAATTTATAGCAGCTCCTAAGTGGGTCTAACTGCTAATCAGTTACTACAGCTGGATTAACAACTAGATGACAGAGCTAGTCAGTTATTACAGTTGGATTTACAGCTAGACGCCAGTAGCTTACAACTATATTACTCTAATCCCCTTTATCCTCCTTCTTGCCCTCTTGTTACCTTGTCTAAATCTATGCATCCCTAGTAGGATCATGATAATCTGCCCCCTGAGAGCTTGCTTGACCCCAAGCAAGGGTCTTTGGAAATCTGTTCTTGGCCACAGTGAAATCCTCCTAAGTAGCACATGATGATGGTAGCCCAGACCATCTGAGTAGCATTGGACCACAACTGCTTTGCCTTTCTTGACCATTATGCGATCCAGGATCTCTACCAGAGCTAGAGTTCCCCTGTCCAAATCCAGTGGTTGAGGAAGAGTATCAAAGACCGGAGTATAGTTTGGAACAAATGGTTTGAGTTGGGAAACATGGAAGATAGGGTGGATATGAGCTTCTGGTGGAAGAGCCAAGCGATAAGCAGCTAGCCCAATTTTCTCAATCACTGTGTAAGGCCCAAAATACTTGAATGCGAATTTGGGACAAGGTCTATTGACCACAAAATTTTGAGAATAAGGCTAGAGCTTGAGCAAAACCTGTTCCCCGACCTGAAACTCCATGGGAACCCTCTTCTTATCTGCAAAATGCTTATACCTCTGTTGAGCTCTAGCCAAAGTGGCCTTCAACATCTCACTATGCTTAGCTCTGTGCTGGACAAACTGGACGGCTCCCTCATCCTCCTGCCCTGTGACTAAAGGAACTCCAAGAACATATGCTTCATAGCCATAAAGGGCCTGGAAAGGTGAACAACCCAGTGATGAGTGGAAAGAGGTATTATACCATAATTCGGCTAAAAATAGCCAAGACTTCCATTTCTAAGGGTTGGAGTGTACAACACATCTGAGATACATCTCCAAACACTGATTAACTCTCTCACTCTGCCCATCTGTCTGAGGGTGATAGGCTGTGCTTAAAGCAAGCTTAATATCCAAGAGCTTGAACAAATGTTTCCAAAAAGCACTTGTAAAAATCATGTCCCTATCAAACACCAGTGTTTTGGGCACCCCATGCAGCTTGATTACTGAATCTACCATGATTTAGGCCACTCCCTGAGCAGTGAAAGGGTGCTTTAAGGGAAAGAAGTGAGCATACTTGGTGAATCGATCCGCCACCACCAAAATAGTATCATATCCTTCTGACCTGGGTAACTTCTCAATGAAGTCCATTGTTAGGTCTTGCCAAGCTCCTGCTGGCACAGGCAATGGGTGAAGTAACCCAGAAGGATACTGCTTGGGACTTTTGGCTTGCTAACAAACTCCACATTGTTTCACAAACAATTCCACATCAGTTTTCAGGCCTGACCAACAGAACAACTTTTTAATTCTGTGGTAAGTAGCAGTGATTCCAGAATGACCACCCAATGATGAATCATGTAAAGCTGCAATGATTTTGGTTCTGAGGGTTGAATTCTCCCCTACCCAAATTTGTTGGTCCTTTCTAATCACTCCCTGATGAAGAGAGTAGCCATTTTCATCAGGACTCTGTATTACCAACTTTTGTAAAAGTTGTTGGGCCTGCAAATCTGTGGCATAAGAGTTCAAAATTTCCTGAAGCCAAACCGGTTGGACCTTAGAAACTAGTGCTAAAGTCATGGCTACCCCCACCTTAGACAAAGCATCTGCCACCACATTCTCTTTTCCCTTCTTGTACACTATCTTGAACTGGAGACCCATGAGCTTAGCCATAGCTTTTCTTTGCAATTCAGACTAAAGTTGTTGTCCTCCCAAGAAAGACAGAGACTGATGGTCTGTCATAATAGTGAAAGGGGACCTTTGCAGATAAGGTCTCCACATGTCGACTGCCATGATTAAGGCTAGAAATTCCTTCTCATAAATGGATAGTTGCTTGTTCTTCATACCCAGGGCCTTACTCAAGAAAGCCAATGGTTTGTGCTCCTCA
Organism: Zea luxurians; assembly: GCA_029449295.1. Taxonomy (NCBI): domain Eukaryota; kingdom Viridiplantae; phylum Streptophyta; class Magnoliopsida; order Poales; family Poaceae; genus Zea; species Zea luxurians. The sequence continues at coordinate 98,554,437 of JAOPSE010000005.1, forward strand.
TAAGAACAACTCCTATGCTTTCATCACAAGAATCAGTCTCAACCACAAAAGGTATCTCAAACCTTGGTAAGGCCAAAATAGGTGTTTGAGTCATGGACTTCTTAAGATGTTCAAAAGCCCTCTGAGCTTCAATTATCCACACCCATGCCTTCTTGCCTTGAAGTAACATTGTCAAGGGCTTTGCCAAAGTACCATAATGCCTGACAAACTTCCTGTAATACCTAGTCAAACCGAGGAAACCTCTTAACTCAGTGATAGAAGTAGGCACCAACCACCTGACCATAGCCTCAGTCTTGGATGGATCAGTAGCAACCCCTTCCTTAGAAATAATGTGGCCCAAATATTGTAGTTCTGCCTAAGCAAACACACATTTCTTCCTTTTGAGATAAAACTGGTGATGCCTTAACACAGTGAAAACTAGCTTTAAATGTTGAACATGATCTTGCAATGTAGGGCTATAAATGAGAATGTCATCAATAAAAACTAGCACAAACTTCCTAAGGAAGGGTTCCAAAATAGAATTCATGGCACACCGAAAGGTGGCAGGAGCATTTGTCAACCCAAATGGCATTACTCTGAATTGATAATGCCCATGATGGGTTTTAAAGGCTATGTTGTGCTCATCTTCTTCTCCCATCCTAATCTGATGGTACCCAGCTGTCATATCCATATTGGAAAAATATTGGGTGCCTGCTAATTCATCTAAAATCTCATCCACCAAAGGCATTGGAAACCTATTCTTCACTGTCATATCATTAAGTTTTCTGTAATCTATGCAAAACCTCCATGTTCCATTTTTCTTTTGTACCAGTAATACTGGAGAAGCAAAAGAGCTTAAGCAACTCTGCCACTTGTCTCTCTATCTCATCTTTGTGTAGTGGAGAATATCTATCTGGTCTAACATTCACTGGAACTGACCCTGGCGGCAAAGGTATATAGTGGTCAAACACCCTTTTAGGAGGTAGGGCTATAGGCTAAGCGAATAAATCCTGAAATTCTGTGAGTAGTGCTGCTAACTGCCCCTTCACCTCTTCTTTCTTTGGTACAACCTGTTCCAGCAACACAAAATCCCAGACCTCATTCCCTTTTAACCATTTCTGCACCTGCACAACATGCACTTGAGGAATCTATGTAACCTTAGCACAATCTTCTTGTATCTGGACCCTCTTGTCGGGGACCATAATTAGGGGTACCCTCAAGACGCCTAATTCTCAGCTGGTAACCCCCATCAGCATAAAGCTGCAGAGGCCTGATGGGTTTGATTAAGTCAGGGATCAGTCCATACGAGCGATTCGATCACGCCACGCCCGAGCCTAGCCTCGGGCAAGGGCAGCCGACCCTGAGGTGTTTTCCGTCTCGCCCGAGGCCCCTTTTTTACGGCAGACGCATCTCCGGCTCGCCCGAGGCCTTGCCTTCGTTAAGAAGCAACCTTGACTAAATCACCGCGCCGACCGACCGAGTCACAGGGGCATTTAACGCAAAGAGTGAGACTGACAGGCAGCCAGGCCTTGCCAACGGCGCCATAGAAAGCTCCGCCCGACCCAGGGCTCGGGCTCGGGCTAAGGCCCCGGAAGACGGCGAACTCCGCTCCGCCCGACCCAGGGCTCGGACTCGGGCTAAGGCCCCGGAAGACGGCGAACTCCGCTCCGCCCGACCCAGGGCTCGGACTCGGGCTAAGGCCCCGGAAGACGGCGAACTCCGCTCCGCCCGACCTAGGGCTCGGACTCGGGCTAAGGCCCCGGAAGACGGTGAACTCCGCTCCGCCCGACCCAGGGCTCGGACTCGGGCTAAGGCCCCGGAAGACGGCGAACTCCGCTCCGCCCGACCCAGGGCTCGGACTCGGGCTAAGGCCCCGGAAGACGGCGAGCTCCGCTCCGCCCGACCCAGGGCTCGGACTCGGGCTAAGGCCCCGGAAGACGGCGAACTCCGCTCCGCCCGACCCAGGGCTCGGACTCGGGCTAAGGCCCCGGAAGACGGCGAACTCCGCTCCGCCCGACCCAGGGCTCGGACTCGGGCTAAGGCCCCGGAAGACGACGAACCACGCTTCGCCCGACCCAGGGCTCGGACTCCGCCCTGGCCTCTGCCGAACGACCTCCGCCTCGCCCGACCCAGGAGCTCGGGCTCGGCCTCGGCCATGCAGGACAGACTCGACCTTGGCTTCGGAGGAGCCTCCACGTCGCCCGACCTGGGGCACAAGTCCGCCACGTCAACAGGAAGCGTCATCATCACCCTACCCCGAGCCGACTCGGGCCGCAGAGGACAGGACCGGCGTCCCATCTGGCCAGCTCCACCAGATAGGCAATGATGGCGCCCCGCTAGATCCATGACGATGGCAGCTCTCAGCTCCCTTACGAAAGCAGGGGGACGTCAGCAAGGGCCCAACCACTCCGACAGCTGTCCCTCCGCCGGGCTCCATTGCTTCTCCGACAGCCACGACGCCACACCAGCTGGGTGCCAAGATCTCTCCGGCTGCCACCTTGGCATGTACTTAGGGCACTAGCTCTCCCCCGCTAGACACGTAGCACCTTGCTACACCCCCATTTGTACGCCTGGATCCTCTCCTTGCGCCTATAAAAGGGAGGACCAGGGCCTTCTTAGAGAAGGTTGGCCTCGCGGGAACGAGGGCAGGGGCAGGCGCTCTCTTGGGGCCGCTCGCTCCCCTCACCCGCGCGGACGCTTGTAACCCCCTACTGCAAGCGCACCCGACCTGGGCGCGGGACGAACACGAAGGCCGCGGGATCTCCGCCTCCCACACGAACCCGGCTCCGGCCGCCTCGCTCTTCCCCCCTTCGCGCTCGCCCACGCGCTCGACCCATCTGGGCTGGGGCACGCGGCACACTCACTCGTCGGCCCGGGGACCCCCCGGTCTCGAAACGCCGACAGTTGGCGCGCCAGGTAGGGGCACGCTGCGTGTTGACGAGCAGTTTCCCGTCAAGCTCCAGATGGGCAGTCTCCAACGACCTCTTCAACCCGGGACGGTGCTCCGTTTCGGGAGCCTCGAGTTCATGTCTCTCGACGGCGGCTACGACATGATACTCCTTCCACCGCCGCGCGACAGCGACAATGGTGGCGGACGGCCCGCCCACCGGCGGCGGAATCGACGACGTCTTTCCCGTGTGGGGGAAGGACAACTTTCGAGCTCGCCCCATCCTCTCCCTCGCCATCGGAGGAGGAGGCGGGGCAACCAGGGCCGAGCGGGAGGCTGCGCTCAGTCGGCTGTCGAGCAAATCGACATCCCCAGCGCCCCAACGGAGGACACGTCGGGCATCACCCTCGCGTTTGAGGCGAAGGCGAGCGCCGTCCCCCCGCGACACGCCGACCCCGAGCAAGTGGACGACGCCAGCGCGCTCACGGAGGGCCTGCAGGACGTCGCCCTCGCACCCAGGATGACGGCGCAATCAGTGTTTGAGGCGAAGGCGAGCGCCGTCCCCCCGCGACACGCCGACCCCGAGCAAGTGGACGACGCCAGCGCGCTCACGGAGGGCCTGCAGGACGTCGCCCTCGCACCCAGGACGACGGCGCAATCAGCCCCCGATGTGACTTCGTCGCTCCTCGTCGACCAAAAGGTACCGGCTGATTCCCATCCTTTGTCGTTTCAACTCAACCTCAACCCGCCTAGTGACCTCGCTCTGGCGGGCGCTCACGTTGAGGCGAGTGCAACCCCTTTCGGGTTTCGTGTGCGGTCGCCTTGGGACCGATTGACGGGCGTCTCGACCTACGGACCCTCTGGGTCCGAGGAAGATGACGACCCCAGCTTCTGCTGGGATTTCTCTGGATCTGGCAACCCCAGTGCCATGTGGGACTTCATGACCGCATGCAACTACTGCCTCTCCGACTGTTCCGACGGCAGCCACAGCCTTGACGACAAGGACTGCGGCCCGAGCCGCGAATGTTTCCACGTCGAGCTAGGGGATCCCTCCGGAGGCAGCTGTCTCGGCATGCCGGAGGATGGTGATCCCCCTAGGCCAGCGCCTCGCGCTGACATCCCGCGGGAGCTAGCTGTGGTCCCCGTTCCGGCGGGGGGTCACGACCCACAGCTCGAGCAAGTCCGCGGGGCGCGGGCCGGGCTCGATGAGGGAGCAGGAGCGCTCGAGGCAATCCGCCGGGACGTCGGGCAGGTATGGGCGGGCCAGCCCCCGGCCGGAGAAATACGTCACCTGCCCCAGGGTCTCCAGCACCGCATCGCCAACGATGCCAGGGACAGACCGCCACCCGCATCTGGCGAACCGGTCAGGACCTGGCAGCCGCAGCGATGCTCCTCCGCGCGATGCCGGAGTCATCAACCACCGAGGGTCGGTGAATCCAGGGAGAGCTCAAGCATCTCCTGGAAGGCGCTGCGGCCCGGCGGGCCGAGAGCTCTGCCTCCCGAAGGCAGGGGTACCCCTCAGAACCTCGTGCCGCGACTTCTCGACTCATGCGGGAAGCCTCGGTCTACACCGGGCGCACACGCAACACCGCGCCTGCGGCCCCGGGCCACCTCGGCGACGACCACCCTCATCGCGACCGTCGGGCCCGCCTCGACGAAAGGGTGCGCCGAGGTTATCACCCCAGGCGTGCGGGACGCTACGACAGCGGGGAGGATCGGAGTCCCTCGCCCGAACCACCCGGTCCGCAGGTCTTCAGCCGGGCCATTCGGCGGGCGCCGTTTCCGCCCCGATTCCGACCCCCGACTACTATCACAAAGTACTCGGGGGAAACGAGACCGGAATTGTGGCTCGCGGACTACCGCCTGGCCTGTCAACTGGGTGGAACGGACGACGACAACCTCATCATCCGCAACCTCCCCCTATTCCTCTCCGACACTGCTCGCGCTTGGTTGGAGCACCTGCCTCCGGGGCAGATTTCCAACTGGGAGGATCTGGTCCAAGCTTTCGCCGGCAACTTCCAGGGCACGTACGTGCGCCCCGGGAATTCCTGGGACCTCCGAAGCTGCCGGCAACAGCCGGGAGAGTCTCTTCGGGACTACATCCGGCGATTCTCGAAGCAGCGCACCGAGCTGCCCAACATCACCGACTCCGATGTCATCGGCGCGTTCCTTGCCGGCACCACCTGCCGTGACCTGGTGAGCAAGTTGGGTCGCAAGACCCCCACCAAGGCGAGCGAGCTGATGGACATCGCCACCAAGTTCGCCTCTGGTCAGGAGGCGGTCGAGGCCATCTTCCGAAAGGACAAGCAGCCCCAGGGCCGCCCGTCGGAAGATGCTCCCGAGGCGTCTACTCCGCTCGGCGCCAAGAAGAAAGGCAGGAGGAAGTCGCAAGCGAAACGCGACGCCGCCAGCACGGACCTTGTCGCCGCTGCCGAATACAAGAACCCTCGGAAGCCCCCCGGAGGCGCCAACCTCTTCGACAAGGCACTCAAGGAGACGTGCCCCTACCATCAGGGGCCCGTCAAGCACACCCTCAAGGAATGCGTCATGCTTCGGCGCCACTTCCACCGGGCCGGGCCACCCGCAGAGGGTGGCAGGGCCCGCGACGACGACAAAAAGGAAGATCACCAAGCAGGAGAGTTCCCCGAGGTCCGCGACTGCTTCATGATCTACGGAGGGCATGCGGCGAATGCCTCGGCTCGGCATCGTAAGCAAGAGCGTCGGGAGGTCTGCTCGGTGAAGGTGGCGGCGCCAGTCTACCTAGACTGGTCTGACAAGCCCATCACCTTCGACCAGGATGACCAACCCGACCACGTGCCGAGCCCGGGGAAGTACCCGCTCGTCGTCGATCCCGTCATCGGCGACGTCAGGCTCACCAAGGTCCTGATGGATGGGGGCAGCTGCCTCAATATCATCTACGCCGAGACCCTCAGGCTCCTGCGCGTCGATCTGTCATCCGTCCGAGCAGGCGCTGCGCCCTTCCATGGGATCGTTCCTGGGAAGCGCGTCCAGCCCCTCGGACGGCTCGACCTCCCTGTCTGCTTCGGAACACCCTCCAACTTCCGAAGGGAGGCTTTGACGTTCGAGGTGGTCGGGTTCCGAGGAACCTACCACGCAGTGTTGGGAAGGCCATGCTACGCGAAGTTCATGGCCATCCCCAACTACACCTACCTGAAGCTCAAGATGCCGGGTCCCAACGGGGTCATCACCGTCGGCCCCACGTACAAACACGCGTTCGAATGCGATGTGGAGTGCGTGGAGTACGCCGAGGCCCTCGCCGAGTCCGAGGCCCTCGTCGCCGACCTGGAAGGCCTCTCCCGAGAGGTGCCGGACGTGAAGCGACACGCCGGCAACTTCAAGCCAGCGGAGACGGTTAAGGTCGTCCCTCTCGACCCCAGTGGCGACACCTCCAAGCAGATCCGGATCGGTTCCGGGCTCGACCCCAAATAGGAAGCAGTGCTCGTCGACTTTCTCCGCGCAAACGCCGACGTCTTTGCGTGGAGTCCCTCGGACATGCCCGGCGTACCGAGGGATGTCGCCGAGCACTCGCTGGATATTCGGGCCGAAGCCCGACCGGTCAGACAGCCCCTGCGCCGATTCGACGAGGAAAGGCGCAGGGTGATAGGCGAGGAGATCCACAAGCTGATGGCAGCAGGGTTCATCAAAGAGGTATTCCACCCCGAATGGCTTGCCAACCCTGTACTTGTGAGGAAGAAAGGGGGGAAATGGCGGATGTGTGTAGACTACACTGGTCTCAACAAAGCATGTCCGAAGGTCCCCTACCCTCTACCTCGCATCGATCAAATCGTGGACTCCACTGCAGGGTGCGAAACCCTGTCTTTCCTCGATGCCTACTCAGGGTATCATCAAATCAAGATGAAAGAGTCCGACCAGCTCGCGACTTCTTTCATCACGCCCTTCGGCATGTACTGTTATGTCACCATGCCGTTCGGTTTGAGGAACGCGGGTGCAACGTACCAGCGGTGCATGAACCATGTGTTCGGCGAACACATCGGTCGCACGATCGAGGCCTACGTCGATGACATCGTAGTCAAGACGAGGAAAGCCTCCGACCTTCTCTCCGACCTTGAAGTGACATTCCGGTGTCTCAAGGCGAAGGGCGTCAAGCTCAATCCCGAGAAGTGCGTTTTCGGGGTGCCCCGAGGCATGCTCTTGGGATTCATCGTCTCCGAGCGGGGCATCGAACCCAACCCGGAGAAGATCGCAGCCATCACAAGCATGGGGCCCATCAAGGACTTAAAAGGCGTACAGAGGGTCATGGGATGTCTCGCGGCCTTGAGCCGTTTCATCTCGCGCCTCGGCGAAAGAGGCCTGCCCCTGTACCGTCTCTTAAGGAAGGCCGAGTGCTTCACTTGGACTCCCGAGGCCGAGGAAGCTCTCGGGAACCTGAAGGCGCTCCTCACCCAGGCGCCCGTCTTGGTACCCCCAGCTGATGGAGAAGCCCTCTTGGTCTACGTCGCCGCTACCACACAGGTGGTCAGCGCCGTGATCGTGGTCGAAAGGCAGGAAGAGGGGCATGCTTTGCCCATTCAGAGGCCAGTTTACTTCGTCAGCGAGGTGCTGTCCGAGACCAAGATCCGCTACCCACAAGTCCAGAAGCTACTGTATGCAGTGATCCTGACGAGGTGAAAGCTGCGACATTACTTCGAGTCTCATCCGGTGATTGTGGTGTCATCCTTCCCCCTGGGGGAGATCATCCAGTGCCGAGAAGCCTCGGGGCGGATCGCAAAGTGGGCGGTGGAAATCATGGGCGAGACAATCTCGTTCGCCCCTCGGAAGGCCATCAAGTCCCAGGTACTGGCGGACTTCGTAGCCGAATGGGTCGACACCCAGTTACCGACGGCTCCGATCCAACCGGAGCTCTGGACCATGTTTTTCGACGGGTCGCTGATGAAGACGGGAGCCGGCGCGGGCCTGCTCTTCGTCTCGCCCCTCGGGAAACACCTGCGCTACGTGCTCCGCCTCCATTTCCCGGCGTCCAACAATGTGGCAGAGTACGAGGCTCTGATCAACGGATTGCGAATCGCCATCGAGCTAGGGGTCCGACGCCTCGATGCTCGCGGCGACTCGTAGCTCGTTATCGACCAAGTCATGAAGAACTCCCACTGCCGCGACCCGAAGATGGAGGCCTATTGTGATGAGGTTCGACGCCTAGAAGACAAGTTCTACGAGCTCGAGCTTAACCACATCGCCCGGCGCTACAACGAGACTGCGGACGAGCTGGCAAAGATAGCCTCGGGGCGAACGACGGTTCCCCCGGACGTCTTCTCCCGGGATCTGCACCAACCCTCCGTCAAGATCGGTGACACGCCCGAGCCCGAGGCGCCCTCGGCCCCGTCCGAGGTGGCCTCGGCCCAGCCCGAGCCATCCTCGGTTCAGCCCGAGGAACCTTCGGCCCCCGAGGGCGAAGCACTGCGCATCGAGGAGGAGCGGAGCGGGGTCACGCCAGATCAAGATTGGCAGACCCCGTACCTGCAATATCTCTGCCAAGGAGAACTGCCCCTCGACCGAGCCGAGGCTCGGCGGATAGCGCGACGCGCCAAGTCGTTCGTCTTGCTGGGCGATGAGAAGGAGCTCTACCACCGTAGCCCCTCGGGCATCCTCCAGCGATGCATCTCCATCGCCAAAGGTCAGGAACTCCTGCAGGAAATACACTCGGGGGCTTGCGGCCATCATGCAGCACCTCGAACCCTCGTCGGGAACGCTTTCCGGCAAGGCTTCTACTGGCCGACGGCGGTGGCTGACGCCACTAGAATTGTCCGCACCTGCGAAGGGTGCCAATTCTATGCGAAGCAGACCCACCTGCCCGCTCAGGCTCTGCAAACGATACCCATCACCTGGCCCTTCGCTGTGTGGGGTCTGGACCTCGTCGGCCCTCTGCAGAAGGCGCCCGGGGGCTACACGCACCTGCTGGTCGCCGTCGACAAATTCTCCAAGTGGATCGAGGTCCAACCCCTGAACAGCATCAGGTCCGAGCAGGCGGTGGCGTTCTTCACCAACATCATCCATCGCTTCGGGGTCCCGAACTCCATCATCACCGACAACGGCACCCAGTTCACCGGCAAAAAATTCTTGGATTTTTGCGAGGATCACAACATCCGGGTAGACTGGGCCGCCGTAGCTCATCCCATGTCGAATGGGCAAGTAGAACGTGCCAACGGCATGATCCTACAAGGGCTCAAGCCTCGGATTTACAATAATCTCAACAAGTTCGGCAAGCGATGGATGAAGGAACTCCCCTCGGTGGTCTGGAGCCTGAGGACGACGCCGAGCCGAGCCACAGGTTTCACGCCGTTCTTCCTGGTCTACGGGGCCGAGGCTGTCTTGCCCACTGACCTGGAATACGGCTCCCCGAGGACGAGGGCCTACGACGATGAAAGCAACCAAGCTAGCCGAGAAGACTCGCTGGACCAGCTGGACCAGCTCGGGACAGGGCCTTACTACACTCGGCGCGGTATCAGCAGTCCCTGCGACGCTACCACGCCCGAGGAATTCGACCCCGAGACCTCCAGGTGGGCGACCTGGTGCTTCGGCTGCGGCAAGACGCCCGAGGGAGGCACAAGCTCACGCCCCCTTGGGAGGGGCCATTTGTCATCGCCAAAGTTCTGAAGCCCGGAACATACAAGCTGGCCAACAGTCAAGGCGAGGTCTACGGCAACGCTTGGAACATCCAACAGCTACGTCGTTTCTACCCTTAAGATGTTTCCAAGTTGTTCATATACCTCGCACCCACGCAAAGTTTAGTCAACAAGGAAGGGTCGGCCTCGCCTCGGCAAAGCCCGACCCTCCCTCGGGGGCTAAAAGGGAGGAAACCCCCTCTGCGTCAAAATTTTCCTCGAACAGAGAATCTCTTTTACCAGAATATCTTTCGTGCTTTTTGACTACTTCGAAAAGTGGGTCCTAGAAACGACGGGGTACACGTAAGCAGTCAAGGCTGACCGAGCCGAGGGACTCCTACGCCTCCGGGATACGGATACCTCACTCATCACCTTCTGCGATAAGTAACTCGCGTTCGGATAAGGTGACTCCACGGATCGAACAAGTCTCTACGTTCGGAAGCCCTTCTGTCGAAGCGATTCTTCGAGTTTCCTCGACCAAGTCGGTGATAGGGCCTCATGGACGAGTAAAAGTGCGCGTAAGCGGCAAGGCCGACCGAGCCGAGGGACTCCCACGCCTCCGGGATACGGATACCTCACTCATCACCTTCCGCGAGAAGCAACTTTCGCTCGCACAAACACCCTTGTTACCGACAAAAAGTCCAGACACTCGAAACAAGAGGAAGAGAGACGCAGCTTAACACGCGACAAGGGTGTGTGTTCTGGCCTCGACGGTCGCACAAAACACACACTACAAGACAAGCTGATCCTGCGGGCTCGGGTCTTGGCGCTGGAAGGGGGCGGCGACACCCTCAGCATCAACGACACCTTTGGCGAGGCCCGACCTAGCCTCGAACGGCAATGCGGTCCGAGGGTCTCTGCTCCGAAGGACGACGTCATCACCACGACCGAGCGATCGCCGTCAGGGACTTCTCCGGGATCCGGCCCGAGCGGGCGGCTCGGCCAGCCACCTCCGGGGCCTCGGCCAACCACCTTCCGAGGGCACCAGCCCGGTCCGAAGCCTCGGCTGACCGACTCCGGCGTCGATCCTGCCAACGGACGACTCGGCTAGGCTCCGGCCAACCAGGTTCGTGCGAGGGGTATTTGGGGATGAGGTTGTGCAACTCCACCCCGTAATGGAACAGGATGGCCCGCATAAAGCGGCTCGTCGGCACACCAAATCCCCGCTCATGGAAGGAGATGAAGCTCACGACGTACCCCGGCGGAGGGGATGGAGTGACTCCGCCCGCGGGAGGAATCCATTCCGGCCGCTGCTCATCGGTGAGAGGGCGGAGCAAACCCTCGCCGACGAGGTCCTCCAGATCACCCGCCGTCACCGTGGAGGAGGGCCACGGGTCGCGCGACGGGATGATGGTCACCCGGTCAGCCATCGCTGAAGCAGAAAGGGTGGCGGCGCGAAGGACAGGGGAGGGCGGTTTCCTTTTCCCTGGCTAGATCTCTCAGACTGCAGAAAACCTAAGAGGGAGACAAGAAGCGGAGTCGAGAACCGTCACCGGACCCTCTCCGGGGAATATAAAGACCAAGGTGAAGACGGTTCCAACGTACCGCCCGAACCGGACGCGGGGTTCAAAAAACGCAAAGCAAAACAGCTGTTCCTCGAACGGCTCGCACACGCAACGGCAGCCTCGCCGACCACTCGCCTCGGCGCATTAACTCCACGGCTGGACAGGCGGTGCTTCTAGCGGAAGCAGCTGGCGACGTTTCGCCTTCGCCAAAACGACCACACCAAAAAAGGTACGCCACGTCGTTCAATTTCGTATCCTTTTTTCCCTTTTTTCTCTTTCTCTATCTCTTGCAACAGGGACCGGGAAAGGAAATACCCCCAAAGGGATCCTTCCCCGTGAAGGAATTAGGCTCCGAGCCTCCTTACTGATCAGGGGTTCGAAGGCTGGCCCCCCGAAGGGTTCAACGGCCGCCTCAGATCGCGTGGGCCCGACACCCACTACTGGTCAGGGGTTCGAAGGTCGGCCTCCCGAAAGGTTCCACGACCGCCTCAGGCTACTCGGGCTCCGCGCCCATTACTGATCAGGGGTTCGAAGGCTGGCCCTCCGAAGGGTTCACAGTCGCCTCAGACACCGAGCGAGGGATGACCAGGGGTACGTTCGATACATAACCAAGGCTCGGGCTGCGCTCCCGAGGTACCCTAGGACATTTCCGAGACCAGCGGGAACGATCCTGTAACGGAATCCCATCGGAGGGAGGCAACGAGCCCTTGGACCCCGTCGCCAGGGGACCGGGTCCGGCAGATCACCCGCAGGTACTTTTGGGCGTGCCTCCGGGCCCCTAGCCGACCCCCAACGAACAGGGCACGGACGTCCACTCGGATTACCCGATTGCAGCTCACCGGAGACACCATGTTTGGTGCCCATCGAGGGTAACATGGCGCTCTCCCCCCCTCCTCCTTGCGGAAAGGCGACGTAGGGGCGTATGTAAAAAAGCCGAGTCTGTCCCTGATCGTCCTCTCGCCCTGTGCGGAGGCTCGGGGGCTGCTCTCGCAAACCCGGCTCCGGCCAAACCGTTGACAGCGTCAACATACCAGCCCGAGAACTTGGGCCCCGACAGTGCACCCGGGCTACGGCCTGTTCGCATGAGGGAACCGCCAGACCAGCCGAAGCATTTCGCAAGGCATTAAGACCTCGAAGGAGTGAAACCACTCCTCCGAGGCCTCGGGGGCTACACCCGGCGGGTGCGCTCGCGCGCACCCACCGGAACAAAGTGCAACCGAGAAAGGCTGGTCCCCTTGCAAAAAAGTGCGACGAAAGCCTCCAAGCGAGTGCTAACACTCCCTTCGAGGCTCGGGGGCTACTGTCGGGGACCATAATTAGGGGTACCCTCAAGACGCCTAATTCTCAGCTGGTAACCCCCATCAGCATAAAGCTGCAGAGGCCTGATGGGTTTGATTAAGTCAGGGATCAGTCCATACGAGCGACTCGATCACGCCACGCCCGAGCCTAGCCTCGGGCAAGGGCAGCCGACCCTGAGGTGTTTTCCGTCTCGCCCGAGGCCCCTTTTTTACGGCAGACGCATCTCCGGCTCGCCCGAGGCCTTGCCTTCGTTAAGAAGCAACCCTGACTAAATCACCCGCGCCGACCGACCGAGTCACAGGGGCATTTAACACAAAGAGTGAGACTGACAGGCAGCCAGGCCTTGCCAACGGCGCCATAGAAAGCTCCGCCCGACCCAGGGCTCGGGCTCGGGCTAAGGCCCCGGAAGACGGCGAACTCCGCTCCGCCCGACCCAGGGCTTGAACTCGGGCTAAGGCCCCGGAAGACGGCGAACTCCGCTCCGCCCGACCCAGGGCTCGGACTCGGGCTAAGGCCCCGGAAGACGGCGAACTCCGCTCCGCCCGACCCAGGGCTCGGACTCGGGCTAAGGCCCCGGAAGACGGCGAACTCCGCTCCACCCGACCCAAGGCTCGGACTCGGGCTAAGGCCCCGGAAGACGGCGAACTCCGCTCCGCCCGACCCAGGGCTCGGACTCGGGCTAAGGCCCCGGAAGACGGCGAACTCCGCTCCGCCCGACCCAGGGCTCGGACTCGGGCTAAGGCCCCGGAAGACGACGAACCACGCTTCGCCCGACCCAGGGCTCGGACTCCGCCCTGGCCTCTGCCGAACGACCTCCGCCTCGCCCGACCCAGGAGCTCGGGCTCGGCCTCGGCCATGCAGGACAGACTCGACCTCGGCTTCGGAGGAGCCTCCACGTCGCCCGACCTGGGGCACAAGTCCGCCACGTCAACAGGAAGCGTCATCATCACCCTACCCCGAGCCGACTCAGGCCGCAGAGGATAGGACCGGCGTCCCATCTGGCCAGCTCCACCAGATAGGCAATGATGGCACCCCGCTAGATCCATGACGATGGCAGCTCTCAGCTCCCTTACGAAAGCAGGGGGACGTCAGCAAGGGCCCAACCACTCCGACAGCTGTCCCTCCGCCGGGCTCCATTGCTTCTCCGACAGCCACGACGCCACACCAGCTGGGTGCCAAGATCTCTCCGGCTGCCACCTTGGCATGTACTTAGGGCACTAGCTCTCCCCCGCTAGACACGTAGCACCTTGCTACACCCCCATTTGTACGCCTGGATCCTCTCCTTGCGCCTATAAAAGGGAGGACCAGGGCCTTCTTAGAGAAGGTTGGCCTTGCGGGAACGAGGGCAGGGGCAGGCGCTCTCTTGGGGCCGCTCGCTCCCCTCACCCGCGCGGACGCTTGTAACCCCCTACTGCAAGCGCACCCGACCTGGGCGCGGGACGAACACGAAGGCCGCGGGATCTCCGCCTCCCACACGAACCCGGCTCCGGCCGCCTCGCTCTTCCCCCCTTCGCGCTCGCCCACGCGCTCGACCCATCTGGGCTAGGGCACGCGGCACACTCACTCGTCGGCCCGGGGACCCCCCGGTCTCGAAACGCCGACACCTCTATCCCTGATGGTAAAACTCCAAAGTCTTGTTATCCCAGTCACAATTCATAGGACTACGGACACTCAACCAGTCAAATCCCAAAATGCATATACTCCAATGTCCAAAACTCTCATAGGAAAAACAAAGGTGTGCCCTCTAGTCCACCATTTTACTTCCCTTACTCTCTGAATGCTTACCATAATATCCCCACTAGCCACCTTGACCTTCACTAGGTCACATTCTTCCACCTCGAACATTTACTTCTCCACCATCTGCTTGCTAATAAAGCTGGCAGAACTTTCAGAATCAACCAACATTAATAGCATCTGATGCTGAATCAATGCTCTAAGTCTGATACATTGAGAATCATCAGCCCCATTAATAGCATTTAGAGACAGCATCAGTTCCTTTTCTTCCTATTTCTCCTCTCGCTCTATTTGCTCCAATACTTCAGGAGTTAAAACCTTCTCCATGTACTTAGGAGCTAGAACATGTAACTGGACTTTATTCCCTCTCTGGCACCTTGCCTGATGACCAGGTTCAAATTTCTCTCCACAAGTGAAACATAGACCATTCACTCTTCTATACTCCTTTAGTTGTCTCTCATTACTCCATCCTCCCACCTCTGCTCCTTTAACCTTGCCTTGATTCCCGTCACCGAATATGATTGAATCTTGGGAATCTTTGTTCTTGACGTAGGAGGTGAACATTTTCTTCTCCCCCGTCATGTGGTTTGTGCATCCGCTGTCGATAATCCAGCTTGAGCCCCCGGATGCATAAACCTACAAGGCAAATTAGGCTTGGGTTTTAGGTACTCAACTCTTGTTGGGTCCTACAAGGTTAGTAACAATAGCCTTAGGGACCCAAATGCAAGTTTTATCTCCTTTGCATTTTGCCCCCAATTTCCTAGCAACCACTTTCTTATTTTTACATGAAAGTACAAAATCAATGTTGCAGGCATGAAAAACAGTAGCAGATTTATTTTGCATTTTCTTAGGTACATTGTAACACCCGGATTTTAGGGGTCCAAAACCCGGGCGCTAACATAATCACCAGGTGTGCTGGGACCAAGTCTCACACATATGATGAATCATGGCACAGGATCGAATGTCACATCTTTATATATAACAGGAGTTCTATACAAAATAAATAATTACATTATAAGAATACAACGGTCCAGCAACCCAAAGTTGACTGGGAGACGACGACCTAGACCACTCACGAACTCATCGCAGCATCCTCCAAGCGCCTCATCCTGCAGTACCTGTTCTTGACCTGTGGGGTGTGTGAGACAGCAAGAGTGAGCTCACATACGTTCATCGCTCAACAAGTTGTGGGGAATAATGTGCATGAACTCGCCAACGGTGGGAGCTCACGTGAAGTGTAAGGCTTACCAAAGAAGATGGTTAGAGCTGAGCATTGCTTTTAAAGTTGGTCAAAATTTTATTAGCAGTTACTAAGTATAAGTAAATACCAACCCAATTAAGTAGTAGAACAAAAGTAACAACTTCACCTGCGATGCAATGCATATGACAAATTGAGTTTAAGTTCCATAAATTAATCATCAGAGAGTCCTGAGCTGCTCATGACCGTGAGCTCGGCTAGTATACCAGTTTTACACTCTGCAGAGGTTGTACCCTTTACCCACAAGTCGTGTATCCCATGTCGCCAGGGTTTGCAAGGCCCTTAGACACTACCGAGGTGAATGGCTAGGGATCCACTACGAGGCCTTTACAAAGTTCCACTAGCTTCCGAAAACCCGCTACAGTTTATAGGAAGTTCCAATGCAGGAATCCCTTGCAGGACCGCCATCGCAGCAAAATCCTCCCGAGGGCCTCCCTACACTGACCACTCCCCTACTGCCCTTGCCCCTTTCGGGTAAGGTAGTCTTCCACTAGCTTTCCTAATTAGTCAGGCAAGGGCGTCCCATTAAACCCTTGTGGTGGCACGTGGTTCTCAAGTTAAGCTCTATGTTCCAATTAACATTAATGATCATAACATGAACATAGATAGAATAACAAAAAGAATTGGAACATAGAGGTAATAAATGATTATCCCAAAACCAGGTAAAGCAATAGCAAACTACCCAAGTGAATCAGGGGTGAACAAGGTAATGAGTTAAACAATCTAGGGTGACCTATTGGGTCCCATCAAAATTAACCTATGCATGGATAAGTGATATTAAAGAACATTATTGGGTAAAAAGTGGTCAAGGGCACAACTTGCCTGGGCCTTGAGACTCCAGGTACCAGGATGATCTTCAGGTGACTCGTGACCTCACTGCTAGTCGTAGCAATTCAAACAAACATGGTATAGGCAAAATTAACATTACACCAAACATAAGAACAAAATACACATTAATAATATACATATTAAAATAAGATCATAGGAACAGGAACCATTAATTTTGGAGTTATATATTTTAAGTTATGAATTTTCAAAGGTTTTATGTGTTTAAAATGGATTAAGTGAGAGATTAAATTCCTAACTGTTTTCATGACAAAACAGAGGTTCTAGGTGGTAGAGAATAAAATTACAAAATTTTAGAAAGTGGAATGGATTAATTTGGAGCAAGTATGAATTTTCTATGAATTTATCAAGTTCTAGTAATTATTTTCATATTAAAAATCCATTTTCTATTTCATTTATTTAAATTAAATGGGTTCTGGACTGGGCCTCATTTCCTGTAAAACGCAGGGACCCCGGGGTAAAAATTCTTAAGACACAGGAAACAGTCCAGTGGACCGCGGGTTGTTTTAACGGAAACAGGAGGTCTCTTATGTAAAAATGCCAGGCCGAAAGGGTATTCGATGTTGTGAGCCGCCAGATCAAACACGGACGGCCCAGATCAGATCGACAATCTAATGAAGCGGTATGCTACCATAGCCGTTTGATCGGCGATCAACAATGCAGATTTAAAACTGCCCAGATACACCCTAATCCGCACGATTCCTGATCAACGGTTCAGGTTCAATCCCCGAAGAGGTACGCACAAGTTCTAATCAGGACCGTCGACTAAAATCCAATGGTCACCACCCTCTCTTCCACCCGACCCAAGCCAACCACGGCAACGGGCTTCCCCGCGGCGGTGCCATGGACGGCGCGGTGAAATTCGGCCCGACCAGGACCCCCCCCGATCGATTAACTGACACAGCGCAACAATTAAACCGAGGCGAACACGGTGAGGTGAGTTACCGGGCAGGTAGACCACTGGCGGAGGCAGGCCACGGCGGAGGGCGGAAGTATTCGAAGTCGGGACTCCGGTGAGGAATTCGTCGCGCTCCGTTCACCAATTCCGCACGCGGAGGCCCCGGTTATGTTCGCCGCACCCAGATGAGTTGCCAAGACCCCGCGATGACTCGGAAACGACGGTGGCCAAGCGATTCAATGGTGGCGGCCCTCAATCCTCCGCGGCGGCAATGGCGTATGCAGTGCCGAGTCTCTCTCCTCGCGGCGGTGGGTCTGGGTTTGAAGCACGTTGACGGCTGATGAGGGTAAGGCGCGGTGGAGGCCAAGCTTTTATCCCCCAGCCCACGGAGCGTCCGGTCCCGATTTCCCCGGCAACGCGCGGTCGTTTCGGAAGGTAGGTGGAGCACCTGTCATCCCGGGCCCACGCATCAGCGAACGGGAGAAGGGACGATCGCGAGGTAGCGGCTGGACGGTGGGACCCCTGTGTTGGCGCCAGGTTGAAGAGCAGAGCGCACCAGCAGAGGGACCGACGGGAGGGGCCCGGCTGTCAGCAAGTGCGGGGAGGTAAGTGGGCCGCGGCCGTGGATGTGAAGAAGGACTGGGCCGACAATGGAAGTTTCAGCCCAACACTGGTTTGATCTTTTCTTTTCTTTTATATGTTTTTTTGTTTTGTTTTCAAATCCAATTTTAAGTATTCAAACCAAATTCAAATTTTATTTTGAATTTCAGATTCCTAAAATCAAACATAATCCCGAAGGAAATTTAGACTCTATTGTTTGGATTATTTATTTATTTTTTTTAACAAGTATATATTCTTGCCTTCCCATTTATTTTCTATTTTCTATTCCAACTTCAAATTTATACTTCTATTTTAGTTTTCAGATTTTTCAAATGTATTAATTGAAACCCAAAGGTGGATATAAACCATACTATTTTAATATTACTAATTTAAGTTTTATTCTCCTTGTTATTTATTTCATGGGATGTATAAATGGTTTCCTTTAAAAGAAAAATCCTTTTCTCATCATTTTCTTATTTCCTAATTTCCAAAGCATTATGATACTTTGTTTATATATTTTTTTTTCCTACTAATTTTGGGTCTTACAAATCCTACCCCCCTTAACAGAAATCTCGTCCTCGAGATTTGTAAGAAAAGGGATGTATACTCATATTGATCTCGGAACATATGCACAAACAAAGGAATCTCGGCATGAGGCATAATTTTAACAAAACATAGGGTCAATAGACCTTACTATTATTACTAAAATAGTAAAATACTAACTAATAGCTAAACTAATATTTAGGTCTTACAAATAGTAAAATATATATATATATATATGTATCTATATCTATGTTTATCACTCTATTCTTGTTGCTCGTTGACTTCTTCACCGACTACTTCATCTTCAACTGGCTCTTCTTCTTGAATTTCAAGTTCACCGGGTTCAGCTTCTACTTCTGCATGATGGGCATATCCCCGGTTGATAGATAGGGGCTGACTCTTTCCTGCCGAGGCTTGTCCTTGCTTCATCGGAGCCGGTGTAGTGTAGGCAGCTCTGTTGGGACAGTAGTTGGCGTAGTGTCCCGGTTGTCCACACTTGAAGCATGCCCTGTTGGCGGTTGTGTTAGGAGCAACGGGTCCTGCTGGGGTGCTTGCTTTTGGAGGAGCAGTTGGTGCCTGTTGAGTTTGTTGTGCAGAACTGCCACTAGCTGGTGTACTTGGAGTGGTAGTATAGCGAGGACGGGGGCTACTTCCAGCCTGCCCTTGGTTGACAGCCTTTCTTTTCTCTCCAAATATACTCCTCTTGTTTTCTACAGCAATAGCTTTGTCAAGTAGCCTTTGGAAGGATGGGAATGTGTGCGATACCAGTTGATATTGCAAGGGTCCAATCAAACCGTCCAGGAAAAGCTCCTGCTTTTGCTCATCATCCTCTACATCTCTAGGAGCATATCGAGATAACTGGATGAATTTGTCCCTGTATTCGCTCACGGACATACTTCCTTGCTTGAGGGATAGAAACTCCTTCCTCTTAATCTTCATGAGTCCAGCAGGAATATGGTAATTTCTGAATTGTGTGGAGAATTCTGCCCAGGTAATTGTATCGACAGCAGCATGAGCAGCGCAGTACGCATCCCACCAATCCGCAGCGGGACCAGCAAGACGACCCGATGCATAGAGTACTTTTTCTCTATCTGAGCACTGAGCTATGTTGAGCATCTTCTCTATGGACTTTAACCAGTCATCTGCTTGCAGCGGATCTGCGGAGTTGGAGAAGGTTGGTGGTTTGTGGCTCATGAATTCCCGGTGCTTGTCCCGGGGTGGAACTGGTGGTGGAGGTGGAGGTTATGGCACTTGTTGTTGTTGCTGCTGTTGTTGAAGTTGTTGCTGCAGCTGCTGCT
Organism: Zea luxurians; assembly: GCA_029449295.1. NCBI lineage: Eukaryota > Viridiplantae > Streptophyta > Magnoliopsida > Poales > Poaceae > Zea > Zea luxurians. Next base: position 98,573,922 of record JAOPSE010000005.1, read on the forward strand.
GTTGTACCCTTCTCTCCTGGCGTATCTCTTCCCGCTCTTGGCGCATTTCTCGACGTGCATCCTCTCTTTCCTGGTGCATTTCTTGGCGCTCTTGCTGCATTTGGGTGCGCATATCTGCCATAGTGTCAGCCATCTGCTGCATCATCCTCATTTGAGCTGCCATTAGTGGATCGACTCCGCCTGGTGGAGGATTAGGAGGATTCATCTCTGCTGGCTGTGGTTGGGGTTGTCGATTAGCAGGTAAATCAATTCCACCACCCCGCCTGGTATTGACCATCTAAGTTAGAAGCATATGGTAAGATAGCTTTGCAAGGGAATCATTTAGTAAACAGAATGAATAAGCTAATGGTTGGTGATGTACTGAAACTTCTTTGGTAGGGCTGGGCCAGATATTCTATGTCAAGACTAGGGTAATTAGTTATACGAGGTGAATGTCCAAAGGTAAGATAGAATATGTCAAGATGAGATAGATACGGAATACTAGTTACCTTTTAATGGGGATATTCTAGATTGTCTAGTTATTTTATAAATACTATCCTTTATGCCTAGATGTATATGCAGATGTAATTGTGGACATTACTCCACAACTAATCCCACTCAATCAAAGATCCAAATCATACAAGTATCATAAGAACAAACATTCAAGTGCATAGATAAAAATAGTTTTGTTTTTGTTCTTAAGATTAGGTTTTCTATTCCTAAAGTCACTTTAAGCACAGGATTTCAAAGTGTGAAATCCACATTTGTCTTTAGAAAGAAGAGGTAAGAATAATCAGAGTAAGCGGAAATAGATGAGAAAAAGATTAAGATAAGTTTAGAAAAGAATCAGAGTAAGGTAAGTAAAGAATGGTTGTCCAGTTCTATCTAGGTTTCGTCCTACAGTCAACATTCCTCTGATACCACTTCTGTAACACCCAGATTTTAGGGGTCCAAAACCCGGGCGCTAACATAATCACCAGGTATGCTGGGACCAAGTCTCACACATATGATGAATCATGGCACAGGATCGAATGTCACATCTTTATATATAACAGGAGTTCTATACAAAATAAATAATTACATTATAAGGAGACAACGGTCCAGCAACCCAAAGTTGACTGGGAGACGACGACCTAGACCACTCACGAACTCATCGCAGCATCCTCCAAGCGCCTCATCCTGCAGTACCTGTTCTTGACCTGTGGGGTGTGTGAGACAGCAAGAGTGAGCTCACATACGTTCATCGCTCAACAAGTTGTGGGGAATAATGTGCATGAACTCGCCAACGGTGGGAGCTCACGTGAAGTGTAAGGCTTACCAAAGAAGATGGTTAGAGCTGAGCATTGCTTTTAAAGTTGGTCAAAATTTTATTAGCAGTTACTAAGTATAAGTAAATACCAACCCAATTAAGTAGTAGAACAAAAGTAACAACTTCACCTGCGATGCAATGCATATGACAAATTGAGTTTAAGTTCCATAAATTAATCATCAGAGAGTCCTGAGCTGCTCATGACCGTGAGCTCGGCTAGTATACCAGTTTTACACTCTGCAGAGGTTGTACCCTTTACCCACAAGTCGTGTATCCCATGTCGCCAGGGTTTGCAAGGCCCTTAGACACTACCGAGGTGAATGGCTAGGGATCCACTACGAGGCCTTTACAAAGTTCCACTAGCTTCCGAAAACCCGCTACAGTTTATAGGAAGTTCCAATGCAGGAATCCCTTGCAGGACCGCCATCGCAGCAAAATCCTCCCGAGGGCCTCCCTACACTGACCACTCCCCTACTGCCCTTGCCCCTTTCGGGTAAGGTAGTCTTCCACTAGCTTTCCTAATTAGTCAGGCAAGGGCGTCCCATTAAACCCTTGTGGTGGCACGTGGTTCTCAAGTTAAGCTCTATGTTCCAATTAACATTAATGATCATAACATGAACATAGATAGAATAACAAAAAGAATTGGAACATAGAGGTAATAAATGATTATCCCAAAACCAGGTAAAGCAATAGCAAACTACCCAAGTGAATCAGGGGTGAACAAGGTAATGAGTTAAACAATCTAGGGTGACCTATTGGGTCCCATCAAAATTAACCTATGCATGGATAAGTGATATTAAAGAACATTATTGGGTAAAAAGTGGTCAAGGGCACAACTTGCCTGGGCCTTGAGACTCCAGGTACCAGGATGATCTTCAGGTGACTCGTGACCTCACTGCTAGTCGTAGCAATTCAAACAAACATGGTATAGGCAAAATTAACATTACACCAAACATAAGAACAAAATACACATTAATAATATACATATTAAAATAAGATCATAGGAACAGGAACCATTAATTTTGGAGTTATATATTTTAAGTTATGAATTTTCAAAGGTTTTATGTGTTTAAAATGGATTAAGTGAGAGATTAAATTCCTAACTGTTTTCATGACAAAACAGAGGTTCTAGGTGGTAGAGAATAAAATTACAAAATTTTAGAAAGTGGAATGGATTAATTTGGAGCAAGTATGAATTTTCTATGAATTTATCAAGTTCTAGTAATTATTTTCATATTAAAAATCCATTTTCTATTTCATTTATTTAAATTAAATGGGTTCTGGACTGGGCCTCATTTCCTGTAAAACGCAGGGACCCCGGGGTAAAAATTCTTAAGACACAGGAAACAGTCCAGTGGACCGCGGGTTGTTTTAACGGAAACAGGAGGTCTCTTATGTAAAAATGCCAGGCCGAAAGGGTATTCGATGTTGTGAGCCGCCAGATCAAATACGGACGGCCCAGATCAGATCGACAATCTAATGAAGCGGTATGCTACCATAGCCGTTTGATCGGCGATCAACGGTGCAGATTTAAAACTGCCCAGATACACCCTAATCCGCACGATTCCTGATCAACGGTTCAGGTTCAATCCCCGAAGAGGTACGCACAAGTTCTAATCAGGACCGTCGACTGAAATCCAACGGTCACCACCCTCTCTTCCACCCGACCCAAGCCAACCACGGCAACGGGCTTCCCCGCGGCGGTGCCATGGACGGCGCGGTGAAATTCGGCCCGACCAGGACCCCCCCGATCGATTAATTGACACAGCGCAACAATTAAACCGAGGCGAACACGGTGAGGTGAGTTACCGGGCAGGTAGACCACTGGCGGAGGCAGGCCACGGCGGAGGGCGGAAGTATTCGAAGTCGGGACTCCGGTGAGGAATTCGTCGCGCTCCGTTCACCAATTCCGCACGCGGAGGCCCCGGTTATGTTCGCCGCACCCAGATGAGTTGCCAAGACCCCGCGATGACTCGGAAACGACGGTGGCCAAGCGATTCAATGGTGGCGGCCCTCAATCCTCCGCGGCGGCAATGGCGTATGCAGTGCCGAGTCTCTCTCCTCGCGGCGGTGGGTCTGGGTTTGAAGCACGCTGACGGCTGATGAGGGTAAGGCGCGGTGGAGGCCAAGCTTTTATCCCCCAGCCCACGGAGCGTCCGGTCCCGATTTCCCCGGCAACGCGCGGTCGTTTCGGAAGGTAGGTGGAGCACCTGTCATCCCGGGCCCACGCATCAGCGAACGGGAGAAGGGACGATCGCGAGGCAGCGGCTGGACGGTGGGACCCCTGTGTTGGCGCCAGGTTGAAGAGCAGAGCGCACCAGCAGAGGGACCGACGGGAGGGGCCCGGCTGTCAGCAAGTGCGGGGAGGTAAGTGGGCCGCGGCCGTGGATGTGAAGAAGGACTGGGCCGACAATGGAAGTTTCAGCCCAACACTGGTTTGATCTTTTCTTTTCTTTTATATGTTTTTCTGTTTTGTTTTCAAATCCAATTTTAAGTATTCAAACCAAATTCAAATTTTATTTTGAATTTCAGATTCCTAAAATCAAACATAATCCCGAAGGAAATTTAGACTCTATTGTTTGGATTATTTATTTATTTTTTTTAACAAGTATATATTCTTGCCTTCCCATTTATTTTCTATTTTCTATTCCAACTTCAAATTTATACTTCTATTTTAGTTTTCAGATTTTTCAAATGTATTAATTGAAACCCAAAGGTGGATATAAACCATACTATTTTAATATTACTAATTTAAGTTTTATTCTCCTTGTTATTTATTTCATGGGATGTATAAATGGTTTCCTTTAAAAGAAAAATCCTTTTCTCATCATTTTCTTATTTCCTAATTTCCAAAGCATTATGATACTTTGTTTATATATTTTTTTTTCCTACTAATTTTGGGTCTTACATACATGATGAACAACATTGTTTCTAGGCATATTTCTACTATGCACAAAGGAAGAACTTGAACCAATCATGGCATGTGAATCATAAGCATTATAACTCCTATTATGATGAGCATTCCTAGAAAATTTTCTATCATAAATAAATGCATGATTCTTTTGACTACTACTAGCCGTAGGAGCCTTCCCTTTTTCCTTGTTGAAAATAGGAGTCCTTTGGCTTGTTAAATTCTTGGCTTCCCTCTTAAAGCCAAGCCCATCCTTAATTGAGGGGTGTCTACCAACAGTGTAGGCATCCCTAGCAAATTTTAGTTTATCAAAATCACTTTTGCAAGTCTTAAGTTGAGCATTAAGACTTGCTACTTCATCATTTAATTTAGAAATAGAAATTAAATGTTCATCACAAGCATCAACATTAAAATCCTTGCATCTATTGCAAATTACAACATGATCTACACAAGGACTAGATTTATTAACTACCTCTAGCTTAGCATTTAAATCATCATTAATACTTCTTAAGCTAGCCATAGTCTCATGACAAGTAGATAATTCACAAGAAAGCATTTCATTCCTTTTAACTTCTAAAGCAAGAGACTTTTGCACACTTACAAATTTATCATGCTCTTCATATAAAAGATCCTCTTGCTTTTCTAAAAGTCTATTCTTTTCATTTAGAGCATCAATCAATTCATTGATCTTTTCTACTTTTGCTCTATCTAATCCTTTGAACAGGCTAGTGTAATCAATTTCATCATCACTAGAGTCCTGATCACTAGAAGTAGAGTACTTAGGAGTTTCTCTAGTGTTTACCTTCTTTTCCTTTGCCATTAGACAAGTATGGCGCTCGTTGGGGAAGAGCAATGACTTGTTGAAGGCCGAGGCGGCGAGTCCTTCGTCATCGGAGTCGGACGACGAACAATCTGAGTCCCATTCTTTGCCGAGGTGCGCCTCGCCCTTCGCCTTCTTGTAGGCCTTCTTCTTTTCCATCTTCCCGCTTTTCTCTTGTCCCTGGTCACTATCATTATCGGGACAGTTAGCAATAAAGTGACCAGTCTTACCACACTTGAAGCAGGAGCGCTTTCCCTTCGTCTTGCTCTTGTTGGGATGCTCCTTGCGACCCTTTAGCGCCGTCTTGAAGCGCTTGATGATGAGGGCCATTTCTTCCTCGTTAAGCCCGGGCGCCTCAACTTGCGCCACCTTGCTAGGTAGCGCCTCCCTGCTACTTGCTTCTTTGAGAGCAACGGTTTGAGGCTCGTGGATCGGCATTGGGCTATTCAACGCCTCATCAACATATCTTGCCTCCTTGATCATCATTCGCCCGCTTACAAACTTTCCGAGTATTTCCTCGGGCGTCATCTTGGTGTACCTAGGATTTTCACGAATAGAGTTTACAAGATAAGGATCAAGGACAGTGAAGGACCTTAGCATAAGCCGGACGACGTCGTGGTCCGTCCATCTCGTGCTTCCATAGCTCCTGATTTTGTTGACCAGGGTCTTGAGCCTGTTGTACGTTTGGGTTGGCTCCTCCCCCTGATCATTGCGAACCTTCCCAGTTCGCCCTCCACCAACTCCATCTTGGTGATCATGGTGGTGTCGTTTCCCTCATGCGAGATCTTGAGGGTGTCCCAAATCTGCTTGGCGTTATCCAAGCCGCTCACCTTATGGTATTCTTCCCTGCACAAGGATGCTAATAGAATAGTGGTAGCTTGTGCATTTTTGTGAATTTGTTCATTGATAAACATGGGATTATCTGTACTATCAAATTGCATTCTATTTTCTACTATCTACCATATACTTGGATGAAGAGAGAACAAATGGCTACGCATTTTGTGACTCCAAAATCCGTAGTCCTCTCCATCAAAGTGCGGAGGTTTCCCAAGTGGAATTGAAAGTAAATGAGCATTGGAGTTAGACGGAATACGAGAATAATCAAAAGAAAAGTTTGAGTTAACTGTTTTCTTCTTCTCGTCGTCGTCGTCTTTTTGAGAAGAGGAAGACTCGTCGCTGTCGTAGTAGGCTATCTTCTTGATGCGCCTCTTCTTCCCGTCCTTCTTCTTGTGACTCGAGCCAGAGTCAGTGGGCTTATCGTCTCTTGGCTCGTTGAAGACGGATTCCTTCTCCTTATCGTTTACCACCACCCCCTTTCCCTTAGGATCTATCTCTTCGGGCGATTAGTCCCTTTTGTGAAGAGAACGGCTCCGATACCAATTGAGAGCACCTAGAGGGGGGGTGAATAGGTGATCCTGTAAAAACTTAAAACTTATAGCCACAAAATATGGTTAAGTGTTAGAGAAATAATGCCAAGTGACTATAAGGCGAGCTCTTGCGAATCACCACAATCACACACAAAGCAATCACAAGAGACACGCGAGTTATCCCGTGGTTCGACAAGTACAACACTTGTCTACCTCCATGTTGTGGTGTCCCAATGGACGAGGGTTGCACTCAACCCCTTTCAAGTGATCCAATGATCAACTTGAATACCACGGTGTTTTTCTTTCTTTCACTATATCCCGTTTGCGAGGAATCTCCACAACTTGGAGCTTCTCGCCCTTACAATTGATGATCACAAAGAAGCACGGATGTAAGGGAGGGAAGAGCAACACAAGACTCAAAGCAAGAGCACAAACATGCACACTAGCCACAACTTGAGCTCACAACACAATGTGAGGAGTTCTCTACTCAAATAGAGCTCAAGTCACTATCACAAAGAATCAAATGCGCGAGAATAAAGTCTTGGTGCTTAGAGATGATCAAAGAATGCTTGTGTATCTCCTCCATGCACCTAGGGGTCCCTTTTATAGCCCCAAGGCAGCTAGGAGCCGTTGGAGGCATTCCAGGAAGGTAATTCTTGCCTTCTGTCGGATGGCGCACCGGACAGTCCGGTGCACCACCGGACATCCACTATTCACAGTCCGGTGCGGATCTCCTTCCTAAATTGGCGCAGCCGACCGTTGCAGACTTGGAGCCGTTGGCGCACCGGACACTGTCCGGTGCACATCGGACAGTCCGGTGCCCCCATCAGACCGTTGGCTTGGCCACGCGTCACGCGTGAATTGCGCGGCCGACCGTTGGCTCACCGGACAGTCCGGTGCACCACCGGACAGTCCGGTGAATTTTAGCCGTACGCCGCCGCCGAATTCATGAGAGCGGCCAGTTGACAGACGCCAGCCTGGCGCACCGGACACTGTCCGGTGCACCACCGAACAGTCCGGTGCACCCAGACTGCGCAGAGTCTTGGCTGCTCTAGCCAAGTCTTTTTCCTTTTGAATTTTCTCTGATTCTAGCACTTAGACAAATATGTTAGTGCACAAAAACCAATGTACTAAGTCTAGAATCATACCTTTGTGTTGATTTGCACTTCATCCACCATTTGGCACTTATTAATACTTAAGACAATTGTGTTGGACACTTAATCACCAAAATACTTTAGAAATGGCCCAAGGGCACATTTCCCTTTCAGATAAGTATTGTAGAAATGCTTATAATGAGAAAGGGCATGTAGCCGAGTTGGATTGGTGGCCTGAGTAGCACCCCTCAGTCCTCATATCCTGTGTTCGACTCCCCATGGGAGTGAATTTAAACTGTGGTTAAAAAATCCACTAGTTTGGCTCACGCCAAAGCACAGGTCTAAGGACTAAGGCTCGGTTCCGGTCACGGTCGTGTTCTCACATGGGCTACAATGCCACTGTGTATAGGTAGAGCAGGGGTTCGGGGTTTTCTCGACCTACGTGAGGTCTTCTTCTTAATATAATCCCTGGTGGCTGTCTTACCCCCCTGCAGGTCAAGTTTTTTAGAAATGCGTATATTGTGTTGGATTTGTGGCCATACAAGAAGGGATCTAATCCGGAACAATGATATACGTGGTAAGGTAGGGATAGTACCAATTGAAGAAAAACTTATCCAACATCGGTCGAGATGGTTTGGACATGTTCAATGGAGGCCTTCAGAAGCGCTAGTGCATAGTGGGATCGTAAGGAATGATAATAAAGAGAAGAGAAGAATAGGAAGACCGAAGTTGATATGACAAGAGACACTAAAAAGTGACTTAAAAGGATAGGAGATTGTGTGGCTTGTGGGTTGTATTGGGTTTTTAACACTAGCCTAACTTAACTTGCTTAAAACTAAGGGGTTTGTTGTTGTTCGTGTTACCTTTATATGAATACATTTTTTGTGTGTGAATTCATTGACTTAGTCGTTGCTTTGTTTTGGTTTATCATGTGTGAACATTCTGATAGAGCCTCTATTATTTTGCATACCTGGTCTCTGAAATTCAGGTTCTATTCAGAAGAGTTTGGTTTTGTAAGCCCCTAGCTGAAGCTGAATTTTCTGATGCCATTAAAGGACATTGTCTCCACCCACAAATGTCCTTTTTTTGGTATATCATGCCAACAGGTTCGTTGTTTCTTATTTGTGATGTAATTCAGCTATTGCCGTTAATTAGAAATTACTTGCTACTGACATTAGAATTTTGTCATGCACAGTTTCTGAATCTTGTGGACTTATTTTCTTCAAGAATTATCAGGCTTCAGGCCTACCAAAAACCAAAATCAAAAGTTTTATAAATCTCTCTGGCTCGTACTGGTCAAGAATTCAGGTTATACACTCACAGTACTGGCCTTATTCGTCCGTCTTCTATGTTCTGCGACAACAGAACCTCTTTACCGCACATTCGGTTCATGTATGCCAAACACAATGGCAAACATGAGTGCCCTCTACACCCTTGCCCAAAGCCTGTGGTCTTCAAGTCACCAAATATCATAGAAAAAAACAAGCCAGACGGTGCTGATTATATACCACTTGAGCTAGATGACTGTAACTTTGACAGTGATGGAAACCAGTCAACTTTGGTGGGGACTGTAAGCTTCCCTTCAACAATGGAGAGTAACCTCAGCTGTCAAGATCAAGTTCCCAAACCATTTAATGGAAAACACACTAAGGATGATAGGTGTTGTTCACCTGTGCTGAACCAAAGGTTCGTGTCTGAAAGTGAAACTGGTCAGAACAATGTAACTTTGCACATTATGAAAGAGAGCGAATCAGAGTTGCGGGCCAAGGGTTGCAAACATAAGGGAGCCATTCAACTTGAACTGTCAAATTTCTCATCCCCTACGAGAGCTTACAGTTTGGCAAAAAAAGGTATCATTTAGCTTTGGTGGCAATGGGATTTCTGTTACTTCTGATAAAGAAAGGAAGGAACACATTGGCTTTTCTGATAACGAAGGAAATAATTTATCTTGCATGCCTACACTTGCTGGAATACAACAGAACAGAGAAGCAGCTTTGAACAAAAGGAAAGAACATATTGTCTTTTTGGCCCAGGACTTTCAGAGTGAGAGATGCTTCAGCAAAGAGGAGTAGGCTGACGTGGCCTTCATTTGCAGAACGATATAGAAATCAGCATGCCCAGTGGTGCCCCAGAAATAGCAATTCACAAGTGACTCGATCAGCATGCGCACATCTCCCTGATGAGGACTGAAGGTAGAAGATCACATAATATTCCAGGTAGCAAGATAGGAGCTGGTGATGACAGCACGTAGCACTAATAATTTTTGCCATGGTGTTAATTTCTGGTAGAGTTGCTTTATGGCCTTGGTGGAATTTCTCTTGATAACTCCACGAGTGGCATAGCTTAGGATGGTTTCATTTATCTCGCAATACCTGAGCTGCTGTAAATACGCTGCTTCAATCATCGCATTGTCATCTTTCAGTTGGTTAAATTGAGACCTGAATTCAGTGTTGTGAGTTATGATTCTGTAAGACGATCTTAATATGTTTGTCTGAGATTCTGTGGGGACGTTGCTGATAAGATGTTACTATCTTCTTTACTTGTAGTTTCATTGAAACTGATTGTCGATTTACTGCATTGTTCTCGTGTTAATGTTCAGATATGGATAAAATGATCCATGTCGAGCTTGTGATTGTCATCCCCTCAAATATAGTATACATATTTATTTTGTTTAATTTATTATCCAAAGTGTGAAAATGAATAGAGAATGGGGAAAGAGCTATATATAAAGGCTGGAAGAGCGTTCTCTGTATTTAGAGAACACTGTTAGAGCATATAGATAAGCAAATCTTCTCTAAGTATGGGGTAGGAGAGATTTTAGGTGAGATCCATCACTGATCGTGTTGAGCACTATATGTGGCGTCTGGGAAGGCCGGATGGTCTGGTCATTTGGCTCGGACGGTCCGGCTATGTGGCCCGGACGATCCGCACTCAGACAGTCCGTGATTAGATTAGATGAGATATCCCCTTTTCCATATGTATTTATCCAACTAATCATGGGGATTCTATTTGGGAACGTCTAGGAATGGGTTCAGACCTTCCCCCTACATATATGAAGGGATACGGCCGATTGCACGCATCATTAATCGAACCAATCAATCAATATTTCAATTCCTTTACTTTATTGCCCTAGGAGTAGCATTAATTAGACCTAGTTTAGCTTTTTCCAACCTCAAATCTTCATCCCTTTTCGACTCTACGTCGTCTATGGACGTCTCAGATGGCCTGTCGATCCCGGAGTACCCCATGGAACTCTCTATCCTAACGGAGTCTCTCGAGGGGGGGCGTTCTAGGGTTCTTCGCGAGGAAGAAGAACCTCTGCGCACACATGGACTATTTAGCTCAAAGTGCGGATCGCCCGACACGTGAGTAGAGGAGATTTGCTCCTACCGCAGGGTCACGGACTGTCTGGCCCCGTACCGCAGACCGTCTGTACCACTGCAAAGAGCACCGCTAGACGGTACGATCCTAGTGTTTGGCCCCAAATCAGAGCCAACACACTTTTTGGTGACCCCACTAAGAAAGTTAGGTTTGACCTATCGAAGATCGACCACGGATGGTCGGTTCAAAGGATCACTCCGACATCTCCCCAAGAAACATTATGAAGCCGACTATGGAAGGCCCGACTAAACCTGAAATTTCCACCACAAACTTCGAAATAATGTCAATTTAACAGTCTAACTGGTGCAGGCCGGTTCAACCGCTATTGAGGCCGGTTGAACCACTCTGAACCACAGGAGATAAACTAAGTGTAGATGGTGAGAAATACAAGTGGAGATCCTCCACAATATCCACACCAAGAATAATACTCGATGACTTCTTTACCAAAGGTTTGAACACAACAATGAATCCACGCAAGAATAAAAGACACGAGATTTATCCCGAGGTTCGGCTACACCACAAAGGCGTCCTACTCCGAGTTGAGGATTCCACAAAGGCCCGGGTCTTTTCCAACCCTAATCATCCACAAGCCGAGACTCCCAAGCAACCTCATTCCGTCAAGGAACTTGAAGGTTCCAAGAACAACAAGTTTACACAAGAGGTGTTTGCAAAAAGCTCAAGAGATGAGAAGAAGAGGGGAGAGGAAAACCAAATCCGAAAGTCACGAGCACAAACCTCACACCAAGGGCTCTTCAATCAAGTAATTTAGGAGCGATGTGGGGGTGTGAGAGAGAGAGATATTAGGAGCTTTTGTCTCAAGTTAGGTCAATTTTGAATGCGAGGGAGCAACTAGAGTAAATAAGGTGAGAGACTCAAGGGGTATTTATAAAGACCCCTCAAAAGCTGCTGAAGATTGGAACTTTCTGCGTGGAAAGCGGTTGAACCACCGCCAACACAGATTGAATTGGTTTTGACTAGAGCCAAACCAATTTCAAAAGGTGTAGTTTGATTGGAAGTCAAATGCTAGGACTGGTTGAACTGCCCCCAGGACCGGTTCAACTGCCTAGCTGTCAGTCTGCTAGTCTGTTTGGCAGATAGAGGTCAGAATGGTTGAGTGACCTAGACCCCGGGTCGGTTCAACCGGTTTTGACTAGAGAGGTCTAAGGATAAAACCCTGGTTGAACCGCCCGGGGCTGATTCAACTGGTTTTGAGCAGAGAGCTACTCTGCTCAAAACAGGTTGACCTGCCCCTGAGGGCAGGCTCAAGTGCTTTTGAGCAGGGAGGTTCTCTTACTCCCATAGCCTCACTCCCGTTGAACTCAGAGTGTCCAATGATTTTTGGTTTTCGAAATACCTTTTGAAACTAGAAACTTGAGCTTTGCAAACACATTTACCTTGGTGAAAACACTTAAACAGAAGATGAATCCTATGACTCAAGAAGTATAAAAATTATTTGCGATCGTCGTGGAATCTCATCATGGTGCCATAAGATGTATATTCTTTGACCTTAGTACTTCCTTTTTATTTTACTTTTAGAGTTGATACTCCTTCTAGGCATAATCCTTAATAAGTATGCTCTATGCCCAAACAAGTACAACATTACATGGTCTTTTAAATATTTTAACATAGTAGATGCAATCTAGGTGTACCACAAGCAATGTAATGTCAATGCATATGATGCCATGCCAAAGTTTTAGTTCTCGTAAGGTGTTACATCTGCCTTTGATTATATTGATTTATGCTTTAATTCATAGTATTGCTTATTTTGGTGATCAAGTTGTAGAATGTCATCCCTAGATTTCACAAGTCCAAGTGTAATGATGCACATGCTTAGGGGGGAGGATATGCTACAACTTGACCCTTTTGAGACTAATGATTTGTTTGAGTAGTGTATGTGTAGTCTCAAAGGTGTGTTGAAAGGGAAAATGTGAATTTGGACAAAGAAAAGTCGCTTCCACTGCATATAGGTATCAATATACTTTGTTTCAAATTCCCTTGGTTGCCCATTGCTTTTGGTGTTCATTCACTATTTTTGGTGAGGTAATGGGGTTAGGCCACTTGGTTTCTCCGTTTTGGTGCTTAATGCCAAAGGGGGAAATTAAATGCCAAAGCAACTGAATCGACCACCACTTGAGTTTTAAAAAGTTTTGAGCTTTAAACTTATCTTTTTTATCAAAACCCTCTTGATACCTGAAGCGTCCTAGTCCTCTGAGACTCAAATGTGATACAATTACTAGTCCCAGGAGGCTAGTAAACACATTTATACATCAGATGATTCCAGATCTGCTTAAACGAGACAAACATATAAAGGTGACGATCAACTTTAAGAGTTGGTCCACAACTCGGGATATATCATCAGAGTGGGGCTGAAGCAGCCCGATATACGCAGCGAAGCAAATCAGCGGTCCAACAACCACAGGCAAGGTTGGGAACAGGCGTAACTCTTACCCGATCAGCGATCTCCTTCTCTGAAAAACAACAAATAAGCAAGGGTGAGTACTTACGTACTCAGCCCACCTTCACCCACAGAATGGGGGAAATCAGATATAGTGCATGGAGTATGTGGAGCTCAGAATATTTTACAGAAATAGCAATATTTGAAGCAGGTTTATTTGTAAAATATTTTATATTTTTCAAAGCACATCCTCTCCCAAAGGAGCAGGAAGTTTTTCAATATAGAACAAAATCCCCTGGACTAAACCATCCAGGTACCTCAGCAGTTTCCCACTGGTTTTCATTTTCAAAAACAACTACTGGACTTCCCGTCCACCATAGCTCACGACTCAACCGCCGGACATTTTAAAACCACTTTTCAAAAGCATTTTTGGAAAACAAAACACTAATTGTCAAATCCATGCCATGACTCATCCATATCCGTGGACGCGGACTATTCGAATAGGTTTTCAAACTATGCGCAGAGGTGTACACTTTACCCACTAGTCTGGTTTCTGCAATCTCACCGTCGTGAGATCCAAATGCTGAAACTCTCTTCTTCCTTGCACATCCTTACCTTAGCGATTATACCGGAAGGAACAAGGCCACCACCATGTCCAAACCGGACAAAACATTCCCCTTCCTTATCCTCCCGGTGCTCCCCAGCCGTCATAATCCTAGGGTTCGCACTATGCAAGTTCAGATCAAGCGACTGCCCATACAGTCTCGAGTGATTGTACTTGATAAGAGTATAGGTAAGGAGTGATGACAAACCGGTTCTTAGGCGAGAGGGACAATCCTTCATGCTCACACCTAACCCGGCTAAGCCATCACCTTAGGCTCTCTCCTAAACCAGGGAGTCCCAGATCATCCCGCTCAAAGGTGATAAGGGTGGCAACCCTTCATCATACCCATTTTGAAAATATTTTCTTTTGAAAACTCACAGCTTTTCTCAAATCATTTGTAACAAAGATGTCAAGGAGTATAAAGATTGATTGCAGCAAAGTTCTAAGGCTGGGTGGCCATAATAACTTGTCTCTTAGCAGCAAAATCATATCATGCATAAAATAATAGGCTGAGGGTTGTGGTTGAAAAAGCATAGGTAATTTATGCATCAAAGGGATCCAGTGAGCTTGTCGTTGCTTTAACCGGCGAAAGGGGGAGAGCTCGCGGAACTGGCTTCTAGCTCCACCGTCTGGCGTAGACTTAAAGATCTAGCCTTCACGAGACGGCACCAACGCTCCGATAACTATGCAACATGAACAAGCAAACATACAAACCGGCAAGTATATCATCAAATATTTAGTATAGTGGTCAAAATGGCGATATATGGATGGGTAGAGTTTTGAGCAGAATCTGTGTCATGTGGTGTTGTGATATTATTGGTGGTGGAGTGGAGGTGCTTACGAGGAGGGTGGATTGGAGGCGAAGCGACACTATGCGCGTAGTTGGCAGAGCGGGGTAACTGAGTGGGTGGGGTGTTTACTTTGGTTGAGGGTGTGGAGAGGGAGAGGGTAGCTGGGTGTATTTATAGCTAGGTGCATGTGGTGTAGTACAGTAGAGTTCACTGTTGGTGAGAATAGTGGCGAATGAATCATCTGACTTAGTCTGGACAAGGAAATTATAGGCAGAATATGGGACAAGAGCATTTTGGGAGTTTTCTAGAATATAAACCATGTTTAAGGGATGACATGGTTGGATAGGAAATAACTTGATAAGAATTTAGAAACAAGAATTATTGGAATCTGAGTTTGGAAGCCTGGTTCGAAAGAATCTCAAAGTTAAGCGTGCTCAACTTGGAGAAATCTGGGATGGGTGACCAGATGGAAAGTTCTCATTGGAAGGAAAATCACGGTCATCGGAATTCGTATGACTAGAATATTGGTCTGGCAGGTCTTAGCTGAGCTGGACAGCATGATGGATGAGCAGTTGAATATTTGGGTGATCGGACGATCAACGAATAGTAACAATAAATAGTAACGATGAATAATGCCAATGAAATAGTAACAATAAATATCATCGACGAATAGTATCGATAATGAATAGTAACGGTGAATAGTAACAATGAATAGTAACGATGAACAGACAAACGATCAGACGAACGAACCATGAACGATCGAACGAACGAACGAACAAACTAAGAACAGGCGGACGAACGATCGAATGAACGACCGAACGATCCTTGTGCTAGTGGTGTGCTTATGTGGGAGTGGGAGTGGGCATGTGGGGGGGGGAGAGTTGCCATGAAATGGCTTGGGGTGGCTTGAGGGGAGGCCCTTGCCCCTCTATTTATAGGCTAGGTGGGAGGATTAGGGGGAGAAGGTGAGGATTAGTGGGAGGATGCGAGGATTAGTGGGAGATAAGCATGTATTAGTCATGTATAAGTGAAATTAGCTTGTAGAGCTTACTGTATGACACCGGAGGCGTACGTATATGTATGAGCATGAGGAAAATTATGGAGACAATATTTGTAAGGACTTTTAAAATGATTCTGAAGGTATTTCTCAGGAGGAAAAATATTTGGAGAATTATCGGTGGAATATTTGGGCAGTATTTCTGGAAAGAATTTGAGGGGGATCACTAGGGAAATATTTGTAGGATATTTTGAGGAGAATTTTGGAGAGAATATAGACCACTATATTTTATTTGTTGATATCAACTTGCAAACAAACATTTTGAAACGAAATTAAAAATTCATTTTGAATTTTGAGCAAGTTTGAGAAAATTTTAAGATTTGAATTATTGGGGTGCTACAATACCAGAGATGAGTCCTCTTATTGCAAAAAATGTTCTCTTATGGGGGAGAAGTTTATCTTATGAGAAAAGGGGGAGAAATGGGTATTTGATTAAACCAAGTCTTTAAAACTGGTTTGATTTGTAAAACCCTAGTGTTATTTTTGTCTTAGTAGTGAGAAAAGGTTGAAAAATGACTTTGATTGCAAAAACAAAAGCAAGTGGTGACTAAGTGATCCAAATATGCCAAACCATTCATATACTTCTTCTGTTTGAGTTTGAACTTCAAATTGCCATTTTTGACTCATATTGCTTAAAGTTCGTTATATTTGAGTTGCTTTAGGTGTGTTGGCATAAATCACCAAAAAGGGAGAGATTGAAAGGGAAATTCACTAGATTGACATTTCTACATGTTTTGGTGATTAAGTGTTCAATACACTAATATGGACTAATTAGTTTGATGTGAGTATGAGCATAAGTTCATTCGAAGGCAATTTGCAGGTTCGAAGTCCTAAAGAGCTGAACTGGAGGCTAGAAAGTGCAACTTTAAGTAAAAGGAAAAAACTATGAGGTTTGAATACTTAGATAAGTTGCATATGCCTAATATCATGTTTCTAGACTTTTGTTTGATCTATAACTCAATTCTATGAGAAAAGTGGTTCCAGGACTTAGTTTGAGCCAAAATGCAAATCCTGGTGAAACATTGGTGAAAAGATGAGTTTCCCACACTTAGTCAATTTGATTATGTGCTAACCATGTTTGTATAAGTCATAGGGAATCTCACAAGAAAGGCTAGATCAAATGAAACAAGATTTAGCAGAAAAGGATTTAACTGCCCAGGTCTATGACTCACCGGACCAATCTTAGGCTCTAGGTGGCCTGGTGCACCGGACCCTTATGGTGGCACACCGAACCGTTGTCCGTACGAACTCTACAGTATTGAGAATTATTTTTATAATCCACCGGACCGTCTTCAACAACTATCTCCTGTAGGCGTGCGCTGGCCAACGGTTAATTGACATGGCACTCGGTCAGGAGGTGCACCGGACTGGTCCAGTGTCAGTTAGCTAAGGAAGGCTCCTAGTTAGATCCCGGGGTTAGGGCTACATGACTCGGTCCCGTGCCCCCGTAGGCTGTAGATTTTCATCAAGTTTTCTTTGGAAGGGGCAACAACTATGGGACCTTTTGGGGCTATAAAAGGACCCCCATGGTGCATCTCTTCTACACACAAGTATACCAAGAGCCTATCTACATTCCGACACTTTACCACAACACATTTATGTGATTCCAGCGAGATCTAAGTGTCGTTCCTATGTTGTTCTTGACATTTTGTGTGTTGTGTTGTTGTGATCTTCTCTTTTGTGTTGTGTTGCTGGTTTGACTTTTGTGTGTGTACTCTCTCCCCTCTCTTGTGCTGAAGTTGTAACTCTGATTATGTGTACGGCTGGAAGGGACACCATTTTCTAAAGATTCCTTGCGAGAGGATACTGTTGATATAAGGAAGATCGTGACACTCAAGTTCGATCCTTGGATCACTTGAGAGGGGTTGAAAGCAACCCTTTTTCAAGAGGACACCACAATGTGAATGCAGACAAGCATTTCAGGCTTGGATGAACCATGAGATAAAATCGCTTGTGACACTTGTGCATTTACTTTCTTGCCATTTTGTTTCTTCCTAAGGGAGGACTTTCTCTCTTCTTCTTGCTTTGAACTTGGTTTAGATTTGCGCTAACTCCTAACTTTGGATCAAGTTCGTGTTTTGAGTTGTATTTTTTGCAGGATCACCTGTTTACCCCTCTCGGTGCTCTTATATATCATGTGCTCAATTATTTTTAAGCAAAAATGTCATGTTTCATTTTAAATAATAGTCTGTAAAAGAAAAATTGATGTGGCGCTGAGGTGACTATAGACTAGTAATAAAGGAACATTGTAGTAGATAAAGTTTTAAAACGGTAATGTGGTAAGGCTATTCCTAGTAGGTATCCCATGCGCACGCGGATGTTCTGTTTCATGAGGCTTAGGATTCGTTTGGCAGGGCTCTGGTTTGCCTAAATATAACTCTGGCTCTAGCTTTTCCTAAAAACAACTTTTTGGTAGAGCTGAAGATATTTTGCAAATCGTTTGGTTGAAACGGAGAAAACGGCTCTGGCTTTAGGTGCTTTTCGCAGTAAACCATTTTTATAAAAATGTGTTTGGTGAGACTCTGCCTTTTTCTAGAGAAAAGCAGAGCTGAAGCCCTGCCAAACGGGCTCTTACATGCACTTTCAAAAAAGTTAACACGTCCACCGAACCACGCATGCAGTTGTGTATATACACCACAAAAGAGAGATAAACTCGTATAAATGAGATACCGGTCGCCCGAGCGCTCATTTTGTGCACCCTCCTCCACATTATGCTGGGAAGTGAGTAATGTAACACAGACCCGTAAAATGAGTACGTGAGACAGGTTTCACACATTGCTTGGAATAGCATAAGTAGATAAAGTAGTGTTGATTGCAGAGTTAGATAGAACCGAGTAACATGTTTCATTTGATTTCAGCTAGAAGTCTAGAACCGAGTCGCTGTAAAAGTGAAATGTTCCTCCAATGTGATGCACTCCAATGTGATGCATCTCTGGCCTAAAAAAACGATCGAACTTGTACGCTCACGATTCCAGCGCTCATCTTTACGTTTCTGTTAGTAGCATCCTTCTCTGTTCTATTTCACTCTAGAAGTCTAGAACCATATCATCCTTTTCTATTCTATTTCACTCCAGAAGTCTAGAACCAAACACAAGAGCCATTTCGTTGTAGAGTGGCTGCTGTTCTCCGTCCAACTAGCAGGTGTCTCAACCTCGAGGCACTCACGCCCAACGGCCACACCACCGCCCTCTCCGCATGCCCCCGAAACCGCCACACGCGGCCACGCCACGCCGCCAACTACGGGCCTCCTTGCGCTCGGAGTATTGGTCGACGTGCTCCTCTCACCGCACCCTCTACTGATACTGGGTTGGCGCGAGAACGGCGAGCCCACCTGAACGCGGTAAGCTGCATTGATCGATTCCTTACGTTGGTACTAGGTAGTAAGGAACCATACCTTGCTTCCCGATGAATTTTCCGAGAAGTTCCTCGTTTTCTGCGGTTTGTTTTAGCTGTTCCGAGAAACCAAACCCGAAGCTTTACTCGATTAGTTAGTAATGGATTTGTTTGCCACCTAGCAGAGTGGTGGTCTGATCATCCATCCGTGGTGCGGGTAAAATTTACTCTGCGAAAATGTTTGTGATTCCCCCAAACCCCCCATGCAGCACGGCAAAAAACCACCCCTATTAATTACAGTTCGTTTCGAGCTGTACATGTTCTCTAAGAATTGTGGTTCCTTGGAATGTAGTTGAATTGTTCCTCTTTGTGTGGGAAATTATGGAAGGGAGCAGCAGAGGCAAGGGTAATTATGTGCACATCTGTGGACTATGGGGTTTTAACTGTAAGGGCCTAGTCACTTTACTCTCAATCCATGTGGATTGGAGGAGTGGATTTAAATCCATAACAAGTCAAAATCTCTCTTAATCCATCCCAATCCTGCCCAATGCACATGGCATGGGAATAACTGAACAAGGCCTAAAAGGTTTTCCATGCAGTTTTTCTGTTCTAAATTGCAAGTAAAATTGGAAACCAGATCTACCCAGTCAATGATCGGTTGATCGTCCGTGTTCCTTTATCTTGTTTGAACTTGGTAGTTCTCGAGATACAGATATCGGTGCAACAGCTCACAGCTGCTCTCAACCTAGAGAAATTCACAACAGCACAGAGCAATTTCAGCCAGTCGCTTCTATGAGGCTTTAAGTTCTTGTTGGGTGGTTTAGCTTCACGTTATCGCCAGTTATTTGTGGAAAATAAAAACCGATGTTATGTGTGGTTGGTGCTCCACAGTAAGCCTAGTCGGTAGTGTGAAACTTTTTCCTTGCTTTCTCCTCTTACTGAAAAGGATTCTATGGCATGTTCATGAAAAAAATTATGTTCAACTGAAACCGTATGATTTGAATTTGTTGCGTAAATGCAGACCTTGTCAGAAACTGTTTCATCAATGAAATATAAGGTTGTGCCTCTCTGTGGCACTTTCTAAGAGGAAGAAAAAAGAACTGTGGACATGATAGGCTTTGCATCACCCCTTGTCTTATATATTGATTATATTGTTTGTGATTCTTTCTTGTAATATCTGCAGCAGCCAAAGAATCATGTGATATATGTTTCTTTTTAGTGACATTATTGATTTTCTTATCCTTTTCATTGCCAATCTTCAAGGGATTCAGTGATTTTGGATGGTGAAGGCACAGAGTAAAGAGTCTGCAACCTTTGGTGGTGCAGTTTTTATGTGCAACCATCTGACCAGGAAGGAGTGCTTTGACAAGAAAATATTTGGCCTCTCTGATTTCTGTGCTGATTTTGTAGAGAAAGTTAAAGCTGGCACAACTTTATTCTTATATGATGTTGATCAGTGTAAGCTCCATGGTGTTTTCGAAGCAACTTCAGATGGGGCTTTGAACATTATTCCTGATGCATATGTCGCATCAGGAAAGGGGTATCCTTCTCAGGCATGAATACTTTTGAGATTTACTAAATACTAACTACTGTCTTCTAGTTCATCTACTCTAGTGCTACCATGTAAATCTACTAGGAGTTATGAATTATATATGATAACACACTTGAAACACATGCTTCCCTATATTTACATTTTCCGACTAATTTTGTAGCTTTCCCATGCATGATACATATTCCCGATAATTCTCATACTGTTCTTCCTGAGATATTATAAGTCATAATAATTCTATTCCTGTTCTGTTGCAATGAATCCAGATACGTTTCAAGAGGATTTGGTTTTGCAAGCCTTTGATGCTTACTGAATTTCAAGATGCTGTCCACAATTATTCTGTTAAAAACAAGTTTAGTTATGGTTTGTCACACCAACAGGTCTGCTCCACAGTTTTCTTGTATTATGTCAATATGCTTAGCTACTGACCTCAGGGTGCTTCTGTTATACAGGTTGCAAAGCTTCTCCATTTGTTTTCTTCACGGAACAGGTTGCAGCTTCCTCAAAACCCAATATCACAAGATGATGTCCCAGGGGACCTTGAGACTTCTTCTCTGGCTAAAGTACCTGACGTGCAGTGCAGTCCATGTGGTTCATTCAGGAGCACCTGTCAAACATGTTCCTCCACCTCTCTTGGGGAACATATAGCATCGATGGGTGCAAAATTAATCGATCCCGGGGCATTAGTGCACAGAGGTCTACAAACAGACATCTCAAAATCTCCCCTGCAATCTGGAGCGGAGATGGTCACTATCACCATACCTGGCAAACAAGAAGCAATGCATGACCAACCTACTGATGACTATATACCTCTTCTCCAGGAGGAAAATACTTTTGAAGGTGTTGATGGTCTATTTGCGTTGCTAAAAGATGTGTGCCACTCTTCTGAATCTAAACGTAGCAGTGACTCTGAAAACCATAATACATTCCACCAAGTTTGTATTAGGAAGGAAGATGAATGCTGTCCACCCATCTTAGGTCGTTCCAAACTCCGTGCTGACAGTGAAGGGCGAACAAGTGTGTTTTCTCGGTTAGTGAGAAAGCACGATCGTGGTCGTGGGGAGGCAATGAAACAGCTGTGATGCTGTGCTCATCACCGGATGCACAACCTGCAAGGACACACTATCCTTGAGCTGCCCTCGGTTTGTGTTTGAGTGCCTTTCGTTCGTTTGTTGTTAGGGTAAGAACGGAGTACGTGTCGTGAACCTGGATGTGTTGTAGTTGCATGTTGTATTACTATTTCGGGCCTATGTTTGCTGTGTAGACGAGTTATCACGTAATTGCTACATGTGTGTCTGTTGTTCTTGTGCTTGGAATTATACGTGTAAGAAGGAATAGTGGTGTGCCCACTACATTGTATAGAGGACATATCCTGTGCAATCACTCATTTTGGTGCAAGCGTGCAATCAAACTATCCAGAGCATCCAGTCTAGATCCAACGGTTTCATATGGAAGTGGTTAAATGTAAAATAGACACTAGGTTTCAGGTGGAAGGGGTTAAATGTAAAATAACAGTTAACATTAGATCTAGATCGGATGCACCAGATCGCTTGATTGCATGCTTGCACCAGGATAAGTGATTGCATAGAATATTTTCCCCATTGTATATGCTCTGATGTCGATTGGCAGCCCACGCCGTGGGCTTGTGGTTGCCATGCATAGCATGGCGAGGCCATGTGCGCCACGGCCCACGGCAGCGTGGGACCGCAAAGGCCGCATGGCGTGGGTAGATGAAGCAATGAGGACTCGATCGCGGGCGGGCGATAGGGGAGACGAGTGCGTCTATGATTTTTACCATAAGATTTTTCTCCTTTAGGGCTGGGCTAGACTGGGCTAGTTTAGCAACTCTATTTTTTAAAAAAATTCTTATTTTTCCAAGTGAAAGCATTTAGTCCCTTAGTTGGTTAGTTTTACTGGTTCATGACAACCATAAAATTATTATAACTAACATGTGTTTTGCAGTTAGGTCACAATACAGGGAATTAGGTTTTAACGGGTGAAAAAAAAACCCACAGCTGAAACTTTCAGCTTAAAGAGACGGGCTCAAAAATGCGAACCAAAATGTGAATGACTACATATCTTCGGTGTCAAAGGAGTTGTAGGATACCTACTATAGAGTTAGATCTTTTATTTTTAATTTTAGTCATACTATAAAGAGGGGTTATGTATGAGTAGTTTGACCAAGAGATATCTAGTGTGGTGTTGGTACATGCATACACTTAAAACTAGTACGAGGTGTCACTCAATAGCCCTCACAAAAATTGGAGTTGAAATCGGTTTAGAAAAAAACTCATTTTGAGGCAGTTAGTAGATGCTCTAGGGGCATTGGACTGTCCAGTATTCACCAGGTTGTCCGGTGTGCACCTGACAGCCGACCCAGAGAGCATGGTTCATGCGCCCATTTGAGAAGCAGCACCGGATTGTCCGGTGTGCACCGGACATGGTCCTGTGCAGTGTCCGGTGTGCTCCGTGTAACGTCTAGTTGTCAGAACTAGCCCTTGGAAGCGCACCAGTGGTGCATCGGATTGTCCGGTGCATCACGACCGGAACAGAATAGTAATGACTAGATTTTGGTGGTAGGGTTATTTATACCCCTTCCACCAGCGATATTAAATGTCTTGCTGCCTCAACCATCAAGTATTCATTACTTTAAGCTTGCAAGTTCACTTTGCATAGTGAGGTTATTAGCAAAATCATAATCTCGCGTTAGAAACTCATTAGTGCACATGAGAGCCACCTATAGCATACATCGCATGCATTAGGCTTATCTTAGTCAAGTGAAAGTATATGACCTATTACTCTTGGTGATCGGCATCACCTAGACGGCTCGGTGGAGTTTCGAGCGCAGTGATCACCCTGGAGGATTTGTTGGTGACCCAATTCAAGTTTGTTCGCGATTGTGGGGGAACCACCGTGTTGGAGAGGAAAATGATCATCTCATAATGAGCATTTGGTCCTTGCAAGGACTAAGAGGGAGCGATACTCTTGCGCGGGTGCTCCAACAAGGATTAGTGGAGAGTGCCAACTCTCCGATACCTCGGGAAAAATTCAGAGGAGTTTTCTCGCTCTTTCTTCACATTCCGCATTTACTTTGAGCAATTTACTTTGTGTATTTGCATTCCTAGTATTTGTCATGATAACTTAGGGTTTGCTTAGAGTTTCCTAGCTTTTGTGATCTTGCTAAGTAGTTGGGTGAAGTTAGGCTTTTGTTTAGGGTTTAATCTTTTGCAAAAAAAAAATAGAGAAGTCTAATTCACCCCACCTTGGGCATCATGATCCTTTCACCAAGGAAAAATGAACTAATTTCTCTTGAAAAAATTAAAATCTCTTGGAAAAATGAGGATACCAAACTAGTCCTTACAATCTTAATTAGTAGAAGAGACTGTGTTTCTATGATTTTTGTGTCTATAATCTTATTAAAATTCCTCCTGTTAGATTTAAGGTATACGATTGTGACGACCTTTCGCTAGGTGCCAAAGTTGTCCTTCATTGTTCTGTTCCCCCACATTTTGTGTTCTCCGCCTTGCGTAACAAGCTGCGACCACAACTCGTTAATTTAGTCTTTTGTTAGCTGTGTTCGTCACTTCAGATGCAGTGACGTGACCACTGATATACATGTCTAAACGTGTTGTCCAGCTCACCTAGCACGGGCCCATGAGCGACATATCACGAACATACCGGCTGGGCACGAGACAGCCATTGGCTCGTGCTGGGCTGTGCCAGCACGCCGTGTCAACCCGTCGGCTCAGGCCCGACATGATCAACTTGTTTTCGTGTCGTGCCATGTCATGAGCACGATGTGCATGTTAGTGCCAGGCCACCCAATAGCCTAAAACCTAAAACCTACTTCAAAAATAGGTAATTCATATATAAGTCACAATACAAGTCTAGATCACAATACAAAATCCAAATTCATATATAAGTCAAAATACAAGTCCTGATCACAATTATATTCTACAGAATCTAGATTACAAAGCACAATATTACAAGTCCTAGTGCCCAACTATAGTCCACAAAATCCAGAGCGCAATATTACACACAAAAAGAGCATAAACTTCAACAAAATAGATACTAAATTAGGTTTGGAGCTATTGTGCAATGCTGCCTTGTTAAAAACCTTTCTAGGTAAAAAGTCACACCTCATGAGAAAACCCTAGAAAGAAAAAAAGAGTACAACCGGCTCTATAGAAAACAAATAAGTTGGAGTCCATACAAACTTTCATACACTCATTCATGACTTGAATCTTCAAGGACCATGCTTTCATGGATATCTTCCATCTCTTTGGTGTCTTTCTACACATTGTGCTACATATGTGAGTCTGGTAATTTCCAGTCTTTTATACATGACAAAATCTCCACCATATCACTTGTGAGTCGGCGACGACACCCCCCAATCACTCTGCCAACCAGACTAAAAGTTGATTCAGAAGATATAGTAAAAGAAGAAACAATCATGACATCTATAGCAAGGAGTGAAAGAATAGGATAAGTAAGCTTATGTTCATGCCACCAACTCAAGATGTTGAAGCCTTCATTGAACTAGGAGAAAGTGTCACTTTCTAGAGATGAAAACAACTCTCAGACAGAGGTTGCAGTTGCAAAGGTAGCATAAGAGGGAGCAATACTACCTGATCTTGCACCATATTGGGAAAAAGAGGACTCACAATCAAAATCATCATCACCATATATGTCATCCCAAGCCATTTTGTTCCTACCTTCATTAGCATTAGCCATTTGTTGTTGAGCCTGCAAGCGCACATTACCAAACTTTGATCCATACATCTAAAAAGTATTGGTTAACTGAGACCTTACCTTTTGTGGAAGCCTAGAGTAATCTGTACTAGTTAGAGTACACAAACGAAGAAGGGTTTAATTAAAACCTCTCATTTTAGCCCTAAGATCTACAATGAAAGTAAAGGCATACAACAAGGGTATTTGTCTCCAGTATTTTAGAAATTTATCTTTCATAGGAACTATAACTTTGTAGGAAACGCTGAAGCCTAAGAGGGGGTGAATTAGGACTTCTAAAAACTTCTTTCTAAACTAGGCCACAAATAAATCCCTAGAACAAAACCTATGCAAATAAGCAATCTAGAATGTGCAAACTAGGTTTTGTCTATGTGTTGTTGTCTCTACCACAAAAGGAGTTTAGCAACCTAAGTTCCAATCCTATATAATACAGTAAGACTAGTAAAGATTGCAACTTAAGTAGAGAGAGTAAATGCAAAAGATTAAAGAGCTAGTAGAGAAAGCAAACTCTCGTGGACGACGCCGGTATTTTTACCAAGGTATCCGGAACCACGCAAGGTCCCGACTAATCCTCGTTGGTGCTCCTATGCAAAGGGTAGTCCATGTGAGGGCCAAGCACCATGGTCGAGTAACTCCGTAGAGAGCCACGGGCCTTCTCCACGTGCAAGTGGTGCTCCGCTTCCGGCTCCTCTTGGACACTCCCCGCCGTCTCCACTATCGAGCTTCCAGCTGAAACGTGGAAGGCTTCGTTCCCTTCGGTATACGATAGCGGTCGTGACACAAATGCGGTTGACAAAGTCTCGCAAGACTCTCGCCCCACCCAGTACAATATTACAACGGCTCGCAAAAGAGCCGAGAGGTTTTGTGGGTTTTTCTAAACTCACTCAACTAATTAGGAATAACCTAGAGCATGCGCATAAGCGGTCTAACTAACCTAAGCACTTAACAAAGCATCTATGCTAATCATCATGTGATTCTATTAAGCACTTGGGTGTATGAGCACTTGGAGATGTCTATAACATGTGTTGGTATGTTGCTTGGGCTCCCACACCTTCAAATGACCGGTTGGAGTGGTATAAATAGCCTCTCCCTCAATTATAGCAGATTGATATAAAGCTGTTATTTCTGTTGTCGGGCGCAACGGGCAGTCTAGTGCACACTGGACAAGTCTGGTGCCCTAGCCACATCAACCTATCATTGTGAGCTGCTGCTGCCGACCGTTGGCCAGACTATCCGGTACACACCGGACAATCCAATGCTACAACTCCCGAGAGTCCACTTACGGGGCTCTCTACGCAGGTTGTCCGGTGCACACCGGACAGTCCGGTGTGCCACTAGCTGACTGCCCACTCCTTGGATTTCTTCACTATTTTCTTGGGCTTGTTTTGGTCTTGAGTCTTAGACTTGTGCTTGATATTTATTGATCTTCTAAGTATCTTTTAGGTATTCTTTTGAAGTGTTGCATCCTTAGATCCTTAGTTTAATCCTTTTTACATCATGTGAACTACAAATACAAACACTAGCAAACACATTAGTCCACAGGCTATGTTGATCATCAAACTCTAAAATCATTTAGTCAAATGGGCCAAGGTCCATTTTCCTTACAATCTCCCCCTTTTGGTGATTGAGACAACACAACCAAAGCAAGTAATTATTTTGATGAAAAAAATGCAATATACTTGCTAAGATGCATGATTGACCCCATAATGCGAGATTATGGACTTAAGCCTCCCCCTAACTCCATAATCCAAATACTTCCTATTTTAGACCAAAACCACTTCTAGGCTCAAGATTTTTAATTTTTTTAATTAGGTGGTGTTTGGTATTTGATATATTTTCAATTGCTTTGGTCCCTAAAACTTCTCCCCTTTGGAATCAAACACCAAAAAAGAAGACATTAAAAGCATATAGGAAGCAATTTAGAAGACTTGCCCACTAAAAGAGTGTTCTCCCCTTTGAAATAATATTCTCCCCTTTTGTATAAGATGACATACTCCCATGTCGGAGGTCCTCTACTTAGGAAAAGCTCATGAGAAAGAGAGGGGACAAGACATGATTGAATAGACTAACTCCCCTATGCATAGGTAAAAGATATATTTTAACAACATATGCATTTGTGGCAACATGGGAAGCATAAGATATGAAATATGGTCTAATCAAAATCTGGAGAAGACATGTAAATGATACTGATAGTGGAATGAAATCACTTGTGGATCTTGAAAGCACTTGTAGATTTGTAGTGGAAGCTTATTGTCGTTTTTCGGGGACTCCATTTTCCTTCAATGAGGCTACTACATATAATAGACTTGAAAACAAGTATTAGTCTCAAAGATTTAGATTATAGAGTAATCTTCCAATGAAGGTGTGCATACAAGTTTTGAATACTTGTAGGAGACATGCACTTTGATTTTGAGACCAAGAGGAGTAAATTCTATATAATCCGAGCTTTGGCACATATCAGACAAAATGACACCACTTGGAAAGTATAAATTTGGAAGCATTAGTGTCATCTATTTAGGAATTTTTTAAATAAACTATGTGTCGTGTTTAAACAAACATTTTAGACCATGTAGGTTTGCTCAAGAATATGAATTGAAAACGAGCATTCCTACCATATGATTGACCTAGTATGCATGCAACTCTTGTAAGGAAAATGGACCCTGGACCGTTTGGCTTAAAAGGTTTTGGTGTTTGATGATCAACATAAACTGTGGATTAATATGTTTGCTAGTATTTATGTTTGTAGTTCACAGGATGCTAAAGTGACTTGGATTAAGGCATTGAGGAAAGCAACACCTCAAAAGAAAACATTATGAAGATCAACAAGTATCAAACTATGTCCAAGAAATGAAGAACAGTGTTGCCATGGGCAGACTGTCCGGTCGAGGACACCAGACTGTCCGGTGCCACATGCCAGACTGTCTGATGCGCCAGGGAACTTTAGCCCAACGGCTAGTTCATGGTGGCACTGGTGGAGAGAAGCCACCGAACTGTGCGGTGTGCCACCTGAACTGTCCGGTGTCAAAGCCTGCAGCGCCAACAGTCACCTATGGTGTCCGATCCAACGGCTAGGCACACCGGACAGGGGCACTAGACTGTCTGGTGCCTCCATCGGACTGTCTGATGTGCCGCAGAGAGCAGCAGCTTTTCTCAAACGGCTAGAATTGTGTTGGGGCCTATAAATACCCCCAACCGGCCATTCCAAGGTGTAGGAGCCCAAGCAACATACCAAGGCATAGTATAGATATTTCTAGGTGCTCATACACCCAAGTGCTTAATAGAATCACTCGGTGACTAGCTAGGTGCTTTGCGAAGTGCTTAGGTTAGTTAGACTGCCTTAGCGCTTGCTCTAGGGGAATCCTAGTTAGTTGAGTGAGTTTAGAAAAATCACACAACCCCTCGGCTCTTGCGTGAGCCGTTGTAATTGTACCGAGTGGGGCGAGAGTCTTGTGAAACCGTGACAGCCGAGTTTGTGTCACGGCCACCACCGTGTACCGGAGGGAAGAGGCCCACAACATTTTCATCAGGAAGCTCGATAGTGGAGATGGCAGGGAGCATCCGAGAGGAGACAGAAGCGGAGCACCACTTGCGTGTGAAGAAAGTCCGTGGCTCTCTATGGAGTTACTCGATCGAGGTGCTTGGCCCTCGCGTGGTCTTCCCTTTGCGTAGAGGCACCAACAAGGATTAGTCGAAACCTTACATGGTTCCGGATACCTCGGTAAAAATACCGATGTCATCCACAAGAGTTTGCATCTCTACCTTGCTCTTTAGCTTATGCATTTATATAAAGCATTTAAGTTTCAATCTTGTCTTTATAATTAGATTGTTTAGGATTGAAACTTAGTCTTTGCGGTAGAGATAGCAACACTTAGACAAAACCTAGTTTGCACATTCTAGTTTGATTATTTGCATAGGTTTTGCTCTAGAGATTTATTTGTGGCCTAGGTTAGAGAAAGTTTTAGAAGTCCTAATTCACCCCCCCCCCCCTCTTAGGCGTCACTGTTTCCTTCAACTCTATTTAAAAGTAAATACCACATGTACAACTAGGCACGTAAGGTAAAACTAGATACAAGAAAATAGATATGCATATCTAAAACAAGTAAATGCAATAAATCTAGTTACTTATTCATGGGTGGGGAATTTGGGTCTAAAGTATTCACTAACCCACTTGGCAATAGACTTGATCCGATGTGATACATCTCATGATATACATCCCAATTTTGTCAAGTCTCCAAATTCCTCGACAGTCCTTTGGACTTCTCACTTCCCTCTTGGGACCTAAACCTTTTTGGTGCTTTTCATGGTTGACATAATCTCCTTTGGCACCCAGATGTGTTTGGCCCTCTTTTATTTGTTGGCTTGCTTGTTGGCCTTGATTGTTATCACCTTTCCATTCCTTTTCTTCTTGATGAGATATGGTATAGCGGTCTTTTTGTCCACCTTGTTGATGTATGTGTTAGAAACTTTGCTTGTTGGCTTTTTTCTTTTGCTTCTCCCTGGTCTTCACCTTGCATTGGTAAGACTTGTGGCCTTCCTTGTGGCATAGCCTACAAACCATGATTTCTTCCTCCACATGCTTGATGACTCCCGCAATGGTGTTATCCTGAGAAGGTTGGATTTGTTTGGCTTTGCCTTTCTTATCATACAAAGCCTTACCAAGGCGAGCCACCTATTGCTTCAACAACTCATTTTCCAAAGCAACCTCGTCAGAACATGTTTCTATAACAACATACTTTATATGAACTTAGTTGCAAGGGTTAGAATCATCAATTAAATCTAAGCAAGAAGTAGAAGCATCTTTCTTCATAATTTCAGGAATTTCAACCAAAGATGCTCCTAGGGTGATACCGATGTTTTCTACATTAGTAGTTAGCTCATTATTGTGAATGTTAAAAATTTACATTTTCTCTAGCAAATTTTCAATAGTATCCTAAGATCTAGCTAACTTAGCTTTAAGTTTTTCATTCTTTGTGACATGACTATCATCGGTAGTTGAGTATGGAGCTTAAGACACTAATTGCTCAATTTTAGTTGTTAGCTCCGAAAGCTCTGTTGTGGGTTTTGGTGGTTTGGATAACAACCCAATTAAAATACTAACAAATGTGCTAAGTGTTGAATAGGTGCTTAATGCAAAGCTTACAGGGTTCAACACAAGTGAACAAGTGTTATGGTCCAAAGACTGGAATATCTATAGATAGTGGACATCACAAGTAAGATGGACATTGCTTAAGTGAGACTCAGTGTGCGTAACTCAGAGACAACCAATCAAGCCAAGGATGTAGGCAAGAAGAGCTTTGAGGTACCGAGTGCACGGGAGAAGGTCAAAGAGACCAAGGAACCCAAAGCCAGGGATGAAGAAGAAGACTTGCAAAGTCAAGGTTGATCGAGTTAAGAAGAGTTATGGTGCATCAAGGATCACTACATAAGAACATGACTTACAACCAATGAGGTAACATCTACAGTTATGTGGTGTAAGTCATAAGGCTCAAGATCAAGCTCAATAAGTGAACAAGGTCACTAGAAGGAGGAGCAGTGTCAAAACCAGAATTGGAAGCAGCCCAAAAGAGCCAAGTTTACTTTGACCTTTAGTTTGGGTTGTTCCTGTGTTTGGATATGTTCTATGTGACTTTTGCAAGGTGTTGGAGCTTATTGTATTAATCTAGATCAAGTCAAGTTGACTTGATGGTTCTAAAGCTCTGTCTAAAGTAGATCAGAAATCCTGGAGTAAAGAGGTATGATCCCAAGACTTAGTCAATTGTTTTAGTGGCTAACTGTGTGTTTCTAAGTTAGGGATCATCCCAAAAGAAGACAAATTGGAGTAAAGAACTTGCACCAGTCTAGGAGCATCAGACTATCCGGTGCCCAGGTTGGCCCTCGGTGAACAGGCCGCTCTCGGAAAGTCGTTGGGGGTGCTGTGGCTATAAATCACCAGACTGTCCGGTGTGCACCGGACTGTCCGGTGCGCCAACCGCACGCCTGGCCAACGGTCGGCCGTGCAATCAGCGCTAGCAACGTTAGCCAAGCCAACGGTCATAAAGTCGCACCGGACTGTTTGGTGCGCCACCAGATTGTCTGGTGTACCAAGTGACCGAAGGGTGGCAACAGTCGGTTCATTAGGAAAGGAAGGAAATCAGCTACTGCTCATTGTCCGGTGTGCACATGCAGACGGGGAAGGTTGATTTCTTCCCATTTGAAGAACCAACGGCTAGGATCTCCCTTGGGGCTATAAAAGGACC
Source organism: Zea luxurians (assembly GCA_029449295.1). Taxonomy (NCBI): domain Eukaryota; kingdom Viridiplantae; phylum Streptophyta; class Magnoliopsida; order Poales; family Poaceae; genus Zea; species Zea luxurians. The sequence continues at coordinate 98,605,497 of JAOPSE010000005.1, forward strand.
CCCTAGGCGTCCATCTACATGGGTGGAAGACTCCCAAGTGCAGCAACACTTTGTAAACTCATTGCAAATCATTTTGTTCTCCCTCTCTTGTGTATTTCTCTCTAAGTTGTGTAGAGGCACAGTTATAAGCCTTTAGAGAGAGGGGAAGTGCTGCTGAGAGCAAGATCAAGATCTTGAGCACTGTTACTCTGCCAGAGTGCTGTCAAGAAGGTTGTAAGTAGTTGTGGCAACGTTGTAACAACCATCAACTTATTGGAAGGCTCTATCTGTCACATTGACAGATTTGAGTACATTGGAGGATGGGGTAAGATACTACAAGCCAAGGTGTGGCTAACTCCAACAAGGACTAGCAAGCATTTTAGGCTTGGTCGAACCCTGGTATAAATCCTTGTGTCCTGCGTGCTCTATGCTGTGACTCTTGTCTTGTCTCTGTTTCTATTCTTTGTCTCTTGCATTATTACTATGTGCACTTCATATACTCTTATTTGTGGTATAAGTTACTTGTGAAGTGCAGGACTCTTTGAGACAGGAACTTCATTTCTGCTGCCACCTACTCGAAGCAATCTTCATTCTGCTATGATCGAGCCTTCGAGTAGAGTAAGGTTTTAAGTTTTATAGTGATAATTATTATTTGTCATAAGGCATTTGTGTGATGACCGTGAAGAGCATGATGAAGAGCGGTGGCTGCGAGTCCTTGGAGGATCATCTTTGCTTGAAGAATCATCCCAAGTTTTGACACATGTAAGCATCTTGCCTTTGCTCCTCCTCTTTTTGGGTTTGGCCAAATTTGGGCAATTATCCTGGAAGTGGCCCTCCTCCCCACATGTGAAACATCCTCCCTTTCTTTTCTTTTTCCTATCAATGTTAAAGAGAAGATCCTCGACTTGCAGGGGCACACCCATTAGATTAATCTTACGAACATCCTGATTACCTTTCTGACGCGTCGGATTGTTTCTTCCTCCACAGAGGTGATGTTGAGGCTTGACCATTTTCATCATCATCTTCTTCTTCTTTTCCACTTCTTCACTTGAGGATCTTGATCTTGGAGCCTTCTTATTGCCTTTCATCTTTTTGTGTTCCCCACATGCAAAAGCATACAACTTTGAAGAAGTTGGCACCTATTGAGGGCCTATATTTCCAAAGGTCGTTTGATTAGTTATGTCAAGGAAAAGCTTTGTCGAATATCATTTGAATGCTGAAGATCACTTGTCTAACATCTGGCTTCGTTGATTAACAAGTGCATTTCAGGAATGTCCTCAATGACGGACAAAGCTCAAACTTCGACAGAAAGCAGCATACAAAAGCACTTCATCTATACGCAAGCAATAAAGACAATGGTCGAAGGTGGTGACTTTGGCCACAAGTCAAAAGGAAGAAATAGCTGGTTAACGAAGGCAGGAACTTGTGAAGTCAAGATTCAAGAATAAAGAAAAGTACATTACTACCCTAGTACTAATGACTTATGTAAAAATAGGTGGGAATTATTTTAAATCAACACAAAGTCGGTTCATCTCCCATATAAATAGATGAACAATACCCTGCATAAAGTACCTTTTGCTAGGTGCTAAAGCTTCGTATTGCTTAGCTTCCGAAACTCCTTCATGCTATCTTGCATTTAGAAGCTGAAGGTATGACTGTAAACTTGTATCATATGGAGAGAAAAGAAATAAAATACCATGGCATATGAGATGAATTTCCTTCTCTTATTTCATTGTATGATGTGTATTCTATTTTATTACTCTTCGCCTTCATCCTTGAGTAATTACTCTGAAAGGATAACAATTCAAGGACAAAGGTTTATGTTTTTAACTTTGTGTTGCCTTGTTTTTTATTCCATATAGCAATTATAAACAAGTGACCAACATTGACACCCACCTCCGGTGATTTCACGACCGCATCAAACAATAGGATATTGAATGATGCATGATATATGAGCCCACACGGTCAAGTCATTCTTCATATAAAACCATTCATTTGGCCACTTGCTTTGATAGTCTAAGGCTAGAAACAATGAACCCCTTCAATACGCAAAGTTATAGCAACCAAAATTGTTATGGAGGCCTCTTGTCGCCTTCGTCTAGAAATGTAGCTCCTGAATATGACTGAAGGCCTCGCAAAAATCTTGGGCATCAAATTCTATTCCTTGACTTCAAACAGCCCAAATAAAAATTCCTAAACGCACTATAGTGTTTGGGGTATGATGATGAAGATAGATGTTAAACCTCATTAGCACTATGACTACCGTCTTATGTAAAGGAAACCTAAGACTAGCCTTCAAAAAGCACCAAAATACGACAACTTCGTCCTCCCTCGGACCTAGTACTAACTCATCACTCCCTATTCGCACCCAGTCAATGTAGCCGAAGCAGTTAAGTACCTCGATGTGCCCTTCTTTGATCTTGGATTTTCTTAAGTCACAGGGCTGGGCTTCATAGGGCGAATGACCATGTTGTCCTCTTCAAAATCTATGTCCATGTTATCTTTAGATTGGTTCAATGAGCGACTTCGGCCTGGGAAGCGGTACCTCCCACCGCCGGAACAGTTTCCTCACCCTGTGCCTCTAGCGCATTTGTTAAAGGTGTCAGCAGCACTCTAACAACACTCTAAGTGAAAAGCAAGTGATCTCTAAAACTGGCTAAGGCTTCTTCGGGAGCAAGCAAACAGTGTTCGAAGCTAGCATCGAAGGTAGAGCGAGCACTAGCAACAGTGAGTGCAAGCAGTAAAAGTTGTACCCTATAACGCTAGGTACCGCCCCTTTTGTATGTGCGATCATATGACTTTAATTGTCACATCCAATGACCTTTGGGTCCCACTATACGTGTCAGACGATTTCATAACGGGCTTTGGGAAGGTGTTTTTGAACCTTCGGCACAAGGCCTCCCAGTTTTAAATTTTTGCAATCTAAGCTCGTTATGAAACAACGAATTCATCCCGCAAGGGGCTACTATTGGGGCCCTATATTGCCGAAGGTCCTTCGATTAGTTATTCAAGTAAAAGTTTTGCCAAAGATCATTTGAATGTCGAAGATCACTTGTCTAACATCTGACTTCGTCGATTAACAAGTGCATTTCAGGAATGTCCTCACTGACGGACGAAGCTAAAACTTCGATAGACAGCAGCATACTAAAGCACTTTTTTATATGCAGGCAATAAAGACAATGGCCAAAGGTGGTGACTTCGGCCACAAGTCGAAAGGAAGAAATAGTTGGTTGATGGAGGCTAGAACCTATGAGGTCAATAACAAAGAAAAGTACATTACTACCCTAGTGCCATTTGTAAATGACTTATGTAAAAATAGATGGGCATTATTGTAAATCCGCACAAAGTTGGTTCGTCTCCCCTATAAATAGATGAACAGTACCCTGCATGAAGTACCTTTTGCTAGGTGCTACAACTTCGTATTGCTTAGCCTCTGAAACTCCTTCGTGCTATCTTGCGTTTAGAAGCCGAAGGTATAACTGTAAACTTATATCATATGGAGAGAAAAGAAACAAAATGCCAAGGCATATGAGATGAATTTCCTTATCTTATTTCATTATATGATGTGTATTCTATTTTATTACACTTCACATTCATCCTTGAGTAATTACTCCAAAAGGATAACAATTCAAGGGCGAAGGTTTATGCTTTTTAACTTTGTGTTGTCTTGTTTTTTATTCCATAAAGCAATTGAAAACAAGTGGCCAACAACTCCTCTTCTTGACCCATCTTGCGTGACATTTCAAATGCCACAATCTTCCCAATCACAAGCGTTAGGGTCATTGTGCTTAAATCCTACAAATTGTAGAGAATGGTGATGATGCTCCCATATCTTTTTTCAGGTAGGAGGGAGATGATCTTCCTTACAATGTCTGCATCACCTATCATATTAATTCCAATAGATTTGAGCTCATTAATCATAAGATTTAAGCGAGAATATATGTCTCTAACAAGCTCATTTTATTTCATAGCAAAAGAGTTATACTCATTTAAGACTAGGCAATGTTTTTGCTCACGGTCATTTAATGTGCCATCATGGAGCTCATGTAATTTTAGCCAAATCTCATTAGCAATTTTCAAGGAAAATACTTGATTGAAAATTTCTATGCTAAGAGATTCATACAAGCAATTTTTGGCTCTAGCATTCAAATGAATTTCTTTTTCGTCACTCATGGTGAGCTTCTCGAGATTCTTATGTGGTCTCGTCCCATCATGAGTGACTCTCCAAACACCTAGATCAACCGTTTCTAGGTAACAAGCTATTCTAGCACTACAATATCGGAAGTTAGTGTCGTCCAAGTGTGGTGGCCTATGGGTATCCATCCCTTTGCTCTAAAAAGCATCGACTCGATTAGCGGTGAAGCTAAAACATTTCAAATGAGCCAAACCAGGCTCTAATACCACTTGTAGAAAACGGTGACGCCTAAGAGGGTGGTGAATTAGGACTTCTAAAAACTTCTTTCTAAACTAGGCCACAAATAAATCCCTAGAACAAAACCTATGCAAATAAGCAATCTAGAATGTGCAAACTAGGTATTGTCTATGTGTTCCTATCTCTACCGCAAAAGGAGTTAATCAACCTAAGTTCCAATCCTATATAATCTACACTAAGACTAGTAAAGATTGCAACTTAAGTAGAGAGAGTAAATGTGAAAGATTAAAGAGCTAGCAGAGAAAGCAAACTCTCGTGGACGATATCGATATTTTTATCAAGGTATTTGGAACCACACAAGGTCCCGACTCATCCTCGTTGTTGCCCGTACGCAAAGGGTAGCCCACGCGAAGGCGAAGCACCACGGTCGAGTAAATCAGTAGAGAGCCATGGGCCTTCTCCACACGTAAGTGGTGCTCTGCTTCCGTCTCCTCTCGGTCGCTCCCTGCCGTCTGCTGTAATACCCAAAAAAGTGTAAAAGAAGACATAGTTGATTCACATACATGTTTTTGCCTCTGATTATTATAACATGTAAACCAACACTTCAAAAGATATTAATTAACCAATGACACCTAAAACAATATGTGCATCATGCTGGGTTTTATTGTGTGTGCATTTTATGACAATATAAAAGTAAGGTAAAAAGAAATATATTAATATCCAAATTTGGATATTTAATCCTAACTCGCAAATTAGGGTTAGAGAAGGGAAGGAAAAAAATGCTATACCAAATAAATAAACAAATAAAGGAAATATATATAAAAATAACTAAACCTTTCATATTATTGGGTACAAATTGTACATTTAAATGAATCTGGAATTCAATTAAAATTGGATTCAAATTCAATTAAAATTGAATTCAAATTGGGAATTTGAAAATAAAAAGGGAAAAGAAAAACTAGAAAAAAGGTAAAGAAGGGAATCGCGTCCTGGGCCCAATCTGCTCGGTCCATCCCACTCCCTCCTACGCGCGCGCCATCTTTCCGTGGCCCACTGCTCCCGCGCTGCAATCACCACGCTGGCGTCGCTGCCGCGTGGGCCCTTCTAGCCAGCGTCTCAGCACCATATTGCGCGCGTGTCTGGTGGCTGCTCTACGGGCCCCGCATGTCGGGCTTATCCTCTTCGCGGAGCTGCATTTTCGTCGTTGCCGGGATCGACTGGGTCGTTGGGATTCGGTTGAATCCTTGCACCAGATATTGGATTGGGGGACTTCCTGCGAATATAAATAGGTGTGCTCCCTCGTCCGTCGAACCCAAGGGCGCCGCGCCACTGCGCACGGTGCTAGGGCATCTCCAACGAGCGCAGCGGAAGGAAGGGCGGAGAGAAAATGTGATGGCCGCCGCGGCTGGATTCAATCGTAGTCGTCGGTCTGTACTAATTGGGTGGTCCGGGTGGCTCCCTCAAGTCCACTGGTGGTGTGCGGAAGCTTGCCAAGCACAATTGATGGCTAACCCTCGATGAATTGCTCGTTGGAATCCAGGCGTCGCCGCAATCGAGTCCTGCGTCGTGGGCGGGTTCCTCTGCGCCACCCTCGGTCGATATGGTTCTTCCCAATCGACTCGCCTTGCCTTGCTCTACGTGTAGCACCCGCTAATTTGCATATTTGGGCTGGGAGGGCAACTGGGAGCGTGGATGTCGGCGATGGGCTCCGCCGTGGGTGTTCGGCTGGGCGCCGCTGTCGTGCCTGGCTGGGAGGTAGGAGATGAAACTGTGACCGTTGGATCTTGGAATTTGTGGCCCCAATCGGATCCGGCGTGGGTCGACGTGGGCCGTTAGATCTGTGTGGACGGTTGCGATTAGGCGCACTTATACCCCTTCGGTGGGATCACTTCGGATCGTCCGATCAGGATTCCATGACCCAGATTCAATCTCGTTTCATTAAACCACGACCGCTGATTCCGGATCCAACCGCTGTGGGCGCATACCGGTTCGCAGTCTATTTTTGACCATAGATATAAGATCCAATGGCCCTGTTTGCGCCGCAGTTGGTCGGTCGATCGCTTTTGCAAAAGAGCCCTCGGTGTTATAACAAATAAACCCGCCATCCAGAGCTACAGCGCTCTGAGTCTCGGGAATATTTGTAGAATAACCCCTGCCTTCTCTGGGAATTGAGGCCTAGTCCAGGAATTAAATAAAACCGGAAAATAGATTTAGAAATTGCTTTTGAGTATAAAAATAATTGTAAAACTTGAGTAATTCATAGAAAATTCAAATTAAGCCCAAATTAATTCGTTCCAATTCCTATAATTTTGTAATATTATTGTCTATCATCTAATACCACTATTTTGACATGAAAGTCACATTAAAATTTATATCCCATTTAATCTTGTACAAAACACATAGAATCTTCAGAAAATCATAACTCCTCTGTTTTAACTCCGATTTGATCCGTTCAAGTTTGGTTAGTCTCGTAGCAACGCATAGATTATTATTATTCAGTTTGTTCTTATGTTTGGTGTGATGTTAATTTTATCTATACCATGTTTTTTTGTATTGCTACGACTAGCGCGAGGACTCGAGTCACCTGAAGATCACCCTGGTAACTGGAATCTCAAGTGCCAGGCAAGTTGTGCCCTTGATTCACTTCTGTTACCCAATAATGTTCTTTAATATCATTATTCAATGCATAGGTTTAATTTTGATGGGACCCAATAGGTCACCCTAGATTGTTTATCTCATTACCTTGGTTACCCCTGAATCACTTGGGTAGTTTGCTATTGCTTTATATGGTTTTGGGATAATCATGTATTATATCCATGTTCCAGTTATTTTGTTATTTTATTTATGTTCATGTCAAGATCATTATTATCTTTAATTGGAACATGGAGCTTAACTTGAGAAACACGTGCCACCTCAAGGGAGGAATGGGACCCCTTGGCTAACTAATTAGGAAAGCTAGTGGAAGACTACCTTACCCAAAAAGGGCAAGGGCAGTAGGGGAGTTGCATGCAAGGAGGTTCTCGGGTTTATTTGCTGCGATGGCGGTCAGACGGGGGATTCTTGCAAGTGCTCTTTCCATAACTGTAGCGGGTTTTCGGAAGCTAGTGGAACTTTGTAAAGGCCTCGTAGTGGATCCCTAGCCATTCACCTCGGTAGTGTCTAAGGGCCTAGCTAACCCTGGCGACATGGGAAACACGACTTGTGGGTAAAGGGTACAACCTCTGCAGAGTGTAAAACTGGTATACTAGCCGAGCTCACGGTCATGAGCAGCTCAGGACTCTCCGATGATTAAATTATGGAACCTAAACTCAATTTGTCATTTGCATTCGCATGGGATTTGTTATTAATTTTGTTCTATTATTTTATTATGGTTTGGTATTCACTTACACTTAGTAACTGCTAATAAAATCTTACCAACTTATTAAAAGCAATGCTCAGCTTTAACCCCTATTGTTGATCAGCCTTACACATCACATGAACTCCCACCTTTGGTGAGTTCATGTCACATTATTCCCCACAACTTGTTGTGCGATGAACATGTGTGAGCTCACCCTTGCGTCTCACACCCCCCACAGGAGAAGAACAGGTGGTTCAGGAGGAGCCACAAGGCGAGGAGTTTGATCTGATCTAGGTGGCATTTCCCCAGTTGACTTCTGCACCAAGGACGATCCTTAGTTCGTTTTATATTTATCTTTTATTTTGTAATAAGACTTCCGCTATATAATAAATACTCTGATGTTATTGACATTTATCTCTATACACTCTATTATTATATATGTTGTCTTCTTAGAGCATGTATGAGGTGCACCTGGCTTTGTTCCTTAAAGCCGGGTGTGACAGAAGTGGTATCAGAGGAAATGTTGGCTGTAGGACGAAACCTAGATAGAAATGGACAAAACCCTTACCTACTTACCTTACTCTGATTTTTTCTATACTTATCTTGATCCTGTCTCACCTTCTACTGTTCTACTCTGATCATTCTTATCTTTTCTACTCTAAGACAAGATGGATTTCACACCTTGGAATCCTACATTTATGAACCTTTTAAGAGATAGGAGACCTAAGACAAAACTAAAACTATTTTCTCTATTAAAAAAATGTTGGTTGATTGTTCTGATGATAAATGTTTGATTTGCTTCTTTGATTGATTGAATTATTATAGATGGACATCTTAGCATGTACCACCATAAGGTAATGAATTAGCTTTAGTAGGTAAAACACTAATATACTTAGCTAATAAATACCCCAAAGTAACATGCTTCGTAATTACATGCCTTGTCTACAATCCTTTCTTTCGTACCCTGTGTTTCTAACCCAGATGGGCTACCCCTATAGTGTTAGAAGAGAGCACTATAGACGTGATCCTTGGTATATCATGGTTAAGAAAGGCAAAGGTAGTCTATACACTGTGCTAAAGGAACCATAGAACTCATGAGTTCCAAAGGACAAAGATTTGAAGTTGAAGTTGCAGTAACTACCACCATCAGACTAGCGAAACTCTTAGTAGATGAGAAGTTTGTGGGTGACAACATCCGTGTAGTTAGGGATTTTTCGGATGTCTTTCTAGAGGAGTTATTAGGGATGCCACCAGATATGGAAGTGGAGTTTGTCATTGATCTCTTACATAGGATTGCTCCTATTTCTAAAACGGCTATACAGGATGTCCGTAGAAGAACTAAACGATCTTAAGAAGCAATTAATGGAATTACAAGAGGCTGGATATATTCGTCTGAATTCTTCACCTTGTGGAGCACCGGTTCTAATTGTACAGAAGAAAGATGGATCGCAAGGGATGTGCGTGGATTATAGGTCCCTTAACGATGTCACTATGAAGGACAAGTGTCCATTACCCCGTATTGAGGATTTATTTAGATGAGAGGTGCAAGGGTATTCTCGAAAATTGATCTCCGACCGGGTTATCACCAAATGAAGATTAGGCCATCGGATATTCCCAAGACGATTTTCTCGACCCGATATAGTTTATATGAGTTCACTGTTATGTCATTTGGACTAACTAATGCACCAGCCTATTTTATGGATCCGAAGAATAAGGTGTTCATGATCTGGACAGATTCATCGTGGTTTCATCTACGGTATTTTTAGTTATTCCAAGAGTGATAGTGATCATGAGGAACATCTGAGATTGGTGCTGTAGAAGCTATGAGATAATCAACTCTACGCCAAGTACAGTAAATGTGAGTTCTGGATTGACGAGGTATCATTCCTTGGACATATCATTTCTAATGGAGGGATATTAGTGGATCCTGCTAAAGTCAAGGAGATAGTGGTGTGGAGCGTACCCACTATAGTTACGGAGATTCGGAGTTTCTTGGGACTTGTAGGATATTATCGAAGATTTATTGAAGGATTTTCTAAGATTGCTAAGCCCATGACCTCGCTTCTAGAGAAGGGAAGAGAGTTCAAGTGGGATGAGAAGTACCAAGATAGTTTTAACCAACTGAAGTTGAAATTGATGTCGCCACCAGTGTTGGTTATGCCAGATCTACGAAAAGGATTTGATATTTATTGTGATGCATGTGGCCAAGGATTGGGATGTGTGCTCATGCAAGGACATATGATCACCTACGCGGAAACATGAATTGAACTACCCCACTCATGACTTAGAGCGGGCAGCTGTTGTGCATGCGCTTAAGATTTGGGGACATTATATTATGGGAACCAAGTATATACGGATCATAAGAGTTTGAAGTATATATTCACTCAGAAGGATCTCAACCTTAGGCAATGTCGTTGGTTGAAGCTTAATAAGGATTATGATTTGGAGACTCACTATCACCCGGGCAAGGCAAATTTGGTTACAGATGCCTTGAGTCGAAAGGAGCATGTTCATTCAGCTGTTGTTGCCCAGCTACCCGATGAGATTGTTGAGGATTTCAGGAGACTTAACCTGGGGATAGTTGCTCACACTGAAGGAGTTACTATTGATGTGGAACCTACTTGAAGCAAGAAATCCGCAAAGGACAGATTGGTGATGCCAAGATACAAGAGATCAAGGATCTTATTACGGAAGGCCGAGGTCCGGAATTCATGGAAGATGAGCAAGGCACCGTATGGTTCAAGGACAGGATATGTGTCCCTGATATTGAAAGCCTTCGTGAGACTATTTTAAAGGAGGTCCATGACTCGGATTATTCTATTCATCCTGGTAGTACTAAGATGTATCAGGATTTGAAGAAAAAATACTGGTGGTATGGATTGAAGAGAGATGTGGCTGCACATGTGGCTATGTGCGATGTGTGTCAAAGAGTTAAGGCTGAACACCAGAGGCCAGCTGGACTATTGCACCCACTGAAGATACCCGAGTGGAAGTGGGAAGAGATTGGTATGGCTTTTATTACTGGATTGCCTCGCACCCAGAAAGGATATGATGCTATATGGGTGATTGTGGATAGATTGACTAAAGTAGCTCACTTCATTCCTGTCAAGACTACTTATAAGTGATCTCAATTGGCTGAGTTATATATGGCTTTGATTGTGTCTCTACACGATGTACCAAAGAAGATCATTTTGGATAGAGGATCACAGTTTAGTTCCAGAATTTGGAAAAATTTTCATGAGAATATGGATACGAAGTTGAATTTTAGTTCGCCCTACCATCCTCAGACTGATGTACAGACTGAAAGGACTAATCAAGTATTGGAGGACATGTTGAGAGCTTGTGCCCTTCAGCATGGTAGTAGTTGGGACAAGAGTCTACCTTATGCTGAGTTCTCATATAATAATAGTTACCAGGCCAGTCTGAAGATGTCACCGTTCGAGACTCTGTATGACAGGAAATGCAGGACTCCTCTATTTTTGGACCAGACTAGAGGAAGACAATTCTTTGGGCTTGAACTGATTCAAGAAGCAGAAGAACAAGTCCGTATAATTCGAGAAAATTTGAGGGTAGCTCAGACCAGACAAAAGAGCTATGCGGATAATAGAAGAAGACCACTGGAGTTTGAGGAAGGTGATCATGTGTACCTCAAGGTGTCACCACTTCGTGTAATGAGGAGATTTAAAGTCAAGGGCAAATGGTTCCCCTCGCTTTATTGGACCATTCAGAGTTTTTAGGCAAGTTGGAGAGATGGCCTATCAACTCGAGTTACCTGCTAATCTATCGGATGTGCATAATGTATTTCATGTGTCTCAACTTAAGAAGTATCTCCGTGTCCCTAAGGAATAGTTACCAATGGAAGAGCTCAGTGTTCAGAGTGATTTGACTTACATGGAGTATACGATCAAGATTCTTGACACTTTGACTCGAGTTACAAGAAATAAAGTGATAAAGATGTGCAAAGTGCAATGGAGTCACCATGGAGAAGATGAAGCTACATGGGAAAGAGAAGAAGAGCTTCGCATAGATTTTCCCCATCTTTTCCCTCGTCCTTCCTAAATCTCGAGGACGAGATTCTTGTTAAGGGGGGTAGGATTTGTAATACCCAAAAAGTGTAAAAGAAGACATAGTTGATTCACATATATGTTTTTGCCTCTGATTATTATAACATGTAAACCAACACTTCAAAAGATATTAATTAACCAATGACACCTAAAACAATATGTGCATCATGCTGGGTTTTATTGTGTGTGCATTTTATGACAATATAAAAGTAAGGTAAAAAGAAATATATTAATATCCAAATTTGGATATTTAATCCTAACTTGCAAATTAGGGTTAGAGAAGGGAAGGAAAAAATGCTATACCAAAGAAATAAACAAATAAAGGAAATATATATAAAAATAACTAAACCTTTCATATTATTGGGTACAAATTGTACATTTAAATGAATCTGGAATTCAATTAAAATTGGATTCAAATTCAATTAAAATTGAATTCAAATTGGGAATTTGAAAATAAAAAGGGAAAAGAAAAACCAGAAAAAAGGTAAAGAAGGGAATCGCGTCCTGGGCCCAATCTGCTCGGTCCATCCCACTCCCTCCTACGCGCGCGCCATCTTTCCGTGGCCCATTGCTCCCGCGCTGCAATCACTGCGCTCGCATCGCTACCGCGTGGGCCCTTCTAGCCAGCGTCTCAGCACCATATTGCGCGCGTGTCTAGTGGCTGCTCCGCGGGCCCCGCATGTCGGGCTTATCCTCTTCGCGGAGCTGCGTTTTCGTCGCCGCCGGGATCGACTGGGTCGTTGGGATTCGGTTGAATCCTTGCACCAGATATCGGATTGGGGGACTTCCTGCGAATATAAATAGGTGCGCTCCCTCGTCCGTCGAACCCAAGTGTGCCGCGCCACTGCGCACGGTGCCAGGGCATCTCCAATGAGCGCAGCGGAATGAAGGGCGGAGAGAAAATGTGATGGCCGCCGCGGCTGGATTCAGTCGTAGCCGTCGGTCTGTACTAATTGGGTGGTCCGGGTGGCTCCCTCAAGTTCACTGGTGGTGTGCAGAAGCTTGCCAAGCACAATCGATGGCTAACCCTCGATGAATTGCTCGCTGGAATCCAGGCGCCGCCACAATCGAGTCCTGCGTCGTGGGCGGGTTCCTCTGCGCCACCCTCAGTCGGTATGGTTCTTCCCAATCGACTCGCCTTGCCTTGCTCTGTGTGTAGCACCCGCTAATTTGCGTATTTGGGCCGGGAGGGCACCTGGGAGCGTGGATGTCGGCGATGGGCTCCGCCGTGGGTGTTTGGCTGGGCGCTGCCGTTGTGCCTGGCTGGGAGGTAGGAGATGAAAATGTGACCGTTGGATCTTGGAATTTGTGGCCCCGATCGGATCCGGCGTTGGTCGACGTGGGCCGTTAGATCTGTGTGGACGGTTGCGATTAGGCGCACTTATACCCCTTCGGTGGGATCACTTCGGATCGTCCGATCAGGATTCCATGACCCAGATTCAATCTCGTTTCATTAAACCACGACCGCTGATTCCGGATCCAACCGCTGTGGGCGCATACCGGTTCGCAGTCTATTTTTGACCATAGATATAAGATCCAATGGCCCTGTTTGCGCCGCAGTTGGTCGGTCGATCGCTTTTGCAAAAGAGCCCTCGGTGTTATAACAAATAAACCCGCCATCCAGAGCTACAGCGCTCTGAGTCTCGGGAATATTTGTAGAATAACCCCTGCCTTCTCTGGGAATTGAGGCCTAGTCCAGGAATTAAATAAAACCGGAAAATAGATTTAGAAATTGCTTTTGAGTATAAAAATTATTGTAAAACTTGGGTAATTCATAGAAAATTCATATTAAGCCCAAATTAATCCGTTCCAATTCCTATAATTTTGTGATATTATTGTCTATCATCTAATACCACTGTTTTGACATGAAAGTCACATTAAAATTTATATCCCATTTAATCTTGTACAAAATACATAGAATCTTCAGAAAATCATAACTCCTCCGTTTTAACTCTGATTTGATCCGTTCAAGTTCCGTTAGTCTCGTAGCAACACGTAGATTATTATTATTCAGTTTGTTCTTATGTTTGGTGTGATGTTAATTTTATCTATACCATGTTTGTTTGTATTGCTACGACTAGCGCGAGGACTCGAGTCACCTGAAGATCACCCTGGTAACTGGAATCTCAAGTGCTAGGCAAGTTGTGCCCTTGATTCACTTCTGTTACCCAATAATGTTCTTTAATATCATTATTCAATGCATAGGTTTAATTTTGATGGGACCCAATAGGTCACCCTAGATTGTTTATCTCATTAACTTGTTTACCCCTGAATCACTTGGGTAGTTTGCTATTGTTTTATATGGTTTTGGGATAATCATGTATTATATCCATGTTCCAGTTATTTTGTTATTCTATTTATGTTCATGTCAAGATCATTATTATCTTTAATTGGAACATGGAGCTTAACTTGAGAAACACGTGCCACCTCAAGGGAGGAATGGGACCCCTTGGATAACTAATTAGGAAAGCTAGTGGAAGACTACCTTACCCGAAAGGGGCAAGGGCAGTAGGGGAGTTGCATGCAAGGAGGTTCTCGGGTTGATTTGCTGCGATGGCGGTCAGACGGGGGATTCTTGCAAGTGCTCTTCCCATAAACTATAGCGGGTTTTCGGAAGCTAGTGGAACTTTGTAAAGGCCTCGTAGTGGATCCCTAGCCATTCACCTCGGTAGTGTCTAAGGGCCTAGCTAACTCTAGCGACATGGGAAACATGACTTGTGGGTAAAGGGTACAACCTCTGCAGAGTGTAAAACTGGTATACTAGCCGAGCTCACGGTCATGAGCAGCTCAGGACTCTCCGATGATTAAATTATGGAACCTAAACTTAATTTGTCATTTGCATTCGCATGGGATTTGTTATTAATTTTGTTCTATTATTTTATTATGGTTTGGTATTCACTTACACTTAGTAACTGCTAATAAAATCTTACCAACTTATTAAAAGCAATGCGCAGCTTTAACCCCTATTGTTGATCAGCCTTACACATCACATGAACTCCCACCTTTGGTGAGTTCATGTTACATTATTCCCCATAACTTGTTGAGCGATGAACATGTGTGAGCTCACCCTTGCTGTCTCACACCCCCCCCCACAGGAGAAGAATAGGTGGTTCAGGAGGAGCCACAAGGCGAGGAGTTTGATCTGATCTAGGTGGCGTTTCCCCAGTTGACTTCTGCACGAAGGACGATTCTTAGTTCGTTTTATATTTATCTTTTATTTTGTAATAAGACTTCCGCTAAGTAATAAATACTCTGATGTTATTGACATTTATCTCTATACACTCTGTTATTATATATGTTGTCTTCTTGGCGCATGTATGAGGTGCACCTGGCTTTGTTCCTTAAAGCTAGGTGTGACATCTGCACTATCGAGCTTCCGGTCAAAACACGGCGCCTCGTTCCCTCTAGTATACGATGGCGGCTATGTCACAAACGCGGTTGACATGGTCTCGCATGACTCTTGCCCCACTCGGTACAATATTACAAGGGTCGCACAAGAGCCAAGGGGTTTTGTGGGTTTTTCTAAACTCACTCAACTAATTAGGAACAACTTAGAGCAAGCACATAAGTAGTCTAAATAACCTAAGCACTTTGCAAAGCACCTACGTTAATTATCATGTGATTCTATTAAGCACTTGGGTGTATGAGCAATTGGAGATGTCTATAACATGTTTTGGTATGTTGCTTGGCTCCCACACCTTCAAATGGCCGGTTGTAGGGGTATAAATAGCCTCCTCCTTAATTATTGTCATTGGACATAAAGCTATTGTTTCTGTCCTCGGGCGCACTAAACAGTCCGGTGCACAGAGGACATGTCTGGTGCCGTGGCCACGTCAATCGGCCGTTGAGAGCTGCTGCTGACCGTTGGATGAGACGTTGCTGACTGTTGGCCAGACTGTCTGGTGCACACCGGACAGTTCGACGCTATAGTGTAAACCCTGAATAATACCATAAGAAGTTTAGCGAGTTCCTTATTATTTTGTAAGAATAATGGCAAGGACTTTTATGAGTTTAGCTAAAGTATTTTAGTATGTGTTTTATTATAGAGGCATGAACCTTTTAAATAATGATGGGACTTTTAACTATGATATGAATTCCTCTCGTTTAAAACTTTGTATGTGCAAACATTCTATAAACTAAAGGGGTAAAATAACAAATAAAAATTTAGAGTTGCATCATCTTGGATTTCTGTTTGTGTATGTTTGGACTTAACACCACGTGGTTGGATCTCAATAATGGAAGATAAAGAGAAAGGAAAACCAAAATTTATATTTATATAAAAAAAGAAAACAAATATAAAATAAAAATAACTAAAATAACTATGTAGTCAAACTGATATTTCCTTTTGAATTGCGCACTTAATTTAGTGATCAAACTTCATGGGAATTTGAAAGAAAAAAAGACGAAGAAATTATGAAGGAGGAATAGAAAATAGAAATAAAAAAAGCTTTCCTCGGCCACTTGGGCTAGATTTCTCCTAGCCGAACGCTTCGCCAAGTCGGCCCAACACGGCTTCTCCCACTCGCACCCGGCGCCCACACCTAGTCACGGTCACCACCATGTGGGCCCACTCCTCAAGCTGTGAAGCGGTGCCACGCCAACCCCTTTTTGTCTCTGACATAGTGGGCCAACCTGTCATCGTTTCATCCTCGTGAAGGACTTCAACAGACCGCGATTTCTTCTCCGCGATGCTCGCCGGGCAGCCTCGTTCACCATTTTCGCGCCGTGTCTATGCTCCATGGGTCTGGGCCGTCAGCTTCGCCTCATCCAAGCACTTGCAGACCTCGCGGCGTGACCTTGGCTTATGGGACTCGCGCACCTGGATCGATCTCCACGCACCAACCCAGATCCGCCTTCTTCGGGAGTCTGTTGCAGCGCGCGCCGCCGCCACGGAATCCTCGGCCTGGAAATCACCCTCCCCGATGTTGTTCTCACCTGAGTTCGTTGCAACCAGCCGAAATCCGCGTGTGATGGTGTTGCCGCCTTCCTCGCGGACTCTACCTTCCTGGAGTATAAAACCCCTTGACCGCCAATCATCTCCGGGCCATACAAGCTAAGCCTCCATGGAACAATAGCACAGAGAGAGAGAGAGGACCAGTGAGAGGGAGGAAGCGTGCCGCAGTGTTGATACCCACCGCGGCCATCTCATGCTCTCACCACTGCCCAACCCGTGGGTTGGGCGCCTCTGCCGTAGAGCTGAGTCGAGGAAGATGTGGAAGCGATTGAATCCTGCCCGCGATCCGCCTCACGCCGCGGGCTAGGCACCGTTCCACGTCGACGAGCACACATGATCTTGCTTCACCGAACCGCGCCCATGACCACCTCCATCGAGCTTCGTCGTAAGGTGAGACAACCTGTGCAAACGCCTCCCCGCTCTATTGCGTCCAGCGACGCTCCACCGTACTACCGTAGCGACGCACGTACCGTCTGGGGGAGGGCAAGGTGGAAGATAATCTCTTGATCGTTGATTTGAGAGGGAACGGTGAGGATCTAAGGAACCGAGACGTTTCGGGTTTAATTTCTTTGGGCCATCCGATCGAATCTGGACGACTGTGATTTGATCGGCTCCTACTGCCTCGGGGTAGGGATCCTGTGCGTTAGATCGCGATCGTGCGGTTTGCGTCGTTCGCGGGTTTATAATGCGCTTAGTCTAATCTGAGCCATCGGGTGCCGATCCAACAGTTCTGATGGGTCCTTACCCTTTACCATGTTTGTCTGTATTGCTACGTTTAGCAGTGAGGACACGTGTCATCTCAAGAGCAAGTTGGTACCTGGAATCTCAAGTCCCAGGCAAGTTGTGCCCTTGATCACTTCTTTTTACCCACTCATGTTCTAATTAATCATAATGATCTGCATAGGTTAATTTTGACGGGACCCAATAGGTTACCCTAGTTTGGCTATCTTTATACCTTGTTTACCACTAAATTTTTGGGTAGTACCTGCTATTGCTTTATGTGGTTTTGGGTATAGAGATACATTTTATTCATGATTATACCTTTATTATCAGTTGTTATTTATTGTTCATGATAAGATCATTATGTTAATTGGAACATGGAGAACCACCCGGGAAAACAGTGCTACCACAAGGGTTTAATGGGACGCCCTTGGCTGACTAACTAGGAAAGCTAGTGGAGGACTACCTTACCCGAAAGGGGCAAGGGCAGTAGGGGAGTGGTCAGTGTAGGGAGGTCCTCGGGTTGATTTTGCTGCGATGGCGGTCAGACGAGGGATTCCTGCATTGGAGCTTCCTATAAACTATAGCGGATTTTCTGATGCTAGTGGAACTTTGTAAAGGCCTCGTAGTGTTACCCTGCCTCGCCTCCTCAGTAGAGGTGTATGGGATTGGCCGTCTCTTGGCAGATGGGTAACATGACTTGTGGGTAAAGATGCGCAACCTCTGCAGAGTGTAAAACTGGTATACTAGCCGTGCTCACGGTCATGAGCAGCTCGGACACTCACATGATTAACTTATGGAACTAAATTCAATATGTCATATGCATTGCATCGCAGGTGATGTTGTTACTTTTGTTCTACTACTTAATTGGGTTTGGTATTTACTTATACTTAGTAATTGCTAATAAAATTTTCACCAACTTTAAAAGCAATGCTCAGCTTCAACCATCCTCTTTGGTAAGCCTTACACTTCACGTGAGCTCCCACCTTTGGCGAGTTCATGCACATTATTCCCCACAACTTGTTGAGCTATGAACGTATGTGAGCTCACTCTTGCTGTCTCACACCCCCCCTCACAGGTCAAGAACAGGTACCATAGGATGAGGCGCATGGAGGATGCTGCGATGTGTTCGTGAGAGGTCTAAGTCGTCGTCTCCCAGTCAACTTTGGGTTGCTGGACCTTTGTCTCCTTATAAAGTAATTATTTATTTTGTACAGAACTCCTATTATATAGTTAAGATGTGACATTCGATCTTGTGCCATGATTCATCATATGTGTGAGACTTGGTCCCAGCACACCTGGTGATTATGTTCGCGCCCGGGTCTTAGTGCCCCGAAACCCGGGTGTGACATATAGCTCTCGAGAGTCCACTTGAGGGCTCTCTACGTAGGCTATCCGTGCACACTAGACAGTCCGGTGGCCTCACACCGGATAGTCTGGTGCGCACACCAGAGCACTGGCTGACTGCCCACTTCTTGGATTTCTTCACTATTTCCTTGGGCTTCTTTTGGTCTTGAGTCTTAGACGTGTGTTTGACATTTATTGATCTTCTAGGCATCTTTTAGGTCTTATTTGAGGCGTTGCATCCTCAAAGCCTCAATCCAATCCTTTTTGCATCATGTGAACTACAAATACAAACACTATCAAACGCATTAGTCCACAGGTTATATTGATCATCAAACACCAAAATCATTTAGTCAAATGGGCCGAGGTCCATTTTCTTACAAACTTGCCTTACTGGTCCATCATTTTCATAAGTGTTGAGATGTCTAGATATTTTTAAATTTTGATTCAACATTAAAGATGAAGTAGGGTAATAAACACTAGAAAGTGCAACGGTAGAATCATAGAATAACTGCAGAAAAGATAACACTTTCTCTACAATAGTTCAATGATTAGTAGTGAGTAAAGGAGGACTACCTTCTTCCATAGGATATTGGGTTTGGATAAAGATAGAAAAAGTGCTTATGTGTGGAAGAAGGTGCTTAAGCATAAAAAATGTTGAATTCCATCTAACATCAACATCAACCCCAAACTTTCTAAGTGTAACACCTATACTGAGGCAATAACTCTTCTATACACCAATTCTTTGGTTTGAAGAGTTTAAAAATTGATAGCTTTTCTATAATTATCTAGATACGGCTTTAGGATTGCTAAACAAGACTTCACAATTAAGTTAATTATGTGGCAAGCATAACATTGATGTAA
Organism: Zea luxurians; assembly: GCA_029449295.1. Classification (NCBI taxonomy): domain Eukaryota; kingdom Viridiplantae; phylum Streptophyta; class Magnoliopsida; order Poales; family Poaceae; genus Zea; species Zea luxurians. The sequence continues at coordinate 98,625,131 of JAOPSE010000005.1, forward strand.
AAACTGTAGACAAATCATCAGGATCATCATAATCATAAGCATTATCGTCTAATGGATCAGAGAAAACAAGGCCAAGGTTACCAAAAAATAATGGTTTTAGAAAAGACATAACAGTTATATTTGATGAAGCATTGTCTAGAGTTATAGAAAATATTTTATTGGCCAAGCCATACTCATCAACAACTATTGCAATATGTTCAGCAATATTTCTACTAGTATGTGATTCATTAATTAGCTTAAGACCAATCAATCTCTTTTCTAAAACATACAACGTCCCTAGGCCCGCCCGACGTTGGCGCAATCTTGCGCGGAACGAAAACCCATCAAGGTTCTGGCGCTTTGGAGTTCGCTAGCGAAATTCTCGCTGGTGTTATTCAAGGCAATCCTGCAGGCGTTTTTGGCACCACCAGGGAAGATTTCTTCCCGGATGGGTCCGCTATGCAGTGTAAAATATCTTCCTGGTCCACAATGTAGGAGATGGATTCAAAGTAGAAGATCTCTCCAGCATTGAAGGTGATCATGGTGTTGAAGATGATTGCCATGGAGTCGTCGTGTTTCAACGTCGCACCCTCTACTAGCACGCCAGCTGTCGGTGTTTGTGACCTGACTGTGCACCACGGGGATACCCACGTGATGCTTTTTTGGGTAGGACGGCGTCGTTGATTGTGACTCGATGGTACGTGCAGAGGCACGTCAGTATTGCTCGTAAAGTTACATAGGTTCAAGACGCTTTGAATTGCGTAATACCCTACTTTCTGTTGTGGCTAGGTATTGATTGCTGGAGTACGAGACTGGGGTTAGGTGAGCCTGATCCAAGACGACAAAGACCGACATCCGAGTTAGGCGCTACTGAAGCATTGATATCCCGGGTGATGTAGTTGCAAGCACCCAAGGAGCTATGCATTCAGTGATAACTCGGGCGACAAGGCGATCAAGGCTCTGGATATATAGGACTGCAATCTACGACAAAGAAGGGGATAACCGAAGTAGATAGTGATCACAACTTGTAAAGGTATAACTCTTTGGTCGTGTATATAAGGCCAAGGGGGAATCCCTACAAAATCATCTCATCACACACCATTTCACCCCATCCTCATCAACAGCAGCTGAGCCATCACAGAGCTCATTTGTATGCCAACCCATCCCATAGAACGACTCAGTAGGAGGCTCGTTAGGCGGCATGTGATACGTTTTAGTGTTCATGAGGACGGAGGGATATCTATCCCCCACAATCTTAACACACTAATTAGTACATAGTAGCTTTATTTTGAATCTTATCTAATAAATTTCAATCAATTTCAATGAAATTTTAAGGTGAGAGCATGAACATTTATTTCTAAGGTCCGAATTTTGATGTAGGGCAAGATCTAAATCTTGTTGTGCTAACTTGAACAGATTAGCTTCATGATATTTTGAATTCTATTTAACAAATTTTAATCAACTTTAAGGTGTAAACGCTACCTTTTATTGTTAGGGGTTTGTCTTTTGATGTGAGATACATGTGTAGATTATGTTGTGCTAAATGATACAAACTAGCTTTATGATAATTTAAATCATATTTAACAAATTTCAATTAGTTTTGTTAAAATTTTAATGCGTGAATGCGAGATTTTGTTACTATGGTATGCTTTCGATGTGGGACCTATATGCAAATCTTGTCGTCCTAACTAGCACATATTATCTTCATATATTTTGAATCCTAATCAACAAATTTCAGCCAACTCTGATGAAATTCTAAGATATGAACACAAGCTTTTGTTTCTAGGGTCTAGTTTTGATGAGAGCCATTAATTAATGTCTATAGTGCTAAGGCTATTACCAATCCATAGTATCATGCACTTTTAATACATACCACATAAGCATTTTTTATGATGTGACAAAAGAGTTAGGATGAAAGAGAAGAAAATTGAATCTTGAGGGAGATGAGATCATATGCATTGAAATTTTAACCATCTAATTGGCCCACATTTCATACTCTCGCATGTACTATCATTTAATATTTTTGTAGAGGATCAAAAAGTAGGGTATGTTTGGTTCATTACCTCAATTGCCACACTTTGCCTAACTTTTCTGTCTAAGGTTAGTTATTCAATTCGAACGACTAACCTTAGGCAAAGTGCGACACATTTAGCCACAAACCAAACATGCCTGTAATCTATGATGCCGTGCATTAGGATAATTATATCTTATATAATTTAATATGACATGGCAAGTTTAGCCTAATTGGTACTGAGTAGGTGTTTGTTGCATTAAATCATCTGCAATAAATTTTAGTCAGTTTGGATTAAAAAAAGATATAATATGAACGCAAGATTTTAAATTCAGGGATCTGACTTTGAATGTGAACCCATATGTCTGCAAACTTAAACACGTTATACGAACCCGCAGGTTCAATTAGTTTGAGTTAGAATAGGTTGGGTTAAAACTATAAAAACACATGGTAAGGATGCATTGAAGAAGGCTAATTTGTTATGGGTTAGGCTTGCCCCGCAGTGCTGGAAACAAATTATCATGGCAGCTACATGTGTGCATCATGTCAATTTCAAGAATATTACATTAGCATAGCCATAAAATACTCGTCGTAACTGAATTCATGTACAGACACAAGAATAGCCACAAATAAACACCAATCCAAACACCGAATTCTCATAGACTTACAAGGTCATAGCCAAACCCACAAGAAGCACTTTTTATGTTAAGTTCACATCTTTAATTGAGTTCTCACAATCACATCATAATATGTAGCTTTCCTCTACACAAGAAACAATTGCAATGGCTGCTGCCCCCCGGACCCCGGTGATAGGCACAAACATGCACAGCAAAAAGCACTATGTGCACATCATGCCTTACCTTATGCAAGTTGGTAGGGTGAAACCATGGCACACGAAGACTAGAACGACATATATTATTACCAGGAGGAGAAGTATCAATGCGGCCCTGCACAGAGATAGAATAAGATTATTGTGAGGCGAAAAGCTCAAACATCAGTGGAGGAAACATCATAGCATCATACCAGCCTAAGGCCCTGTTTGTTTCTTTATCAGATTATATAATCCAGCTTATGGATTATATAAACACCTATTGACCTACTTATGGATTATTATAATCTAGGCATCTAGATTATACAATCCACCTAATAATCTGTGTTGTTTGTTTACTTTTCAACTTATTTAAGCTGAATTATATAATCTGGAGGGTAAACAAATAGGGCCTTAGACTTGATTATGGCATCCAGCTTTCACATATAATAATTATATTCAAAAGTGTAAAGGTTGCTGCTTGGCACGACAAAAAAAAAAGAACAAATAGTTCCAATGCTTGAATGTCATGGAGTACATGGCTACATGCATCCCATACTGAAAGTTAAGAATTGATTAGAGTAGAGCTTACAGCAAACAACAGGCTCCAAAGTGTAAATCAAATTCTCGTGCAACCAGTGTATCCACTCTTTTTTTATCATCTGACATCTTATATCAACAATAAGTTTCTACCATTCTACACTTTATAAACATCACTTAATTTCTTCTGTTTGTGCAGAAGAAAAATTTATGTTCCCATCTTTGTTACTCATACTGCTACGTCAGAACCAAATATATTCAAATAATAAAAAACCACTGAGTACTGCCGTATATATAGTCACTATTCAAATAAAACAATATAATACCATTATCGATAAAGTTGCATTCAAATTTACTGCATTAAATCAAACTGGGCATTGTTTAGTAGATTATTTTTCAATAAAGTTGCATACTGAGTTGGGTAATAAGAAGCTAATTAACAATCATGGAAAGGGAAATAAGTCAGTACGAAGTTCATGAAACAAAAGCAAAATTAATAGTTCATGAGGCAAAAAGGAAGGAGATCAACATGCAAAACAAAATACGATAGCTAAGTGTTCTAAATTAGTCAATAAATCAGAATATGCCATACGTGAGTTTGACATTTCTCCACCAAACAGTGTTTCTGAACCGCCGAGCTTGTCTCTTGAATCGAACTGTATTTCCTTGCATATTTGCAGTCTTGTCAACCAGCAGTTCCAAACGATCACCTCTTTCAAGAACCTTATCAATGTTATCAATCATAACACTACGGACCTGCGAGAAAATGATGAAGAGATAAATCCCTTTGTATTGTGAGACTCTTCCACTCCAATGTGCTAGATCAATGGAATTTTCTGTAATGGTTTGCTTTAAACAAGTATGTGAAAACTAGTTCCACAAAGGTTTCAGGCACTTCATTCATGAGCATTTCCACTTCTAGCTTATAAGATCGGAGCTCACAGCATACATCCAACGTTAGTTTTCAGAATATATAAGTTCTTCAACATAGGATAGTCTTCATGTATGAAACAACTGAAAAATGGGTGCATTACCTGATTGATTTCACCTCTCATGCGATTTATTCTATCTGCACTAGGGTCATTTGAATAGTAATCCATTTGCTGGCTCAAGACCCTTGAGAATTCATCATTCATTGCATATGCAAGAGCGGTTAGCGCAGCCCGGCCATATGTCTTGACAAACCTTCCATGAATATCCTCCAAAAATGCGAAGGGAATCCGTCCTGTGGCATGAGAAGAAAAAAACATTGATAAGCTCATGGTTGTGCATTTCACAACAGACATATTTGCGTGGCAATGAGGACTCAGATGATTCTAGACGATGATGTGAAGATGTGGCTAGTATAGCAAACAGTCACTGTAAATATTATACTGCAAGGCTAAAAGTCAGCAGGATAAGATGATACTCAGAAACAAGTAGACCAATTTTGCTCTTGATTGTACCAACAAAGAAGTACAGTTCATCTTAAACCTACTACGAGCTAACAGACAGTGTTAGAGGTTGAGAATTAGTAGACAGATTGTTATGTATGCAGCAATGAGCAAGTTTGATCCCGAAGTCAACAGCTGGAAAACCGGAGCTGCTCAACGTACGGCCCCAGAGCCCATCAACCCTTAGACGCCATTTGGCTCTGGCTACACTGGAATCCAATCGCATCTCGTCGGTTTGTCCTGATCTACCCATCCCCTAAGGTCAGCAGTCAGACTGCTAGTAAAGTAGTAACAGACCAGATGGACGCGTGACGACAAAACCCAGAATGAGGCCCGGATCTCCGCTACTCCGCCGGCCTATCGCGCCGGACCACGTAATCCCATAGCACCACAAACCCAGAGGCGTCCCAATCGAGCTCGGAACCCCCACGCGAGTGCGATCGTACCGGAAAGGGAGGGAGAGCCGGAGAGGACGGACATGACTAGCAAAGCGCTTACTTCCGGCGGCGTCGTCGGCCATGCAGAGCGCGGTGATGCCGTCGGTGCGCTTGGCGTGGAAGACGTAGCGGTCCTGCGTGTAGGAGACGTGGCTGTCGGCGCCGCCGTCGGGGAGGCGCTCGAGGACCTGGCGCGCGATGGCGCCCGCGTTGGTGGCTGCCGCGCTGTGCTCCGCCAGCACCACCGTGCCGCGCGCCACCAGCGCGTACAGGATTGCCATCTCGCCTGTTCCCTTGGAGCCGATCCCCTCCCCTCCTCTCCTCTCCCCCGGCGGCGGCGTCTGCCGTGTGGACTAGGAGAGGACGGAGAAAAGGGGAGAGGTTTGGGCTCGGTTGGGCCAAGATGGAGACGGAGGAGGAAGGACACGCCCGAGCTGGTTGCCTGCCAGCCTATTGTGTGGGGGAGTTGGGACGAGGCTTGTTTAATTGGCGGTGGGGCCTGGCCGGCGCGTGCAGGTACAGGTGTGAAGCGCTGTCGTGTTTGGTCGCGGCGTGGGTGGGTTGCGTTGGTTTTGGTTGGCTGGCCGGTTGGGCTGAGGCTCTCTGATGACGCGAGCGGCCCGTTGCTCCCTGAACGGAGGCGGAGCCCGGCTCAGGCTCACCTCGTTCCACGGTTGGATCATGAGGGATGATAACGGGTACCCGAAATCCGATAGGTAAAAACCCTATTAGAGCATTGGTATGGTGGATTTTGATACTCATAGGTATTTTATTAGGTCATTTGTTATGCCTATCGAGTACTGTGGGCGTGGGTATGTTCTCTGTTGCCTCATACCCGCTACCCGATGGGAAACCCGCTAATATATGACACGTGGGTCCGGATTTATATGTCTCGTATAAAATGGATTTGCTCTCGCTATTTGCTAACCCTAAGACCCTAATGCGGCCACCAGGGCACCACGCACCAGGCACCAGGCCAGCCGCCAGACAGACCATCCAGATTCAAGGCGTCCAAGCCATCCACCGCCGTAATAAAATTGAATATTGTTGAATATTGTTAAACCTGTGATAAAATTATGTTGGGTTCGATACATTTGTTATGCTGGTACTTATTTTTGCGATTCAAATGATCATGTCTATCATAATGTTAATAGGTATGGGTACCCGATGGGTACCCGCTACCCATGGTGGATATGGGTATGTCGTAATTTTGTACCCATGATGGGTAGTAGGTATGGGTATGGGTCAATTTTTTCCTAGTGGGTATGGATATGGCTTCGTGTGCCCACTGGGTACCTTACCCTCTACCATCCCTAATCCTAGGCTCCCCGCCTCTCGGTTGGTACTTTGGACCGACCGTTTTTGTCGTTTCTGAAGCAGCGCATCCACGTCGGTTGCCAAAATATTTATTAAGGCTATCTTCAACAGATTTCTTATCTAATTACTTATCTTATCTCCTATTTTAAACTTTACTCTACAAATAGTGTCATCTACAGTTCCGCGTGACTGTGTCCCCTCTTTTACGTGAACCACTAGAGACAGTCTAACCTAACACAAACTCGAACGGTGTTTCCTATACACCTCATGTGTTGCCCTGTTTGGTTTGAGTAATTGTTGGCGCTAATCACTACGATGAGAATCGACGGTGGTGCTCTCTGTGGAATCATGGACTGTCCGCGACCAAGGGCCGGATAGTCCGCGACCTAGCACAGAGGCTAGGGTTTCTATCTAACGAGCCCGACGGTCCGCGCCTGGTGGCCTGATGGTCCGCGCGTGCATAGAGGAGACAGAATTCGCTAATAGTACCTAGATCTCGCTCCTGGAAGAGACCCTATCGGGGAAGAGAGATTCTAGGGTTTGTCTTGGGTGGCAGATCACTCAGGAACGACGTAGAGTCGGAGAGAGGTGAAGATTACAGAAAGGAAACTATGTTACTGTCTACTCCTAGTGCAGAATGTAAAGAACAGAAGATAATTTGATTGTTTGATCGATTGTTGGTTCCTCAATCGGCCATACACTTTCAAATATATAAGGGGAGGTCTAAACTCGTTCCTAGGCGTCCTCCAACAGCTCCCGCGAGATTAGAGAGATAGACACGCGAGGAGATAGGAGTTTAATCGCCTGATCTGATCTATTCGTGAACCGTCCGTGCCTATGGGTGGACCGTCCACCCATGCCCAGTGCCACAAATGGTGCTCAACGCATGCCCCTGCCTTTTGGAGAAGCTGAGCAAACCAAAAGCACTAGTGCAAGCTGGAATCAACTTGATGCGATCACATCGGTTTTCTTAGTCATCTTGCCATGTACTAGAATGATATTAGTTTAGGAAACACCCGTTTAGTGCCTTGGGCAAGTCCTCGCCCTGTAATGTTTGCAACATGTAGGTTTTACCAGATATTACATGTGTCATATTGTAAGGACTTTCCCAGTTTGGTGACCATTTCCCAAACATCTGGTCCCTACTCCTTAGTGGCAAGATGGTCTTCCATACCAGGTCTATGAATCATTTAGGCCCCTTAGTGATGTTTTGGTAATTAATGACAACCATTTGTGAACTAACAATTCTTGGAGAAATAAGAATGCAGGTTGTACCATAGAGGAAAGTATGCCTTGGAGACCTAAAGCATTGGTTGTGGATCAAGTGAAGGCAAAGGTATAACATAGGTTTTACTTGTTGCCGCTCACCAGGTGTTTTAGAGAAGAAATTGACCGATTAGTAGGCTAGATAGTTGTACCATAAAGAGGAGTCAATGACTTTGGTCTGTGTAAAATTAGTGCCTCATAGAGCATCTAGTAGTTGCATTTGCATAAAGACTAACAACGCTTCTGATTTCAAGAGTTAAAATCTTTTCAAAAGCGTGTTTGGAAAGTGGTAATATTCTGTGGTCGGTGGACCGTCTGGACTGGGAGGCTGGACCGTCCGTGTCCCACTCAGAAAGGTCCAAAGAATGTTCTTGCTACAGGGGTCCAGGATATTTGTACCACGAACCGTCCAGGCCTTGGGGCCGGACCGTCCGCAGTCCTAACCGGCCGGAGTCAGCGCACCGTTCGCAGGTGCCAAAATAGGTTTGGTCAGGGACTGCGTATTTTTAGTCAATTGTACTATAGACTATCCAGTGTGTAAGCCCGGGCAGTACTGACCACTGGTGGCAGACCGTCCAACCTTGGAGGATGGATAGTCCGCCCGTGTAATTCCATTTGGTCAATGCTCGGGCGCTTTAAGTTGCCAGGTCTCGGACCGTCCGACCAGAGTTGATAGACCGTTTGGACCTACTTTTTCTAACAAGCTCTGACACATTTCAAATGGTAAATATAGTCATTACAGGTGTGGCGGATCGCCCAGCCATAAGGTACGAACCATCAGCGTGCACGCAGAATGTGTGCTGCTTGCACATAACGGCTAGATAAGAGTGGAGGACTATAAATAGAAGTGGAGCTCATGTGTGAGGACTCTCTTGGCTATTTCCAGCATACATTGAACTCATTTGTGATCCTCTAACTCATTCTCTCACACTTTTGCTTAGGATTGCATTCTAGTGAAAGATTGAAAGCTCTAAGTATATTTGCATCATTTGGTGATCCTTGAGGCACTAGGTGGTACATCGAGCAAGCGTCATCAGCTTGTTACTCTTAGAGGTTGCTGCCTCCTTGACGGATCGGGTGTTGTCTTCGTCGAGCTCTCTGTGAAGATGGAGATTGTCATAATCATGATTTGGTGCATATGGAAAAACATGAATGGATGGATCTTTGAAAACATACCACCAACAACAACCACCTGTAAAGACATGTTTGTTATAGAGATGCTACTAGTTTGCCACAGAGTGAAGCCTCATACAACTGATAGAATTAGAACATAGCTGCATCAGATCTTTTTGTAATCCCCCTCTTTAACCTCTTCCTGTAACATTGTACATAAACGTTTTTTAATACAAAGTATTGTAGGTCCTCCCTACACAGTAATTGCCTAAAAAAAACTTCTGACAATCAAATGAGCTAAACCCCCAAATAACACATTTGGTAGTTGTAAAACCTCAAAATTTAAAGCTGGGAGTATTCAATGGATCTATTCGTTCTCTGATCATCCTACCAACATGCCATTATCCCGAAGGTCATTAGCTTGTTCCATAGCAGGAATCTTTAACATCCTGAGTACTATCTGAGGTCATAAGTAAGTTCCATGTGATCTTTGTTCCACTAAAATCTACTGGTGCTAATAAGTATAGCAACTAACATTTCTCATACCCACCCTAGGAAAACACTCCACGGGAAGCAACAGACAGGCACAATCTACGTAGGCCGATGGCAATATTTGCAGAAGTAACAACATCCAGGGCCCGATTTGGGTATGGGGCCCACACCAGGGCAGTGGCCCTAGGCCCCAAATTTTAATGGGCCCCTTACCATATATGTCTTATATAGGTATCTTCAAGCCTAGTAAAAAACCTAAAAAAACTAAATCGCCTAAGAACTCGTCGTCCACTCATTCTGTTTGTTGCCTCCATCGTTGCCAGCGTCAGGACGCGACACCTTAGACCTCTCTCGGAAGACCTCCTCCTTGGTCGTACAAGTGCAATGCTCTTTTGTTTGATTCATGTAGGTCATGACCATTGGTGAATTATTATTTTATTATTCTTTCTATTTGCTTTCGTATGTTATAGGCCAGGGCCACTAAGCCTCAATGAACAATTATATTAGTGAATTATTAATTTATTGTTCTTTCTTTCATATGTTGTAGGCCTCGGTGATCTTCTTCACTTGATCTTGGCCTTTACCTACAGAATGCGGCAGGGTTTCATATTGTATGATTAATTTAATATGTTTTAAATTTTATGTTATTTTTTATTGATAAAAATATGTATATGTACTAAATAAGTAGGGACTCTTTTAGAATAAATAAAAATTTCTTGAATCTTGTGTTTTTTTGTGTTTTTAACTAATTCCTATAAAATTTCTATATCATTGTTGTAAAAATTTTGCGTTGTAAATAGCCCTAAAATTCTATTTATATATAAGGGACCCAATATTTAAGTTTGCCCAAGCTCCCTAGAATGTCAGCTCCGACCCTTCATGTTGGTGTGAGAATCGAGAAGAGATAAAAATTACGTCATCTAGGGCGAGCACGGTGAAGTCGATCCATGCTTTGAGATGCATGGTGAGGGCACGCGTGCTCCCACAACATCATCTGCAATTTCCTCGACGGCAGCGGCGATGGCGACAACAGGAGGCGAGGAAGCTGGCGGGGACGCGGCGGCTGACTGTGACTCGAGCACCGCGGAGGCGTGGCGGTCGGGCACCGCGGCGCAGGAGAAGCCGCTGCGGAGGGAGCCACCGATCTCGACGAGGTCGGAGAGGATGCCCGCGAGGAGCGACGGGGACCGCGACACGGCAGGGCGCGGGGACGGGGACGGGAAGCGACATGCGCGGCGGTGGCCCATGGAGATTTTTGCCATTATAAAACACGGCACATTCGGCTTCGTCGAAACGGATGCGTTGGGGAGGGATTCGACGATATAGAAATACACAGGACGCGCAGCCGACGAAATAGACTCAAAATCTTGATTAGCCACTGAGGAGAACCATTAAGCCACCTCCGTCCGAATCAGTCGGAGTCTGTCCACTCGCCGTCAGTGCTGGTTGTCACACCGCTCGTGAGGTGTTCCGGTGAGCTCTCTCCTCTCTTCTTCCTCCCCATTCTCCATTCGCCATTCTCTGTTTGTGGATTTGAAACAGGGGGAATTTCAAATCTTAAAAATGCTTCTAGAAATCATATTCCTATACCTTTGGCTATTTGCAAAAGATTTTGAAAAAAACTTTTCCAAAAGATTTGCAAAAAACAAGCATGTGGTGCAAATGTGGTCCAAAATATTAAAAAAAGAAAGCAATCACATTCATTCTTAGACTTATGTAGAAAGTCTTTCAATTAGTTTAAATTTAAAGTAACTTATGTACATCTGTCAAAATTGTAAACTAGTTACATTTCTACACTTTGTATTTGTTTTGGTTTGTGTTGACATCAATCACCAAAAAGGGGGAGATTGAAAGAGATGAAAACCAGGGTGTACCTCGGACAGGAACACTGCAAAAACACAAGTTAACACTATGGACCGTCCGATGGAAAAGTGAGCACCGTCCGAGACCAAGCGCGGACCGTCCGACCTCAGGTGCGGACCGTCCGGTCGTTGAAAAACCAAAAAACCTGAAGGTGACGGGTTCGGTAAAATGCATTTTTAGCGTCCTCGCGGACCGTCCGGGATGCACGTCTGGACCGTCCGTGACTACTTTATCTGACATCTGACGACGCATTAAATGCTCTATAGCCGTTGATATAGCCGTTACTGCTGACCGTTGCGATTTTAGCCGTTGATGTGCAGGGGCAAACCGTCCGGACCAGGAGCGCAGACTGTCCGTAGTCGGCGGAAAGGGAGCAAGTGAGCAACGACTAGAAAGTGGTTGGAGGCTATAAATACAACCCCAACCACCTCCATTCAAAAGATCCAAGCACTCACTCATACACATTCAATACAAGAGCTAGCAATTCATTCAAAGACACATTCAAAGCTTTCAATCTCTCCAAGTTTCACAATTGAGACAAATGATCATTAGTGATTAGTGACTTGAGAGAGAGTGATTCGTGTTTCATTTGTCGCTCTTGTTGCTTGGCTTTCGCAATCGTGCTTTCTTCATCTCTTTCTCAACCCTCCAAGTGTTTTGTAAAGCAAGCAAGAGACACCTAATTGTGTGGTGATCCTTGCGGGGTCTTAGTGACCCGTGAGATTAAGAAGAAGCACTCAACCGGTCTAAGTGACCGATTAAGAGAGGGAAAGTGTTGGAATAGACCCGGTCTTTGTGGCCTCCTCAACGGGGACTAGGTTCTTTGGAACCGAACCTCGGTAAACAAATCACCGTGTTCACTTGTGTTGATTACCACTTGATTTGTTTCCCCTCTTTCCTCTCTCTAAAAATTCCCTTGCTCATATCGATTTGAGTTTACTCCCAAACGTTATCCGCATTGATTGAGCAACTCTAAGCAAGGAGAACTATCTTTTAAACTCCGATTTAAATCTAACGCTAACCCCAGCCTTAGTGTGTGTTTAAAGTTTATAAATTTCAGGTTTCATCTATTCACCCCCCCCCTCTAGGCGACTTTCATAGTGCAAGATTGTTGTTTGTGTGATGGCACCTGATCTTAGGAAGGATTTCTTTTTTAGTTACTCAAACCACATTGTGAGAAGTCTTTAGAAGAACTTGGCTGTTTGTACGATGGTTGTTTCTATTCAGAAACTGAAGAACCGTCCTAAACACAATTTCTGCCCAGTTCAAACACAATTTCTCCCAGTTCAAACACAGTTTCTATTTTTCCCAGTTTATTCCAAATGTGGTTTATTTTTACTAGTTCAAAGATGGTTGTTTCTATTCAAAATGTGGTCTATTTTTCCCAGTTCAAACGCAGTTCTAGACACAGTTCAAACGTAGTTCTAGACACAGTTCAAAATGTAGTCTGCCAAGCATACAGTTTGCCCAGTTCAGAACTAGAACATTGTTTCAGAGCACATAGCCGACAAACAAGCATAGTCTAGACATTACAAGCACATAACCGACAAGCACAGTACTTATGACCGATTAAAATTGTCTTGACAAAAGCTTAAAATTAAAATGCGAAAACACAATTCCCTGCCCCTTGCCGACTCAAACAGTACGATCATAAATCTCTTTGTAATTGTAACCCATGAACATCTGAAGGGGGATCAAATAGGTCCCAACTAGGATGCTTATTATCCATATCTTGTTGGCAAACAATAGAAGTCTTTTCGAGCATCTTGTAGACATGGTCCAGGTGGCCAACAACCTTCTCTATCTTGCCCCCTCAACTTCTGGGATACTAGAACATATAGAACTAATTGTTTGCAACAGTGTTGATTGTCTTCTCATCTCTTGAATTGCGTATCGCAGAGAATTCTTGATGCTAACATGATACTTCAAATCAACATTTTCTTGTACAAAATCAACATTGTCCTATAAACAACCAAGAAACAAGTAGCAGCTACAAGGGAATACAAACAACACGGTGCCTACCATGCGAATCAAACAACACAGTGACCAGCTATGAGGGGGAAAAACTTGTTTACAGGCCATATTGATTCGGGTGACCAGAAAGAAAATAAGCATAAACGGGGTAGATCTCTAGAAAATAAACGGCGTGGAGAAATATTACTAAAGCCTCATTACTGGCATTAGCATAGACAAAGGTTGAGTTCTTCACTGAATCGATAGCTCCTTCGAACTTTTCACGAGCAATTCCTGCATACTTCACAGTAGCGATTGCCTCCTTCTCTGCAATGATGGTCGTCGAATGAGCTTCTGTTGCAGCAAAGGCAGCTGCTCGCGCGGTGTCGTACGTGTCGACTATAGCTTCAACCGGAGGAACCCGCTCCATTGAAGAGGCGGTGGCTAGGGTTTCTCCCTGCTGGAAGAGAGATCTCGCTGGAAGAGAGAAAGGACGGAGGAGGAGGAGTCACGGCAAGGTCAAGGCGTGACATCCAGGTGCTTAATGGCCCGTCTCTACACACAAAAGAAATTATGAGTCTATTTCGTCGGTTGCGCGTCCTGTGTATTTCCATATCGTCGAATCACTCTCCAACGCCTCCGTTTCGACGAAGCCGAATATGCCATGTTTTATAATGGCAAAAATCTCTATAGAAGTTCAAACAGGCGGCACGGCCCGGTCCGACCCGGGCTCGATTAAGCCCGGCCCAACTAAGCCTGACTATATATCTGTGCCGGGCCGGGCCGCCCAACGGGCTCTACCCTTTGCACGAGCACGACACGGGTAAGGCACGATTGTGCCGGGCTGGCCCGGTAAGCACGACCCATTTACACAACCGGGCTAGCTTGAGCCCGCATCCATATAAATCCCAGTTCTCAGGTCACAAATCACAACTTCACGGAATGTACTGTCTATTGTCATATATAAATACAACTTCACATAATCACAACTTCACAAATCACAACTTGACATATAAATACAGTTCTCACTTCTCAGGTCACAAAATAAAGTCACAAAATCACAGTTCTATCACAGTCTCACAGATAGTAGTAGTTAGTCTCATAGACTTTAAATAAAACATTAGAGCTGTTTGTGCAATGGCTGCATCATTAAAAACCTTTCTAGGTAAAAACTGAAACGGAAATGTGCCTTTGGGCCATTTCTATAATGTTTTGGTGATTAAGTGTCCAACACATATTAAGTGAGTTGATTATGTGCCAAACAAGCAAGAAGTACAAATCATGTAACAAGGTACGTTTCTAGACTTAGTACATTGTTTTGAGTACTAACAATCTTGTCTAAGTGCTAGAAACAGGAAAAGATAGGATTGCAAAAGACTTGGCTATGTACAGCCAAAGTCCAGCTCGGCTTAGCACATTGGACTGTCCGGTGGTGCACCGGACAGTGTCCGGTGCGCCAGGCCAGCCTCCGGTGAACAGGTCACTCTCGGGAAAAATTAGCAGCGTACGACTATAATTCACCGGACTGTCCGGTGGTGCACCGGACTGTCCGGTGAGCCAACGGTCGCTAGCGCAACGGTCGGCCGCGCAATCCGCGGGCAACGCGTGGCCCGCGCCAACGGTCGGTAAGGGGCACCGGACAGTGTCCGGTGCGCCAACTGCCACGAATCTGCAACGGTCGTCTGCACCAGAATAGGAAGGAGATCGGCACCAGACCGTCTACAGTGACTATCCGGTGGCATCCGATGCGCCACTCGATAGAAGGCAAGGATAGCCTTCCTTGTTGATCTCCAACGGCTCCTAGCTGTCTTGGGGCTATAAAAGGGACCCCTAGACGCATGGAGGAGTTACCCAAGCATTCAAGAAACATTCTAAGACTTCTAGACTCCAACTTCGCGTATTCGATTCTTTGAGATAGTGACTTGAGCTCCATTTGAGTTGAGAACTCCGTGCGTTGTGTTTTGAGCTTGAGTTGTGACTTGTGTGTGTGATTGTGCTGTGATTTGAGTCTTGTGTGCATTGCTCTCCCCTACCTTACTTCTGTGCTTCTTTTGTTATCATCATTGTAAGGGCGAGAGGCTCCAAGTTGTGGAGATTCCTCGCAAACGGGAGAAAGACAAAGAAAGGAAAAGCCGTGGTATTCAAGTTGATCATTGGATCACTTGAAAGGGGTTGAGTGCAACCCTCGTCCATTGGGACACCACAACGTGGAAGTAGGCAAGTATTACTTGACCGAACCACGAGATTAAAATCGCGTGTCTCTTGTGTGCTTTACCTTTGATTATCTGTGGTCACAAGAACTCGCTTCAAGCTACTTAGCCGTTCTAACTTACATAACAAAGTTTTGTGGCTATTAGTGTTGAATTTTACAGGATCACCTATTCACCCCCCTCCCTCTAGGTGCTCTCAATTGGTATCAGAGTCGTTCTCTTCATATGGGACTAATCGCCCGAAGAGATGGATCCTAAGGGAAAGGGGATGGTGGTCAATGACAAGGAGAAGGAGTCCATCTTCAACGAGCCAAGAGATGACAAGCCCACTGACTCTGGCTCGAGTCACAAGAAGAAGGAGGGAAGAAGAAGAGGTGCATCAAGAAGATAGTCTACTACGACAGCGATGAATCTTCTTCTTCACCAAGAGACGACGACGACTCATCTAAAAAGAAACCGGTTAATCAAAACTTTTCATTTGATTATTCTCGTATTCCTTTCAATTCCAATGCTCATTTGCTTTCAATTCCTCTTGGTAAACCTCCACACTTTGATGGAGAGGACTACTCTTTTTGGAGTCACAAAATACGTAGTCACTTATTTTCTCTCCATCCTAGCATTTGGGAGATAGTTGAAAATGGAATGCACTTTGATAGTACGGATAACCCTGTGTTTATTAACGAGCAAATTCATAAGAATGCACAAGCTATCACTGTTTTGCTAGCATCCTTGTGCAGGGACGAATACAACAAGGTGAGCGGCTTGGATAATGCCAAGAAAATTTGGGATACCCTCAAGATATCGCATGAGGGAAACGACGCCACCATGATCACCAAAATGGAGTTGGTGGAAGGCGAGCTGGGAAGGTTCGCGATGATCAGGAGAGAGGAGCCAGCACAAACATACAACAGGCTCAAGACCCTGGTCAACAAGATTAGGAGCTATGGAAGTACAAGATGGACGGACCACGATGTCGTCCGACTTATGCTAAGGTCATTCATGTTAATTGACCCCCATCTTGTAAATCTCATTCGTGAAAATCCCAGGTACACCAAAATGATGCCCGAGGAGATACTCGGAAAGTTCGTAAGCGGGTGCATGATGGTGAAAGAAGCACGGTACATAGACGACGCGCTTAATGGTCCACTACCCGTCTACGAGCCTCAACCTGTTGATCTCAAAGCAACAAGCAGCAAGGAGCCGCTACCTAGCAAGGTAGCACAAGTTGAGGCTGCCGGGCTAAACGAAGATGAGATGGCCCTAATCATTAAGCGCTTCAAGACCGCACTGAAAGGACGCAAGGAGTACCCCAACAAGAACAAGGCAAAGGGAAAGCGCTCCTGCTTCAAATGCGGTAAGACTGGTCACTTTATAGAAAATTGTCCCGATAATGATGGTGACCAGGGACAAGAAAAGAGCGGGAAGAAGGAGAAGAAAAAGAGCTACAGGAAGGCAAAGGGCGAGGCACACCTCGGAAAGGAATGAGACTCGGACTGCTCTTCTTCCGACTCCGACGACGAAGGACTCGCTGCCTCGACCTTCAACAAGTATTCTCTCTTCCCCAACGAACGCCACACTTGCCTCATGGCCAAGGAAAAGAAGGTAAGTGTTCAAGAAACCCCTAAGTATACTACTTCAAGCGATGATGATTCTAGTGATGATGAAGTAGATTATACTGATTTATTTAAGGGTTTAGATAGAGCAAAAGTAGATAAAATTAATAAGTTAATTGATGCTCTAAATGAAAAAGATAGATTGCTAGAGAAGCAAGAGGACATTTTATATGAAGAACATGACAAATTTGTTAGTGTACAAAAGTCTCTTGCTTTAGAAACTAAAAGAAATGAAATGTTATCCTCTGAATTGTCTGTGTGCCATGAATCAATCTCTAGTTTAAAGATTTTGAATGATGATTTAAATGCTAAGCTAGAGGTAGATAATAAATCTAGTTCATGTGTAGAACATGTTGTAATTTGCAATAGATGCAAGGATTTTGATATTGATGCTTGTGATAAACATCTTGCGTCTATTACCAAATTAAATGATGAGGTGGCAAGTCTTAATGCTCAACTTAAGACTTGCAAGGTTGATCTTGATAAGTTAAAATTTGCTAGGGATGCCTACGCTGTTGGTAGACACCCCTCAATTAAGGATGGACTTGGCTTTCGAAAAGAAGCCAAGAACTTAACAAGCCAAAGGGCTTCCATTCCCAACAAGGAGAAAGGAAAGGCCCCTATGGCTAATAGTACTCAAAGGAATCATACTTTCATTTATAATGATAGAAAATATTCTAGAAATGCTCATTATAATAGAAGTTATGATGCGTTTAATTCACATGCTATGTTTGCTTCTAGCTCTACTTTTGTGCATGGTAGAAGTAAGCCTAGGAGAAATCATGTTGTGCATCATGTGCCTAGGAGAGTATTATCGGGTACCGTAATTAGGGGTACCCCCAACACTCCTTAACATGGATGGAAAACATCTTCAGAACAAACCGCGAAGACTGATAAGCACGGTTCAAGTCAAGGCCTCGTCTACTAAGGGACGCGATCTCATCCAAGCCCAGCCTCGGGCAAGAACAGTAGACCCGGACGGATTCACGCCTCGCCCGAGGGCCTCCTCAGGCAGTGGGCGCACCCTCGGCTCGCCCAAAGCCCAGCTCGGGCAAACTTTGTCGTGCAGTGACCTAGGCCAAATCGCCTTACCAACCGACCGTATCGCGTGCGCATTTAATGCGGGGATCGCCTGACACGCGCGCCTCAGTTGGCAAGGTCGAAGTGACCGCAGTCACTTCGCCCTTTCACTGACCGTTCTGATAGGAAAACAACACTGTTCACCCCGCTCCGGCTACTGTGCCAACCACCAGGGAAAGACTAACAATAGTAAGTCATGGCCTCTCCCGAGTTCAGTCTCGGGTGCAACAGGGAGCTCCGCCTCGCCCGACCCTAGGTCTCGTCCTCAGCCTCGGCCTCAGGAGAAGGTCTCCGCCTCGCCCGACCCTAGGTCTTGATCGACGCCTCGGCCTCGGGAAGAGATCTCCACCTCGCCCGACCTCAGCCTCGGCCTCGGAAGGAGTCACATCCTCACCCGACCTTGGCCTCGGCCTCAGGAGGAGTCATCGCCTCGCCCGACCTTGGCCTCGGACCGACTATGCTACAGGGGATACATCATTACCCTACCTCTAGCTAGCCGCCTCAGGCTACGAAGGAACAAGACTGGAGTCACATCTAGATTACTCCGGCAACAGGTAATGATGGTTCCCCGCATGCGTCCATGACGTCAATAGTCCACAAGCTCTCTACGAAGGCAAAGAAACGTCAGCAGGACCCAGGGCCGCACCGCCAGCTACGCTTCATACAGGGCTCAAGCACCTCTTCGCCGGACACATTAGCACATTGCTACACCCCCATATGTACAGCTGGACCATCCCCTTGTGTCTATAAAAGGGGATGCCTAGGGCCTTCGAAAGGAGGGAGGAGGAAGGGGCAACACGGGCAGCAAGAGCAACGGAGACGGACTCATCCAAACATCGAGCTCCACTCCGCGACACTAGACCCCTCTAGGAGGCCTAGGGCCCGTTCCCTCTCTCGCGAAGCTTGTAACCCCTACTGCAAGCACCACCGAGTTGCCTAACATCACTGACTCGGACATCATTGGGGCATTCCTCGCCGGCACCACTTGCCGGGACCTGGTAAGCAAACTGGGGCGCAAGACACCCACCAAGGCAAGCGAATTGATGGACATAGCCACCAAGTTCGCCTCAGGCCAGGAGGCGGTCGAAGCCATCTTCTAGAAGGACAAGCAGCCTCAGGAAAGGCAGAAGGAAGACGACCCTGAGGCGTCCGTCCAGCGTGGCACGAGGAAGAAGACCAGGAAGAAGGCGCAAGCAAAGCGCAACGCCGTCGACGCGGACCTCGTCGCCGCTGCCGAGCACAGGAATCCTCGGAAGCCTCTCGGAGGGACCAACGTGTTCGATAGAATGCTCAAGGAGTCGTGCCCCTATCACAGGGGTCCCGTCAAGCACACCCTGGAAGAGTGCGACATGCTCCGACGTTAGTTCAATAAGGCTGGACCCTCGGCGGAGGACGGCAAGGACCACAGCAACAACAAGAAAGGAGGCGACAGGGAAGAGGAGTTCCTAGAGGTCCACAACTGCTTCATGATCTACGGTGGGCAAATGGCGGATGCCTCGGCTCGACACCGCAAGCAGGAGCGCCGGGAGGTCTGCTCGGTGAAGGTAGCAATGCCAGTCTACCTAGACTGGTCCGACAAGCCCATCACCTTCGACCAAGGCGACCACCCTGACTAGGTGCCGAGCCCAGGAAGATACCAGCTCGTCGTCGACCCAATCATCGGCAACGTTAGGCTCTCCAAGGTCCTCATGGACGGAGGCAGTAGCCTCAACATCATCTACGCCGAGACCCTAGAGCTCTTGGGGGTTGATCGGTCTGAGATCCAGGCTGGTGCAGCACCCTTTCACGGGATTGCACCTGGAAAGCGTATCCTACCCCTCGGACAGATTGACTTGCCCGTCTGCTTCGGAACTCCCTCCAACTTCTGAAAGGAAACCCTCACCTTTGAGGTAGTCGGGTTTCGAGGGACCTATCACGCGGTGCTAGGAAGACCGTGCTATGCCAAGATCATGGCCATCCCCAACTACACTTACCTCAAGCTCAAGATGCCTGGCCCCCAAGGGAGTCATCACCATCAGACCCACGTACCGCCACGCTTACAAGTGCGACGTGGAATGCGTGGAGTACGTCGAAGCCCTCGCCTAGTCCGAAGCCCTCATCACCGACCTGGATTGCCTCTCCAAAGAGGCGCCCAATGCGAAGCGGCACGCCGACAGCTTCGAGCCAGCCGAAGCAGTCAAATCTATCTCTCTCGACCCCAGCAACGACGCCAGCAAGAAAGTCAGGATCAGCTCCGAGCTCGACCCCAAATAGGAAGCAGTGCTCGTCGACTTTCTCCGCGCAAACGTTGAAGTTTTTGCGTGGAGTCTCTCGGACATGCCGGGCATATCGAGGGATGTCGCCGAGCACTCACTGGACATCCGAGCCAGAGCCCGACCCATGAAGCAGCCCCTACGCCGCTTTGATGAAGAAAAGCGCAGGGCCATAGGCGAGGAGGTCCACAAGCTAATGGCTGCAGGGTTCATCAAAGAGGTATTCCATCCAGAATGGTTAGCTAACCCTATGCATGTAAAGAAAAAAGGTGGGAAATGGAGGATGTGCGTAGACTACACTGGGTTAAACAAAGCATGTCCAAAGGTTCCCTACCCTCTGCCCCGCATCGATCAAATTGTGGACTCCACTACTGGGTGTGAAACCCTGTCTTTCCTCGACGCCTATTCAGGTTATCACCAAATTAAGATGAAAGAGTCCGACCAGCTCGTGACTTCTTTTATAACACCTTTTGGCATGTATTGTTATACTACTATGCCATTTGGCTTGAGGAATGCAGGTGCAACATACCAAAGGTGCATGAACCATGTGTTCAGAGAGCACATCGGTAGAACGGTCGAGGCTTACGTCGATGACATCGTTGTCAAAACAAGAAAAGCCTCCGACCTCCTCTCTGACCTTGAGGTAACATTCAGGTGCCTAAAAGTGAAGAGCGTAAAACTCAATCCTGAGAAGTGTGTCTTCGGAGTCCCCAGAGGCATGCTCCTAGGGTTCATCGTCTCCGAACGAGGCATCGAGGCCAACCCGGAGAAAATCACGGCCATCACCAACATGGGACCCATCAAAGATTTAAAAGGAGTACAAAGGGTCAGGGGATGCCTTGCGGCTCTGAGCCGCTTCATCTCGCGCCTTGGCGAGAAAGGATTGCCCTTGTATCGCCTCTTAAGGAAGGCCAAGCGCTTCACTTGGACTCCCGAGGCCGAAGAAGCCCTCAAAAACTTAAAGGCACTCCTTACTAATGCGCCCATCTTGGTGCCCCCCGCTGCGGAAGAAGCCCTCTTGATTTACGTCGCTGCAACCACTCAGGTGGTCAGCGCTACGGTCGTAGTCGAGAGACGAGAAGAAGGGCATGCACTGCTCATCCAGAGGCCAGTCTACTTCATCAGCGAAGTGCTATCTGAGACCAAAATCCGCTACCCGCAAATCCAGAAGCTGCTGTACGCAGTGATTCTGACACGGTGGAAGCTGCGACACTACTTCGAGTCTCATCTGGTTACTGTGGTGTCATCTTTCCCCCTGGGAGAGATCATCCAGTGCCAAGAGGCCTTGGGTAGGATAGCAAAATGGACAGTGGAACTCATGGGCGAAACACTCTCATTTGCACCTCGGAAGGCCATAAAATCCCAAGTCTTGGCCGACTTCCTGGCTGAATGGATAGACACCCAGTTGCTAATGGCCCCAATCCAGGCCAAACTTTGGACCATGTACTTCGATGGGTCATTGATGAAAACCGGAGCAGGCACGGGCTTGCCCTTCATCTCACCCCTCGGAGAACATGTGCGTTACGTAATACGCCTCCATTTTCCAGCGTCAAACAACGTGGCTGAGTACGAGGCCTTGGTTAATGGACTGCGCATCGCCGTCGAGCTAGGGGTTCAGCGCCTCGACGCTCGTGGTGACTCGCAGCTTGTTATTGACCAAGTCATGAAGAACTCTCACTGCCGCAATCGGAAAATGGAGGCCTACTGCGACGAAGTTCGGCGCTTGGAAGATAAGTTCTATGGGCTGGAGCTCAACCACGTTGCTCGATGGTACAACGAGACCGCGGATGAGCTGGCAAAAATAGCCTCAGGGTGAACGATGGTTCCCCCGAATGTCTTCTCCAGGGATATATATATCAGCCATCCGTCAAAATCGACGACGCGCTCGAACCCGAGGAAACCTCAGCCCAGCCCGAGGTACCCTCGGCCGCCGAGGGTGAGGCCCTGCGCGTCGAGGGAAAGCAGGATGGGGTTACACCAAACCTGAACTGACAGACCCCATACCTGGAATATCTCCTCCGAGGAGAGCTGCCCCTCGACAAGGCCGAAGCTCGGCGACTGGCTCGGCGTGCCAAGTCGTTCGTTTTACTGGGTGATGAAAAGGAGCTGTATCACCACAGCCCCTCGGGCATTCTCCAACGATGCATATCCATCGCCCAAGGACAGAGCTGTTGCAAGAAATACACTCGGGGGCTTGCGGTCACCATGCGGCGCCTCGGATCCTCGTGGGAAACGCTTTCCGACAAGATTTCTACTGGCTGACCGTAGTGGCCGACGCCACTAGGATTGTACGCTCCTGCCGAGGGTGTCAATTCTACGCGAGACAAATACACCTGCCTGCTCAGGCTCTACAAACAATACCTATCACTTGGCCATTTGCTGTGTGGGGTCTGGACCTCGTCGGTCCCCTGCAGAAGGCACCCGGGGGCTTCACGCACCTGCTGGTCGCCATCGACAAATTCTCCAAGTGGATCGAAGTCCGACCCTTAACCAGCATCAGGTCCGAGCAGGCGGTGGCATTCTTTACAAATATCATCCACCGCTTTGGGATTCCAAATTCTATCTTCACCGACAACGGCACGCAGTTCACTGGGAAAAAGTTCCTAGACTTCTGCGAAGACCACCACATCCGTGTGGACTGGGCCGCCGTAGCTCACCCAATGACAAATGGGCAAGTGGAGCGCGCCAATGGCATGATTTTGCAGGGGCTAAAACCAAGGATCTACAACGACCTGAACAAGTTTGGCAAGCGGTGGATAAAAGAGCTACCCTCGGTGGTTTGGAGTCTGAGGACGACGCCGAGCCGGGCCATGGGTTTCTCGTCATTTTTCCTAGTCTATGGGGCCGAGGCTATCCTACCCACGGACTTAGAATATGGCTCCCCGAGGACAAAGGCATACGATGACCAAAACAACCAAACCAGCCGAGAAGATTCATTGGACCAGCTAGAAGAGGCTCGGGACGTAGCCTTGCTACACTCATCGCGGTATCAGCAGTCCCTGCGACGCTACCATGCCCGAAGGATTCGGCCCCAAGGTTTCCAGGTGGGAGATCTGGTGCTTCGGCTACGACAAGACGCCCGAGGGCGCCACAAGCTTACTCCTCCCTGGGAAGGGCCATTCATCATCGCCAAAATTTTGAAGCCCGGGACATACAAGCTAGCCAACGATCAAGGCGAGGTCTACAGCAACGCTTGGAACATCGAACAGCTACGTCGCTTTTACCCTTAAAATGTTTCAAGTCGTTTATGTACCTCGGTCCCTTTACATGTACAAATAAAAAGTCTAGCTGTCAATGGAGGATCGGCCTTGCCTCAGCAAAAACTGACCCTCCCTCGGGGGCTAGAAGGGGGAACCCCCTCTGCATCAAAATTTTCCTCGGAAAAGTTTTCTACCAAAACGTCTTTCGTGCCTTTCGACTATGTCGATAGCGGAATCCCAAAAATGAGCGAGTGAGACCTTGAATGGCAAGGCCGACCGAGCCGAGGGACTCCTACGCCTCCGGGATACGGATACCTCACTCATCACCTTCCGTGAAAGGCAGCTCATGCTCGGATAAGTGATTCTGCTACCGAACAAGTCCTAACGCTCGGGTAGAAAACGACTTTCGTACCATTTCGACTATGTCGATAGCGGAATCCCAAAAACGAGCGAGAGAGACCTTGAACGGCAAGGCCGACCGAGCCGAGGGACTCCTACGCCTCCGGGATACGGATACCTCACTCGTCACCTTCCACGAAGGGTAGCTCACGCTCGGATAAGTGACTCTGCTACCGAACCAGTCCTAATGCTCGAAACAAGAGGAAAGGAAACGCAGCTTTAAACCCCAACATTGAAAATGTTTAGGCCTCAGCGGCCGCAAGAAACATACGCATACTTAAAACAAACTGATCCTACAGGCTCAGGTATCGGCAGGGGGAGGAGCAGCACCCTCGGTGTCATTTCCGCCCTTGGCAGAATCTGGCCCGGCCTCAGACGGCGACACGGGTAGAAGGACCTCCACCTCGAAGGAGGAAGCCAGCACTGCGCTTGGGCCCTTGACAACCGCATCAAGCCTCTGGACCTCGACTAAGGCGGCCTCCTCTTCGTCGGGTAAACAGTACCCCTCGCTGACCTGCTCTAGATCCACGCCGTAGTGGGAGGCGAGGACGGCGAAGGCCCGCCTAACGCTGTGGTGCAGCGCCCCGCGGAGTCTACTGCGCACATGGCTGCCCAAGGCCCGTAGGTGACTCTGGGGGGAGCTACCTGAGGGGACATCGTCGAGGCCAAAGGCCCAGCAAAAGGCCGAGATAGTCTCGGACATGGCCACACGGTCAGCCTCCTTCTGCTCAGCCGCCTGGGCAAGCGCCTTATAGTTCTTAATGGACTCGTTAAGAGCCGTCTCGAACCCTGCAGATAGCCGGACAATGTTCTTCAAACACGAGGAGAAGGACGAAGCTAAACCAAAGTCGCAAAGCAGGCGAAACGTACCTTTAGCCCGGGCACGCTGCTGCGAGGCCACGGCTTGGGCGGACTAGGCAGACCCGACAGCCACGGCCAGGCCCTCCACAAGGGTCCTGGCCAGAGCAGACGCCTCGACTAGCCGCTCTGTAGCCTCAGCCAGCTGACCCCTAAGGGCCTCAGCCCGGCTCACGGCCTCGGCATCTTGGCTCCAAGATTGGTCCCGCTCGCCGATGACCTGGCCAAGCTCCAGCTGCGCTGCTGCATCTCCTCTGCCTGGGAAGCCACCAGCTCCCGAGCCAACGAAGCCTCCGTCCGTGCCAACGCCGCCTCTGCCCACTCCGCCGCTGCCTCCAACTTCAGCTCATCACAGAGCAGCCGAAGGTCCGCCACCTCGGCGCTCCGTTGGGCGAGGCGCTCATTGTCCTCGGTAAGCGCGGCCCACTAGGACCGCAGCGAATCCCAGACGTCGCTCTCGCGGCGGATGAACAACGACTTGGCAGTGCTCATGTCCGCAAGTTCCTGAGGAAGGAAAACAGGATATTACAAAGAATGCCCCGGTCACGCAAGGTGTACGTCTAAATCCTTACCTGGAAGACCCTGGGAACGTCCCTGGAAAGGATCTCCATGGTCGACCGAAGCGACCTCATCGCCGCCTCGGTATACTCACGAAAATTATCCCGAGACCTCTCCTCCAGCTCATCGTTGAGGGAGAGGAGGGGCTCCGGGTCCGAGGTGTCGTGGCTCCAGAACAGGAGCGGCTGCCCACACCACTCGTTGGGGTTGAGCTGCGCAGGGATAAGGCCGCTGCTCCCCAAGACGGGCCACGGTTCTACACGCCCCTCGACCAAGGCGTTGGGTCCCCCTGCAGCCGACGCATCAGGCACCGCAGCAGTCGACGTACTGGGCCTCCCCTCGGCTAAGGTGACAGGCCTTCGATCACCGACCTCAGCAACGACGGCCGCCCTCTCCTCATGGCCGAGAACGGGGAGGTCGGGGATGACCACGGGCGGCGGCGCCTCAACCATCCCGACGTCGGCGGCGACGGGCGGCTCCGCAGGCGAATCAGCGATGGCCCCGGCAGGAGTCGATGCCGGCGCCGGCAACAAGTCAGGCGGGCTCGGGGCCGCGGCCGCGTCAGCGGCCTCCCTCGGCATGATGGCCGCTCCAATAGGGGGGTCAGCTTGGGAGGCTTGCCCCATGGCAACTCGTGCCGCCTGGGCCCCCCACCGGAGGGCGCCTTGTGCGGAGGCCAACCAACCGGCATTACGCACCGCAACACTAGCTGCAGAGGCCGGCCCCGTCATAAGGGCCTTCATGGGGGCCAGACCGGCCGAGCCTTGCCTCCGCTTGCTAAAAGAGAGAGAGAGCAAGTTCAAGACACACAGCGAAAAAACCAAAACAGAGGTATCTTCAGATGCTTACCTGCTCCGGGGCAAGGCCAATCGTGCCTGCGGGGAGACCCCTCGGGCCCCAGTCTTCGCAGGCACTGCCGAGGGTTGCCCCGCTGCGGGCTTCGGCGCCGTTTCCGCCTCGGACGCCCGAGGCGCCGAGGGAGCGGCCTGCCCTAGCGTTGTCACGACGGACAAGGGACCGGCCTCCTGTACGGCCGGCGTAGGCACCTGCTCTTGAGGGGCATGCGGTTCGGCCTAACCCCCGAAGTCACCCAAATCATCTCGGCCAAGGGGTCAAGTACCCCCTCGGCCTGCCTCTGCTCCTCAGACCAGGACCTTGGTGTCCCGGCCCCAGGCACTGATGGTGCCAGCCCACTTGGAGGCTGGCTCGGCGACCCCTAGCCCAGCCTCAGGTCTGGGCTGAGGCCAAGCCGGGCCGCCATGTCATCGTCTTCGTCATCATCATCATCATCATCATCATCATCATCATCGTCGTCGTCGTCGTCAGGCATCTCCGGCGACGGCTCCAACGGGAGCCCATCCCTCACCTGCCTCCGACGATGCTTCTCCAAGGCTTCCCGATCTCGCATCCTCTCACGAGCTCGGGCCTTTTCCACGTCCTTCTTCACCTTTTCCTTCTCTACGGCAAGCCTACGCGCGGCTCGGTCCATCGCGTCCTCCGGGACCAGTGGCCGGGAGAGTTTAAAACCCCTCAACCCCTGGGGACGAACAAAAATCCCAACAATAAGAATCAAAGACGTAAAAAAACTCCATGGAAAACAGAAGGAGGATCGGACACTTACCAGGGACACGTACCCATGGTCGGGGTGCATCGAGGGCTGGCTAAGGACGCCAGCATCCAGCCTCCCTACCGTACCCGCTACCCGCCTGAGGAGGTCGTCGGCGGAGAGGGAGGTCGAGGACATCCGCGAGCCCTCCAAATTGACCCCCGGCTTCATCTCTGAGAGCCGCAACCGTCGCTCTGCCAAAGGGAGCACCCTCCGGCTATGGATAGCGGCGACGACCCCCGCAGCGGTAAGGCCTTCATCTCGTAACTTCTGCAAGGCACGCAGAATAGGCTAGAGCTTCTCCTGGTTCTCGCGTGTGGCCCCCCAGCACCAGTTATTGCCGGCGGCGGTCACCACTCGTTGAGAAAACGGCGGAAGCATCCCGTCGTCGTTTCGGAGATAAAACCACCGGTTCTGCCACCCCTTGTTCGAAGATACAAGGGAGGCAGGGATGTACTTCTGCGCTCGCCCCGACCTCAGCTGAAGGGTGCAGCCACCGGCCCGCACCGCCATGCGGACCTTCTTCACATCCGTCGACACGGCGAAGAACTCAGCGGAAAATAGATGGGTCCACAGGTCCCAGTGAGGGTCAATCCCCAAAAACCCCTCGCAAACCGCCGCGAAAATGGCCGCTTGCGCAATGGAGTTGGGGTTGAAGTTATGCAGCTCCACCCCGTAGTGGTGCAGGAGCGCCCGCATGAAGCGGCTCGCCGGCATCCCAACCCCCGCTCATGGAAGGGGATGAAACTGACTACGTACCCCGGCGGCGGAGTCGGGTCGGCCTCGCTCCCGGGGGCCATCCACTCAGGCTGCGGCCCGCCGGAGAGAGGACGGAGCAAACCGTCGGAAACAAGGGCCTCCAGATCCTCCACAGTAACAGTGGAGAAAGGCCACGGGTCGCGTGGTGGAACGACGGTCGCCTTGTGAGCCATCGCCAAGCGGAAGCAGTGGAGGCGGAGGGGATGGTGTGTGGTTTTCTCTTCTCTGGCCTTTCTCTTAGGTTGCGGAAACCAAAGCAGAAGGCAAGCGCAAATGGCAGGGTAAAGAACCACTGCCGGCCCCTCTTCTGGGTATATAAAGGTCCGGGCGAGATCCACCTAAAACTTCGCCCGAACCCGTCGCAAAATTCAAACTCGAAGTTGAAACGGTTTTTCTGTTCCTCGAACGACTCGCGCACGCGCAACAGATGCCCCGCGAATCGCCCGTCCTGTCGCATTAACTCCTTGGCAGGGCAAGCGACACCTCTGGCAGGCGAAGCGGGCGCCGTTTCACCTCCGTCATGATGACCGCATCAAAAAAAGGTGTGCCACATTATTTAAATTCATATCCTTTTTCTATTTCTCTCTCTCTTGCCATAGGGATCGGGAAAGGGGATATTTCAAAAAAGGATCCTTCTCAGCAAAGGAAACGGGCCCTGAGCCCTCCTACTGATTAGGGGTTCAAAGGTTGCGCCCTGCGGGGTTCGGCAACCGCCCCAGAGCACTCGGGCTCCAAGCCCTTTACTGATCAGGGGTTCGAAGGCTGGCCCCTCGGAAGGGTTCAACAGCCGCCCCAGACCACGCAGAGTCAGGGATGACCCTGGGTACGTCTGTTACATGGCCGAGGCTCGGACTATGCTCCCGAGGTACCCTAGGACATTTCCGAGACCAGCGGAAACGATTTGTAATGGAATCCCACCGGAGGGAGGCACCGAGCCCTCGGACCCTATCAAATGGGTCAGGGTCCAGCAAATCACCTGCAGGTACTTTTGGAGCGCGCCTCTGGGCCACCAGCCGAACCTTATTAAACGGGGCTCGGGCGTCCACTCGGATCACCCGATAGCAACTCACTGGAAACACCGTGTTCGGTGCCCTTCGAGGGTAACATGGCGCTTCTCCCCCTTCCTCCTTGCAGAAAGGCGACAAAGGGGCATACAATAAAAAGCCGAGATAGTCCTCAATCGTCCTCTCGCTCCATGCAGAGGCTCGGAGGCTGCTCTCGCACCAGGCTACGGCCAAATTATCGACCACGTCGACAAACCAGCTTAAAAACTCGGAGCCTGACCATGCACCCGGGCTGCGGCCAGGCCGCATGAGGAAACAACAAGGCTGACCGAGGCATCACAAAAAGAATTAAGTCCTCAGAGGAGTCAAACCACTCCTCCGAGGCCTCGGGGGCTACACCCGACGGGTGAGCTCGCGCGCACCCATCGGAACAAAACATCACTGAGAAGGGCTAGTCTGCTTGCAAAAAACCCGGCAGAACCTCCAAGCGAGTGCCTACACTCCCTTTGAGGCTCGGGGGCTACTGTCGGGTACCGTAATTAGGGGTACCCCCAACACTCCTTAACATGGCTGGAAAATATCTTCAGAACAAACCGCGAAGACTGATAAGCACAGTTCAAGTCAAGGCCTTGTCTACCAAGGGACGCAATCTCATCCGAGCCCAGCCTCGGGCAAGAACAGTAGACCCGGACGGATTCACGCCTCGCCCGAGGGCCTCCTCAGGCAGTGGGCACACCCTCGGCTCGCCCAAAGCCCAGCTCGGGCAAACTTTGTCGTGCAGCGACCTAGGACAAATCGCCTTACCAACCGACCGTATCGTGTGCGCATTTAATGCGGGGATCGTCTGAGACCTTATCCTGACACGCGTGCCTCAGTCGGCAAGGTCGAAGTGATTGCAGTCACTTCGCCCTTTCGCTGACCGTTCTGACAGGAAAACAGCACTGTTCGATGATTTCAGCCAGGGAAAGACTAACAACAGTAAGTCATGGCCTCTCCCGAGTTCAGCCTCGGGCGCAACAGGGAGCTCCGCCTCGCCCGACCCCAGGTCTCGACCGACGCCTCGGCCTCGGGAAGAGATCTCCGCCTCGCCCGACCTCAGCCTCGGTGATAGAGGACGCGGCCCAATCTTCCGTGAGATACAATAATTTGATTGAGTGGAGATCTCGACGTTGATGATCCAAGGCTCCGAGCGAACGGTTCCTCGCAATCACTACACCACGGCTCCGTTGGTTATCACCCATGACACACGAATGACCTCGCCACGAAGGCTTATCCCTGCAAGCGCAATCAAGAACACAAGCAAGAACAGGAAAGAAACGCAACCAAAATTGTATTGATTACGGGAGGGGGTCTCACAAGCCGATGACGGCGACACTGTTCGATGACAGAATTGATCTAAGCAAAACCCAAACCTAAATGTGGCGGCGGATGCTGAATAAATAGAGTATTAGGGCGTGTGTAGCCCTGGACTTGCCCCTAATGGGCTCCGACGCGATACACGGCCCAACGGCCCAACAGACGGTGTCGCAGCACCAAAACAGAATCTGAACGCTGACTTGTTTCGACGATTCCCGTTGACTCTGGATGAATTTTAGGGTGGAACCAGTTGGGTTAGCTATATAATCTTGTTATATTTCCAACCATATCCAGTCCGTCGCAATCGGAGTCCGGATGCATCTTGGGCATCCATTTTAGTGCAGACTGGTCCTGGAACCCGAGATGGAGTCGCAGCCGACTCGGACTTGATCTCCTTCCTGTTGTGGACGCCCTTGCTGCTCCTCCTCAACACCTTGGCCTTTCCCAAGTCCTTGCTGGTCCTCTCCAAGGTACCTAATCATCAAAACATCCATGGCCCCAAGCATAAGCTCTGAAACACAATTGACTAGGGTAGAACGTACCTGGAGATTTAGCTGTCGTGCACGAGATCGTGTTATCGGTCCATTCATTGTATGTATAGAAGTGATGTCCTCATCATCCTCCTCCTCTTGAATTGGCGTCGTCCTTGACTCGACCTCATCTTCGTCACCCATATATGGCTTCAAATCTAAAATGTTAAAGGTGGGACTAACCCCAAAATCTGGCGGCAACTCAAGTGTATATGCATTATCATTAATTTTTGCAAGAACTTTATAAGGACCTGCAGCTCGTGGCATAAGTTTAGATTTTCTCAAATTAGGAAACCTATCCTTTCTCAAATGAACCCACACCAAGTCACCAGGTTCCAATTTCATTTCCTTCCTACCTTTATTAGCAGCAATACGATACTTTTCATTCATCTTTTCAATTTGCAACTTAGTTGTTTCATGTAACTTAAGAATGAATTCAGAACGTTGTGTAGCATCCAAGTTCACTATTTTAGAAGGTGGTAAAGGTAGCAAATCAATTGGGGCACGAGGATTAAAACCATATACTACCATAAATGGACTAAGCTTGGTTGTGGAATGAATCAATCTGTTATAAGCAAACTCAATATGTGGCAAACATTCCTCCCACAACCTCAAATTATCCTTCAAAATAGCCCGCAACATGGTAGATAAAGTGCGATTAACAACCTCTGTTTGCCCGTCAGTTTGGGGATGACAAGTAGTAGAAAACAACAACTTTGTTCCCAATTTAAACCACAAAGTTCTCCAAAAATGACTTAAAAACTTAGCATCCCTATCAGAAACAATAGTATTTGGCACACCATGCAAACGCACAATCTCAGTGAAGAACAAATCAGCAATATGTGAAGCATTATCAGTTTTGTGACAGGGTATAAAATGTGCCATCTTTGAAAAACGATCGACAATGACAAAAACACTATCACTCCCCCTCTTTGTTCTAGGCAATCCCAAAATAAAATCCATAGAAATATCCTCCCAAGGTGCACGAGGAATAGGAAGAGACAAATAAAGACCATGGGGGTTAAGTCGGGACTTAGCTTTGTTGCACGTGGTGCAACGAGAGACGTAGCGCTCAACATCACGCCGCATCCGAGGCCAATAGAAATGAGTAAACAACACATCCTCGGTCTTCTTAACACCAAAATGTCCCATCAAGCCACCTCCATGTGCTTCCTGCAAGAGTAGAAGACGAACGGAGCTAGCTGGAACACATAACTTGTTAGCACGGTAGAGAAGGCCTTCACGCAGCATAAATTTTTGCCACGTTCTTCCCTCTCTGCAATTTTCAAAAGCATCTTTGAAGTCCAAATCAGCAGCATATAATTCCTTTATAGTCTCCAAACCAAATATTTTATGATTAAGTTGGGACAGCATAGTATAACGTCTAGATAAAGCATCAACAATTACATTATCCTTTCCTTTTTTATGCTTAATAATGTAAGGAAATGATTCTATGAATTCAATCCATTTAGCATGTCATTTGTTTAGATTAGATTGTCCCTTAAGATACTTCAAAGATTCATGATCCGAATGTATGACAAATTCTTTAGACCATAGATAATGTTGCCAAGTTTGTAAAACTCGTACTAAAGCATATAATTCTTTGTCATATGTAGAATAATTCAGAGTTGGACCATTCAATTTTTCACTAAAGAAAGCAACATGTTTACCTCCTTGAATGAGCACTCCTCCAATCCCAATGTCGCTCGCATCACACTCGAGCTCGAATGTCTTGTCAAAATCAGGAAGTTGCAGCAGTGGTTCTTGTGTGAGCTTCGACTTGAGGGCATCAAAGGCTTGTTGTTGTGATGGTCCCCAACGAAACGACACTCCATTCTTTGTCAACTCGTGGAGAGGTGCTGCAATGGTGCTGAAATCCCGCACAAATCGCCTATAGAATCCTGCAAGACCAAGAAAACTTCGAACCTGCATGACCGTGGTTGGAAGTGGCCAGCTCGTGATGGCAACAATTTTTGCCTCATCCATCTCAATGCCCTGCGATGTCACAACATATCCAAGAAAAGACACACGATCGGTGCTGAAGGTGCACTTCTCAAGGTTACCAAATAAATGTGCATCACGCAAAACATCAAAAACATCACGTAAATGTTCAATATGATCATCATGAGACTTACTATAGATCAGAATATCATCAAAATATACCACCACAAATTTACCGATGAAAGCACGTAAAACCTCGTTCATCAATCTCGTGAAAGTGCTAGGCGCATTAGTTAACCCAAAAGGCATGACTAACCACTCATAAAGACCGAACTTAGTTTTAAATGCAGTTTTCCATTCATCACCTAAAGACATACGAATCTGGTGGTATCCACTACGCAAGTCAATTTTAGAGAAAACAATAGAACCACTTAATTCATCAAGCATGTCATCCAATCTAGGAATAGGATATCTGTACCGAATTGTGATGTTATTAATGGCTCTACAATCAACACACATGCGCCAAGTGCCATCTTTCTTAGGAACCAAAAGAACAGGAACAGAACAAGGACTAAGGCTCTCACGAATGTACCCGCGGTCCAGAAGGTCCTGGACCTGGCGCTGAATCTCCTTAGTCTCCTCGGGGTTGGTCCTGTAGGCAGCATGGTTGGGCAAGCTCGCCCCTGGAATTAAATCAATCTTGTGCTCAATGCCTCGCACAGGTGGCAATCCAGGGGGTATCTCAGAGGGAAACACATCCATATACTCTTGCAAAAGGTTAGCAATAGCAGGTGGCAAGACAATAGATGTATCATCAATGGAATAGAAAGCATTTTTGCACACTAAGGCATAGCAAAGTCCAAGAGAGGCATGTAACTCATCAAGATCAGATTTAGTGGCTAGCAAAGTAGGAGTTTTTAACTTAATAGGTTGCTGATTTTCAGAGTTCAAAACACCTTTTTGCTTAGCATTAGTCTTTTTCTCATGTTCAAAGTGGATAATCTCAGTGGGAGTCATAGGAAGCAACACAATTTTCTTTCCCTTATGCATGAAAGTATATTTATTAGATATACCATGGTGAATAGCATCAGTATCAAACTCCCAAGGATGTCCCAGTAAAAGAGAGCAAGCATTCATAGTCACCACATCGAAATTAGCAAAGTCATGGTAAGAGCCAATAGAAAAATGCACCCTTGCTGTTTTTGTTACCTTGAACTTACCGCTGTTGTTAAACCATTGAATGTGATAAGGGTGGGGATGCTCTCGTGTGGTCAAGCCAAGCTTCTTGACCACCTCAACGTTCACCAAGTTGTTGCAGCTACCACCGTCAATGATGGTATGTACACGACAGTCCTTGACGATGAGGAACATGTTGAAAAGGTTGTGGCGTTGTCTGTTGTCGTCGTCACTAGCCGTGGTACTCAAAGCTCGTTGCACAATCAAGGCCT